>JARBWK010000012.1:78262294-79462294 GCA_030556195.1 Anolis apletophallus | reverse complement strand
GGGTTTAGTGGAACAATTATTGTATGACACAGAGTTTTATAGTACAGTATTTCTATAACTATTGTGAAGCAAAACTAATTGTGATACATTTTTCAACATGAAAGCGTCCAGCTTTTTAAAAGTTTAACATTTTTCTCTCTGAAAGACACAGGTCTTGTTTAGCTGGAAAAGGAATTAAGTGTCTGTATATTTCAATGGGTATAAAGTCAATTCCTCCTTTGTCTGTGTGTTGTCTCCCCAAAATAGCAAGATTTGTTATTTACTGTAACAGTGTTCTTTACCGTAGCTACTGTGTTCAGTGGAATTTATTCTTCAGTGTTTTAAAACTGTAGACTTAAAATGCATGTTTTTATACCGACACTAGCTGTCCCTCTGCCATGCATTGCTGTGGCCCAGTCTGGTGATTTGGAAAATAAAGTAATGACAAAGTGTTGGTCTCTAATATATGTAATTTCTTTATGCTTGTGGGTAAACAGTATTTCTTGTTGTTTCTTTGTCAGTGTTGATGTGGAGATTGTCTGGTTTGCCTACTCTGGAACATGCAACATATAATTGTCCTTCTTTAGGGATCCTTTT
The DNA here is from genome assembly GCA_030556195.1 of Anolis apletophallus. Lineage (NCBI taxonomy): Eukaryota > Metazoa > Chordata > Lepidosauria > Squamata > Anolidae > Anolis > Anolis apletophallus. The sequence goes on along the minus strand of JARBWK010000012.1, from coordinate 79,461,718 downwards.
CAAATCATAGAATCATAGGGTGTAAAAGACCTAACGGGCCATCCAGTCCAACCCCTGTCAAGAAGCAGGAACATTGCATTCAAAGCATCTCTGATAGATGGCCATCCAGTCTCTGTTTAAAAGCCTCCAAAGAAGGTGCCTCCACCACACTCCAGGACAGAGAGTTCCACTGCTGAACAGCTCTCACAGTCAGGAAGTTCTTCCTAATGTTCAGATGGAATCTCCTTTCTTGTAGTTTGAAGTCATTGTTCCACGTCCTAGTCTCGAGGGCAGCAGAAAACAAGCTTGCTCCCTCCTCCCTATGACTTCCTCTCACATATTTATACATGGCTATCATGTCTCCTCTTAGCCTTCTCTTCTTCAGGCTAAACAAAACATGCCCAACTCTTTAAGTCGCTCCTCATAGGGCTTGTTCTCCAGACCCTTGATCATTTTAGTCACCCTCCTCTGGACACATTCCAGCTTGTCAGTATCTTTTTTCAATTGTGGTGCACAGAATTGGACACAATATTCCACAATACTCCACAATATATGATACTACATCTGTCATATACGTGTGTGTGTGTGTGTGAGAGAGAGAGAGTGAATCATGTATGTGTGTGTGAATCTATATCTATGGCTGGATGGCTCTTTGTCAGAAGGGCTTTGATCATGTTTCCTTGCCCTGGTGAAGGGAGTTGGACTGGATGGCCTTAAGGCACCATTTCTCAACCTGGGGATCAGGACCCCCGGGGGGGTGGGTTGCTGGGGGTGTCAGAAAGGTCACCAAAGACCACAAGAAAGTGCAGTATTTTCTGTTGGTCATGGGGGTTCTGTGTGGGAAGTTTGGCCCAATTCTATCATTGGGATTCAGAATGCCCACAGATTGTTGGTGAACTATAAATTCCAGCAACTAGAACTCCCAAATGTCAAGGTCTATTTCCCCTACACTCCCATCTGTGTTCATATTTGGGTATATGGATTACTCACGCCAAGTTTGGTCTAGATCCATCATTATTTGAGTCCACAGCGCTCTCTGGATGTAGATGAACTACAACTCCAAAACTCAAGGCCAATGCCCACCAAACCCTTCTAGTGTTTTCCATTGGTCAAGGGAGTCCTGTGTGTCAAGTTTAGTTCAATTCCGTTGTAGTTGGAGTTCAGAATGCGCTTTGATTGTGGGCAAACTATAAATCCCAGCAACTAAAACTCCGAAATTACAAAATCAATTGTTTTGAGTGATGGTCACTCGTTGGCCTGATAGGTGTATTGTGGCCAACCTTCCCTCCCTCTTTCTCTCCTTCTTTCTTTCTTTCTCTCCTTCCTTCCCTCCCTCTTTTTCTTTTCCTTCTTCTTTCCCTTCTTCTTCATTCCTTCTCTACCAGTTGCTTTCCTCCCTTCCTTTCCTCTTTGATTCCATCCTTCCTTCTCTTTCCTTCCTTCCTCTCTCTCCAATTAAAAAGCATATAATTGTTATTATATGTTTTTTTCTGGGGGGGGGGTGACTTGTTGCTGTGTTGTATTGAGGGCAGAGAATGCCTGTGTAAACCGTCCCGAGTCGCCTTCGGGCTGAGAGGGGCGGTATAGAAACGTGACAAATAAATGACAAATAAATAAATATTCCCTCCTTGTTTCACTTTTTTATTTCCTTCTCTCCTTCCTTCCTTCTCTACCTTTCTTTCTTTCCTTCTCTCCTTCCATCCTTCTTTCCCTCTTTCTCCTTCCTTCCTTCCCTCCCCCTTTTTGTATGTTTTGTGTGTATATATATGCATATATGTGTGTATATATTTGTGTATGTGTGTGTGTTTGTGTATATATGTGGTTTTGTGCCTGCGTTGTAATGTAAATTTTGTTTTTTTGGCTTTTAAAGTCTCTTTTGCTGTGTTTTCCAGTGTTTTAATGAGTGATGGTTACTCGTTGGCCTGATAGGTGTATTGTGTCAAAATTTGGTGTTAATTCGTCCAATGGTTTAGAGTTATGTTAATCCCACAAACTAACATTACATTTTTATTTATATAGATGTGTTTACATAAAATGTCTGTGGATTGTGTAGATATGAAAAACACAATTACATCATTTTAGAACTTCACATGCATATTCATAAAAAATACCTAGGTAACAAGAAATTAACATAAAATTAGGCATGTATATTAGTACAGTAGAGTCTCACTTTTACAACCTTTGATCATCCAAAATTCTGTATTATCCAACGCAGTCTGCTTCTTGCCTGGATCCAAAGCTGTTTCAGTACATTGCGATGTTCTGATGCTAAATTCATAAATACTGTAATTACCGCATAACGTTTTATTTTATTATTATTTTATTTATTATTCGGGTTTCTATGCCGCCGACTCCCTGAGGCTCGCGGCGGCTCACAGGAACCGAAGGTACAACTACACACAAGCAATGCGATAAAACATCTAAGACAATTAAACAGTTAAAACAGCAAAATACAAAACCCCCAGGTACAGTTCAGAAATTAGATAGCGTGACACCCCAGGACAGTGGCTAAAGCGGAACATGGGCAGGACCTACTCACCGAAGGCCTGCTTAAACAAATAAGTCTTGCAGGCGCGTCTAAACGGGAGCAGGTCCTTTATAGCCCGCGTTCCAGCCGGGAGGGCGTTCCACAGCGTAGGAGCTATAACGGAGAACGCCCTCCGGCGAGTAGATGTCAGTTTAGCCGATTTCGCCGAGGGTATCTCTAACAAATTAGCATCCTCGGAGCGTAGTGATCTCGGGGGACAGTGTGGGGTGAGTCGGTCCCTCAAGTACGCTGGCCCCAGGCCATGCAAGGCCTTAAAGGTAAGAACCAACACCTTGAAGGAGATCCGATGCTCGATTGGGAGCCAGTGCAGATCCTGCAAAACAGGTGTGATGTGGCGGCCTGCTGGGGTTCCAGACAGGAGCCGGGCGGCAGTGTTCTGCACCAACTTGAGCTTCCGGGTCGCCGACAAAGGAAGGCCAACGTAAAGCGCGTTACAGTAATCCAGCCTTGAGATGACCGTAGCTTGGATCACCGTGGCCAGGTCATTCCGGGAGATATAGGGGGCCAGCCTCCGAGCCTGTCGCAGATGAAAAAAAGCAACGTTACCGTATATTGAACTGCTTTTTTGTCGATTTGTTGTAAAACATGATGTTTTGGTGCTTAATTTGTAAAATCGTAGTGTAATATGACATTAAATAGACTTTTCCTCAATCCCTCCTTATTATCCAACATTTTCGCTTATCCAGCGTTCTGGTGGCCCGTTCATGTTGGACAAGCGAGACTCTACTGTATCTTTTCTACAGCTCTCATGATTCCACAATTGCTGAATGGTAAATCATAAACTAACACCCATTCTTTCATTGGATTTATTCTGTGGAGATCAATAGATTTATAATTACACATTAACTAAATTTAGGCCCCTTCTACAATGCCATATAATCCAGATTATCAAAGCAAATAATCCACAGTTTGTTTTGAACTGGATTACCATATATGAGTCTAAACTGCCATATAAACCAATTTAAAGAAGATAATCTGAATTTTATATAGCAGTGTAGATGGGGCCTAAATGTCCAACTGCCATTATGTACTCTTAAGTATAATTCTGCATCTCAAATAATGTCTTTCTTGATACAACACATACATTGTATTTATTCTCTTTTTTTTAATAAATGCCAATTTAGCAATACCAGCCAAACATATCTGATAACAAAAAAAGGATCGTATTTGATTTTGCCAAATGATTTAGCAATATTATTCTCCCTTTGCATTGTTCTGATGCCACCCAGGGGGCCATATGCATAGTGCAGAGACCAAAGGCAAATGTTCTCCCTGCACAGATTATGAAGAATCAACAGGGAACTGAAGTGTCCCTCCGTTGACCTTCTCGCTGGGCCTCAGTTGTATAGATCCACATAATAATATTATTAAAAATTCATGATGATGATGACTGGATTGTAATCTACTGGGTATACTAGATAAGTAACTAATGGGGATAATACAGGAAGCAGGGTAGAAATAGATGGACAGTGGAGGAAACAAACTATAATTCTCACTAAAGATCTTTATCAGGACCATTGCTTTAATGGCTGCTTTATTAATACATAATTTAGAATCAAAAGTGAATCAAAGTTTGGAGACATTTGTAGCTGATATGATACATCTTCCATACTATTTTGTTCAATGTTCAGTGACACATAGCCAAATTAGTCTTCATATAAAATGCAGTACTGTGTTTAAAATAATTAAAAATGTTTTGTGCGGCATTTGATCTTTTATAGAATACATCTTTCTTATATCTTATATATTTTGCTGGCTCCCCAAGCCAGTATCTTCCAGCTGGTATTATTATGGCTGGGGATAACGGATGTCTTAGTCCAATGCAGCTGTAGTTTGGCACTTAGCGAAAGCCACTTTTTGTGGCTTACATTGGTATCATGCATATATTACTTCAATAAATGTTTTCAATAAAATGAACAGAAATACAACTACATTTTAAACCATAATCAAAACTAATCTACGAAGTGCTCTACCCATAAGAATATAGAGCAGTTCTGTTCTGTTTAGCATCCTATTTCCCAAAGTGGTGGCAACAAAATGTTTCTAGGAAACCAACAAGCATTAAAATTGGAAATATAAGGGATTTTAGGCTGCAACCCAGTACTCACTGGTGCTTGGTTTTGAATAAATATGTACTAGAGTGGACTTTTATCTCATGAGAACCACTTGTTAGAGTCAGTGGTACTGAGCCAGATGGGCAAATAGTCTAACTTGGCATAAAGGAGTTTCCTATGACTGTTGGGGTGTTTGAACCATCTTAGCCTGGCCTGTACAACCTGTTTTTCATTGCTTCACAAAACAAATAAATGATTCCCTGGCTCAAGTACAAGGTGACAACATAAATGAATACTGGAATAACATGCACATTGCAGTAAGTTGTGGGTTTTTTAAACCCTTATACTGTCATTTTCTGTGAAGTCTCCTGGAAATGTTCTGTACTTCTAATCCTATTAAGTTACTGGAGGTAAATGACCGAGGAATTGTATCTTGGCAATGCAGCAAGCAGAATGTGAAGATCAAAGGCATATTGAGGCACTGCATCTGGTCCACATGGGCAATTTACTTACGGTAGTTATTATATTTTATTAGGTCTTTCCAAAGAATGCTCTCAAAACATTTTCCACAGAAAATGGGCTAACAATAAAAAACAAACTAATGGTGGGTAGTGTGTGTGCATGTGTATGTGCCTGGTTGGCAAGGCAATCAGTGCTATTGTGTATGTAATTGTGCAATGAAAGCATTCATTCGGTACAGTTTAGGAATAATGTTTTACTCCTGGTTTATCTCCTCCATCTGGTATTAGGCCTTGTCATAACACAAACACAGAGGTAAAATCACAATGGGATTTTCCCCTTATTTTTTGAAGGTGGATACAAAGATTGGATGAGCAAACATGACGCTTTGGTACCAACTAGCAGTTTAATGTCAGTTTATCATGGAGCTCCTGGTGGTGCAATGAGTTAAACCCTTGTGTCAGCAGGACTGAAGACTGACAGGCCGGAGGTTCAAATCCGTGGAGAGTGTGGATGAGCTCCCTCTGTCAGCTCCAGCTCTCCATACGGGGACATGAGAGAAGGCCCCCACAAAGATGGTAAAACATCAAAACATCCGGGTGTCCCCTGGGAAATGTCCTTGCAGACGGCCAATTCTCTCATGCCAGAAGCAATTTGCAGTTCTCAAGTCGCTCCTGATATGAAAAAAAATGGTAATGATCCTGCTCCCTACTTCCCTCCAGACTCTGACATATTTTATAGGTTTCTGTTAAGCTGGTATATCAGGGCAAGCTGAGGAAGGGTTAAATGTACCATCCCTTTTAGAATACAAAGGAGATCATGCTGAGGCCCACAGGTCTGTACAATTAGAAGAGAAATGGACTCTACGCAGATAACACCTGAGATAATAGGATAAAAGGCTCTCAAGGGTTCAGCCTTGCCGAAAGAGACAACGTATTTGTTTTGTGGTAGAAAACTGGACTCTTTGACTATCAGCTTTGTTGGTTATGGACTGTACCCTGGACTGTGTTTCGTTTTTAATTTTGACCTCTGACTCTGCTGTTTTTGGACTGTTGACCTTGGACTAGAGTACTGGTTTGTATTTATTTCTGAATGAATTCTGAAACTCTTTCAGTGTGACCATGGTAACTTGGGACTCAGAATTTGGGCTTTATCTCGCTCTCAATGGTTTGTGTATGCACTAAAACTACTAGCCTACAAGCACTCTAGCATTTGGGGCTATTTTGTTCATATATTGGGACTTTGACCCTTCTTTTGCTTGGAAAACCTTCATTTAAAAATATATATATATTTGCTATAACTTTTTCAAAATAACATAAAAAAGAGGGGGAACATATCAGTGTATAGGAAAGTAACAAAAATATAGGTGGGAAGTGGGTAAGGGAAGATAATGGGGAGTAGGTACATTTGTTTAACTGCAACTTGGCATAACACAACATGCCCTGGCATTTGTTATTGAATGCTTCCTTTGCCAAATGGAAGTTCTGTCATTACAGTTGTGTTTAGTGGTTGAACTCTACCTACAATCAATAGAGTTTAAAGTTTTAAACCATTAGAGAGGAGAGATTGGTTAATCATTATTTTACTATTAATAATATGTTTTCAGCCTCTTTGTGAATGAAGAACTGTTCGCATTTCATTTTAGAATATGAAGCCTACGGAAAGCCTTTCTCTGTGTCCTACCAATGGGAGCAATATATTATGTGAGGACTTTCTTTGTAGAGGCACCTTGCTTAGGGAATGCCCTCTTTTCTCTTAAAGCTATTAGGATATCAACATTGCATCTTAAAGTACATATAAAGGGTTTTAAACTCTTAAGTTTTTTAATTATTCAATTTTAACATCCTTTAATTTACAAAAATATAAAGTTTAGATTGATGAAAGTACTTTGTTATATTTACATTATTTGGGCTAATTTTATTTGAAGGCTTCCAAAAAAAGATCCCTTATGAATGCTGGACCCTAAAGGGAATGCTTCCCTAAAGTATTCATAAAACCTTATTTGGATGATTAAAATTGGTGAGGGACTAGTCAGCGGTGATTTGCAGTATTTTGGCTTTCAACTGGATTTCAAGTCAATATTATTTATTTGCTTCCAAATCTTTTGCTCCTTGGTGAAGTGGGGTATGAACTATTATAGTTTTTTAAAATAATCACACAACATCAATAACAAAAGAAATAGACAGCAAGGTCAAAATATCACAATTATTGAAGTTTGAAAGCTCAAGGAAGGATAACTAGGGAATTGAGAGGCGCCTACAGTTATATTGAAAATAAGCAGTATTGTGCCTCCTGCCTCCCTTATGAACACTAGACCACAATAATCCATTATTGCCAGGATGAGTGCATCTAGATTTAAAAGGCTTGCCAGGAAGTGGGCGGAATTAAAAAAACATCTGATCCTTGAGCATCCATTACATAGGCCTACAATTAAAACTGCCATGTTTGAATACTATAGCTGTTTTTACTGTATTTCTGGGTGCTGGTTTGAAAAACACAATTAAAACAAGTTCTGTCACAAATTGGCTATCTTTATCACTTCCGTTGTTACTCAGCTTTCATTAAGTGTGAACCCTGATCTTCCGACAAGAGTGCTTGAATGGATTTTTTTGTTTCATATCGAATTAAAGTATTAGAAGACTTTTATCCTTTTACCTGTTTTATTTATTCCCCAAAGACAAGATGTATCTACACAAGACATGGGCAAACTTCGGCTCTTTAGTTGTTTTGGACTTCATCTTCCACAATTCGTAACAGCCTACCGCCTGAAGGGTGAAATTTGTCCATGACTCATCTACACTGTGGAATTAAAACAGTTTGATACCATATTGATAAATACATAAATACATAATAAATATTAACTGCCATGGAGCAATGCTATGGAATCATGGCAGCTGTAGTTTTACGAAGTCTTTAACCTTCCCTGCCAAATGATGCTGGTTCCTCATCAAAGTGCAAATCTGAAGGTTCCATAGTATCAAGCCATGGCAGACAGTGATGTCAAACTGCATTAATTCTACAGTGTCGATCAGGCATGGGCAAACTTTGGCCCTCCTTCCAGGTGTTTGGGACTCCAACTCCCACAATTCCTAACAGCCTGTTAGGAATTGTGGGAGTTAAGAGTCCAAAACACCTGGTTGTTGTTTATTCGTTCAGTTGCTTCTGACTCCTTGTGATCTCATGGACCAGCCCACGCCAGAGCTCCCTGTCGGTTCTCACCACCCCCAGCTCCTTCAGAGTCACTTCAAGGATACCATCCATCCATCTTGTCATTGGTCAGCCCGTTTCTTTTTTCTTCCATCTCCCCCAGCATCATCGTCTTCTCTAAGCTTTCCTGTCTTCTCATGATGTAGCCAAAGCAGTTCTAAAGGGGAAATTGATACCTTAGCAGAAGAAATGTCAGAGAGAGGTGATGCATTAGAATAGAACGGGAGTAGCAGGGTACAGAAATAGCTTGCCAGCAATAATGACGAGAATAATACATTCTGATTGGTGTACAAGCACGGGCTGTGATTAGCCAGAGAACATCATGTGCCATTAGATAAGAATACGGTCCTGATTGGCCTAGCAGTCCCCCATGTGCGTTTGTTTACAAAGTAAGTGAATGGCTAGAAGACGTGCATGGCAAATGAAGCTTTCACTTGGCAGGCCACCAAGTGAAAGCCCGGTAGAGATGTAACAATTTGAGAACACTTTGCTCATAAAGCAATAACATAGAACAATGATGGAAATTCACACTGCGCCATAGTTATTAGCAAATAGGAATAAGATGCTAGAATGCTTTGTTTAATTGGATAAGATAAAATGGGTTCATGAATGCAAGCCAGTAATGTGCATGAAGAAGGGAGGGACTAAATGTTGACTCCATTGATGGTATAAAACCTGTATGCTGGAAATGTTCGGGGTGCTGTTCGCCAAGCGGCCTCGTTTCCGCCGAGGGTGGACGGACCCATCAGCTGATGTGATACAATAAAGCTGGTTTCCTGAATCGCAGTAGAAATGGTTGCGTTGTCTCTTCCCTGCGCTCGCACGTTCTGCGGCCTGAGTGTCCGGGGAGTTTTGGGACTCCGAGTTACTGCTTCAGTTCATCTTTGCCTCCAATATTCTTCCCACCAGTGAACAGTCGGGATTTATTTCCTGAAGTATGGACTGGTTGGATCTTCTCACGGTCCATGGCACTCTCACAATTTTCCTCCAGCACCACAGTTCAAAAGTGGTTATTACGGGGAATACAATTATTTTGACTATGCAGATCTTTGTTGCCAGTGTGATGTCTCTACTCTTCACTATTCTGTTGAGATTGCTTATTGCTCTCCTCCCAAGAAGTAAACGTCTTCTGATTTCCTAGCTGCAGTCTGCGTCTGCAGTGATCTTTGCTCCTAGAAATACAAAGTCTTTCATTGCCTCCACGTTTTCTCCCTTTGCCAGTTATCAATCAGTCTGGTTGCCAATCAGTCTGGTTGCCAGAATCTTGGGGTTTTTTATGTTTAGCTGCAACCGGGCTGTGGCGCAGCTAGTTAGTGGCCAGCTGCATTAAATCACTAATGACCGAGAGGTCATGAGTTCAAAGCCAGCCCAGGTTGGAGTAAGCTCCCAACCATTTGTCTAGCTTGCTGTTGACCTATGCAGCCCAAGACAGTTGCATCTGTCAAGTAGGAAATTTAGGTACCGCTTTATTCAAGGAGGTTAATTGAAATAATTTACGATGCCAGAAAACCAGCTTGAACGCAGGGGGTCCTCTGTTGTCCACCATCACTATCACCAGTCTTTGATTTTAGGTGAACTATACATCCCAGCAACTACAACTCCCGAGTAAAATGAATTTTTTTGAGTGATGGTCACTCCTTGGGCTAGTAGGTGTCTTGTGGCCAAATTTGGTGGCAATTCGTCCAGTGCATCTACACCCATCAGAGCTGTGTCAAGGCGCTTCTGGGACTCAGAGTGGCACTCAGGGCAACGAGGAGAGCGATGCATCCGTTGTCGGCGCAGGATCCCAAAACCTGGAGGGTCCCATTGAACAGGACAGTCTTCCAACAATGACTCTGACATCGTCCAGTGATACACCTGGCACCCCGCCTGGCACCCCACTTGCTGGGACTGTGGAGGAAGAGGCTCCATGTTCCAGCAGCTGCACCCCAGATGTCCTGGAGGAGCCTTGTGTCCATAGTAATTCTAAGCAGGCTGAATTACTGCACCCTGTATCACAAATTACAACAAAATACTTGTACACCAGGCAGACCTGAGATCATTAATTTTGGACTCAGAAGACCAAAGTCCCCAAAACCATGTTGCGCAGTCATCCAGTTTCCCAGACCCTGTTGGGTTGCTCACTCACACATTTCCCAACAGCAGCTGCTTTTCCCTGTCTTCCGCCTATGACGTCACAGAGGAGCGAGGGGGGCGGAGCCAAGAACGTTCCGATCTGCGCATGCTCTCTCGCCTTTTCAGGGTTGAATGAGAGCAGCGCGGGGGCGTGGCCGAGGAAGGGGCGTGGCTTGGAGGCGCTCGCGGCGCTGTCGGCAGGCGTAACTTGAAACGAGAAGGAAGGGAAAGAGAGAGTGAGAAAGAGGAAGGGGGTCTGGCGGCGCGAGGAAGAGAGGCAAGGTTGCCATCGCGACGGTCGTCCCGCCCTCTTATTTTGGCCTCTGACTGACGGCTGTTTGCCGTTGGAAGCAGTTGGCGGCTTAACGGGCATCCGCCTCGCTCTCGCGCGCACTCGCTCATTCTCTCCTCTCCCCCCCACCCCCACCCTCCGGCTTTCGCTTCTTTCTCGGGTTCTTCTCGTGCCGCGCATGCGCGCCTCCCTCAACAACATGCCATGGGGAACAGCTGGGCGGCGCAGTGGTGCTGCTGGCTCTTCCCAAGGCGGCCGGCGGGACGGATCCAAAGAGGAGGAGGAGGGAGGGCAAGCGGAGGGGTTTGTGGGGAAGGAGAGGGTCGGGGTTGGGGAGGGTCGAGGAGGCCTGGCGGGTGGGCCTTTCCCCTTTGCCTCTTGGGCCAGGCGAAGGGCCTCGAGGGAGACGTGGAGGAGGAACCTCCAGGCTTAGCTAAGGGCAGTGTCTCCTCGGATATTGGGGTTTCTCAGTGCTATGGAATGGTCTGGTCATTCAACAAGGTCCTGGCCCTTCTCTGCCTCACCCAACTACAACTCCCAGGATTCCATAGCATTGAGCCATGGCAGTGACAAGTGGGCCAGGCAGCACCAGTTCTTCAGTGTAGATCTGTCAGAATTGAAAACCCATCACTTCCAGGTAGGCCTACCAGAGGGAGACTGAGTTTTACAAAGGGATTTTCAAGTCAGCTTTCGCTCATAAGTTTTGATTTATGTTCTAATGCCAATCTAGTGTTTGGTGCAAAGTGATATATATATACACACACACACACAGAGGGACACACACAGAGACACTTACACACATACTATATAAATATACAGTATATATACACACACACTATATAAATATATGTACACACACATACACACACACACTATATATACACACACACACTATAAATATATATATACACACACATACACACACACTATAAATATATATACACACACACTATATAAATATATATACACACATATAAATAAATATATATATATACACACACACTATAAATATATATATATACACACACTATATAAATATATATACACACATTATATAAATAAATAAATATATATATACACACACACTATAAATATATATATACACACACTATATATATATATAAACACACACACTATAAATATATATATACACACACTACAAATATATATACACACACTATATAAATATATATACACACATTATATAAATAAATATATAAATATATACACACACTATAAATATATATATACACACACACTATAAATATATATATACACACACACTATATAAATATATATACACACATTATATATACAGTATATATATACATACATACACACACACACACTATATAAATAAAAATGTAATGTTCGTTTGTGGGATTAACAACTCCGAAACCACTGGACGAATTGACACCAAATTTGGACACAAGACATCTGTCAGGCCAATGAGTGACCATCACTCATTAAAAACACTGAAAAACACAGCAGAAGAGACTTTAAAAGCCCAAAAATTAAAAAAATACATTACAACGCATGCACAAAACCACACATATATATACGCAAAAACATATATACACATATACACAAATATATACATACACATATACACACACAAAACACATATACACAGACTGGGCTAGTGTGTGTGTAGCAAAGGCATATAGTGCATTTGGAAGGCTTCACAAAAGAGTCTGGAGCAACAAGCACCTGAGGCAAAGCATCAAAATCAGTGTGTACAGAGCTATCATAATGTCTGTTCTCTATGGGTCTGAAACATGGGTCACCTATCGCCAACACCTATGACTCCTCGAACACTTTCATCAGCGCTGTCTTCACACAATCCTAAATATACACTGGACTGACTATGTGACTAATGTTGCTGTCCTTGAGCAAGCAGGGATCACCAGCGTTGAGGCCATGCTATTGAGAACACAGCTGCCCTGGGCAGGGCACATCTCTAGGATGGAGGACCACCGCCTCCCAAAGATACTACTCTATGGTGAACTCGCCACAGGTCAGCGCAAGAGAGGCGCCCCCAGAAAGAGATATAAGGACTCCCTGAAACAACATCTCAGGCTTGGCCAGATTGATCACCAATAATGGTCCACCCTGGCCTCACATCGGGAGGCATGGAGATGCACTATCCACAATGCTGCAGTCTCTTTCAAGAAGACACACCAAACGGGTCTCGAAGAGAAACGGCACCGCAGAAAGAACCGCAACTTGAAAAAAAATCACCCAAGGAGACTTTCTGCTGTGCTTTCTGCAACTGGACTTGCCTATCTCAGATTGGCCTTTTTAGTCATCAACGCGCTTGTAAAAAGCGTGGGTTGAGTCCTTCCGAAGAATCTTTGTCCGTGAAGTAATGCCGAGAGAGAGAGAGAGAGATACACACACACATACATACACACACGCACACATCATACATACACTATATAAATAAAAATGTAATGCCCATTTGTGAAATTAACAACTCAAAAACCACTGGACGAATTGACACCAAATTTGGACACAAGACACCTATCAGGCCAATGAGTGACCATCGCTCATTAAAAACACTAAAAACCACAGCAGAAGAGACTTAAAAAGCCAAAAAAGATATTACAACTCATGCGCAAAACCACATATATATATGCAAAAACACATATACACAAATATATACATACACATATACACACACAAAACACATATACACAGCAACGCGGGGCAGGGGACGGCTAGTGTGCGTGTGTATGTATATATATGTGTGTGTGTGTGTGTGTGTTTTATGTAATTTATATTGTCTATATTGTATTATTATTATGGAGCCCCTGGTGGCGCAGCGGGTTATTTATTTATTTATTTATTTCTTATTTACTATATTTATATACTGCCTTTCTCAGCCTGAAGGCAACTCAAGGCGGTTTACAGTCGGCACAATTCGTTGCCCCCAACAATATAAAATGCAATTAAAAACATTAGCATATAAAATATAAAACCATACAAATCAATAAAAACATATATCCTCATAGTTAAACTGCTGAGCTGCTGAAGTTGCTGACCGAAAGTTAATTGGTTCAGATCTGGGAAGCGGACTGAGCTCCCACTGTTAGCCCCAGCTTCTGCCAACCTAGCAGTTCAAAAACATGCAAATGTGAGTAGATCAATAGATATCACTTTGGTGAGAAGGTAATGGCACTCCGTGCAGCCATGCCTGTCACATGACCTTGGGGGCTTCTATGGACAATGCCGGCTCTGTAGATCAGAAATGGAGATGAGCAACACCCCGAGTCAGACATGAGTAGACTTAATGTCATGAGAAAACCTTTACCTTTACTTTATTATGTTAATTTGTTTTTGACTGTTGTACTCCACCGTGAGCTTTTATTTATTTAAAAAAATAAAATTTATTTACTGTATTTTGATTCCGCTAAATCTAAATCTGAGAGACAGGTAGCTGACCTAAGGCAGGTCCCTCCCTGTCTCCAACCATTCTCTCAATCTCAGCAGATTTTTGGCAGCCTGGTTAGATGCTAATGGATGACCTTCCCAGTCATTCTCTTATTTATTTATTTGCTTCATTTATATCCCGCTCTTCTCTACCCTGAAGTGGACTCACAGCGGTGTTACAAATTAGGCAGCAATTTGATGACAAAATGTAAACATACAATACAATAAACATTTACATTAAAATCATACATTAAAACAATGTAATTTTAAACTAATTATTAAAATCAAGCCAATATATTTCACTGTAATAATAATGTTTGAAATGATTCAGCTACTATTTGTTGTTAATTGTGGCCAGGTGGACTTTGACCCATGGTGACCTCCAATACACCCTGTCATCAACATCCAAGTTCAGGTTCTGCAGACTCAGGCCTGTGACTTCCTTGTTTGAATCTGTCCATGTAATGTGGTTCCACTTTTCCTACTGCCCCCCCATATTTACCAAGCATTATTTTTCCACAATGATTGATGGTATTTCATGATGTGTCCAAAGTATGACAGTGTTAGTTTTGTCAATGTGGCTTCATTTGCTGTATAACTCATTTATTTGTCTTTTGGGCAGTCCAGGGTACCCATAGAACTCTCCCACAGTACTACATTCAAATGAGTTGATTCTATTCCTAATACTAGCTTTCACTGTCCTGTATCACAATCACAAATAGTTGGAAATATAGACCAACCTCTACTGTATTTTTACCCCGCTCTATCTCACTCAGACCCAAAGGGAACTCATAGCGGCTTCCAAATTGGCAATAAGTCAGTGTCACATAAAAACATACAAAATACAAAATTCCTTTTTCATTAAAATCATAAAACAGTAACATATACATCCATTTAAATAAGCAGTTAAAAACATAACACATAGTCTGGAAATCATATTCCAAAAGCCATTCCAATGACATTATCTTTGTAGCTGCATATTGCATTGTAACTACTCTCCAAACACTTGGTTCTATAGCCAAGTTTTGACTTTCTTTTTAAAGGTCAGGAGGGAGGGAGCCGATCTAATGTCACTGGGAAGCGAGTTCTACAGCCAAGGGGCCAGCACTGAGAATACTTTGTTCCCTAATCCCACCAGCCACACCTGCAAAGGGGGTGGTACTGAGAGCATGGCCTCCCCAGAAATTCTTAACATCCAGGCTGACTCATAGAGGGAGATATGTTTGGACAGGTAAGCTGGGTCAGAACTGTTTAGGGCAGGGGTGCTCATTAGGTAGATCGTGATCTACTGGTAGATCGCGTAGGGCGTCCTGGTAGATCGCAGGCAAGGCGGGAAGAAGGCTCAGTACCGCCCCGCAGGCTCCCGACGCCGCCCAGGTGCAGAAGGAGGTTGGACTGGATGGCCCTTGGAGGTCTCCTCCTATTCTACGAACCCATTGTTGTTGTTGTTATTATTATTATCAGAGGCTGAATGGCCATCTGTGAGGAATGCTTTGATTGTGTTTTTCCCTTTTGGCAGAAGGAGGTTGGACTGGATGGCCCTTGGAGGTATCCTACTCTAGGAACCTATTGTTGTTGTTACTATTATCATTATTATTAGTAGCAGAGGCTGAATGAATATTATCATCATCATTATTATTATGAATAAATTCAGAAGCTTATTATACTCACATTTAGTTGAATTCAGTCTTAAAATATATTATATGGCTCTCACTGAAATACATTTCCAAATATTTTGCTTTTATGGCTCTCTGAGTAGTGGGTAGGTAGATCATTTTGACTTGGTTGTTTTATAAGTAGCTCGCATGCCGAAAAAGTGTGAGCACCCCTGGTTTAGGACTTTATGGGCCAAAGCCAGCACTTTGAATTGTACTCAGTAGCAAATTGGCAGCCATTTTAAATTTGTATATTTAAAATTGTATGCTACTGTGTGTTTGGGGTGCATGTAAAATAAGCAATGAATTTTGTGTTTAGACTTGGGTCCCATTTCCAGTATATTTCACTGTAATAATAATAATAATCAAACTTTATTTATATCCCGCACCTATCTCCCCGATGAGACTCAGAGCAGTTTCCAACAAAAGAATGGCAAACATTTAATGCTGTAATAAACCAACAAAAACAAATAACCCAACCAGGTATCAGAAATAAATTCACCTATAACACAAAATTATAACACATAATCAAAAATTAAATAACATAACCAAATAACATAACTGTTCCATTACTTCACATCTTACATTAAAACACAACACTGATCTAGTCAAATCTAAAAAAATACATTTAAAATTATTTTAAAAATTTGCAGCCAACAAAGCCAGGGTGAAACACCATTTCCAGTCAATGGTAATTATACATAGTATTCTAATCCTCCTCTCTATATGCTAAAGTACATAATGCATGTTTAGCTGTTTATAAAAAGAGAGTAAGAAGGCAGCCATTTTTATTTCTTTAGGGTAGTGGTTCCCAAGCTTTGGGCCTCAGATGTTTTGGACTGCAAATAAAAGACGTTGCTGTTCTAGCATGACTCTATGGTCCACTTCCACTGGAAGCTGAACAAAGAATTGCTTTGTGGGCCCTAGAGATTCCTAGAAAGGCTCTCTGTATAAATCTCTATGTCCTCCAGCATGCCTAGAGGATTTTTACCATAAGAGTCACACTGAGGGATATAGAGAGTCCTAGGGAGAACATTTTAAATCTAATCCATGAATAATCAAATCTGCAAAATTCAAAACTGCAAATGTGGAGGGGCCACTGTATACAATTACTTTCTGGCTATGTGTATAAATTATATATGGTACAGAAATGACTTTCATATTTAGACTTGGACCTCTTCTTCAAGGTATCTCATTCAAGCGCGTGTGCTCAAAGGCTTAATGCTAGACTGACTTGTGTATGTAAATACTGGGTTTCATGGCTTGAAAATATTTTTTAAAAATTCAAAAACCAAGCCATGATTTTGCCATTTTATATAAGGGGACACCATTTTACTACATTGTATTTATTGGAATCTATCCACTGATTTTGGTATTCATGTGATGTCTTGGAACCAAACCTCAGTGGATACCATTCTGTATGCAAATATTCCAAAATCAAAACAAACAAAAAATATACTCAGCATTTTAGATAAGAGATATCCAACAAAGATGAACAGAGCACTCTTCATGACATGGTGGTGGTGGCGGCGATGATTTTATTTCTCACCAGCCTCTAAGTGCGGCTCAGTAAGTGCTGATTATTTGCACTCTTTTGACCTTCAGGAGACCAGAATATAAATTTTATTCATACAAGCATATAGATTTTATTTCTGCAGCCAATGTCTCTAACACTGAACAGCTGTAATTTACACCAATTTGAAAAACCAGTTGAAATTGTAACTACCTGTAACAGTTCTGGGAATTATGGGAATTGCTTTGCTATAGTGATCAGCTCTACCCATGTTGAATTGGCTAGTATATTGCAATATTTTTCTAGCCTTGCTGAACTATAATTTTCCACATCAACACATGGAGCCTACCTACTCCTTGTTCACTTGGTAAAGGAATTACAGTCAGTTCAGTAGAGCTTACCAAGTTAAATAATACATAGGATTGCTGTCAAAGTCTAATAACATCAATACAAAAATGTTTGCAAACAGGCTCCCGACACGACAAAAAAGAAAAATATATTAAAGAGCCATTTCTGGATTTTTGTTTCATGGTAATTTTTGAGGTTTTAAAGCAGATGGGAAAGAAAATACATTAAGGCTCATGACAGTAAGGCAATGGAAAGGCTGATGAAAGTTGCAGTTCCTTTTTTTAAATGGAGAAAGTTAATTTGGACTTATGTCTGAGTAAGCACCTATAGCTTATAGTACAGTATCTTTGTTTTTTTATTTGTTGAAGGATTGCAGTAGACTTTGCTTAAAGTACGTTAGGTTGCCATCCAAAAGTCCTACTAAATTATTTCAATCCTGAATAGTTGGGTTCCTAAAGAGTTAACTCAGTGTTAATTTTTTAGCTTCAATTAATATTTCATTTCAAACACATTTATTTTTTAATTCAAAAAAAATGTATAGCCTGCCTTTCTCCTAAGAGAGGACAAAGTTTAACAAAGTGAGCCCCCATTCCTAATAAATATGAACCTCTGCCCCTTATTCATGGCAGTCGTGGTACTGAGTTTATCTTTATTTTCAAGCAGTCTACAGCTGTGCTTCAATATACTTAGTGTACTTTAGTTAACATGCATAATTATGTCATCTGCAGAATCTGACTCATAATTAGTCTTCAAATAAAATGGTGACGATGAGAAAGTGGCTATGTTGGAAGTACTTTACTTACTTGGGTGATCCCTCGATGTGGTGTCTTGGTGATTGGTCCGTAGGTGGCTGTGGAGCCCTATTCTTGATCCGCATGTTCTCCTGCAGTGAGGACATCGGTTTCCAGATGGAAGGCGGTCCCGGTCAGGGTTGGCCTGACGTGCCTTCTTCTTGGCACGCTTCTCCCTTTTGCCCTCCATTTGTGCCTCTTTGGATTTTGCAGCACTTCTGGTCACAGCTGACCTCCAGTTAGAGCACTCAAGGGCCAGGTCTTCCCAGTTCTCTGTGTCCATGCCACAGTTTTTGAGGTTGGCTTTAAGCCAATCTTTAAACCTCTTTTCCTGTCCACCAACATTCAGTTTTCCATTCTTGAATTCGGAGTAGAGTAACTGCTTTGGGAGATGGTGATCGGGCATTCGGACAATGTGGCCAGTCCAGCAGAGTTGATGGCGTAGGAATATTGCTTCAGTGTTGGTGGTCTTTGCTTCTTCCAGCACGCTTACATTTGTCCTCCTGTCTTCCCAAGAGATTTGCAGGATTTTTCGGAGGCAGCATGGATGGAATCGTTCCAGGAGTTGCGTATGACATCTGTAGACAGTCCACGTTTCACAAGTGTATAGCCGGGTTGGAAGTACAATGGCTTTATAAACAAACACCTTGGTATCCCTACGGATGTCCCGGTCCTCAAACACTCTGCTTCATTTGGAAGAATGCTGCACTCACAGAGCTCAGGCGGTGTTGTATTTCAGTGTCAATGTTGACTTTTGTGGAGAGGTGGCTATCAAGGTAGCTGAAATGGTCAACATTTTCTAATGTTACACCATTAAGCTGTATTTCTGGCATTGGAGCAGGATTGACTGGTGACTGCTGGAAGAGAATTTTGGTTTTCTCAATGTTCATACGCAACTCCTAATACCAGCTTAACAGCATCTCAATTGTGTCAAAATTTTATGTATATATTTTGACTATGGTACCCTGTCTTGAACCATGAGGAGAAACAGATAACAAATTAGTAGTAGTCGTTTTAGTAGTACTAGTACTAACAGTATTGTTATTACTACTACTGCTACTAAAATAAGAAATAAGAAGCCGCCCTAAGTATTATTATTATTGTTTGTAGTCTTTTTCATAAGAGCGGTCACTCACTGAGGAATTTACAAAAATCTCACCAGTTTATTCTATCTACAGTTATTTCCTCTTAGGCTTATGAATTATGCCTATTTTCCTTAACAAGGTGCTCTGCATAGTCTGATTTTCAGTTGTGGGTGAGCATATGGATAAAAAAAAGTGTCTGTAACAGATTGAAGACCTGATGAATGCTTTCCCCAACCCCAAACCTTACGCTGTCAATTAAAGGCAATTTCCTTGCATAATATATAAAGCATAGTACTTCTGAGTCAGCTTAATTGCTCTAAAGATGGTAAAAAAGATAAATGTTTTCATCATTGGTATAAGCATAGATGAGCCATTCCATAAAAGCCATGCTGAAAATTTATAGTTGGCATGAAATATGTACCATATTTGCTTCATATTTGCTTACTATTTTGGTATCTTTTACCTGCTAAAATGTTGATTGTAAATATGACATGTAGAATGTTTAAATGAGTGAAAAGTGTAAAACAATTTTATTATTACTTAAATATACAATCTGATTAGTGTTTTGAGCCCCACATTTAGTCAGTCCTACAGATACCTTAAAAAAAGAGGTGTGTGAATAAGCGTATGAGAGATAATGGAGTATATTAATTAATCAAACAAATTGGGTTGTATAGAATATAATATGCATTATCATATGTGTGTTTTTGGAGTTCTCCAGTGCTTCGTTACTCTACTGTACGTTATCCTGCTGTTGCTAATGTTGTTAATTCATTTTATAGTCTACTCTTCTAGCACTATAATTGCGGTTTTTAAAAAATGGAGTTGGCATTTATGAATTATTATAGCAAATAAAGAATGGACTTCTTGGCACAAGCTCTTTATTTTGATATTATGTATACAGATTTTGAATGTCAACATGTTTTAAAATTGTTTTCAAGCAAAAGATCCACTGTCTATATGCTGCTGGCATAATTAGAAACTGGGTCAGGTTTCGTTTCAGTGTTCTCATTGTCAGCTTTCACTTTATTCCTAGGGGGTTAATAACATTGTTCTTTAAAGGCCCTGGGGAGTATGTACAATTAGACCTGTGGTTTGTTTTTATTTTTCCATCTAGAATACTTGTTTGTTTTTCTTGAGACAATATGGGTGTTATTCCTAAAAGAAATTGCTAAAATAATCAAGCTTAACTAGTATAAGTTCATAAAATTCTGAACATTATTTCAAATGTTATTTCAGTTGAGAAGTAATGATTCCCATATGATAAGATTGAACAGTATGATGGTATGGTTGCTTACTTCTAACCATGTTTCTTTGAGTGGTCAACTATGAAATGCACACACATGGTAGTAATCACCGCACATGCACAGCAGGTCGGAACCTTCTAACAAGCTCTCTAGCTCCAAGTGGCTATGACCCCGCCTGTTCTCCCAGGAAGCATATATAAGGCACGGGAGGGGGCTTTAGCCTTAGTTCTTCTGTCATTTCAGCAGCAGAGTCACCAAGGCATGACAATTAGCGGGGAGGATGGGCAGGGATGTGTGGATTTCATAGTTGACTACTCAAAGAAACATAGTTACAGGTAAGCAACCATACCTTTGTGGTCACTATGAAATGCACACATATCAGCAAGCTACCCACCATGGTCAGCGAGTGTTAGGCCATCATTGAGAAGAGCTCGTCCAAAAGCTGATTGCCTCTCAGAGAGGACGTGCAGTTTGTAGTGGGCAGTAAAGGTGAGTGGAGTTGCCCAAATTGCTGCCTTGCAAACCTCTTCTAGTGGCACTCCATGCATGAAAGCCAGGAAAGACGAGACTGCTCTTGTAGAGTGGCCTTTGATGGTAGCAGGAGGGTCCCTGCCCGCCTGCAGGTAAGCCAGCTGAACGTGGATGCCACCCAACCTGAAATCCGCTGAGTGGAAACTGGTAGGCTGGTTGTATCAAATCTATACTTCAGGAAAAGTCTAGGTCAGTTTCTGATAGATGCTGTCCTATCAATGTAAAAAGCAAGTGCACTGCGGCCATCCAACAAGTGGAGAGACCACTCTAACTCCGTGGTGGGAGTTATAGGCTCCATATTGGGCCAGGCAGGCAATAAAGCCACTGCCGAGATGCACCTTTTTGCCCATGGCATCAATATTCCTGCCTTCCATATCAGCCGGTGTAGCATGCATCCTGCAGGAGCACTTGCCACGTGTGACATCAGTCACGACTGAGTCGGCCTTGGGTGGACGCACCACCCACTGGGCTGATGAGAGATCCACTCAGTATCTGGCATTTGCACACTTAGAGACTGCTGCCACTGCCATGGGAGGAGTGTCTGGTATCTTTGTCAACTTAAGAAGGTAAGGCAGGGAAGGCAACACAGAAGCTGTTGGCTGATGTTGCTGCTGCTCCTCAGAAGGAAGCAATGGGCCTTCTACAGTCTGTGGTTCCACGGGTGCTAGTAGACTCAAGGCTTTTATCATCCTTATCATTAAGGCAGAAATGGACACATTATCCACAGGATCAGGGCCCTCTAGAGAAGGAGCAGCCTCCTTTGGTGCACCTGCAGAGGCTTGTGATGATTTGTCTGACTCGGCCTCCGAGATCTCAACTAGTGATACAGGAACAGGTCGCACAGGCAGTTGGGCAGTTAGCTTAGGATGTGAAGCCCAGGAAGCACCTCCAAGAGAGGTATGCCAAGAAGCCCAAGAGTGGTGAGAAGGAGCGTGTTCATGCTGGGAGGGCTGATGCACAGAGACATTTGCTGGTGTAAGCAGTCTCTCCTGTTGAGTGCCGGCCTCCTGTTGCCTCCAAAAGGGGTGTGGCAGGGGCAGAGCCTTCTGGCTCCAGCACTGGGTGGGATGCAACCCCTGTAGGGAGCTTGGCCATGCCCAGGCTCCTCCGTTGCTGCCCTCCCTGGGAAGCAGGCCCAGCTTGAGAGGTAGAAGGCAGAGCTTCTGTGGATGGCCCATGCAGAGATGCTGAAGCCTCTCCTGGCGGCTGCTGCTGTTGAGGCTTCTTGGAAACAGCCCAAGCTGCAGGCTTGCATTTCTTCTTCCCCTGGGCAGCTGTTTCTGAAGGTAAGGGTGCCCTGGGAGACTCAGAGTGGCGTCGTTTATGAGGTCCCTCTGTCGGAGCCAAGGCAGCCAAATGGGAGGAAGGTAATGGGACCTGAGGCAAGGAGGGAGGAGGCTCTGAAGCAGCCTGGTGCCGAGGGAGGAAGTGCCTTCTCATCCAAAAGAGTTTGGAGATGTTACTGCCAGCTTTTCCTAGCCTGAGTAGGGAGTGCATGGCAAATAGCACAAATCTCAATAGAATGGGCTTCCCCCAAACACAAAAGACACATTAAGTGCTTATCTGACACATGGAGATTGCCACTGCAGGAGGTACACTTCTTCAAAGGGATAGAAGTCATACTGGCCTTGAGAGTAAAGCATCGTCAAACAATCCAAGTAAAGGCCACTAGCTGTGAGTAGAATAGTCAACAGTCCGGGTCAAATACCAAGTAAAGCAGGATGAGATGAAGACAAAGTCAAAAACAGTCTGAAGTCATTTTGAGAGAGAGAGGTTCCTAAATGCTGCTGCTGCTGCTTGCAAGGGTGGGGGAAAAAGGAACTAAGGCTAAAGCCCTGTCCGTGCCTTATATATGCTTCCTGGGAGAACGGGCGAAGCCATAGCCACTTGGAGCTGGAGAGCTTGTTAGAAGGTTCAGACCTGCTGTGCATGTGCAGTGATTACTACCATATGTGTGCATTTCATAGTGACCACAAAGAAGAAATTACATTCACTGGATTAGAGACAGAGTAATTAGATCTAAATTGTTTGTTCCAATAAAAGATGAGCTTAAGAACTAGTGAATTGTCTCACCAGAAGATGAAGACAGATGGTTTTTTCCCCATTTGTAATTGACTCTAACCTCTTCTAGTCTTCCAGAAGCTTCACAGCTCTCCAGGAAAAAAAATGGAAAGCTGGACATGGGAAAAATTCTCCCCTCCCCCTTTCTTTTGAATTGTCCCATGAGAGGAACTCTGATCACATGAACTCTGAATCCAACCTAATATTTTATTATGCATGTTGTTTTGTTCAACATAAACTTGCAAAAAGAAATTCTCAGTGTATGGAATACTATCCCTAAATTAATAAGCAAGTATAACATTTGTCCCATGGTACAATACTGATTAAGTCACTTAGTAACACACATAATATTGGGTTTAATATTGCTGATAACAAGGACATGCTAGGCTCAGGCTGCACTTCTGGCCAAATCTGGCCGTGCTATATATCCATTTTTTCTTCTTGGGAAGAATGTAATACTTTTTGTTTATTACCACACATGGCATTTAGGGGTATCTTTAAAATGGAATTGATATTTGATTGGAGTTATGTAAATCATTTTCACAGATTTTTTTTAATGATAATTCCTGTGTTGTTAACCTGTTATTGCCAGCAGTTGTACTTCCTGGGTAGATAGGTGTGGGATTATCCAGCTTTCCCGCTGTTCTTCTGATAGGTGATGTAGAACAGAAAGGCAGAGTCAACTAGGTGTTCAACTAGCTCCCCGTGTGTGCAAGGACACTAGAAAATTGGGATAATAGTGTGTCTTTCTACGTGGCTAAGAACATCTTTTCCGGTTCCAGAAGCACTTGCAACAGTTCTTGAGCTAGCCTGAAATGTTTTGATTGCAAAACTTGCTACACATGAACAATTAATTATATTGTGGTTATATTGCTTTATTTCTTAGATCAAAGTACTTTAAGCCATGCTCAACGGGAGAGCACTTCACTATAGAGGTGAGTCAAGATTATCAATTCCAAATCTTGCTTAGCTGTTGCTTAGCTGTTGCAGATAATAGCAGAGAACTCAATAATCCAAAATTTGTTGGTAGGAATGTTATATGAATTGAATTTAATCTAGAATTATTTGTTAATAAAGCAGATGAAGCAAATTTAGTGGAGGTTTTATTATGACTAACATAATCCATAGTAATCTATGGATGTGAGAGCTGGACCATAAGAGCTGTCTGAATGAAGGAATATAGATGCTTTTAAACTGTGGTGTTGGAGGAAAAGGAAGAGGGGCCAACCAAAGGCAAGGTGGATGGGTGGTATCCTTGAAGTGACTGGCTTGGCTTTGAAGGAGCTGGGGTGGCCACAGCCAACAGGGAGCTCTGGCATGGGCTGGTCCATGAGGTCACAAAGAGTTGGAAGCGACTGAACGCGTAAACAACAAGGCCAGTTGATTTCACCAGGCCTGTTCTAAGTATTATTAGGTCTTGGTTCAAGACTATTTTTAAACATAGTTACTGGAGACTTTTGATATAATTTAAAAAAATAAAAATAATTTAAATAGATGAAAAACATATTGAAGATGTTAACAAGTTACAAATTTTAAAACAGGTTAAAGTCATGTACATGAGTATTTTGGAATACATCAGTGTAGCCCACATTACACGACTGGCATGCCATGCTTGAGAAGATGCTCTCCCATGTCATGTAATTTTGTATAGATTTCAGTAGTGAGAAACAGAAACCTTCCCTCACAGACTTTACTATAAAGTTATGTATAGGAATAACCCGGTGGTGCAGTGGGTTAAACCGCTGAGCTGCTAAACTTGTTGACCGAAAGGTCACGGATTCAAATCAGGGGAACTGCGTGAGTTCCACTGTCAGCTCCAGCTTCTGCCAACCTAGCAGTTCAAAAACATGCATATGTGAGTAGGTCAATAGGTACTGCTTCGGCAGGAAGGTAACGGATCTCCGTGCAGTCATGCCAACCACATAATATGGACAATGTCGGCTCTTCGGACAATGTCGGCTCTTCGGCTTAGAAATGGAGATGAGCACCACCCCCAGAATCAGACTTAATGTTGGGAGAAAACCTTTTGCTGTCATATGCCAGTGCAGGCACCTTGAATTCAGACCAGAAATATACTGGTAATGCTGACAATTGATGATAGTATGTGATATCTACTTAGTTTCTGGATGGTGTTCAGTCAAGCTATAGTATTTTGCAGTAGTCTCAGCCTTCATGCTATCGAGGGGAGGGAGGGGGAGCCGCCCTTTTCTCTAAATATAGTGGTGAAAGACAAGGTATTAGCCCTTGACTTGCCCATGAATCATATCAAAATCCATATTTCCCCCAAACCTTTCCTTGATTTATGCATGAGATTAACTTATATATGAGTATATATAGTATATTTTTGTCATGTACTGAACTATTTGTATCTTATGCTGAAGTAGGTAATTAAGCATGACCAGGAACATTTTAGATTGTGTAAATTGCTAAATACGTATTCTGATTTCAAGCTCAAATTCTTTGTTTAATGGAAATACTATTTTATCTCTTTTTCAGTTTGAGAATCTAGTAGAAAGTGATGAAGTAAGTAGTTTCCTGCTAATTGAAATTTGCGGCCAAGATAATATATGTGAATTGGATAATGAAGGTATATATTACCAATAAAACAAAGGTAGCAGCAAATGGTAATAAAAAGAAGCATTTTTTTCTAGCTTATTTCAGTTTTGGATGTGAGTTTTCCCCGAGTCTTTCTTGAGAGAGAAGCAAAGGGTGAGGTGTACAGTTGTCAGAGGGCTCTTTCTGTTCTTAATTCATTCTTATACAACCATTTCCTGACCACTTTACATGAATAGACAATATTGTACATTTGTTGAAATTCACTGTACATAAAAGCTGGCATAGTGCCGTGGGTAATAGACAAAGTTGTGAATCGGTAATCATTGGTTGGACTCTCAACTCTGCATTAACTCACTAAGTGGCCTAAGGGAGGTTTATTTTAACTTCAGCTAACCCAGCTGCAATATGGAAAACACTATTAAATGCCTTACAGGGATGTAATAAGAATTATAGCTAGATATGTGTAGATAGTGCTCTAAACCCTCAAAAACTGTGTAGAAATGTTAGTCATTAGAGATTAAGTTGGAGAGTTACTCCATGAGTTCTACTGAGAAATCTATTCCAATTGGCTTCTTCCTCTTTCAGCTATCAACAGCAGCCCTTCAAACTGGAAACAGCTGAAGGGCAATCCCATTGACTGTACTGCTTTGTTTAGTTTTTTTGACACACACAGTTGCTTCTGTTAAGATGGTAAATAGGAAAAATTGTAACTTTTAAAATGAATATTTGGTTTACTTGTTTTCTTTCTCCGGTATTTTTATTTTGTATGCATTGGATAAAAAGTGAGCAGGGGCTTTCCAGATGTTCTTAAACTGCAGCTGCTGTAAACTAAACCATATGAAATTATAGAAAATACAATAGAAATATATTGACAGGAACTTTTTTGTCCCGTGCATTTAATACTGATTTAATTTGTTTAAAAGTGGGAGTATTTTTAATGCTTTAAAAGTAAGATGTATCAGCTGTATTTTATAATGTTCTAATCAAATATATACTATTTTGGTAATTTCTTACAGGGTGAAAGTCCAGGAAGCAGCCAAAGGTAAAACATTTTATATATAATAAGTGTTTTCCCAAGCCTTATCCCATAGTAGTGGTGATACAGGAGTAGAGAGGAAACAGGCTGTAATCTGCCACGTCCAAAGCTCCAGCAGTCTTCAAAAGCAACAAAATCAGGTTGTTGCTTTTGAAAGGCGTCATAGAACCCACCCATCCCTATTTTGGCTAACAGCATACTTTAAAAAAAAAACCCAATCAGGCCCTTCTGGAAGAATTTTGGGAGGATGCACTATTATTCCATTCCACCTTCTGAAAGATCTAAAATAATCTGCCACATCACTCCCCTGATCCCATTCAGAATTCAGTGGATATAGAATTGTAATGTTAGCTCTGAGGAATAAAAATAAGGTTCTTGCTCACGTACCAAATAAGGGGATTGTACAACAACACATGAATTGTGTTCTTTAGGATATTACCATATTTTTCCTGAATTATGAGAAATTAAAGAAGCATATTACTTGCATTTCCTTTTAAATATGAGAATATATTTTAATATTATATTTTATATAAAAACATTTTAATATGTGCATTTGTGGTATCTTTACAATGTGTGGGTGTTTTAATTCTTCTGTAACTCCTCAAGCCACAAGGAGGGGCATGAAAGAAATAAAATTATTATTAATATTATTATTTGGTAAAAATGAGTTTTAATAGTGGCCCACTTTTGGGGGGAGGGGTTCGAGTTAACAAGCTGTCTTTAGGGCCTGTCTACATCTGAAAAAAGATGTAGTGCACACACAGCTGTCACATCATGGACTTAAGTGGCCACAATTGACTATTGAACAAACTCATTTCAAAGTGTGCAAAAGACAAATCCTCCCATTTGCATTGTTATTGGCCACACAGCAATTGCTGTTTCAGGTTTTTTTCTTCTTCTTCCCGTCGTGCATATGATTATGCATATTTTCATCCAAGGTGTTAGCCATCCTGACATGTTGAGGTGTGCTTACACTTATAGAGAGTGTGTGTTTATTTAAGTCAACTGAGGTGTGTGTGTGTGCACGTCCATGTATTTGTATGTTTGGGGGGGGGTGCTTGTGTGTGGGAGACCGTTTCCAGACATAGATTACTCTGAAATGGTGTCAGCCCTTTTTCCTTGTCCTTACTCTTGTTCAGACCTTTGACTGAAGAAGAAATTGCTGCTCTAAAAGAGAGACATTATAATTCTATTGCTGAAAAACAAAGAACATTAGATGCTAAACTTCAGTCAGAGGTAAGTAACTATATAAATACCAATTTTATATAGTTCTAAATGGCCACAGTAACTGACTGACAAATGGGGAAGACTGATGAGTGAAACAGCTAAGATAGATGCCACCTGATAACAAAAGAGAATAGAGCAGAAAAAGAAAAGAAGCTGCAAGAGAAATCTTCATTTGCTAAAGACAAATAAAACCTTGCTTGGAGTTTTTTGGTCAAAAGCTGAAATAAATGATTTGGTAAAAAGGATGGTTTATAGGCAGCAGACATATATGACTGGTTTTGAATACTACAAAGAAGAGAATAGAAAGCTGCACCAGTTCACACTGATGTTGTAAGCCTCGTTTGAAGAGTTTGATCAATTGAAACTCAACAACAGGGCATTTGGCATTATACCAAATGTTTCACAGTTGAGATGTAATGCAAGCCAAACAGAAAACAGCACATGAAGGTTCTGTTTCTATTCTTGTTCCTCGCCTGTTCTTAAAATGGTTCCTTGAACTGGGTCAGTATGTCCAAAGTGCAAAATATTATGTAATTTCTGTGGAAAGTTACCATTGTGGCGTGATAATTCACATGTAGATCGTTCTCCTCTGCACATTGTTCCTGATAATTCTTCCAGGCCCCAGAGAAAGAACTTTTATATCCATAGGATTCAATATATATTCTGAAAATGTGTTCTTAGCATGTCCTTTTACTGCTTCCAGCAGTTTCATCATTGCTGCTTCGCTGTCTAAGCTGTTGCAAATATGAAAACGTTTAATCAAAGAGTGGTGCAAGAGATGCTTGAAATAATGAGAGAATAGAACAGGAAGTACATCTCACCTTGGAAGAGGAATATAAATAGTACTGGTATCTTAGAAAGCAGTTGAGCAAGCTATTTGTTAAGAATACGTACAGTAGAGTTGCTCATCAATTCGTTGGTTGCTTGGCAATGACAAGAATTCTAACAGCCTTCCCAGTGTTTCAGTCATGCCTTAATGGTTGGGAGAGGAAGAGAGATGAGAGTTTGTGTTTTGGGTAGCAAAATTCTGTATCCCAATTAGAATAACATTTATAAGTTTCATTTCAATGGATTTGCTCAGGTTAATTCTAAAATTGAATTTTATCTGTTACATTTTTCTATGTATAAAAATATCCATATATCCATAAAACTACTTTGTATAGTAAATATATTTCCTACAAGATTTATCATATGGCCATATGTGCCTGATAGTGAACAAAGGTTCCGTACTATGTATACAAGTGTCTGTGAAGCAACATTCAAAATTTAGATAAATTGAGCACATAATTAGCAAAATTGATCTAAGCTATTTTTTACAAATGACATTGATTTTATGCTGTAAGATGTGTTTGTTATTTGAAAACATGGCCACTTGAAAGCTCAGCATCATTGCTTCAGTTTGAAGGAGCAAATGCCAAATCTCTCTTAAGGGGGGAAACAAAGAGTCAGTGTGATATTGTAGTTTAAGCATTGGATCACATCCCAGGAGAGCAGGGTTCAAATCCCCACTTGGCCATGGTAACCTACTGGGTGACTTTGAGCAAGTCACACACAATATCACATGAGGACAAAGATCGATCCCCTCTTAATAAATCTTGCCAAGAGAGTCCCATGATAGGGTTGCCATAAGTTGGAAATAACTTGAAGGCACACAACAACAAAATTATAGTAGATATTATGTGTGGTTTACTGTTTACAAATGCTTAAAATTCATTTTTAGTCCTCCTGGTTTTGCAATCACTATTGCTATTAGGTAGTAGTGCCTTAAATATTTATCTTGCACCATCAATAAAAATGTATGTCAAGAGGACTGTATAGAACCAGAATTACTTTTCAGTATGCATAGTTCAATCAAAACATAATTGGTCTTAGAAGATAGTATGAAAATATTTTCTTTTTCCCCTTATCTTACTGCTACTTTTTCCATTTTACAAAAAAAAATCAGTTAAATTCAGTGCATTTATTTTCATAGGAGAGATAGCTAGGTTCTCTTTTGTTAACCCTTATTATTTTGTTCATATACAGTTAGCCATACAAGAGGAGAAGTTAAGAATAGAAGAGGAGACTTTATATGCTGCACAACGTGAAGCAGCCAGGGCAGCAAAGCAAAGAATGCTCTTGGAGGTGAGGGGAAAAGACCCCAAAATATATGTATCCGAGCCTCTCTAATGTCTCTTGCTCTTAGTTCCACGTGCTTTTTTGAACAAGGTGAAGCTTTGTTTGTAGTGCTTTCTGTTTTTTGTATTCTTTCAAGCTGAGAATCTCTCAAGTTCTGTATAAGGTATTTTAAGGAGGGAATCTGTGTATTAGGACTATGATTGAATAATAACTGTTCCCAAATAAATAAATAATGCACATTTGTTGGTTCTTACCCTGCCTTCCTTCTAAAATTGGAATATAGACAGCTTACAGTTTAAAAGAGCAATGCAGTCTAAAACATACAAAAAGTGCACATTAATTCAAAAAGAATTAAACCAAACATAATATTAGAATACTTCAAATTTCTAGTTAAAAGACTAATGCTATTACAGGAATTAAGAGCGATTTAAAACAACACAGGGCTCCCTAGCCTGTTTTTTAAAAACCCCTTTGCAATAAAAGTGTATCGGAATAAAATCACTTTTGCCTTCAAATAGAAAGAGGGAGGGGCTATTCTAGCCTCCCTAGGAAGTGGGAGGCAGCCACCAAGAAGGCTGTCTCACGTTCCCACCAACCATGCTTGTGAAGATGGTAGAACTGAGAGAAAGGACTCTGCTGATCTCGGGGCCCAAGCAGGTACATGCAGGGAGTCATGTAGGGGTTTATAAATCATAATCAGCACTTCAAAATTGTGGCCAGAAACAAACTAAGAGCCAGTGGAGCTCTTTTAGCATGGTGTAGTAGGGTTGTTATAAACTGCATCTGCTAGCACTTTGACTGCAGCTTTTGGGGTTTGCTGAAGTGTCTGAACACTCTTCTAAGACAATCCCATGTACAGCACAATACAGTAATTCAAATGGGATGTGCCAAATTATATGTTTTGCTTGCTTGCTTTTACATTTGTTAAAAGAGACATTTGTTTTACTTATATATTGTGTTACAGGGAAGCTTTATCACTTATTCTGCTTGTCTATTATCCATTCAGTGTTTTGAGGTTTTATCAAAATTTTGCATTTTCATTATTAAAAATAATAATAAAAGCAGATTTTCCGTATCCTTGCCTAATTACTATTCTTGGCAAGGGGTCCTTATGTGTTTAACCACACTAAAATAGTAAGAATTATTAATACAGTTACATAATATTTCATGGTAGAATGAAATTTGTTTTGATAGGTTGGGAAGTAGAATGAAATTTATAGAGCTGCTTTATTTCACTTGAAACTAATTCTCACACTTGACCATATCATTAAAACATTCAGGAATAAAGTCAGTTACTAATGAGACATGGTGTGTCCGGTATGAAGCTGAGAGATATATGATATTGAACATAAAATTGACCTTGCTGAGTATTTGTCAAACATTTGGTATGAGAACACTATTGAAATGAATGATTTGGTTGTAGTAGAGTATCCAGAAAAAATAATTCTAGAATATGAAGGTTCTAAATTTTTTTCTTGAAACATTTTATGTTCATTTTTTTAAGCAACAGCAGCAACAAGGGATAACACAAAGAGCAAATAATGAAGAACCCCAAAGGTAAGATACACTGTTAACATTTAAATGTGAAACGGGGAGATGGGGTGGAATACAAATAAAATTATTATTATTATTATTAGGGGAAAATTGACAAGGCTGAGAGCATTGCAGTAAAAGCAGCCAATGTCATATTAAAACTATAGCTGAAATTCTACATCTGTCATCCTAGCTATTTCTGCCAATGACACCTAACAAAAACATACTCTTAGCTCATCAGCACTCCAAACAAATGGTTTCAGATCAAGGAGCTAGGAAATAATGACTGCTGTGCTCCCCCAGCTGAAGGATACATTGAATATTGAGTTTGGCAGCTAGAGAGTGCACCTAGCACTCTGAATCTCCATTACTTGGGATTCTGCCTGGTTTAAAAGGAAGGTTTTTGTGGTGGGATGTCAAGTTTGATCATTAGTCACTATAGATGTGGGTGTCAAGCATTACAAGATTGTAAAATCAGCTTTCGATCTCATAAATATGTATTTATATATATTTATATATATTTATAATGGCATTTAATTTTGCCATTATTTATGTGTAAACTGCTTTGAGTCCCCACAGGGGTGAGAAAGGTGGTATATAAATACTGTAAATAAATTTATTTATTTACAATATTTCTACCCCGCTTTTCTCGAACTCAAAGGTAACTTAAGACAGCTTTACAACATAGACAGCTATTCGATGCCATTAAAGCAATGTAAAAATTTCAATAAATATTTAAAACAGAATTATAAAATACATACATTAAAACCCTTAAAAACATATAAAACCACTACCTTCACTGTTAGCCTCGTCGTCCAAAAACATTGTCTAAGCCGTTCCAGTATTCAATTTCACATAGTTCCGTGTTTATCTATTGCACCAGGTGCCCAAAGCCTTGTTCAAAAAGCCATATTTTCTGCAGAAGGTCAGGGGGGAA
Organism: Anolis apletophallus; assembly: GCA_030556195.1. NCBI lineage: Eukaryota > Metazoa > Chordata > Lepidosauria > Squamata > Anolidae > Anolis > Anolis apletophallus. Next base: position 79,428,994 of record JARBWK010000012.1, on the reverse strand, counting down.
GGAGCTGATCTAATATCCTTAGGGAGGGAGTTCCACAGCCGTAGGGCCACCACAGAGAAGGCTCTGTCTCTTGTCCCCACCAGTTGCGCCTGTGAAGAAGGCAAGAATGAGAGCAGGGCCTCCCCAGATGATCTTAAACTTCTAGATGGTTCATAGGGAGAGATATGTTCAGACAGGTAAGCTGGGCTAAAGCCAGTACTTTGAATTGTGCTCAGTAGTAAACCGGCAGTCAGTGGAGCTGGCGTAACAAAGGAGTTGTATGCCCCAGTGAGCAATCTGGCTGTCGTCGGTTGGACGATTTGAAACTTCCAAACAGTCTTCAAAGGCAATTCCATGTAGAGCATGTTGAAAATACTGAATACAAATGCTGAATAGAATGACAGTATATCTGGAAATCTTCTTGTGAATGTGCTTTTGGTCATTTGGAATTTCCTGCAGCCAATTCTACAAAACAGTCTCATAGATTTTTTTTTTTCAAAGAGGAAAAAATACGTTAGTGTTATAGGTCAGTTTTCATTTGCTTCTGAGGCACTTTTTCAAAATTAGCCCTCCTGAGTGTAACTTGTTCGTTGTTTCACAGTTCGGTAGCAGAAGAGGATTTTGATTCTTACCTGAGAAATGTAAAACTGCAATATGAAGTTTTTCGGAGTAGCAGTAAGTGTGAATGTTATGTAATCCCCTCTGCCTTAAAATTGCAGCAACCACACCCAGTTGTTGCAATGAATATTGAAATTTTTTTGCATGTAAATCTACATAACAATCCAGAATGTATTATTTTATACTTATATCTAAGTTGACATCACGGTTTGGGGCCATTATTTCACTTTGACCTGTGAATATGTCAAGGTTAAAATTTGACGAATGCATAATAGATTTTTTCTCTCCTTTTAAAAATACATAGATGGAACATGCTTGGGAAGAGCTAAATAGAAGGCAGTCTGTCTTATTGGAATGGTTACAGGGGGTGTGGTAAATTGTCTGACCGTAAAATGTCTAAGTCTTAATGGGTGTGTTTGTTTATTGTTTTTGTTGTAGGGCTGTCATCAGATGCTACTGTTTTGACACCAAATACAGAGAGCAGCTGTGACTTAATGACCAAAACCAAATCAACAAGTGGAAATGATGACAGTAATTCCTTAGATTTAGAATGGGAAGATGAAGAAGGTACTTATTTGGTGCTTTATTTAGAATCCTGCCTAAGTGATCAAATCTATTTTGCTGAATCTCAGCAGATGTTGGATTTTGAATATCAACCTACATATGATATCCTAATTTATTCATAAATTGCCTATGTCACACAGGATAATGTGTGACATATTTTGAAGGGAAAAAGAAGTATCTGCAGACATTGAAAAGAGAAGAAATAGTTATAGGAAAACATACAAAAATGAGTTTCTAATTCATGGTAGGATGAGCTCTCATGTCAGTTTCCTATACGTGCTCCTTCTGCAGCTTTTCTTGGCAGCTCAGTAAAATGTCAATCACATGGTCAAAGAATATAAACTGTACATGCTGACAAAGGCTTGCACATGCTGACAAATATCAGGTGGAATGAGGTTGGCATAACGAGCCATGTCTCTGAAAGCATTTGAAAAGATTGTTAGTAAATTAGAACACAGTTATATGAAATGTGTGTTAGGGCTGCCCCTCACTACTTTAAGACTTTTGCACTAAGATATGTAATTATAAGTATAGAGATGAATAAAAAGTGGTATGCCCAAACTTCTGGGAACTTCTGGGAACAGCGGTTTTGTATGTACGAGAAAAAAAAAGCCTCCAGAATGTTTTTTTGATAGTAAAATTATAAGTAGAATGGAATTCACTTCTGTTGCGGTTATAGTTCTTTTTGCATGCGGAAGCATTCCAGAGGAGGTTTTTTGTTTTTGTTTTTTGTTTTGCAATACTAGGTCGTCTTATTCCTGGATTTTAAGAACAAAACTACAAGAAATGTAATTGTTTGTTGTTTTTTATGTGGGTTATGAAAGTAATTAGATAATTGAGAGAATGCAAGGAACAGAATTATTCTACTTTCACCTGAGCCAGCTGAAAGAAATGGCAGTATGGTGTTTCTGTGTCCTTGCAAGGAAACTACTTTATTTTCCCCAGTCAAATTATAGTCATGAGTCACTGAATCACATGATGCAGAGAATGCTCTTTCTCTGCATAGAATTGCATATTCTGCATATTGAGGACACAAATGTACTAACTAGTGAAAATCAGTTAGAAAAAAATCTAAAATATATGGGCAATATATCTTGCAAAACAAAAAGCCATGTGTAAGCAAACATTTCTTTGTCTAATGTAGCCATGTTATGGGCAGAAAAAGCCCTCTGTCAGCCAATGAGAAGAGCTTTTGACCTCCAGGTGAACAGCTGTAACAAGTAGAGACATTTAATAGGTTATGAAAATGAACACTTAAAGGCAATCAGAATTGGATTTTTATATGGAAAGATTTGTAAGGGGTATTCTTAAAATGTCCATCTGCACTGCCTTTTGCATGATTCTATCATGGATAGATCCTGTGATGATTATTTTTAATTAAAAAGAGTGATTATAAATGTTATATATTTCCACTCTTGAGGTAACCTAAACTGGGATTCTGGCTTTCTTGTTCTGGAATGTAAATGACCTCTGCAGAATGTTATCGTTTCCCATGACAGAGAGGGTTGGATCCAGACACAGAATCTGTGTACAAAATAGTCTGGTCCATGATGCACAAAGTTTGTTAACAAACCATTTCTCTTCCTTCAACAATTATTTGACCTTTCCTGAGAGAAATAAATAATAATATGCATATTTCTAACTTTTAAAAAGCATCCTGATTATTTCTTCTGAATCAGAAAATAATACCATGATTGTAATGCAGTCATTCTTGGATGTATGATAACAATTTACAAATCCTTTTTATGGAGAAGGGTCCAGAATGTGGATGCTATCATTTGGCAAGATGAAAATGTCAATAAAAATAGCTGTGAAGCCTCTATAAAGCACAGCCTATTGTACGTTTTCTCAAATTGGTTTAAATACATTGTGATGAGTAGAATGTTTTTCATTCAGATACTAGTTAATGCCAGATGCATCTATTTGAATCTCCAAACTTTTGAAAGATTAGTAAATTAAAGAATTTAAATAGATTTATGTTAATCCAAGTTCTTAATTGCAGGTATAAACAGAATGATCCCACTGCGAGAACGTTCCAAAACAGAAGAAGATATACTCCGTGCAGCACTAAAGTTTAGTGGCAAGAAAACAGGAAGTCATCCAACTTCTGCCTCTGATGATTCTAATGGTTTGGAATGGGAAAACGATTTTGTTAGTGCTGAAATGGATGATAATGGCAACTCTGAGTATGCTGGGTTTGTAAACCCTGTTTTAGAACTGCCTGCATCAGACAAAAAAACAACTCATGCGGCTCAGCAAGACAGATAATGAAATCATGTGACCCTTGGCTATCCGACCAAAAGGTTGAAGTTGGACAAAATGTACAGATCTGTATTGTGCACAATCCTCCAGTCATTGCTTCTGCACATCTTCCTTTAACACAAGGAAGTTGCACAGAGATAGTACTTGAACTGAGTTCAAAAAGATTCCTAGAGAAATAAGGAAATTGTTATACTGTTTGTCAGTTAAGAAATAGCAGTATGGTTTGCTACCTGAATTTTCAATTGTAAGTGCAATTTTTTCATCTGCCTTTGGAATTCTATGGAAACACTTGAGTAATTCCATTGTGTCAGTTCATGGAATTTAGCATACATTCGTCCACACTAAATGACCCATCACAGCTTCATGTTTTGATTGGTGATTTTAATCTAAGGCTGTTTTATTTCTTTGAATTTTACATTGGTGTTACATCCTAATTTCAATAGGACATCTCCTTAAGACTTTAATACTTGAATCATGAAATTGTTTTCTGTTTAGCTTTTACCGAAATTACAGCAAACATTTACACTTGGAAATTATTAAACTTTCTGGTTTATTTACTTTTTTAAATTATTAGCTCTCAAGCACAGTACTTTTTACAGAGGTTGTGAGAATGATAATATAGGGCAAAATTTAGTTTATTGGGAATTAAGCTCTGAATAGAGAAGGGTGTTAGAAGACATCTATTTCATTTAAATCATCTGTTCATAACATGTCATATAAAACACTGGAAATGAAAGTTTTTATGGAAGTAACACTCGAGAAATAAAAGTTTCACTTTTTGCCCATCTTGGAATGCCAAATGCTGCTGATAGGAAGGTTTTACATGTATGTTTTTAAGTTGTACAAAATGATTTGTTAAACAGTTGCTAACTTAACAGTAGCTGACATAACAGCTCAGTTTTTAAAGTGTTCTTTTCATGCAGAAGACACAGAGCATGACTACTTACTGTGGATGTATTGATGCAAATATCACTGATACAAATCTATCAAGTGTGTGAAACATTCCATTCATATAACTCATTAAGATTACTGGGGGTAAAAGCTTGAATTAGTTTTACTTATGTTTGAAAGAAGATGAATGAGGTGGATGGTGTTTCACTCACAAATAATCTTGCTGGTTTTAATTCTCAAGATAAGGTTTTCAGTGCTAGATATAAGCACTTGTCAAACTCCATCTTGATTTTTTTCCCTGACAATAAAACTGCTTTGTAATGGAACTTGCTGTTTAAGAATGAATGTCACCTGCACAGATATTTAATTCATAACAGACCTGAATACTTAACAATGTTCAGCAGCACAATAGATCAGAGTAGCAGCAGTATATGTTTTGCATGCTTGCCTCCTGCTAGTTTCTGGACTATATACTGGGTTCCTATTCCTTCTATAGGGCCATCTTTCTGTTTTTCTGAAAGGAGAATAAAGGTTGCTTGCATTATATATGTAAGAATGAAGCCGTGCATATTCCTACAGCCAGGACCAATGCTTTTGGCAGCAGCTGCCACTACAACAACAAACAGAGCTACAATACGGAAAATACCTGACTTTAGTAGAACTGCATCTCTCACTGAAGCTTTGCTAACCATGGCAGTGTTCTTCGTAATGGCCAGCGGGTGAAATACATGAGCTAAACGTTGATGGCAATGTTTAGTCTCCTTTTAATCTGTGTCTGCATCTGTCTCTCTGTTATCCTGTACCAGACCTTCACTGCTGTTTTATATTGATACATTAATTATGTCCTATTACGTCTTCTGTATATTTTAGCTTTTCCTGCTCTCATGTCTTGATTACTTTATAAAACTTAATTCCAGACTCACCGTTTATTTTTATATTCACTATTCATTGCCCCAATACTATATTATGGATGTTAAGTGGTCAGTGGCAGTAAAATAATTATTAAGTATTTGTATGGCTACTTTAACCCTTGTAAGATGCCAAGATCACTTTATACTGATTTCTTCCCTGTGTGCCTTTTATGTTATGAGAAAGAGCTTATGTACATATGATGGCTTGGAAAGCTTAGCCTTTTTTCATTTATTGCATTTCTTAAAGAGGTTTTGTTGCTAAGATATTTACATGTCAAGTGCTACATTTTTCAATGATGGTACTATGTTTTCTTACAAGAAATGTGTGCACTTCAGATGTATATTTTTGGTTTGACACAAGCTACAGTACAATGTCTCTCCCTGACCTTTTCATGTTACTGGTCTTTAAAGTTTAAATTTCTCAAGCTGTGAATAAATTTTTTACACACTTGAAAGCTATGCCGATGTTAAAGTTTGTATTTAAAACTGAGAGAAGTACAAAAAAATCCTGTATGTAAAACCTGCAAGTAGCCAATGAAGCAATAACTCTTAATTGTAATGAGACAGGTTCCCGTTCAATACATGCTATATCTATAGCCAATAATTAGGTGTCATTAATGTACTACTTAGCTGCAATCCTGTACACTTAGAAACTTCCACTGAAATCAATAGGTATTCTGAATAAAGATACTTAAGATTTTCACAATTCTGTTTTAAAACTGAGCTACAGTTTTTACTTTATATTATGATATCCATTAAATGAAGCTCCTGGTGGTGCAATGGGTTAAACACTTGTGCCGGCAGGACTGCTGACTAACAAGTCACTGGTTCAAATCCAGGGTGAGTGGGTTGAGCTCCCTCTGTCAGCTCCAGCTCCCCATGCAGGGACATGAGAGAAGCCTCCCACAAGGATGGTAAAACATCAAACATCCAGATGCCTCCTGGGCAACATTTTTGCAGATGGCCAATTCTCTCACACCAGAAGCAACTTGCAGTTTCTCAAGTCGCTCCTGACACAGAAATAAAAACTGTCCATGAATAATGTGCTGTTTGAAGAACCACAGATTTACCTATTTTTTCAAGGTTTTTTTTAAAAAAAAGACATTAGTCAAATCCCTTAAATTCATTGTGTCCTTTTTGCAAATTGCAGTGACAAACTAAATATATTGCCTACTACTTTAACTTGTCTATAAATCATTTGGAGTTAGGCATGTGTAGTGACATTGCCAAGTTCATAAAGAACACAAAATGATACTTTCCTTGTTAAACAGCTGCAGAAGCTTCCGGGTACAGTTCAAAATCATGTCCCTACATGGTTTAGGCCTAACTATCTGAAACATCTACATTACTATCTATAAACATCTACTGGAATCCTATGATCTACAGTTGAGGCTGCCCTCCTCTGTTTTCTTTTCACCAGCACGCAAAGACTTCCTTTTCGAGAAGGCTTTTAGCATGAAAGCTGGAGAACTTTTTAAGGGTTTTGTTTGGGGTTTTTTCAAAACGTATGTTTTAACTGTTTATACTATTGAATCTACTTTTCATTGTCTTAAAATATATATTGTGATGTTTATTAATATATATTTTTGGATTTGGAAGATGCCTTGAATCTTATTCTGGGAAGAAGGTGACATGCAAATGCAATAAAAAAATAAAGATGTGGGGAAGGGCTACATATACTCCTGCAGTATCTGTCCAAACTGGATAAATGGGTGTGGTAAATATGGTTTGGTGCAAGTGATCAGATGTGTGCTTTGGCAAAAGCCTTTACACACATTGGCTTATTGTTAGCCCTGAGTTGAGGGGAGCCTTTGAATCCATGGGATTAACCTATGACTATATGGTAACTCACAATTGATTTACTAGGTCTACACTAGTTGTAACTGACCAACAGGAAACCAGCCATGTACCTTTGTACAGATCTCAGGAAAGAGATGTTGTGAACTGTGTTGAGAGTGTACCTAGAACTGTAATAGGTAAAGGTAAAGGTTTCCCCTGACATTAAGTCTAGTAGTGTCCAACTCGGGGGGGTGTGATGCTAATCTCAATTTAGAGCCAGCGTTGTCTATAGACACTTCCAATATCACATGGCCAGCACTGTAGTAATAGATTTCATATTGAGAGTTATTGGGAAAGGAATTGTGAAATAAAATAATCCGTAATTTGGTGCTTGATCATGACAATGGACTGATAACCAATAACCTGCTTCAGTCTCTAAGGCATTGTTTTTGTATTATGCTTTTTATTAAATTGTAAACAAAGATGTTACAAAAGTACAAACCATTACAGCAAAAGTACTAAATATTCAAAAACAGCAGAGTTGAAAAAAGGAAACTTGGGAAAGTGGAGGGGGGAAGGAGAGTGTGTGTATATATACATATACATATATATATATATATACACACACACACACACACACACACAATTGACTACAAATAAAACTAACACTAAACTATGCTAGGGACTAATATACCATACTAAGGCGCTAACCTAAATAATATATGCAAACACACCAGGGTCCTGACTCCACGTTCCACACTGCAATTAAGGGGGGAAATTCAAAAGGAAAAAAAATGTACCATTACAAAACTAATCAAATACTATAGGATTGTTAATACTGATAACCCAACTATCATTACATCATTATTATTGGGCAACAAGTCCAGAAAATGTTCTTAATCTTTAAAATTCACATTATCTTAGCAATTTGGACTAACAGAAACTTCAACAATCCATTCTTCCATCAGTGCTGTGGTCCACTTGCAGGTTTGAGTAAACAGTATTCTATCGGCTGTTTTCATGTATTGAAGAAGTAGCCCAAAGTTGTTTATCTTGTTCTTGATTCTTACTACATAACAAAAATATAACTGGTAACATTGCAAATCCTATCTTCAGATTTCTTTAAATCAACTTCTATATTCCAGAGCAATAACTTTTTCTTACGAGTCTCTGACATGTGAGAAATCCATTCTCTTGACATCTCCAACTTTAATTGGATATATTTTTGACAAGTTATTTGGACTTCAGTATCATTTATCCATTATGTTGTACAGTTATGTTTCAGTTACTACCCGAAGTAAATGTTATATTTTTGGTCCACAGTTTTTTTCACATTCATTTGAAAATTATGCCAAAAAATACTGAGCTCAACTTCTCATATAATCTTTTGCTGGTTCATCATCTGTCTGTAATTCCAAAAAATACTTACATGATCATCATTCCAATACTAATTTCCTCCAGCCGCCTTAGTTTTTTCCCCCTTGTACTCTTTATAAAGTTTTCTTTAAGTTACAAATAAAAGAACCAGTTAATCTCTTGACCTGTCTTTAGGCTATATTAAATAGATCTAAGGTAACATTGGCTCCTCAATGGATTGTCACTTTGTGGTGAGCGGGCTTGCATGCTCCAGTGAACCTGTGGGCATAACCATTGGAGTTATGTACTCCCAGGAGGGACTGCAAGGGAGGTTCCAAACAAAGCACAATCTGAAGACCTCAATGGCAGATCCGGCGGAAGACAACACGGGACATGTTATAATGGCTAGGAAGGCGGAAGGTGGAAGAATGCTGCAACAGATTGAGAAGCCACCATAGTCCCACTGGTTGGGACCCTCACTCTGTGAAGACTGTGTGTTGATCGGCTGTGCACCAACTTCTACACATTAAAAAAAACCTCTCGCACAGGTGTCTTTCAAAAAAATAAAATCCTTGGAAGGCCATCTTACTTGGGCAATCAGGGATCACCTAAGGTAAGGTGACATTGATGGATCTTTTGAGTAAATAAGTGATGGTTAGCCAGTTTTAAACAAGACTCCACGCATTCTGAAGTAGACGCTGCATATCTCTAATCCAAAATGGGACTAGTGTCACGGCCCAGGATGATGCCCGCAGCAAACTGGAGAAATCCCAGGTTATGGCCAAGAATTCAATCCGGTTTGGCAAGTTGGCAGATCCTCAAATGGCTCCGGAAAGAGGCAATCTTCCTTCGGGCCCAGAGCTTCAAAGGACAGGCAGTCACACTTCCAAACCTGCATATCAAAGGAGCGCCGATAAGGCGCTAGGAGGAAGCGACCCTTCCGTTCCCGTGAGAACGCTCTGGCGGCGTAGCCCCCGCCTTTTGGGTCATGACGGTTGAAACCTATAAAGGTTCCTTCCAGACTCCAATCTGAATTTCGAGTCAACAGTTTATTCACCTTGCCACGATCATGGAACCTCGTGGGGACCAGTGGGTCCCTCCCGTCTTTTGACTCTAAGTTTTACCAAGAAACCTTCGAACCTCGTCAAGTGCTGCACCAAGAATCCTGCTTCCAAGATTCCTGATTCCTTTGGAGATACTTTGAAGGACCTTTGTTGCCATGGACTAATGAGAGCCTTCTTGGACTATTCTCTTAGCCTTGAATAATCTACTTCTTCTAATTAAAGCATTTAAACCGCAGTCGCTGTGTGTTGGTTTGCCAAGGGTCCATCAAGCCTGGGTTTTAACAACTAGAGATACTTTGGATTAAAAAAAAAGATTTTATACTACTATATTTGCATGTATATGAGATATCTTGGAAATGGGACCCAAATCTAAACATGAAATGCATTCATGTTTCATATGCACCTTATACACCTAACCATTTATACAGGTCCTTCTCAAAAAATTAGCATATAGTGCTAAAGTTCATTATTTTCCATAATGTAATGATAAAAATTAAACTTTCATATATTTTCGATTCATTGCACACCAACTGAAATATTTCAGGTCTTTTTTTGTTTTAATACTGGTGATTTTGGCATACATATCTCAAAAAATTAGCATATTCCATCCGACCAAATATGCTAATTTTTTGAGACAGTATTTTTGGGTTTTCAGGAGCTGTATGCCAAAATCATCAGTACAAAACAAAAAAGACCTGAAATATTTCAGTTGGTATGCAATATATGAAAGTTTCATTTTTATCATTACATTATGGAAAACAATGAACTTTAGCACTACATGCTAATTTTTTGAGAAGGACCTGTACATGTTTAAAACAATTTTGTGTATGAAAAAAAGTTTGTGTACATTCAACCACTGAAAAACAAAGTTATCACTATTTTAGCCACTCATGTGGACAATTTGGGATTTTGGAATTCTGGAGAAGGGATGCACAACCTGTACCAAGTTTGTATCTTTGAGCTTCTCCTCTTCGTCTCCCAGTGGATCTCAACATTTCTGGATGCTCAGGTCCCATTGGTGTAGTAAAATATAAGACAGCAAAATCAAGGTTTGCTTTTTGGAATTGTTTGATTTTCATTTTAAAACAAATATTTTAAAGGTCTGGATAGTTTAATACATAGACACAGAATCTGTGGATACAAAGTGCCAAATAATTGGCAGTACAAAGTCACAAGCTTTCAGTTAGAGCTGTATAGAAGCACAAAGGAAAATGCCCACCTGTTGTTAGAAGGAGAAAAGGAATCCTTCAAAGAAGTTACTGGCCAGGAAGGCGGGAGACCTTCAAAAATTGAGGATGGGGATACGCACTCAAATCAAAATTGATCCATTTTCTGTTATGTTGTCCCACTGATGGTGATCTTAAAGCAAACACATAAGGATTTCTTGGCAATATTTGTTCAATGAAGGTTTACTTTTGCATTCCTTGCCCATAGACACCAGTAGGTTTCTAGGATCATAACCCAGCACTCAAACCACTATACCACATTGGCCTTTGTTGCTCATTGAGTATTTCTCATTTATTCATCTTCATCCATCTCTTCTGGAGATGGATGATATGCAACACCAGTTTCAGGTACAGACAAAGACACTGCTTCTTGCCACAATGATGTTTTGGACATGTCAAAGGAGATCTCAAAAAAATTATCGGATTGTCCATCTTGTTTTTGCATTAGCAGCTGATAGTCTCCAAAGCGAACCAAGCATTTCTGTGGAATGATGAATTTGTTCAGGAAGGCCAATTCAACACTGTCAACAATTAACTTCACCCTTTTACTCAAATTCATAATCTCAAAAACAAGCTCAGAGCAGCCAAAGGGTCTAAAAAGCTGAAGGGCAAACTGAATCCGTGAAACATGTGAGTCCATAAAGTAAAAACGGCAGATGTCACAGTTTCTTCCGAATTTAACCAATTCATCCACTCTCAGCTGCTCTCGCTGGCAAAATCTTATGGCACGAAATACTTGCTTTTTCTCTTGTTCTGGATGGTAGACGGTGATATTGAGAAAGGTGGTGGTCTCTTCAGTATCTGCAGTCTCAAATGCAGTCGCCATGGCTGTACCTCAGAAAATCCTGGAAGGAAAAAAATAGCTTCAATTTCACTGCAGAAAGGGGTGCTTAGAAATTGAAGTATTTACCTCCAACTTCTTCAAAAGTGTGTTATTTCAAACAGAGTTTGGAAACATTCTTTTTGGGGATTACAGGTCTCATAATAATTCCTGACCTTTACTTTCCAGTGTTAATTGCTTCGCGAGTGCAGTTGGGGTTGAGAGACAGGGCCTTCTCAGTGGTGACTCCTCGTCTCTGGAAGTCTGTCCCCACTGAGATTATATCAGCATCCTCTCTCCTGGCCTTTAGAAAGATAGCAAATACACGGTTATGGGACCAAGCTTTTAACTAGTAAAGTAACGCAGTAATAATATAATAAATAATAAACTTTATTTATACCTTGCGACCATCTCCCCAAGGGGACTCGGGACGGCTAACATGAGGCCAAACCCAACAATTACAATAAAACAAAGTAAAAGAATACATACAGCAAATAATAACATCAAATAAAATGCAAACAATAATAAAATAGTACAATAAGGCAAACAGGATATGAAATAAAAATGAAGAAGTTGAACACTGTGTTGGGGCAGCTACAAGGGGTAAATTATAAAAACCCTGGGTGAGATAGATAAGTAGCGTAATGTATCTGGTGGCAGATATGGAATATGTGCAGTTGACATTTGGAATGGCCCAGTCTATGAGTTTGGATCATGTAATTTTAATATTTTTATTAGGTGGTTTTAATTTTTATGTTTTCATGTCTAAATGTTGTTTTATTTTAGAATTAATTGTCTTATTGAATTTATGCATAGTTATATGTTTTGTTTAGATTTAAGATTTGGTTTTTATGTACGTGAATCTTGCCATTATTTGTTATAAACCGTTTTGAGTGTCCTGTCCCATCCCGTCCCGTCCCCGCGTCCCCCAGGGGTGAGAAAAGCGGTATATTAATACTGTAAGTAAATAAATAAAAAATTGCCCATGTGAACAGAGGAAGTACGCTGAAAGGGGCAATGGGGGCACTATCTTTAGTCGTCTCTCCAGAGTCACATTATTCATATAGTCTCCATTGTTGCTACATTTGACACAATATCTTTTTTTAATGCTTTATTTGATAACAATTTTTAAAATATGCATAAAAACAAAACATACATTGAACAATATGGGCACAGTCATAGGGATACATAGAGGGGAATGGATTTGGGGGGGGGGGGAATGCAGGGAGGGAGAGGGGGAAAGGACTTGGAGGTTACAATACATCACAGACAAAAAGACAAAAAAAACCCAGAAAATGAGTACTTCCATCCCATTCGTTTTCCCTTATATATATCTCTTGATCTTTTGGTAACTATTTACATCCAACATCCTGTCCATCTGACACAATATCTGAAGCAGGCTGGTCATGGAGGCTCTTCACATGATTCAGTCTGGGTGGAAGTTCAGCAAAGGATTTTAAATGCTGTTATTTTGTGCCTTCAAGTTGACTCTTGACTTATGGCTACAGCTCTAAGTCTTATCAACAGCCCAGAGCTACTTCTGAAGAAAGCCCATCACATTGAGGCAGATAAATGTCTGGCAGAAAAGAGCTCAGTCTTACTCCATTTTGTAATCAAAGAGATATTTTTTTCTACCTTCATCACACTGGTAAATGTCTCCATTTTCTTTCTGTGTTCTTTCACTGCAGTTGTCTTCACACTGCAGAGATTTGGCTCCACCCAACATTGTTGGGGAAAAAAACCCACATCTCTTTGAAATCCCTACTAATGTGAGATTCTAGACGAGCTCTGAGAAGTTCTGAGCATGCTTAGTCTGTCTTGTTTGCTGTGAACTAATCTTGTTGTATTTAAAATAATAATAATAATCTGCATGCATTTGCCAATACACCACACAGTTCTAGACACTTGGGAAGTGCCCAACATGTGATTGAATAAAAAAGCCAGCACAGTGATCTTGTTTGCTGTGTACTAATCTTGTTGTGTATTGAATAATAATAATAATGCATTTAAAACTTGGAAAATTATGACTCCCAGGACTGCACAGCATGAAGACATAGCATAATAATAATAGTAATAGAAATAATACTGGAACTTTAAAAAGGACGAGAGACAGGGCCTTCTCAGCTGTGGCCCCCCGCCTGTGGAATGCGCTTCCAAGCGCAATACGATCAACCCCATCCCTCCTAGCTTTCAGGAAGAAAGTAAAATCGTGTTTGTGGGACCAGGCCTTTGCACAGTAACAGCAGCACTTTTTTGGGAATGGACTGTTTTAACGACGGACATGAAATATGGCTTCCGCCATTGATTGATTGATTGAATGTGGATTGTATTGATAGAAATTTAAACTAATTGGTTAGCTAATGTTTTAATGCTGATGTTTTAATCATACTGTATTGGTGTTTTTATATTGTGTATTATGCCGGCATCTAATTGTGTCTTGTAAGCTGCCTTGAGGCCCCCCTCGGGGGTTGAGAAGGGTGGGTTAGAAATACAGTAAATAATAATAATAATAATAATATGGGCTCCAACTGCATTTATTCTCCAGTGCAGATGCATCCATAGAACGTTATGGACCTTGAGAAACTATAACTCTCAGGACCACATAGTATAGAACTATGGTATTTAAAGTGGGGTCCAAGAGCATTCATTCCATAGTGTAATGCACCAAGAGAAGGGTATGAACCATGGGAAACTATAACTACACAGCATGAGACATGGCATACTAATAATAAGAACAAGCCATTGGGAACAAATGCCATCAGAGCCAGAATTGAAAAGTCGACGACAGATCCCAAGTGTAAACTCTGCAAGGAAGCAGATGAAACCATAGATCACATCCTCAGCTGCTGCAAGAAGATCGCACAGACAGACTACAAGCAGAGGCATTACACTGTTGCTCAGATGATTCATTGGAACTTGTGCCACAAATACCATCTGCCTGCAACAAAGGACTGTTGGGATCACAGGCCTGAAAAGGTTACAGAGAATGAACACCTCAAACTATTCTGGGACTTCCGGATTCAGACTGACAGAGTTTGGGAGCACAATACTCCTGACCTCATGATCATGTTCAAAAACAAAGTATGGTTGTCGATGTTGCAATCCCAGGTGACAGCAAGATTGAAGAGAAGCTGAAAAAGCTGGCACAATATGAGGATTTAAAGATCGAACTGCAAAGACTCCGGCACAAGCCAGTCATGGTGGTCCCAGTGGTGATTGGCAAATTGGATGCAGAGGCTAAAGACCTCGGCCTGCACTTAAACACAATTGGCGCTGACACATTTAACATCTGCCAGCTGCAGAAGGCCACTTTACTGGGATCTGCACACATTATTCCCTGGGAGAGTTTCCCAAAGTCCATAAATTTCTCTGGTTGCTTCTGTACTGGAAAATAAATGCATTCAGGACCCATTTTAAATTCCATTATTATTGTTATTACGGCATATCTCCATGCTGTGCAGTCATACCCTTCTATACCCTTCTCTTGATGCATTTACACTATGAAATGCATGCTCTTGAATCCCACTTTAAATACCATAGCTCCATACTATGCAGCCCTTGGAGTTATAGTTTTCCAAGGTCCACACCCTTCTCTGTGGGGCAGCCAAGAGAGGGAGGGAAGGCTAGCCAGCACAGCTACTTTCCCTCCGTTTTCAACAATGAGCAGGGAGAGGGATGGTGAGCAGGGCCAAACCTCTGCTCCCGTAAAGTAACTGCAGTGAAAGAATACTGAAAGGGAACTGAGAGACATTTAACAGTGTGATAGAAGGTAGGGAAAAATCCTTTTCATTAAAAAAACTGAGTAAGACTGAGCTTTTCTCTGCTCTCTGTCACATACTTCCCTGCCTAATATGACAAAGTGGTAAGTGGTAAGAATTAGGAGGGAGAACATTGGATAGAAAGAATTTAGTAGTGTCTTGTTAAGGTGATACAATGTTCCCTCACTACTTCGCAGTTCACTTTTAGCGGGCTCGCTGTTTCGCAGTTTTCAAAAAATATTAATTTAAAATATATATTGCGGTATTTTTGCTCTTTCGCGGGTTTTTGCCACCACCGCTCTCCGAGGCGTCCTCCCTCCCTCCTTCCAGCCTTGAAGGGCCTTTACTTCCTTTCTTTTCCTTTATTTTAAGTTTATAAAGACTTAAAATAGTGTATAACTACTAAAATAATGTATAAATATTAAAATAAATAGAGTATCCCTACATCACGTTTTTTCACTTTTTGCGGGTGGTCCTGGAATCTAACCCCAGTAATAAGTGAGGGAACACTGTATACCCTCTCACACTGGAAATGGCAATAAAAAGAACCTATGCTTTAAAGGTATTGAAAAGTCATTAATGACAGCAATAAGTGAGGGGAAACTGTATACTGAAGAAACAGAGGTGCATCTACACCAGGCATGGGCAAACTTCGGCCTTCCAGGTGTTTTGGACTTCAACTCCCACAATTCCTAATTTATTTATTTATTAACTTTATTTATACCCCGCACCCATCTCCCCAAGGGGACTCGGGGCGGCTTACATGAGGCCAAGCCCAATAACACATAATAACAAAACAATAGCAATTATTTTAAAAACAATACAATCAATAAAA
Organism: Anolis apletophallus; assembly: GCA_030556195.1. Classification (NCBI taxonomy): domain Eukaryota; kingdom Metazoa; phylum Chordata; class Lepidosauria; order Squamata; family Anolidae; genus Anolis; species Anolis apletophallus. The sequence continues at coordinate 79,412,931 of JARBWK010000012.1, read as the reverse complement.
CTCAAACACAAGCAGTAGCAGACAATTTAAAACCATTTTGGGCGGGCCAAATGTGAATGTTAAAATTTTAAAATAAATAAACACTGGGTGCACACAGAGGTAATTTACATATAGGAGGAAGGTTTCAAGGACACTATGGGGCAGAAACACAACAGGTAATAATTAAAGTGCTTCTGAGGACTTATGCAAAGAATGAACACGGCAGGGCGTGATTTATTTCATTCAGGGAAGGCACATTGGAACAGCCACGTCTTCAGGCTCCTCCTAAAGACTGCCAAAGTGGGGGCTTATCTGATATCCTTGGGGAGCGCATTCCAGAGTCCTAACAGCAGGCTTCAATTGTGGGAGTTAAAGTCCTAATAATAATAATAATAATGAAACTTTATTTATACCCCACCACTATCTCCCCAAGGGGACTCCGGGCGGCTTACATGAGGCCAGGGCCGTAGCCAGGATTTTGATTCGGGGGGAGGGGGCTGAGTTTGGTTCGGGGGGGGGCTGAGACTGGGTGGAAGAGGGTCTACCCTAGCAAACCTTTTGTATTGTTATCCCAATAACCCCATTAATGTGGGATATAATGAGCATGGTGATCAGATCATGATATAAGTGCACATAACAGTTTAAATAATGTACCAGTAAGGCCTTCTCGCGGATCACCCTGAGAATTTCGGGGGGGGGGGGCTGAAGCCCCCTTAGCCGCCGCCCCTGGCTACATGCCTGCATGAGGCCAAATCCAATAAAACATCAGTAAAACAACACAACAGCAAACAATAAAACAGTAAATATATAAACAACAACACAAAGTGTTTAAAACCTTATGGCCGGGCCAGATGTAATATATTAAAATTTACAATAAACAAAACACTGGGCACGAACAGAGGTAGGATGTATCTAAATTGGCGGGTCCCAATTCAAGGTGCAGGTTTTCACCTATAAAGCACTGAATGGTTTGGGACCCATCTACCTGCATGACCGCATTTCTGTCTACGAACCTCCTTCGCAGGCACATTTGGTAGGGACAAGGGAGAGGGCCTTCTCTGTGGTGCCCCCCTCCCCTTGGTAAGCGAGTTCCAGAGTCGGCGGGGAGGGGGGCACCACAGAGAAGGCCCTCTCCCTTGTCCCTACCAATTGTGCCTGCGAAGGGGGCGGTAGCGAGAGCAGCTCCTCTCCAGATGATAGAAGAGATCGCCTGGGTTCGTAGACAGAAATGTGGTCATGCAGGTAGATGGGTCCCAAACCGTTCAGGGCTTTATAGGTGAAAACCTGCACCTTGAATCGGGACCGGAAAATGAACGGCAGCCAATGGAGCTCCTTAAACAGGGGGGTTGACTGCTCCCTGTAAGTCGCTCCAGTTAGTAATCTGGCTGCCGCCCGCTGGACCAATTGAAACTTCCGGGCCGTCTTCAAGGGCAGCCCCACATAGAGTGCATTACAGTGGTCCAATCTGGAGGTGACTAAGGCATGGACCACCATGGCCAGATCCCACTTCACAAGGTACGGTCACAGCTGACGCAAGAGTTTTAATTGTGCAAAGGCCCTCCCAGCCACCACCGACACCTGGGCTTCAAGCATTAGCGATGAATCTAGGACACCCAAGCTGAAGACCTGTGACTTCGGGGGGGGGGGGGGTGCAACCCCATCAAGCACAGGTTGCCACCCAAAACATCTGGAGGGCCTACGTTTACCCATGCCTGGTGTAGATACACAGCTTTCCAGGCGGCACGTGGCCATCCCCACTGCCACACTTCTCAGGGTGGTCCGCGAGAAGGCCTTACTGGTACATTATTTAAACTGTTATGTGTATTCATATCATGATCTGATCACCATGCTCAATATATCCCATATTCATGGGGGTATTGGGATAACGATACAAAAGGTTTGGTAGAGTAGACCCTCTTCTCACTCAGACTCAGCCCCCCAATCAAACTCAACCCCAATCAAAATCCTGGCTACGGCCCTGCTCAGTGCAATTCTTTGCACAACCACCGACGTGTCACAACAGGGAGGCCAACCCATACCTCCTTCCCTTTTGCAGCCAGGAAATAGGAGGGCGACTTTCACTTTCGCTTCGGTTTCCGGCTGGGCGCAGGAGCTTGCACGGGATACATAGGAAAGCCCCACATGGCAGGGTCCAAACTCGGCTCTGCCCCAAGCCCAGCCCCCACAATCGCCTGGTCAAGAAGAGCAGAGGCCCCACATCCAAGGTGAGCCGGTACCTTTCCAAACAGCCTTGCAGTCTGCTCTTGCAAGCTCCATGAATGGCTTTCAGTGGCTTTGGCTTCTTGACTCCAAAAGGGAGGAGGCACCCAGGAGTGAAGCCATAAACCTGTCTGAGATGGCTAGGCAGGTCAAAACTTGGGAAGGAAAGGGGCTTTCTTTTTCTTATTGCAGGTCTCAGAATCACTTTCTAAATAACGACACCCCCCTCCCCAAAAAAGTGATTTCCCCAAACTTTGAGATAGTTGATTAGGCAAAAGGATCAAACGCCGCCTCCCTCACTCACCTTGTCCTCAAAAGCAGCCGGGAAAACCGGGCGGACGAGAAGGCTCAAAGCCCAGAGCCGGATTTCTGGGCAGTTTCTTTCAGCTCTGGCTGGGAAGGAGGATATTTGGCAGCATCATGAGCTCATGGGACTTCCCTTTCTCTCTTCCCGCCTCTCAAAGAGAGGAGGGGGGGATGGGGGTTGCTTGCTGGGGAATTTCCCTCTGCCCTGGCTAAAGAGACAAGCAGCAAAGAATGAAAGCAAGGGGTTGAATTATTTAAATACACACATACACATTTGTTGTTACATGCCAGCAAGTCAGCTTTGATTTACAGTGGCCCCATTCCTGACAGCCAGTGTAGTACATTGGTTTGAGTGAGGAGTGTGACTGGAGACCAAGGGCGCATCTTGACCAGGTATGGGCAAACCCAGGCCCTGGGGCCGAATTGGGCTCTTTTCTCAGGCCCTCCTCTCTCTCACCATCCTATCCTTCCTTCTTTCCTTCCCTCTTTCTCATTCCCTTCCACCCTTTCCTTCTTCCTTCTTCTCTTTCCATTCTCCTTCTCCCACTTTCTCCCTCGTTCCTTCCCTTTCATCCTTCCTTCCCTCTTTCCTCCCTCCTTTTCCCTCTCCCTCTTTCTCCCAACTTCCATTTCCTTCCAACCTTTCGTACTTCCTTCCTTTCTTTTTTTCCTTTCTCTTTCCCTTCCTTCCTTCCCTTCCACCCTTTCATCCTTCCCTTTTGTATTTCCTTCCTTCCCTCCCTCCTTCCCTCTCTCCATTTCCTTCCTTCCATGCATCCATCCATCCTTCCTTTCCACTCTTTCATCTTTCCTTCCTTCTCTCTTTTTTCTTCATTCTTTCCCTTTTGTCTTTCCTTCCTTTCCGCTTTCCTCCCTCCTTCCCTCTTTCTCCTACCCTTCATTTCCTTCCAACCTTTCATCCTTCCTTCTGTTTTTCCTTCCTTCCTTCCTTCATCCTTCCTTTCCTTCCCTTCCATCCTTCTCTTTTGTATTTCCTTCCTTCTCTCTTCCTCCTTCCCTCTCTCCATTTCCTTCCTTCCATGCATCCATCCATCCTTCCTTTCCACTCTTTCATCTTTCCTTCCTTCTCTCTTTTTTCTTCATTCTTTCCCTTTTGTCTTTCCTTCCTTTCCGCTTTCCTCCCTCCTTCCCTCTTTCTCCCACCCTCCATTTCCTTCCAATCTTTCATCCTTCCTTCTCTTTTTCCTTCCTTCCTCCTTCCCTTCCTTCCTTCCCTTCCACCCTTTCACCCTTCCCTTTTGTATTTCCTTCCTTCGCTCTTCCCTCCCTCCTTCCCTCTCTCCCTCTTTCTCCCTCCCTCCATTTCCTTCCACCCTTCCTTCCTTCCATCCATTCCTTCCACCCTTTCATCCTTCTCTCTTTCCTTCTTCCTTCCTTCCTTTCTTCCATTACCAGACAGCCAGTCCTCTTAGCAGGGAGTGCTAGTCTGCGACTCCCAAGTTTGCCCATGCCTGATCTAGACTGTGGAATTAATGCAGTTTGACTTCTTGAACTGCTATGGCTCAATGCTATAGAATCACGTCAGTCATAGTTTTACAAGAATGCTGATACCTCATCAAACTGCAACTCCCAGGATTCCATAGCATAGAGCCATGATGGTTAAAGTGGGTTTTTTAAAAATTGTGTCAGAAGTGAGAAACTGCAAGTCGCTTCTGGTTTAAGAAAATCGTCTGTTTACAGAGAGGTTGCCCAGGGGATGCCCGGATGTGTTACCATCCTGTGGGAGGCTTCTCTCATATCCCTGCATGGGAAGCTGGGGCTGACAGACAGAAGCTCACCCTGTTTCATGGATTTGAACCTCCGACCTTAAGGTCAGCAGTTCAGCTGGCACAAGGGTTTAACCCATTGCACCACCGTGGCTCCGCAGTGTCAGGCTGCATTAATTATTCAGGGTAGATGCAATGCAGTTCATTTCCCTGCTGAACCATAGAAACCCACTGGGTGACTTTGGGCATGTCACACACTCTCAAGCTCAGAAGATGATAAAGAATAAATATTGTCAAGAAAACCCCATGATATATTTGTTTTAGGGCGGCTAATCATACATTGGAAACAACCGGAAGGCCCAGAACAATGGGAAACTGACTAATTTTGATTATTTTGTTCAGTGTATACTTTTTTGTCCTTTATTCCATAGCTAATGCATCTCCATATAGATCCTCGCCTAGATATCGTGCATCTACCTCAGCCTGTTGGATGCCGAAAATCATCTGATGCTTTTAATGTATTTTTAGTTTAGTTTGTAAGAGCTTATTATGTGGTAAATGTGTGTGATGTATTATATTGTGTTTAAGTATATTTGGTTATTTTTGGTTAGTTTTATAAGTTCATGTTAAGATTATTTTATCCATTGTTGTGATTTAATTTGTTACTTTGTCATTTCTTTTGGCATTGAATGTTTGCCTTGTTATTATTATTATTTTTGAAATCTCCCTGAGTCACCTCAGGGAGATAGGGCAGGTTATAAATAAATTATTATTATCATCATCATTATTTTGTACAGCTCCAGATCATTACTCTGGAGCAACCAACTACAGTTGACTCAACATATCCACACATCCCACCATCCACAGCTTGGAAATATTTTTTTTAATCCAAGAAGCAAACCTTAATTTTGCCATTTTATATAAGAGACACAGTATATAAACAGCCTTTCACATTTTCAGATTTTACATTAGAGAATTTGATTATTCACAAATTTGATTACAATATTTCCTCTCTAGGAACCTCTAGGTCATCCAATGCATTTCTGTGATCAACTTCTTCCACATGTTGATCATAGAGTCTACTTCCACTAGAAGCTGATCATAAAGTGTGTTAGAAAACATAGATATCCTCAGAGAGGATTTCTTCCAGTTAAGAAAACAGCAATTTTATTATTTGAGGTTTTTCAATTTTGCCAGGATCTTGTACCCCTAACCGAAGTGAACGTGAAGGGTTAACTATGGTAGGATGAGATCTCATAGATTTTGATATACAACGGGGATGTGGATTGGGCTGGAAGCAAGCCCAGTGGATCCCAAGGGCCTACTATTGAGGCCACAAGTGGAAGAGCTCTACAGCAAGGTTCATGGGAGACACACCACCCACCGCCTCCTCAGTAGACCCTTCCTTGCAGGGCTTCAGACAGGAGGGTATGACCTCCTTTGATTCAAGCCTTCTGTAACGTGTTCTTTTCCTACTGCCTTTCCCCACATTTATCCAGTCACCCTTTGTGGTTACCCATGTCCATAGTTTGCCCCATCTTAGTGTTACATCAACAAGGTTGTGGGGCAATCAAAACCCAAGAGGCACATTTGTAAAGACAGGATGACTAAAATGTAATGACAGCTACCCATAGCATGTTCCTGTGTAGAAGTATTCATGCATTTCACAGTTATATTGCACTGTTGTATTTTCTTATCTAAAATGGAAATTGATTTTACACAGGCCACCCAGGAGGAAACATAGATTTTCTTTTAATTGTATTGATTTTGTGTATGTGACATACTTTAAACACCCTTTCAATTAAGAAACTCCTAAAGCCGCATACAAAATACAAAACCAGAAAAAATGTAAATATTGAATATTCAGTATTTACAAATGCAGTAACAGTCTTGGGCAGCTAAGCTAAGTAAGACAAGCAATAGGGAAACCCATCAAATCCCATGATTACATTATTACATAGATGATGCCACCACAGAAAAGACAATGTTCCAACTTTCTATTAACCTAATATCATTTGTGTAGGACATAGAGCAGAGATTCAGGTAAAGGTGTGAAAGATGAGCAGGTCCATATGGACCAAACTCCTAGTTTATATGATGACTACCCAGATATCAGACAGATTTAATCCTGATGTGTTGCTTCTCTCCGCCATGCTTTTACAGTTATGCACTACTTTCAGTGGGCAGTAGACTGCCTAATATGACCGGAATGTTAGACTAGGCCAGGCATGGGCAAACTTTGACCCTCCAGCAGTTTTGGACCAACTCCCACAATTCCCAACAGCTTCAGGTCCCTTTCTTTCCCCCTTAGCCGTTTAAGCTGAAACTGTTTATTACTCAGGCCATTGGTTGTTTGCTCAATGTTTGTTTTTATACTGTTATGTTGTTGTTTGATTTATGATTATGTTTTATGTACTTTTAGTGTGATATATTTTAACTGTGTTGATTGGGCTTGTCCCCATGTGAGCTGTCCTGAGTCCCTTTGGGGAGATGGAGGTGGGATACAAAAATAAAGTAGTAGTAGCAGTTGTTGTTGTTTGAAACATAACAATATTATTAGTATTCTTTGAAACATAACAAGTGTCTAGGACTATGTGATGTATTGGCGAATAATGCATGCAGATCCCAGTAGGGTGGCCTTTTGCAGCTGACAGATTGTAATTTTGTCAGTTCCGATTGTGTTTATGTGCAGGCCAAGGTCTTTAGGCACTGCACCCAGTGTGCTGATCACCACTGGGGCCACCTTTACTGGCTTGTGCCAGAGTCTTTGCAGTTCGTTCTTTAAATCCTCATATTGTGTCAGCTATTGTTGTTGATGATGTTGTTGTTGTTAGCGTGTTGATGCATGCTGTTCCCTATCCCTTTTGCTGAGCTCATTTACATAATTCCTCTTTTTTTAAAAATAAATAGGTTTGAAATGTGTGGTATTTGACTGTACAGAATGTGCAGCTGCAAATTGGCACAGTTCCTTCAGGAAGTTCCTCTCTTGAGCAATATTTGAAACCCACCCTGTGGTCTTGCAGTTTTTCACATAGTTCTTCCGCATAAACCTCCTCTCACTTTCTGTACCTTTCTTCCTTAATAATTTACAAGAAATACATGTTTTCAAATAAGAAGGAACCACCTTTTTCTGGATGCTGTTGCTTTTATTGTTTTATTGTTGGTATCTATTCTGCCAGGAAGAGTTAGGTCATATTGTATGTTTTTGAGGATTAGTTTATTGCTGAAAGAGTGTTGATTTATTACTCTTTCCCATGCAAAAGGTTACAAGTTTAACTCTTGCCATTGTTATGCATAATACCTCACACAATATAGAGTTTGGAAGAGTTATTAAAGGGAGATTAGAAAGTTGAGAAGACTTTAGCCATTATGAACTATCCAGAAAATGAACTTTGCCAAACTGCAGAAGAAAGTCTTCTATTTGAAGTAGAGAAGTGGGAATATAAAGGGTTTGATTTAGAAACAGAATTATGACCTGACAGTGTGGCACACTCCAGAATCAACATTCGCCTTGAATGTTATGAGGTTACCTGAAGGTCACGTGGAATATACTGTGATACACATATAAGGTAAAGTAAAGGTTTCCCCTTGACATTAAGTTTAGTCGTGTCTGACTTTGGGGGGATGGTGCTTATCTCCATTTCTAATCCAAAGATCCGGCGTTGTCCATAGACAGCTCCAAGGTCATGTGGCCGGCATGACTGCATGGAGCACCGTTACCTTCCTACTGGAGTCGTATCTATTGATCCACTCACATTTGCATATTTTCAAACTGCTAGCTTGGCAGATCTCCCACTGATCACCCTGCTCCCTGGATTCGAACCACTGGCCTTTTGGTCAGCAAGTTGAGCAGCTCAGTGGCTTAATCCGCTGCACCACCGGGGGCTCCGATACACATATATAAGTCTATACATTTTAGTAAAAAAAATTGGGTCAACTTATCCACAGATAAATATAAGAACTGTACTTAAATCTTATATTTAAAAAAATTACTGCAATAAGAACATAAGAAGAGCCATGCTGAATCGGACCTCAGCCCATCTAGTCCAGCATTCTGTATCACACAGTGGCCCACCAGTTGTACACGGGGATCTCGAGCAGAAGGGAGGGCAAAACCCTGACCCCCCACAACCAGTACCCAGGGAAATCCTGCCTACCTCAACCAACTCCGAGGTGGCACTTGAATGTCCTTTTCAGTAACTAGAAAAGGACTTGCAATTTACATGACATATGATATTGCACAATATTGATTGTGACCGTTTATTACTGTGTATATTATATACACCAGTGTTTGCTACTTGCTACTTTGGAGACACATTTGTTGAGTATTGAGGTCTTGATACCCTGCATTGTTGTTGTTTTGCTATATTGGTAACTTGCCCATTGTTGTTTTGCGTATGTACATATATGCACAGACAAAACTAAATTAAACAAAGACTATAAACACAATAATAAAAAACTAAACTATTGTAATAAACACAAACTGAGTACACACCAACACAAAGACCCCACCCACTTTAATGGGGGAAACCAAGGAAAGCAATTACAGATCTCCTAGTTAAACAATTTCAAGTAACCATAGCCACATATTGTGCATCATTACATTTGTTATTACTCAAAACTTAGTCCATTTTTCATTGTTGCTGTGTATCTTTGAATTGTTTCCAAGTTATGGTAAGAGTAAGTTGTTAGGTTTTCCTTCACCTTCCTCTGGGAGTGAGAGAGTTTGAATTTCCCACAGCAGGATTTTTTTTAATGTCTAAGAAGAGAATCAAGCTTTGGATCTCCAGAGTCAAAGTCCAACACTCAAGCCATTCCAACGTTCTGGCTATCTGTTTCACATTGTTTCCCATTTATGTATCTTCTTCTGCCTCCACTGGAAATTTAAGTTTTACAACACCACTTTCAGGTATAGGCAAGGTCACTGCTTCTTGCCACAGTGGTGTTTTGGAAATGTCGAAGCTGATCTCAAATAAATTCTCAGATTGTCCATCTTGTTTGTTCATGAACAGCTTGTAGTTTCCAAAGCAAACCAAGCATCTCTGTGGAAGGATAATCTTGTTCAGGTAGGCCAATTCAACATCGTCAACATTTAGCTTGACTCTCTTACTCAAATTCTTAATCTCAAAAACAAACTCAGAGCTGCCAAAGGGTCTAAAAAGCTGGAGGGCAAACTGAATACGTGAAACTTGGGTGTCTACAAATTGGAAATGGCAAATGTCACAGTTTCTTCCGAACTTAACAAACTCGTCTGCTCTCAGCTGCTGTCGCTGGCAGAACTTTATGGCACGGAATACTTGCTTTGTTTCTTGTTCTGGATGGTAGACAGTGATATTGAGAGAGGTTATGGTCTCTTCAGTATCAGCAGTCTCAAATGTAGTCGCCATTGGCTGTATCTCAGAAAATCCTAGAAGGAAAAAAATAACTTTGCAATTGAAGCATTGACATGCAGCTTCTCTAAAAGTGTGTTATTTCATGTACAGAATGGAAACATTACTTTTTTTGGTTCCTGAGCTAATAGGGTTCTTATTTCCAATACTAATTTTAGCCCCTTATATTCCTCATGAGAACAAGGTAAATTTATTTATTTATTTATGTATTTATGGTATTTGTACCTCGTAGCTTCTCGCCCCCACAGGGGAACTCAGTACGGCTTACATTTGCAGCACTACAGGCTGCACTACCACAATACAATTTTAAAATACACCATATAATCAACATCATTAAAAGCATTAAAACATTAAAAAAACGTTACATTAAAAACCACTACATACAACAATAATTAATTAAAGCCATCATTTACCCTTTTTATACCCTGCTTTTCTCTACCCCGAAAGGGACTCAAGGTGGCTTACAACAGAGGCAATTATTCAATGCCTTAAAACACAATTTCAAAGTATTAACAATAAGTTAAAATTAATACATATTAGATATTTAAAAACATTCCATTTCATAGTAAATAAATTGAAAGTGACAATGAGGGGCCTGATGTCTAGTCCTATCTCCAAAGTTACATAATTCTTTTAGCCCCTACCACTAATAAGCATGGTATAACATCTGAAGCATGGATGTCATATTGAATTTGAATGGTGTTTGGATTTCATTTTTTGTGCTGCCAAGTTGACTCTGACATATAGCTATCCTCTGCTAGGGATTTCTTGGCAAGCTTTATTTAGAGGAGAGATACTACTAATGTCTCTTGGTTGGACCCCATATGGATAATTAAGGCCTCCCCAAAACTAGGCTGGAGGAGCTGAGTACCACCTTGTCAAAATTATCAACCAAAATTCGACTGCAATGTTGTGGTTTAGTTCTATCAAGAATTATTAATCAACAATGTACTAAATGGCCATTAATTTACTAATGCTTTTCAGGCTACTCACATTGTAAAGTACTTCACTTAGAAGACTTCAAATGTAACAAATTATATTGTCCCTGCTTTGTAAAGCCATATTATCAAGTAGTTAGAAGGAATAACCACTTGCCTCTCAGTGTTTAACCCATCCACCCACATATCTTAAAGTACAGCCATTGCTCCAAATCGAGGTAAGCAGGCAGTATTTCATTGGACCACTTTTATTTCCCCCTTTCTTTCATACCATTGCAAAATAGATACATGAATCTTTGATTGCTTTTAATGGATTTTGGACCTTGTAACATTCCCTGTGAGGAGAGACACCTCCAAGTAAAGCATTAAAAGTAGCTCAAGCAGACAGGCATGTCAGAGCTTAGAAAAATGACTTTTTTGGACAGCAGTTCCCAAAATCCCTTTCCAAAAATTGCTCTCTCTCTCTCGATAAACAATAAGCAAGGGGGTGGTGGGTAGGATGGATAGCATGCTTTGGGTCCATCTTAATCTTGTTTGCTCTTCTCACTCACTTACCTTTGCAAAACGATTTCCAAAATCAGCCAGAAAAATCTGCTGAATTGAAAATGCCTGTTAAAATTTAGTGTTGATTTCTGGGCTGTTTCTTTCAGGTCCTGCTTAGGAAATAAGCAACGTTGCGCATGAACCTCCCTTATATTTTCCCACCTCTGAAAGAGAGGAGGGGAGATGAACGTTATCAGTTGTTATCACACATTCATCACGTATGTTTGCTGAGGAATTTCCTTCCTTTTTTATTGCGTGAGGCACGTAGGACAAATAGGGACAGAGCAAAGTCCAAGAGGTAAGGAGACAAATTAACAGTAAAGGATGAGAGCATACTATAGACTGAATTTTTAAATACATGTTTTTGTTGTTATTGAGTGCCATCAAGTCAGCTTTGGTTTGTAATGTACATAAGAGACCTTTCAGAGAACCTCTTATTACCAACTTGCAGTGTGCAGACACTAAAGACCATAGTTTCCTTTAAGGGCGCTTCCAGAAAGTACTAAATTATGGTTTTTAAGCAGGGGCAAAAAAGTCCGGGACATCAGAAGAGGTCCACATACAGACCTGCTGGTCCTGGGATTTCTACCTCTATTGTTCAGATGTGATGCTTTGTTGCAAGATTTAGAGGCTCCCAATATGACTGCTGTGGGACGTCCTCCAGAAACTTTGGCAGTTTTTTTTAAGCCCTCAAGACGTGGATTTGTGGGGTCAGCACTGCACAATCTAAAAGGAACACATATTTTCAAGCCAGGAACAGAACTTTGTCATTATTGACACTTTTTAGAGCCTGGCTGCCTAGCCATCTGTCCAGATAGATTTTGTTGTGGACTTGTGGAATCAAACAACCAGGTGCTGTTCCAGGGTTATACATGGCTGTTCCTGATTGCTCTTCTTGAGTACAACATTGATTAGAGCACCACAACATTGTCCTGGCCAGAGAAAATGTGCCCTCCACACGTTTCATGAATTTTCTGGCACACGTACCAAGTTTTTGCCTTCTACTCAAGTGTCACCTTTTTAGGAATAAACATCTAAAACCTACATCCCATGGTTTCCTATTGCAGGAACATACAGACATGCGAAGACCTACATATTTGGCTCAAAACCGTGATAGTCTCACACCTAGAAATCTTGCCGTTTTGCCATTTGTAGCTATTGCTTCCGTGTTTACAGGTAATGGTGTCTGTCTACCCTCCTGTTTGCTGTGGAAGCTCTCAGGATGAAGGTACTGTCTGGACGGGCCCTAAGTCACTTTCTTTGTAATGTGGTCTCCTTTTCCTATTGTGTGCAAGTTCCTTCAAGCCATCCATCTACGTGTGGTGACCCAGTGAATTTGATAGGTTTTTCTTAGACAAGAACCCCAAGAATCTCACCTGCTTTTCTTATTTTTCTGAAATATAATCTACAACACCTGATGTTCATTGGCATTCCCCATTCAAATAGTAACAAGGGCTAATTTAGTATTTGGCGATCAGACAGGATCCAGTGTCTTTAGGTTATATAGACCCTCAATTCTTTTCTCCCACTTCATATATATTTCACCTTTCTCCTCACTTATCCACTGTTAGACTTTGTGGTTATTTAGCATTAAACACTTGAATTGCTGAAGGTACATGCTGGCCTCCTTTACCATAAAAAAAATGAAATAAATGAGTTGTAACTCCGCTGTACATTTGGGACACTTGAGCTATCCAGGAACCGGTGGACTGGATAGAATGCATGGTATTTGACTAAACCTAATGCATTGTTGCAAATTGGCATTGACCCTTCAGGAAGTTCCCTTTTTGAGCCACCTTATCTTTCTGAGGACCTGTGTTTCAGACAGTTCTTCATCACAGCCCCCTTTACACTTTCTGTACCTTTCTTGCATAGTGACTTCCAGGAAATGTTTGGTTTCAAGTGAGGAGGGCCCACCTCTTTCTGAATACTGCTGATTTTATTGTTTTATTGTTGGTATCTACTCTGCCAGGAAGAGTTGAATCATATTGTACCTTTTTGAGGAGTCAACAGTTTATTATTGAAATAACGTTTGTTTATTACTCCGTCCCGTACAGAAGATCTTAAGTTCAACACCTAGTATTGTCATGTATGCTACCTCATAGAGTTTTAGAGCTTGGAAAAACTGTTCGGTTTTTTTTACAATGTCAACAAACCCACAAAAGGAACTTTCCCAACCTCTGCAGAATCTATCCTATTTGAAGCAGAGATTGGTGGGTAGTTTGAGGGTATAGTGTTTTCTTTTCAGAACAGATTTGCAATCTGGTGGTGTAGCTCACTCTAGAATCCACATTCATCTATTTGCCCTTTCTTGGTGTTGCATTATTTATGTTTGGCTATGCATAGGTGGCCACAGTCAATTCCAGGTGGGGTTGGGAAGATTGCTTTTTAAAGCCATAGAGATCCATTCCTTCATGATATAGACATGAGGTCCTCAAGGTAAAGATATCTATGAATACCTTCCTAGCTCTCTTTTATTTAACAAATTATGTTTATGTTTAAGGAAGCTTCTGCCTTCCCATCTCTGTAGTAAAAATGGCACAGGGCTACACCCCAATGCCCCCTATGGAAATGAAGCCAGCCATTGGAGACCCATTCACAGAATTATAGTACTACTACTACTAGTAGTAGTAGTAGTAGTAGTAGTATTAAGCTGGAGTGATAAGAAATACCATGATGTTTATGGACTGGAACAAAGTGCAGTGTGATCTGACATGATGCCACAAGAATGTGAATGTATATTATTATTTTAAATTGTTATATTTTGATGCTTTATACTTATTATCGATGTATTTGGATTGTTGCTTACATGATTTTTATATGTTGTAAGCCGCTTTGGGTCCCATGAGGGAGAAAAGCGGGATATAAATAAAGATTTATTTATTATTTATTTATCATATTCTATGTTTCTGACCTGTAAAATCTTGGGGTTGGCCGTTGAGGAACCTCAAATTACAAATCCCCAAATTCTGTAAAACATAACCATGGCAATTGGACCTCTGGTAAAACAAATGGTTGAGGTTATGTGGGGAAGTAGAATCCTTCTTTTAAACATAGCCTAGCCTATAGTTAGCCTATTTACTTTAACTTAGGTGATCCTTCGTAGCCCGAGGACGATGGTCCTCCAAGTGTAGTGTCTTGGCGGTGCATCTATAGATGGCCATGGAGCCCTATTTTTAATCAGCATGTTATCCCACAGTGAGGACATTGGTTTCCAGGTGAAGGGCAGTCCTGGTCAGAGTTGGTTTGACGCACCTTCCTTTTGGCACTTTTATCCTTTTCACACCCCCCCCCCCCAAAAAATACTAGCCTACAGTAAGTTAGACCAGTCTTTTTCAACCTTTTTTGAGCCGCGGCACATTTTTTACATTTACAAAATCCTGGGGCACACCACCAACCAAAATGACACAAATTGACACTCTAACACAGTGATACATATAGTTAATATGTTTTTAAATGTATTTATACACTCAGTGTGAAACCTGGACCTGTTTCAATGAACGCAACATAGATATCCTGGCAGGAATGGCAGAAAGACACAAACTTCCCACACAGAGCTCCCATAACCAAGAGAAAATGCTATAAGAGTTTGGTGGGCATTGACCTTGGGTTTTGGAGTTGTAGTTCACCTATATCCAAAGAGCACTGTGGACTCAAACAATGTTGGATCAGGACCAAACTTGGCATGAATACTCAATATGCCCAAATGTGAACACAGATGGAGTTTGGGGGAAATAGACATTGACATTTGGGAGTTACGGTTTCTGGGATTTATAGTTAACACACAATCAAAGAGCATCCTGAACTCTTACAATAATGGAATTGAACCAAACTTGGCATATTGAACTCTCATTACCAACAGAAAGTATTGAAAGGGTTTGCTTGGGAATTGACCTTGAGTTTGGAAGTTGTAGTTCACCTACACCCAGAGAGCACTGTGGACTCAAACAATGTTATGTTATGTTGTTGTTTGTTTTCTATCTAGAATGACAATGTTGGAAGGAGGCTCACCACTTTAAGGTCCCTAAAACAGGCATGGGAAAACGGGCCCTCTGGGTGCTTTGGACTTCAACTCCCACCATTCCTAACAGCCTGAGGCCCTTTCCTGCTTAAATGGCTGAGGGGGGGAAGGAAAAGGGCCTGAGGCTGCTAGGAATGGTGGGAGTTGGAGTCCAAAACACCTGGAAGGTCCAAGTTTGCCCATGCCAGCTTTCAACAGAGACCTCTTCCTCCCCCTTCCCCTGTGCGCCCTTTCTTCCCCCTCCTGCCAAACACTTACTTTTTCTTCTACACTGTGCCATTTTGATCCGAGGGGGCAGTGTGAGCGTGTTCAGGAGGGGAGGGGGGAGGGAGGAAGGCGTGACCTGTGCGAGCGCTACTGTGCAGACTCGCCCCAGAGCAAAACGAGGCAAAGCGAGCAGAGCGAGGCTGGGAAGAAGGGAGCCCAAGTGGAGAAGAAAAAGTGCTTGGCAGGAGGGGGAAGAAAGGGTGTTGGAGTTTCCAATTTCCCACGGCACACCTGATGATCGCTCACGGCACACTGGGTGGGAAACACTGAGTTAGACTGTGACCAGTAATCTAACTGTCTTTATTTGGAGAGTTGGAGGGTGAAGAGGAGGAAGAGGAAGAAATCTGGAGAGTAGAAGATTTACTCTAAGGGGCATTTTGCCCTTCATGATAACATTGAGTGTTATATGTATAATTATTTCTCTAAGCATTACCAGTAGGCTATCATATGGTTTGTCAGTTAAGAAATAGAAATACGGTTAGCAGTTTGAATTTTAAGTTGTAAGTGCAATTTTTTTTCTGCTTGGAATTCTGTGAACATATTTGAGGAATTCTGTTGAGTCCGTGGGAGAGGAGCGGACCACAGACCACCTATTGCAGTGCGGTCTGGGTCCTGCCTCATGCACAATGGAAGACCTCCTTATAGCAATGCCAGAGGCACTCCAGGTGGCCAGCTTCTGGTCAAAGGACATTTAATATAATGCCAAGTTTTTAAACTTTGTGTTTTTTAAATACATTATCAACTGTACCTTTGGTTTGCTTCTGATACAATAAATAAATAGTTCTTGGGATTTCATATTTTCATTAGAGTTCTTAATCTCCAACAGTTTTATTTCTTTGAATTTTGACACTGGCATTTTCAGTTTGCCTGGATTTTGTGAGTGTATTTTGCTGGAGGGAGTGAATGGGTGTTGCATGTGTATGTGGGGTTTTTTGTTGTTGTTGTTTTGTATCACCAAATGCTATCTATTTAAATATATATAGGTTTTGTACTTCATGGGGGCTCAGTCCTCTCTTCTGTATTGCACTCAGTTTTACAGCCTAAGTTACTCATCTGAAATGTCTGTTGGTGCAAAAACCTGTCAGTTAAATGGATGGTTTGGTAGTATGGAGCACAGGCGTCACCTCTAGATGGCAATGTTGTATCAGCCAAGCTTTGATATTTTAAAGCACCCATCATTTGTTTGTTCTTTTGAAGGATTTAGTCGGTAATAAGAAACTGATCCTGCACGCGATTGCTTTTGTGTGCATAAGTAATCTCACTGAATTTGACAGGGCTACTCACGTTTTGACAAGATCAGGGTTGAAAGTTCTGGGCTGACAACCATGGAGACTAAATCCTCTGTTCACCCGCAGAGCAGGTGCAGTGTCAGCAACGGCAGATGTAACACAAACTCCTTCTTCATTCTCTAGCAAAGCCCATAGTGAGATTGTGACCATAATTGTTTTTGAAAGTTGGGAAGTAATAGAATTGAGGAATTATACTCTCCCCTTCAGAGTGAGCAACAAGTGAGGTGTTGCATTGGAAATAGAAGAGAGCAATCCAAACGAGGTGACAGTTATAAAACCAAAACTTGATTTAAAAGTTTTACTGATTCAAAGTGAGGGAATAAGAAAGCCATTAATCCCAATTAAAGGAGACCAGAGTCTTTTCTAAGCACTACTACTAATGAAACAAATTGTATTTTTAATGTGTTCAGGCTGTCCTGTCCTGTATTATTCACTGTACACTCCACTGAGTATAATTGGATTTATTCCAATTGTGCATGAGATTGCAACTGTTGTGAAACATTTGAAGGTACAGAGTGTTAAAATATTTGGTGCCTTTCCTGTCATGTGAATATTCCCAAATCTTAAATGAAAAATCTACTTCTTCAAGGTAGCTTTACTGAAATCCACACATGCTTGTGGATCTCAACCAACCTCGACACAGCATATTATTTGAGAACACAGAAATGCTGGACCACTCTAACAACTATCATGTCAGGGCAGTTCCAGACAGGCAATTATCCCAGGACCATCCGTGTTTTAAAAACACAGCTGTTCCTGGGGGCCTGTCCTCACCCACCCCAGAAAGCGCATGCTTATTGGGGTAGGTGTCCAGATGCTCTCACAGGACCGGCCCACATCTTCCAAAGTCCCCAAACTCCTTTTAAAAGTAAAGAAAACTTACCCGGCCTCCAGTACAGTGTTGCAGCAGCTGTCCCGGTGCGTAGAAATGACACACTCGGAGAGCGGAGGGAGGGGGAGGAAGAGGGGTATTCCCACAGCTTTCCGGACTAATTTAGTCTGGAAAACTGTGGGAATTGTGTATGGATTGCAGTTCAGACACTAAAAATAGTGGGTTTATCCCACGCCTTCCAAGAAGACCCGGAATAAATCCACTATCTAATTAGTTCACTACAAGCCAGGGTTTTCCTGGTTTGTGGCGAATTAATTTGGGATTGTCCAGGACATCATCTGGACAGCCCCTTCTTTATTGCAGGAGTTACCACAATAAAGGGGATGTCCGAATGCACTCTCAGACTGCACAGAGAAGCCATTGAAATCCACAAGCATGTGCACAGTTTCAACAAAAAGAAACAATGAAAATGAATAAAATCTGGCTACCAGTATTTTAAGAAAAAACTCTAATATCATAAGAGTAAATAATGAACAACACTCAAAAACAGGGGAAGACCAAACAAGAAACAATCAGGGCCAGCTAATCGCCTCCCAACAAAGGATTCCCCCAGGCAGGAAGCTGCTAGACCTTGGAAACTGCTAGGCCATTAAATGCTAATTAAGGTAGTCAATTGTTACATTCACACCTACCTCAGACAGACAAGAGTTATTTCTTCCACCCTGGACATTCCACACATATATATACCCAATTTTCTTAGTTTCCAACAGACCTCACAAGCTCTGGCGATGCCTACCATAGATACAGGTGAAACATCAAGAGAGAATGCTTCTGAAACATGGCCATACATTCCGGAAAATGCACAACAAAAACAACAACATAATAATAATAAAATAACTATATAAACTGCCTGTTGTTGGAGAATATGAATTATGAACAAAAAACGGTAGTAAGCTTAGTAAAACAGTTAAGCTGGTGAATAATGATGAATAATAACATTGGCAGCTTGAGAACAAAGAAGCTGGGAAGAAACAGAAGATTAGATGTGATGGTGGACTTCAATGACAAACCACATGTTTGCTGGCAAAAGACTCTTAGGTCGATCTCTAATGTTGCAACTATAGATAGAAAAGATCATGGAGAGGTATTGCTAACCCTCAGACTAAAGATGAAACTCTGTGTTACTCCAAATATGGTACTCCTTCTCTCATCCCCATACCACTGATCAAATTGGCTGAGGGATTGATGGGAATTTGAGCCTTTCAACATCCAAGGAGCCATTGGTTCCCCCATTTTGTATAACATTCTGAGCTGGATAAACTCTGTAAAAGGCAGCATTCAGAAACAAGGTACATTCTAACCAGTAACATGTGGAATACAATCCTATTAAAACAAACAACTCAAACCTACCATGTATTTTGATGTCCATTATTATGTCCTTCAAAAATACATTCAATGTGATGTTACCATATCTACTTATATCACAAGTTGTGTCATTATATCACCTGTTCTATACCGACTGCACTGGCGTCCGTTCGAGTTCCGTATTACTCACAAGGTGCTGGTTCTAACCTTTAAGGCCTTGCATGGTCAAGGGCCGGCATACCTCTGGGAATGCCTCTCTCCGTGTCGACCCTTGAAATCGCCTCGATCAGACCATCAGAATCTATTACAGGTCCCAGACCCTAAGGATGCCCATTTGACATCAACCCAGTGTAGAGCTTTTTCGGTGATCGCCCCATCACTTTGGAACACCCTCCCTCCTTACATCAGAGCCACCCGTGATCTAAAAGACTTTTGCACGGCTTGTAAAACGGGGCTGTTTGAGCGGGCGTTCGGCTGAGAACTGTTCGATTGTTAATTGTTTTTAGATGTTTTTAGATGTTAGATACTTTTAGATGTTTTTAGATGTTTCAGGTATGTAGCTGTGTGTTTTTACTGTAAATTGCCCAGAGCCATCTGGGATGGGCGATTAATAAATCCCAAAATAAATAAATAAATAAGTTAATTAAATGGATTAGCGATAAAACAATGTGGTATATGGAGGGGAACAATCTACTGCAGATATACATGGCTGTGACAAATCCAGTGTGTAATTTATGAGCTGTCTCATATGGTATGGTTGTTCCCCTTTTAGTCCTCAATAGCAGCTGTGGTCATCAAGAGAGTTCCCTTTTGTAGGAGCAAGGAAGTTAAATCAACAGCCTGGCCGAATTCTCTGCTGAGTCCGACTTTTATGTTTTTGCTGATTTTTTTCTCTACAATACAGTGTCATTTGGGTGCAGTGTTTGTGCAAGCATTTGGCAATATTTAAAATAGTTAGAAAGCAGTTTAGAATATTTAGAAAGCAATCACATTGCCATTCCCAAACTGAATAATGTAGCTTTTTTGGCGGAACGGTAAAGACTACCACTGTCTTTACAGATGGGATTGCTTTTTTGGAACACAACCCACTTCACTAGATGTATATTGTATAGCCTCTGCTGGCAGATATTTATACTTGCTGTAGGATTTTGTGGCGAGGGAAATGCAAATGCAAATGGTATCAGATGATCTTGGCAGATGTTGCACATTTTGGTTTAAACCTTTTTTGGAACCAGGGGTGTTCTCTGTGTTTTCTTTCCATCCCACTACAAAGGCGAGAAAGATATGTAATTTAACAAATTCTTTCTTTCTTTCTATATCATTTTATTTTATTTCAAACTTGGAGTCATCACTTAAAATCTAAAAGCAGCTATCAAAACTGGAATATTAGAAAGATATCTGTGTAACACATTTCTACAAAAATAAAGAAATATTTACCTGATAATAAGAAAGTCAACTAAGTTGGTGTCAAGTAGACCTCTGTAAAGAAAGCATACCTCACAATATAGGTGCCACCACAGGGAAGGCCTAATCTGGAGATGCTACCTATGTGATCTCAGTACAGTACAGTTCTGTTTCTCCTCCAATTCCAAAAATACATGCAATGCATACCACCACTACCTTGAGCAAGGACAGATTTAACTTTGCTGGCCTGGCCAGTGTCTCCTGAGATGGTTCCATGATTGTTTCCACGTGTTTGGTCATAGCAGAAAGCTCTGCATATAAAATCTTATGCAAATTCCAGGGGAACGGGACAGACATTTTGAATTTTTTACAATGCAGGGGAGAATCAGAAAAATGTTTAATTTGTATACCTATTCTAATATGTGCAATTTGGCCTAAATTCAATTATATACATCAGGGTGCTCATTCGAGATCCCCATGTACAACGACCAGTGTGATACAGAATGCTGGAAGATGGGTTGGTCGATTCAGCATGGCCAGATGCCAAATTTCTGAGGGGAACTGGTTGATCGCAGCCAGAGCCAAATTTCTGAGGGGCACTTCTGCCCCGTGCGCGGCGCACATCTTCCTCCAGGCTACTTGGCTCAGGCTGCCCCTGATGCGACTCCCCCGCTGGCGCCTCCATCCTCAGTTCCGACTGCTGCCGTCGCAGCGTGGCCTGAGGAGGAGGGAGGGAGAAGAAGGAGGGCAGCAGAGGGAAGGAGAGGGTGGGCGCCCAGCCCGCGCATGCGCATTTGGAGCTTGCGGCAAAGACGAGCCACGAGGGAGGACAACAATAAGGAGGCTTTGGCAGCAATTTCCTGCCAAAGCCTAAGATCTGTGACTGCGAGGAGCTCATCTGCACAGCAGCTTCAAGGTCTTTCTGCTTTCATTCTGCCTGTTTATATCTGTGGAATTATGTCAGGGTGGGAGAAGGAACTCTTGTCTGGATGCATTTTTTAATGTTCCATTGGCCACATTGATCAGCATTGAATGGCCTTGCAGCTTAAAGGTCTGTCTGCTTTCATTCTGCCTGTTTATATCTGTGGAATGATGTCAGAGTGGGAGAAGGAACTTTTGTCTGGATGCATTTTATGAAGTGTCCCTTATTTTTGTGAAAAATCACATAAATGTCCCTTGTTTAGTCTATCAAAATATGGGTAGGTAGATCATTTTGACTTAGTTGTTTTATAAGTAGCTCGCAAGCTGAAAAAGTGTGAGCACCCCTGATATACATCATTTGAATGTGAGTTAATGTTGACTTGTCAAATTCTTATCAATTCAACAAATCTACTCTAATTAAGATTAACAATTGGATTTGGGTTTATAAAAGCACAAGAAGGATGGGCAATAAAAGGTTGCAGTGTAAAGTGCTACTGTGTTTGGATGACAATTAGTCACCCATGCCGTTTTCCAGAACACACAATTGCATTTCCCTTCCCCTGTGTCCCTGGTTAGGGCAATGTCAGGATACTCACTCAGAAAATGAATACACTGCAGCCAGTCCCCAACTTACAAGCAAGATAGGTTGTGTAAGCATGTTCTTAAATAGAAATTGTTTGTAAGTCAGAATATGTACATTTTTAAAGTCCAGCCATATATATATTTGGATAGCATAGGGAAGAGATAACACCCTGTGGTGTTTGTTTTGCTGTCTGTACCTTTGTGCATAAGATTTCGCCTCACTTTCTATCCCTGTGACAATTGGATTTTGAAAAAAATGGCTTGTTTTGGAAACAAGAGCTGGTGATAAAGCTTCAGTGGAAACAACATTTTCCCATGATAACTAACACTTTCAGGAGTGAATTTCTCTTCCTTAGGGCTGGGTTCTCTCACCCTCAGGGACTGCCTGTATCTGTGTATAGGATTCTCTCTACCTAAAATAATGATACATCCTTGTTGTTACGGGTTCGGATCATTAAATTATAAATGTTCAGTTATCATACTGCTAAATAAATAGCTCACTTTTAATTACAGCTACCCCAGCTGTACTTAATTGCCAGATACGCAAAGTTTACATTTACCTTTGTATTCGGCTTAGGAATTGGTGCTTAGAAGTCATGAAAGCAATGGAGCATCATCTTTCTCTCATGAGTGGTGTGACTTTGTTCAGAGAGGGACTGGGAGTAGTTTCTGTTCTCTTATAAAAATTCTTTTTTGTGAATTAAAAAAACCAGTGGGCTTTCACAACACAGAAGGAGCATAGGTTTATAAGATCTGTGCATGGTCTCACAAGAGAACACTATTCAGTAGGCTTCAAAGTGATTCAACGATGGCATAGCTGCAGCAGTGGCCACATGTAATATAGCCTGTAGCTCTTTAAAGAGGATTAGCTTCAGATCAGGGGGAGTATTCATCGCTGGATTTCATGTAAAGCAGAATATGCTAATGAAATGGAAATGTCTACAGCAAACATTGCATGATAACATAAACCCTCGAAACTGAGCTTAGCGTGGCGATAGTCCACTCTGAGAAACAAATCTCATTCTCTTCATGTTAATCAGATGGGAGGGGTAGAAATGGGAGCTTGGTGTTTTTTTGGGTTTTTTTTTCCTTCTTCAGTAGATCCTCATAAGCATAGGATTTATAGCATTTCCACTCCACCATCCAAAATAGAGAAAGCGAAAATTTATTTTTGGTTTTGCTTCCCCCTCCCACCCTTTACTTAGCTTGTTTCTGTGGGTTAGAATGGAGAGTGGACATGCTATGTTGCTCCTCGCAGAAAACATTATTGATAAGCCCTAAACTGGCAGTGAGCTCTGTTCTATTCAGTTGCCAGACCCATTGAATCAACAGAAACTTGGTAAAGCAACACTTATGATTCAGTTAGTATTCTGCAGTAGGGACTGTAATTGAATTTAAGCCAGTTGGATATATATCCATATATAAATGGATATAAAACTTTTTGGAGTTCTGCTGCATGTTCCTTTTATCCCAGAACTTTTTTTAGTTCAAAAAATTCCTTTTTTGAACTTAAGTCCCCTGACTCTATCTTCCAGAGGTCATGTTAGCTTAGGGATTCTGGAAGTAGTTATCCAAATGTGCTTGGCAGCCTTAAAAATATGAATTAGTCCCAAACCAAACCCAACCAGTGTGCCATTGCATAGTGCACCTATCCACTGACCACATAGTTTGTTGTTGCCCTAGATCAGCCCCACAGTGGCTAAACAATGTATTGGGCTGCTCCAGCTTATATCTTGGGAAGCCACCTTAATGCAGCTATCACCAGGTTTAGCTAACTCAGGCCCTATCTACACTGACCATATAACCCAGTTTCTGAGTGCAGATTCTTTGCTTTAAACTGGATTATATGAGTCTACTGCCATATAATCCAGTTTAAAGCAGACAGTCTGTACCCAAAAACGAGATTATAAAGCAGTGTAGCTGGGACTTTGGAGAAAACCCGGATCCTGAGCCAGTATTTCGATTGCACCCAGGTTACGGGCATTCAAGTCAGTTGGGCTAGTTACTAAACAAAAGTGACCACAGCTGTCTTCCTGCAGCCATGCTGCAGTCCCTAGGCTCAAGCAGTCCAGAGATGTGGTATGGCTGTCACATCCCCCCTGTGTTGCAACCGTTTCCACATGAAATACACCACCTACCCTTTTCTTCATGGTCTGGCTGCTCCCAGCTAGTCCATGGCCTTGTGAAGAAGGCTGGGAAGAGGGGTGCTTTCCTCCTCCCAGTTGCATGAGGCCCCTTCTACACTGCCCTTACATCCCAGGAACTGATCCCAGATTATCTGTTTATCCCAGATCATATGGTGGAATCACATCCTGGGATATAAGGACATTGTAGAAGGTCCTTAGATACCTACCACACTGCCCTATATCCCAGAATTTGATCCCACTAGTAACTCCTTGCCACCTCTATCACCTCAGTGTAGAAGGGGCCAATAGCCAAATAGCCCTTTTCCTACCTTACCCATGCTCTAACATAGTTCTTCCAGATCACTTGTGAATACCCATGATACAACAGTGGATTTATCTCCCCACATGTATGAGAGAAGGTTCTTTGTGCACATTTGTCATTATTGGCACCAAAGACCTCACTTAAAGTGTGGAAAATGCATTCATTTGCACAACTGTTTTAAGAGTTAACACTTGCTCCAACACAATTATGGACTATTGGATTTCTTCCACATAAGCAATGCATGAATTGGGCTTAGATGGCAGCAAGTTTTAGGTAAGTCTGTCAATTATCCTTTTTTGTACAGGTGTTCAAAAGGGTGCTGCAAGTTGAAAGAAAACCTTTAAGAAGCCTGAAGTATTTGAGAACTTAATTATCATAGAGCTTTAAGTTCTCTGTCTATAAGAATAGAGAGCTTAAAGCTCTATGATAATTAAGCTCTCAAATACTTCAGGCTTCTTAAAGGTTTTCTTTCAATTTTGAAGCATCCGTTTGAACACCTGTACAAAAAAAGGATAATTAACACTTACCCACAGCTTTAAGTTATCTGTCTATAAGGATACGGAGCCCCCAGTGGCGCAGTGGGATAAACCACTGAGCTGCTGAATTTGCTGGTTGAAAGGTCGCAGGTTCGAATCCGGGGAGCGGAGTGAGCTCCCACTGTTAGCCCCAGCTTCTGCCAACATAGCAGTTCAAAAACATGAAAATGTGAGTAGATCAATAGGTACTGCCCCAGCGGGAAGGTAAAAACACTTCATGCAGTCATGCTGGCCACATGACCTTGGAGGCATCTATGGACAATGCCGGCTCTTTGGCTTAGAAATGGAGATGAGCACCAACCCCCAGAGTCAGATACGACTGGACTTAATGTCAAGGGAAAACCTCTATCGTTACCTAAGAATAGGTTTATAAAAGTCGTTCTACTCAGGCACACATTTTAAATTCCAAATACAAAATATTCTGATTGTATTTTAACTTTTATACCTTTTCCTCAAAATATAATAACATTATGCTAATATTTCATATATATATTTTAAAAACACATAGCAAATCTTAGATTATTTTTAGAAATGGTTTCCAAAGCTCTTGTCTGTTATTATGAGACAAACGTAAGTCTGTAGTATGACAGAAGTCTTTAATCATTGTTGAGATCAGATCTGCTAATTCATGGGAGGAAATATGATTTTTGTGACTTGCATCCTGCAAATTGAAATACTGCTAGTTTTGAGAGCAGAACTGAACATTTGCTATCTGTTAAATGCATTTGGAGGGGGGCATTTATTATCTATGCATGATGCTGGAGCTCTAAAATGCATAATCAACACCCTCCTCAAAGATTAGGGCAGGTTTTACACATTTGCACATGAAGAATTAAAGTGTTCTATAGGCTTCATTGAGTCCTAAGAAAGATTTAGAACAGAGAGCTCCTCTGGTTCATTTGGAAAGCGTGAGTTCACATTACTTACTAGCATTTCAGCTCTCTCATCCCAATAGCTTAGGATTTTGGTGGTTGGCTGGCGGCTTGGTAAGGGTCTCTCCTTTTTTATTATCGCAGTTTTGAAGAGTTTGTCTCTGTAGACATGGAGGGCTGATGATACATATTCATGAAAGAGAAGTCTTTCTAGACCCTGTTAACACTGACAAAGGCTAAGCTGTTTCACACAGCAAACGGGACAGAAGCGGTGGATGATGCCGGCTGGAGGACAAGAGTAGCTCAAAAAACACTCGCTATTTCTTGCATCCCTTGGCCTCGCTTTCCCTCATGTTTCTCCCAATTGTCATTTTGGGACAAGGCTGTCATTCAGTGACGGCTTCTTCTGGCCATATTCTGATAACAACAATTTCCTCAACTTCAGTTTTATTGGACACCACCAAGTGAGATCAGAACGGGGAGGAAGCAGCTTGGCTCGTTCAGAATGGCATTTTGGACACTTCAAAGATATCTTTGATCTAGAAATATGTGCTGTACCAAATTCGTTATGTCTTTTTAATGAGTTTTCTAAATTTATTGCTCCTAATGTCGACTCTCTTTTCTGCATGCAGGGTAATGCCTTGTGAGTTGGCACTATTTAGAGAGAAACAGTCCAAACTTGTACTTTTAAGGTCACTGCTACAGGAAAACAACAGGTGCTTTTGTTCCCTGACTTGCTACTCCCTCAGGATTCTGCCTTTAGCCACATGCTTCTTTTACTTTGGAACATCCTCTTGCTTTAATGGAATTATATATTGAGATTACAAACGACATGGGCCTAATGAATAGAATTCATTGAGAAAAGTCAGTATTCTTTGGATTTGCCACCCAAGCTTCCATTTATTTCATACACGGTCTGAGTGCACAGAATTGTCATTTGGTAGCCGAGTTGAAAATGCAGTGCACAGTCGACATCTAGGTCAGGGGCAGGAAATGTGAGACTATGTGCAGCCGTCTATTCCACCTTTGCAGCCCTTGCCAATTATAAATTTTGGCAGGTTTTGATTATGGGTTTTCTTCCAAAAATGCCCAAAGTTTCACATATTCCCCAAACCTATTTCTTCATACATACATACATATAAACACACATACACACACACACATGTGTGTGTACACTGAGTCCCTTATGGCAAGAAGGAAGAGGTCTCTGTCGAAAGCTGGCATGGGCAAACTTGGACCTTCCAGGTGTTTTGGACTCCAACTCCCACCATTCCTAGCAGCCTCAGGTTTCACACTGAGTGTATAAATACATTTAAAAACATATTAGCTATATGTATTACTGTGTTAGAGTGTCAGTTTGTGTCATTTTGGTTGGTGGTGTGCCCCAGGATTTTGTAAATGTAAAAAACGTGCCGTGGCTCAAAAAAGGTTGAAAAACACTGCCTTATGGATTAGGAGGATGAAATTTTCATCCAAACAACACCTCCACAGTTGCTTACCTTCATTCTAAACCAGTGGTTCTCAATCTGTGGGTACCCAGATGTTTTGACCTTCAACTCCCAGAAATCCTAACAGCTGGTAAACTGGCTGGGATTTCTGGGAGTTATAGGCTAAAACACCTGTGAGAACCACTGTTCTAGACTAGCAATATTCTTGTCTTGGCCCACAGGGAGGCGTATAGATTCCATGCACCTTTTTGATGGCTCCATACAAGCCAGAGCAATTGATGAAGGGATGTCCAGAAAGCCAATACAGACAGTTGGAAACATCTGACTTACAAATGAACAGTTGTGTTGTTAAAGTGTGAAGTATGGAACCCTGCACAGACGGTCAGTCAATGTGACTTAAGCAACATGCAGTCATTGAATTCTTGACAGCAGAAGGTGTCACCCCAAAGGAGATTAATCAGAGAATGCAAGCTGTTTATGGTGATTGTGTTGATGTGAGTACTATGCGTTATTGGGCGAGTAAGTTTAAAGATGTTGAGGTGGTAACATCTGACTTGCATGACAAACAAAGAGTTGAATGTCCTGTGACAGCAACAACCAAGTTTCACAAGCAAAAGGTTGACAAATTGATTCAGGACGATCGTCGTATCATTCAGAGAGAAATTTCAAGCATAATTGGCATTTCACAAGAACGCGTGGGTCACATTATTGCTTTGCTTGGCTATCGGAAGATCTGTGCACAATGCATACCGAAGATGTTGACGCCTGAAATGAAAGTGCACAGACTTCTTCCGTGACGGCTTCAGAAAACTTGTTCATTGTTGGCATTGTTCCGTCCTCCAGACGTTTTATATGCATAGCCCCATAGTTTTGTTTTAAAAGGCAGCATTTTTTCCTGGGACTGTTCCAGACACACTGGCACCTTGCCTGTTAATTATTAGCAAGGTTGCAGCCTGGTGCAGAATTTGCCACCTAAAGCTCTGCAAATGTATCTTTTTAGTTAATGTCCGCCCCTTTTTCTTCCTGGGGATTGGCCTCCATTTTAGAAAGTGTTTTAGTTCCTTTCAGAGAGGGAAGGAAGCCAGATGTGTGTTTGGCCAGCCAGGATTGGCTCCGAAAGGGTCACCGTAAGTACTGGGTGCTTACTGGGCGCCACTGGGTGCTTACTGGGTGCTAACCTGCATGCTGACCTGCTGATTGCTTTTGCTTGACCATTAGCTGGGGAGTGCTGGAGCCAGATGAGTTTATGGTACCTTGCAGAGACTGGCTTTGCATGCTGTATAGGATAGACATCTGGTTACCAGCCCAGCTTTAGGTCACCTTTTGGACTGAGCTTAGGTTTAGAGGGGGGAAGGAGTGGTTCCTTCTACCAAACACCTAGGACCAGGGTGGGAAATATCGGGTTTCCTGCCATCCAAAAAGAAGCAGTAGGAATCTTTTGAGCAACAACCCAAGGCATTTCCACTCTGGTTTTTTTGCAACCATTAAGAAGCTGTGCCAAGTCCTGCAAAGACTTTGTTATTGAATAAACTGTTTGATTTTCAACTTTATTTTGGAGTGTTTTTTGGGTTGTCAGACCACCTAGCTTTTTCAGCAAGCGCTCTGCAGTCCACCAGGTAGAAAGGACAACACATCTGCCAGTTTTAATTTTAAACAGACCTGGTGTGACGGCATAGTACTTACGGCCCTGCGGTCCTATCCGCCTCAGTTGAGCCTGCACGGCCTTAGAGATTTTATTTTGTGGTCTGAGCCAGCAAGCTTGCTGCCAGACTGAAGAAAGGTGAGGGAGTGGGGCTCCATTCCCTCAGTTCTGGCAGTCCTTTGGCTCGCGTGTGCGTGCGCGTAGCCTCAGCGGCTGCCCCTGGGTCTACACAGCTGTGCAGCACCCACCAACTCGTCGGGCTCCTTCGGCGGCACGCCCCGAGCCGCGGAGCTCCAGCGGCTGTTTTGGGCTCGCGTGTGCGCACGCTAGCAGCCCCCGCGGCTGTCCCTGGGTTTGCACAGCTGTGCAGCACCCACCAACTCGTCGGGCTCCTTCGGCGGCACGCCCCGAGCCGCGGAGCTCCAGCGGCTGTTTTGGGCTCGCGTGTGCGCACGCTAGCAGCCCCCGCGGCTGTCCCTGGGTTTGCACAGCTGTGCAGCACCCACCAACTCGTCGGGCTACTTCGGCGGCAGGCCCCGAGCCGCGGAGCTCCAGCGGCAGTTTGGGCTCGCACTAAAGTGCTGAGCCCAGCAGCGCCAGACCGGGACCCGGCTGGGCCCGGCAACGCCAAGAAAGAACAGCCAGCCTTCACGTCAGCGAAGATTTCGGCTGGAACAGTCGACCAGCGGTGACATCTCTGCACAGCGGGGAGAAGGCGCTTCTCTCCCACCTTCCAACGTCGGCCTCGTCGCTCCTTCGGCGGTAGGCCCCGAGCCGCGGAGCACGAGGTGCTTGAAAATTTGGCAAAGCCGCCATTTTAGTAGCTTGCGCCATACGCGCCAAAGAAGCTCCTCCCTTCTTTTTTGATCTTCGCTAAGAAGGCTTCCAGCAGCAAATTGCTACCTTGTTGTCGTCTAGCAGTTTGCCCACCGAATTTTGGCGCCAACATCTTGCTCCTTGCAAAGCATCATTGCATGGTCATTTATTGTTGTGTTTGAGTGCTGTGCATTTCATTGTGTATTGCATTTGCCTTTATTGAAAATTTATTTTTTACTATAAGGGTTCACAATGTCTGTGCAATTGCAAGATGATGTAAGCAGAGTTGGGTCTGAGGGTCATGTTGTAAGGCCCCAGAGGGAAAAACACCCTTCAGCCAGGATGCTAGCCCAGCTAGTTGAGCAAGAGGAGCTCCTCCATGCTAAGATAGTCTCAGCATGGGAACGCATCGCAACTCTAATGCACAGAGTAGAGAGCGTGGGCATTACAAAGGTGCCATCCATGTTAAGGTCAGACCTTGAACAGGCCTTCGACCTGTGGAAGGGTTTGGTGTCTGAAGCAGTCCAGGTCATTGAGCGTATCAATGATAAGGACTCAGAGCTAAAGATAGTGAGTGTCTTGGCTGACACCAGTGAAAAGGAGGATAGGGTAAGAGCAGTTCTAGATACCCTAGAATTTAGTTCTCCACCTGTTAATCCTAGGTCTGTGCCTAAGGGAAACCAGTCTCCCTTAGGCAGCCACGAGACCAATCTTTTAAAGTCGCCTTCAGTGGCGCTTAGCTTTAAGTCTAGCCACTCTAGTAAGGCATCCAAGTTGAGAGAGTATGCATCATCTAAGCATAGCCGCTCCCATAAATCTTCAGATGCCGGAAGTGCTTTCTCTTCAGAAGCTGCTCTGCGTCTCAAGCTGCAGCGCGAGATCACAGAGGCCCAAGTTGAAGCAAGGATAGCCGATCAGTCCCTCCTCTTCAAAGAGGAGGAACAGCGACTCCAATTGGGACAGGCCCAAAGCCAGTTGGAACAGGCCCAAAGACAGGCCCAAAGCCAGTTGGAACAGGCCCAAAGGCAAAGTGAGATAGAGATGCTTAGAGTAAGGGCTGATGCTGCTGCCAAGAGTGTAAGGGCTGAGGTTTGGTCCAGAGAATTTTCCTAAATGGGCAGCTTACAGAAGAGAATGTAAGACACTTGCCAATACAGGACCCTTCTTCCAAGGTGCTTGCACACCTTAGCAGTTTAAGCAGCCAGCTTTCTGATGCGGAGTACGAAGATTTCCCACTTCAGCCGGATCAGGGCCCTAAAGTTGCCTTTGAGTTGCCCAAAGTACAGAGTGCCATAGCGGGGAGTTCGTCTTTGCTCAGGCTTCCTGTGCCTCCCACTACGGCTCCAGGACCACCTGCAAGACCTCTAAAGCTCAGCACCCTTTCGGCTCAGCACCCAGAAGAGCTGCCAGTCCATCAACAAGAGACGACCTTCATCCTAAGGGTCAAAGATCAACAGCGGAGGCACCATGGGACCTTACCCAGCAGCAGCCTACACCGCATTTGTCCCCAGCAACCCCAGAATTCCAGCTCACCCCAATCTTAAGAAGTCCCAGAAGAGACTTGAAGGACAAGGGGGTCGAAAGGTTTTTGGACAAAGCCGATGAGTTCCTTCTCTGGAAGGTCACTTTCAAAAGAGCAATTAGGGACCTGAGGTTGTCACCTGAAGAAGAGCTGACTTTGATGGGCGCCTGGTTGGGTCCAGACTCTTCTTCTCAAGTTAAGAACATTTACGCAGTCCACGTAGCCGACCCCATCAAAGCCTTGGAAAAGGCATGGCGCAGGTTAGACCAAGGTTTGGAACCAGCACGGAGATTGAAGAATCTCTGATGGACAAGCTGCAAAGGTTCCCAACTCTGAAGCTTAAGGACTGCAAGCTTCTGTGGGACCTTAGTGACCTCCTGGCACAGTTGGAAACGGCTAAAGACAACCCAGAGTTTCCTGGACTGGCGTGCCTCGATCAACATCTGTCCCAGCGCCAGATTCTTAGTAAGCTTCCTTTTGCTCTGCAGGAATTTTGGGGGAGAGAGGTTTTCAACTTCAAGGAGGCCCACGCCCAGGCGTATCCACCGTTCTCTCACCTGGTCAAGTTCATCGACCGGGCCACCAGAGAGAGGAATGACCCTCAAACAGGTCTGCCAGCATTGTACCAAGGGACTCAGTTGGAGAAACCCCCCAATGTGGACAGGAAACCGCTTAGAGAGGTCAAGAGACCGGTCAGCGTGAAGGCTGTTGAAACCCAGCACAGGACCGATGCGCCAAGGCCAGAGGGGAAGGAAGTCCTTTGCCCTATCCACCAAAAGCCTCACAGTTTGGCCAATTGCCGAGAGTTCAGCAAGAAGCCATACAAGGAGAGACAGCAGCTGGCTCAAAAGCTAGGAATCTGCTTCAGGTGCTGTGGTGCAACTCCACACTTTGCATCGAACTGCAAAGAGGCTATCAAGTGTGAGAAATGCAGCAGCCCAAGGCATTGCACCGCGATGCACAACTCCGAGGCCACCTCCCACTCTAAAGGGGACGGTCCATCCAAGGAGAAGCCAGCGGCCAAAGACGCCCGACAGGTCAGCGACACCACAGAGAGATGTGGAGGTGTCAGCAGTAGCCTGCACCGAGCTGTGCTCTGATGCTCACCGTTTCAGAGTTTGTCATCCCATTTGCTTGGCAGATGTCTACCCAGCCAAGTGCCCATGGCTTAGAAAGAGACTTTATGTGGCGTTGGATCCCCAGAGCGATGCTTCCCTGGCTACTCCAGCTTTCTTCCGCATGTTCGGCCTTAAATCAAAGATGGTCGACTACACTATGACAACGTGTTCGGGAGAAAAAAGTTGCAGGGTCGTCTCCTCTTGCGACAAGAAGAGAGAGTTCAAGCTGCCAGACCTCATAGAGTGTTCCTCCATCCCACGGAATAAAGATCAAATTCCAACCGAGGCCCATCCACACCTGCGAAGGCTGAAGAATGCCATACCAGCTTTCCGGCCAGATGTGGACATTGCTCTTTGCTTGGTGCGGATTGTCCGAGCTTGTTTTGCGTCAACGACCAAGTTAAAGGACCGCCAGGCGCACCTATTGCGCAGCAACTCCCTCTAGGCTGGAAAATGACTCTAGTCCAAAGAAGGAACAAAAAATCTGTGCTCCTTTTACTTTTGCTTGTGTTCCTGCTTCAAGTACAAGCACCTCTATCACAGCTCTGGTCAGTTCAATCTGTTTAGCAGCTTTACCCGGTATGGGTGTGGGTAGAAAGTTAGGGAAGTGAGCACCTCTGTCATCCTCAAAAGGGTAGGGACTGCTCAGACATCACATTATGTTTTACCCCCTTTTTTTTATAAGAAGGGTGTTCTGGGAGCCAGTGGGAGTTTGCCAAGACCAATCTTGAGTTGTGTACTAGAAATCCCATCGTTGTACCCCCTATAGCCACATTGTTTTGTTGCTCATGCGTATCACCATGACTAGATGACTTTGTATTACTCAAAGACAACCTGGCCTATGGGCATCATACTAAAGACCTTTCCTTGCCCTGATGGCAAGTTAGGAAAGTTCAACTAAGGACAAAGGACAAGATGTCTGTCTTGGACAGGCCAATCAATGACCTTGTTTTGAATGTTTATATAGTTATATGAGTTTTATATTTGTTGTTATATTGCAAAGGTGTTTGCTTATTTTATTTGTAAATTTCCATATCCTGGAAATTTAGCGGGAGTGTTCCGTCCTCCAGACGTTTTATATGCATAGCCCCATAGTTTTGTTTTAAAGGCAGCATTTTTCCTTTTGCATTTTTCCTGGGACTGTTCCAGACACACTGGCACCTTGCCTGTTAATTATTAGCAAGGTTGCAGCCTGGTGCAGAATTTGCCACCTAAAGCTCTACAAATGTATCTTATTAGTTGGTGTCCGCCCCTTTTTCTTCCTGGGGATTGGCCTCCAGTTTAGAAAGTGTTTTAGATCCTTTCAGAGAGGAAGGAAGCCAGATGTGTGTTTGGCCAGCCAGGATTGGCTCGAAAGGGTCACCGTAAGTACTGGGTGCTTACTGGGGCGCCACTGGGTGCTTACTGGGTGCTAACCTGCATGCTGACCTGCTGATTGCTATTTGCTTGACCATTAGCTGGGGGAGTGCTGGAGCCAGATGAGTTTATGGTACCTTGCAGAGACTGGCTTTGCATGCTGTATAGGATAGACATCTGGTTACCAGCCCAGCTTTAGGTCACCTTTTGGACTGAGCTTAGGTTTAGAGGGGGGAAGGAGTGGTTCCTTCTACCAAACACCTAGGACCAGGGTGGGAAATATCGGGTTTCCTGCCATCCAAAAAGAAGCAGTAGGAATCTTTTGAGCAACAACCCAAGGCATTTCCACTCTGTTTTTTTGCAACCATTAAGAAGCTGTGCCAAGTCCTGCAAAGACTTTGTTATTGAATAAACTGTTTGATTTTCAACTTTATTTTGGAGTGTTTTTGGGTTGTCAGACCACCTAGCTTTTTCAGCAAGCGCTCTGCAGTCCACCAGGTAGAAAGGACAACACATCTGCCAGTTTTAATTTTAAACAGACCTGGTGTGACGGCATAGGCATAAATGTATCCAGTTGTCTGGTGATTATGTGAAAAAGTGAATTGTGGTAGAGTACATTCTAAGGATTATTTCTGTGTTCGATTTATTAAAATATTCCCATCCAAATCCAAGTAACGAAGGCAGAGGCATTACTTTTCACTCAACCCTTGTTATTAATTATTTGTATACCACTTTTTTCCCTAAACGGGACCCAAAGTGGCTCACAGTATTTTAAAGCAATACAAGTCAACCATACATATAATAATAACCTGTAAAACCAAATTTACAGGCATAAATAAACATTTTAAAAAACATTTAACAAATACAGTTGCTGCGGGAAAGTCATCAATACAAATGGTAACTTCACACCATCTGAAACTGACACAATTAATCCTTTCAGTCATAATCTTTACCAGAGTTTGGGAATAAACTCTCAGCCAATTGTCCAAAAGAGAGGAACTTTTCCTGCCGCTTTCATTTCCACATATGGATATTCATGTAGATAATTTCTCTCCCAGTCACCCAAAACAGTCGCTTTGTGAGATGAAGTACCATCATCTGTTTCCTAATTTGTCCATATAAATATTTGTGAATCTAGGAAGTCCACCAAATTTAGGATGCTTGAGCAACCCACACTTTGTTTCATGTCTAATTATAGTAATTATTTTTCACATTTCTATAAATTCACAAAGCTAAACTAAAACCAGATGTGGCCTAGAGAGAGGGCTCTGTTTTACAGGCAGCATTTGGTCCATTTTGCTTTACTAATACCAAATATGCCCCAAGTCCCTCTCCTAAAGCTTATCTCTAATTTTCGAGAAACAATATCCTTCCTGCTCTGGGCTATTCTTGATCTCATTTCTAAACACAAGCACATCAGCTTTGGCTTTCAGCTTGGGTAAAGGAGTGTGTGTTTGGGGGGTGAAGACTGTGCAGGGACTGGCCATCTTTGCCCCCCTCCCCTCTTTCCCCGTTTTGCCTGTTAATTGGCTGAGACCACCAGAATTTGGAGGACACAGATGTCACTGATAGTTTGCCTAGGGAGCACATTCATGCCCATCTGTTGCAGTCTAGAAGGCTGTTCATGTATCCACAAGGCCTTCATTTAATTCTTGTCAGAAAATAATGTAAATCCCGTTTACCTCAGAGGTCGCAGTCGAGATTTATGCCAATGAGCCTCTTGCAATTTACACAGACACATGCACACACGTACGTACGTGCCCCGTGCGCACACACATACAAGCACACTGTAGTTGTATAGGAGAAAAGAAGCCCTTTCATGTGGGTGCATATTAACAAGAAAGCTAGCCTTAGGAGAGGCTTTCTTGTCCTTCAGTCTGGATTTTCCTTATTTTAATACTGCCTGTGCCATTTGCTGTATACCTAGCTGCACAAAAAGAAAGTATTTAATCTTTACACCAGAAATGTAAGATGGGGAAAGAGCCATAATCAAATAGCTGAGCTTAAGTATCTCATTATGTGCAGCAGACTTTACCAATATCTTGCTGTTTTCAGAGTTATATCTATAATGTAGCTATATGTAAAAATAAAACTTCTGGGCTATTACGAAAATGATACTGCTATTCACATGGGAGCTTAAAGACTTTCTGATGATTTATTTAAGCAAATTCTTCAAGGTTTAAACATGCTCAGCAGGTATAAATGGATAAAGAAGTCAATTATGTTAATCCAGTTAATACCAACAAGACCTAGCCTTCAAATGTGATTTTTTTAATTTTAAAAAAATGTAGTTTCCATTACTTTACATAGCTAGAATTTCAATTTTAAGTCCAATTTCAAATTTGAGGTGTAAAACAGCACATATAAAATACAGGCTCACCGATTCTGGGGATAAGAGAGGAAACCTTGTGAACATGAAAATTAAAATTTAATGTGGACCTTTCAAAGCAATGTGTTTGATGCACCATCTTAAACCCCTCTTCGGTCACAGGTCTCTTGCTATTCAAGTCTCAATGTAGCACACTCCAGTCTAGACATTTTGCACTATAACGTGTTTGGTTATGATGGATCTGGTGATGCTTGATCAGTGGTTCTCAACCTTTCTAATGCCGAGACCCCTTAATACAGTTCTTCATGTTGTGATGACCCTCAACCATAAAATTATTTTCGTTGCTACTTCATAACTGTCATTTTGCTACTGTTATGAATTGTAATGTAAATATCTGATATCCAGGATATATTTCCATTCACTGGACTAAATTTGGCACAAATACACGACAAATTTGAATACTGGTGGGGTTGGGAGGGGTAATGATTTTGTCATTTCAGAGTTGTAGTTCCTGGGATTTATAGTTTATCTACTATCAAAGAGCATTCTGAACTCCACCAATGATGGAATTGAACCAAACTTGGCACACAGAACTCCCATGACCAACAAAAAATACTGGAATAGTTTGTTGTGCATTGACCTTGAGTTTTGGAGTTGTAGTTCACCTACATTCAGAGAGCACTGTGGACTCAAACAATGATGGATCTGGACCAAAATGTGATCACTGATGGAGTTTGTAAAAAATAGACCTTGACATTTGAGAGTTGTAGTTGCTAGGATTTATAGTTCACCTACAATCAAAGTGCATTCAAAGCCCCGCCAATGATAGAATTTGGCCAAACTTCCCACACAGAACCCCCATGACCAACAGAAAAGACTGTGTTTTCTGATGGTCTTTTGTGACCCCTCTGCCCCGACCCACAGGTTGAGAAACGTTGCTCTTAGAAGGGGTAGATGCAAAAATGCAGCATAGTGTAATGACATTGATTTAAGGGGATTTAAACAAGCACATATTTGAACATGCCGAATTGGAGGAGTGGGATTCTGTACTTTACTGTACATTCCATGTATCATTCAGTTCTATCATTTTAAAATTTTCTCCCATCTCTATGTAACAAAGTTTTTGTTCCTGCATTATAAATGCAATTTCCTAATTAGCTCTATCACAAAAAACATGGAAAAACTTTATTAAACTGTAAGCTTTTTGGGATATTCTGCAGAAGATTTTGCTATAGTTTTCTGAGAATATCTTATAGAGTCTCAGCCAGTTCAATGTTGTATGTGGCAGCCACAAAAATGAAGTTACTGGAGTATGACAAATACTTTCAAAGTAAGTACCACACAATTATAAACAGGATTTAACATTTTCAAACCAGGAACAGTTTTTTCCCCCACATTTTGTTACATAGTGTTATTCATAAGGGCCCCCTGTTGCTAGACTAGACCCACTGAAAAATTGGATTCACCTACACCAGTGTTTCCCAACCAGTGTGCTGTGGCACACTAGTGTACCGTGAGCGATCATCAGGTGTGCCGTGGGAAATTGGAACCTCCAATACCCTTTCTTCCCCCTCCTGCCGAACACTTTTTCTTCTCCACTCGGGCTCCCTTATGGGAGTTCTGTGTGGGAAGTTTGATTACATTCCATCATTGGTGGAGTTCAGAATGCTCTTTGATTGCGGGTGAACTATAACTCCCTGCTGTTGAGCAAGACCTTCATGTGTGTCTTTCTGTCATTCCTGCCAGGATATCTATGTTGTGTTCATTGAAACATGTCCAGGTTTCACACTGAGTGTATAAATACATTTAAAAACATATTAACTATATGTATTACTGTGTTAGAGTGTCATTTTGTGTCATTTTGGTTGGTGGTGTGCCCCAGGATTTTTTAAATGTAAAATATGTGCCGCGGCTCAAAAAAGATTGGGAAGCACTGACTTACACCACTGATTCTCAAAGTGGGCAGTACCACCCCCTAAGGGGGTGGTGGGAGGCTCAGGGAATTGGGGGGGGGCGGTGAACCCCTTTAAGGGGGCGGTGAACGACTGGGGGTTCTGTGTGCCAAGTTTGGCTCAATTCCATTGTTGGTGGAGTTCAAAATGCTCTTTGATTGTAGGTGAACTATAAATCCCAGCAACCACAACTCCCAAATCAGAAGGTCTATTTTCTCAAAACTCCACCAGTGTTCAAATTTGGAGATATTGAGTATTTGTGCCAAATTTCACCCAAATCCATAGTTAATTGGGTTCATAGTGCTCTCCAAATGTATTACTGTGTCCCCTAAATCACTACCAATTCCTCCCAAACCCCTCCAGTATTTTCTGTTGGTCATGTGGGTTCTCTGCGCCAAGTTTGTTCCAGTTCTGTAATTTATGGGGGTCTCAGTGGTCTGTGGAAGTCAGAGCTGAATCGATTGAAAGTATTGCAAATCCCATCATCCTTTGTCCATACTCCCCCAAACATATTATTTTTGTGATTAATCACTATGCCTTAATTATTGTCCGGCTCCAAATCCCACAAGCCTCAGTTTCCCATGAACAATACTGTAGCCATGTTGGCTTTAAGATTCCATCCAGG
Organism: Anolis apletophallus; assembly: GCA_030556195.1. Classification (NCBI taxonomy): domain Eukaryota; kingdom Metazoa; phylum Chordata; class Lepidosauria; order Squamata; family Anolidae; genus Anolis; species Anolis apletophallus. Next base: position 79,374,483 of record JARBWK010000012.1, on the reverse strand, counting down.
CCTGTTTGCCTTTCTCATGAGAACCTGGTACCAAGCAAGCAGGGTGAAGCGGTCAAGGTTACAAAAGCTATCCCAGGCAATGAGCGGAGAGGCCCGGGACTGAGAAGAGTCTAACTCCTCTTTGCAGTTGAAGACACTAATTGGGTTTACATTCTTGAGGAGCTGAGGTAGTTAAAACAACAGCTACCATCCATCATGCCCACTTTGACACTCGACGCAACTTGCGTGGCTGAGATCAAAGGGTCAGAAGAGTATAACCGTTTAGAGCTGGCTCTGTGTCTCATCTCGTGCCAACAGCGCATCCAGGACTATGGATCTCTGAGAGAGGCCACTGGACCTAACTAAGGACATTGCCTGCCAGTTTCCTGGCTGTATTGGATCTGGTCCGCTTGGGCAAAGCCTTGCTTCCTTGCTACGTTCCTGCTCGTTCCTGAAAATACTTTCCTTGCCTTTGCATCCAGCTTTGTTCCCGATTGCCTTCGGCTGAATCCTGATTGATACGGGACTATTTACTCTCTGCTTGATTCCTGAGAATTGCTGCTATTGAAAACACCATAAGATTGCTTTCAACATCTTTCCTTTACCTTTATTCTAAATAAACCAGTTGTACCTTCGCTGACTGTGTGGTTTATCAAGGGAGGTCTTGTCCCAGGGCCTAGAGGGTGACAAATATGTTCAATTTATAACAATAAAAATACAGACTGCATATTAGATATTTGCATTAGAATTCATAGGAGTAGCAAAATTATTTATGAAGTAGCAACGAAAATATGGTTGGGGTCACCACAACATGAGGAACCTTATTTAGGGGTCACGGCATTAGAAAGGTTGAGAACCACTGCATTAATACAAAGATTTTTCTGTTTAATTGCTATTACATGTTTAAAAAAAATCTAGGGGAACGGTGAGTAATTTTTTTCTGGAAAGGGGGTGGTAGGCCAAAAAAGTTTGGGAGTCACTGACCTACACCTTGACGCTTCAGTCAGCAATTCAGTGAGGTTTGCTCTTGTTTGGGACTAACCAGGATTCCTTCTCAATGCCACCATAAACAATGGTGTACATCCATTGTAAGAATGAAAAGCTCCTGATAGAACTAGGAATCTATTCATCTTTACGTGGCAGCGTAGCATTTCCTTGGTGCTATAATGGTGGCATTCTTTGGGTTAATTCCAACTTTGGGTTAATTCAGTCAGTTGTTCATGTATGGATAAACTGCACTGAATTAATGAGTCTACTGCAGTGATGACTAATAATGAAATTTGGGCTGGTTTGTCTCCCAACTAACCCTGGATTTGGTTGTGTTCAACAGGAAATGCTAATAAAGTCTCCCGAATTGGCTGTGATCTGTTGCTTGTCTTAATTATGATGATGGTCTATCTTGATTTTGCTGATTCTAACGCTAGAGCATAGACCCCATATTCAGCTCGCTCTGAAGATGCCACTTGATCCCATTCTCATGAAAGAATTCTAGTTTGAAGTCAGGGATTTGGGACATGACTATGACATGTATAAATCTGTACCTCTTCCAATTCATAGCATCATAGTTGGAAGAGACCAACTAGGCCATCCAGTCTAACCCTCTGCCAAAAAGCAGAAAAAACGCATTGAAAGCACCCCCGGCAGATGGCCATCCAGCCTCTGTTTAAAAGCCTCCATAGAAGGAGCCTCCACCACACTCCAGGGCAGAGAGTTCCACTGCTGAATGGCTCTCACAGTCAGGAAATTCTTTAAATTCAGTTGCTAGTCCCAGTAACACCCCAAATCAACTTGTTACGTCAGCACTCAGGGGAGCTACATTGGGACCAGCAATTGAATTTAGTCCAGTGTTGATGAATGACACAGAAATCATAAATATGTCAGTGTTGCAGGACCATATAGAAACAAAGATTTCTAGAAGAAGGTGGCTATCTGGCACTGAGCCTACTATTTGAATCAAATCACATACTTGTCTTCATAATTTGAGTGTAAAATTAATATTTCCCGCTTTTCCACATTCCTAAAACTCTCTTAAATGCTTTTGAAGTCACTGTTGAACGAGTTCCATATTGTTACAAGCTCTGAGGAAAGACATATGGTAAACTTAACATTAACACTACTCTTGATATGCAGTATAGCAAACATACAAAATCATATATTAAATCTATGGTGGCATAGCTTTAGCAACCTGGGGGTTGGAACCCGGGGGGGGGGTGTGTGAGAGGGGGTTTCACAGAGGTCACCAAAGACTATCAGATAATACATATTTCTGTTGGTCTTAGGAACCCTTTTGGCAGAGAAGACTGAAGAGCTCTTCGTCTTTCCTTCTCTTCCTTTTTGGTGTTGGTGCATTATACTCCCAGAATTCAACAACAACCCTCCCAACCCCATCAGTATTCAATGTTAGGCATGTAGGTAGTGTGCCAAGTTTGGTGCAGATCCATTGTGGACTGGGTTCAGAGAGCTCTTTGATTGTGAGTGAACTATAAATCCCAGCAACTACAACTCCCAAATGCCAAGGTCTATTTTCCCCAAACTCCACCAGTGTTCACATTTGGGCATATTGAGTCTTTGTGCCAAGTTTGGTCCAGATCCATCATTGTTTGAGTCCACAGTGCTCTCTGGATGTAGGTGAACTACAACTCCAAAACTCAAGGTCAATGCACACCAAACCCTTCCAGTATTTTCTCTTGGTCATGGGAGTTCTGTGTGCCAAATTTGGTTCAATTTCATCATTGGTGGAATTCAGAATGCTCTTTGATTGTAGGTGAACAATAAATCCCAGCAACTACAACTCCCAAATGACAAAACCAATTTCCCCCACCCCTCCCCACCAATATTCAAATGTGGGCATATTGGGTATTTTTGAATGAAAATACATCATGCATTGTGAAAAACCAACCTAATGAATAATAAAGTGTATGCTAGTTTAAAGAGCAAGGGCCTAAATATCACTATTTATCAAACTGGTCATATGTAAATCCCATGCACATGCAACAATATAACCCAGCAGTTATAATGGTAGACGTACACAACAAACATATTCCCTAGGCACCAAAATGTTCATAAATCACGGGCAAGTGTAGTTCTCAGGAGAGTCAAGTTGTGTATAAGTCTTATACTCCAAATCTTTCCCAAACAACAGAAGATAGAGATAATAAGGGATATGGGTATAAGACTGGGTAAGGGATAATATAAAGTATCTCACAAGTAGAAGAATCAACTTAAACACCTCCTGTTTAGATTCTCCGGGATGAATGCAGGCGGCGGTTCTCCTTTCTGTAACAGGGAAGTCCTGGATCTCTGCTGCGTTCCCGGGCAGATGTGGTAGAACAGATACGAATTATCCTGTCCTTGCCCCTGTCCCCTGGTATAGAGGGCTGCACCCCTATACAGGAGGATAGTCCTGTGGTGAATATAGTACTTGATGGAAGCTGGTGCAGGGAAACCACTAATATATTATATGAAGGAAACCCTTCAGATCCAGGTTGTTATGGTGCGCGTCGACAATAGGGATTATCCAAACGCTGTTTCCAATGGATATTCAAATAAATGACTCAGGTAAGTGTTTCCAAGGGTGGTTACTCCATAAGGACCTTTTCTTTATTATACATTCCAACATGGAGAATTATATTGTGATGGTTGTAAACTCCCATTCAATTACATTTCTCGCTCTTAATTAATTCGTCTTGGGGCCGACGAGGACATATAATACTATAGAGCTCTGCTCTCGTTTCGATCTGTAAAGATCTTTGTCAAGGCCCTTAGAGCGTTAAGAGGGATAACATCATTTTTACGGTCTCAGCATACATGACCTATGAAACATAACAGTACACATAATGATAGTATAGGTATAGCAACTATATGGACAATCCAATTATATATTATCACTTACAAACATGAATATAATCATATATATTTACCTCTTTCAATCAATACAGATACATATCTGTTAAAGTATCAAGTGGCAAATGCACTGACTACTGTGCTTCAAGCTCCAATGTAATCCCAACAATTAAGCAGCTCAGGTACACATAATGATAGTATAGGTATAACAACTATATAAACAATCAGACTACATATTATCACTTACAATCAATACAGATGCATATCTGTTGAAGTATCAAGTGGCAAATGCACTGACTACTGTGCTTCAAGCTCTAATGTAATCCCAACAATTAAGCAGCTCAGGTACACATAAAGATAGTATAGGTATAACAACTATATAGACAATCAGACTACATATTATCACTTACAAACATGAATATAATCATATATATTTACCTCTTTCAATCAATACAGATGCATATCTGTTGAAGTATCAAGTGGCAAATGCACTGACTACAGTGCTTCAAGCTCTAATGTAATCCCAACAATTAGGTAGCTCAGGTGTGTGGGTGTGGGACGTTCACAGGATCAGGGCCCTGACTCCCAGTCTCTCGTTTAGTCCAAATGGTAGTTCAGTTTTAAGTTGTACAATTAGACGTGCTTCAGCTCTGAGAAGGTTTTGTGACACATCCCCATGGGGTGGTATTAGTACTTTCTCTCTACACCAAAGAATTCTATATCATCTGGTCCATGTTTATGTTGTTTATAGTGTATGTACAATGGTGAATCTTCAGATAATGCTCTAATTCTGGAGCGATGCTCCCCTACTCTGACTTTGAGGCTCCTTTGGGTCTCTCCCAGATAGAGTAGACCACAAGGACACCTTAGGCCATACACGAGGCATTCCGTTTTACACATAAAGAAATGTTTGAATTTAAAGGAGAAACCTCTCCCTGGAATAAAGATCTCTTTTTCAGTGTATGCAAACCTACATTTCTAGACCTTTTGTAGGCAATGAGTGGAGGGGCTGCTAAGCCCTGGGATGTCCCTGACCAATGGCCAGTATCTGTTCACAGTTTTGACTATTTCCTTTGAATAGAAAAATAGTTATATGGTTGAGGGCCCACCACAACATGAGGAATTGACTTAAGGGGTCATGGCATTAGGAAGATTGAGAACTACTGCTTTAGTATGTGATATGTGATAACACTATACTAGGGCTGTTTCCGAATTTCAGATACTTCCGAATTTTGGAAGGTTTTTTTTTTTGCCTACTTCTGACTTTTAAAGCGACTTCCGATCACTGCCTCCCAAACACGGTGTGGTGTTTCATTTACGCCGAATTTCAGGTGTCATTTCCTAATTTTCTTGCGAATTGCTCATTGGCTGATGCCTAACAGCTGACTCTCCCTTCTGCTGATTTTTTGGGCCATTTTTGAAGGCAGATGCCATTTTTTAAGACTTCCGAATTTTTGAGATACTTCTGAATCAATTCCGGGGGGAAATTCTGAAAAATTCGGAAGTCAATCACAATTTTTGAATGAAATCAACATCCGTTTCCGAAACTGACGCATTTTTTTGCCTTCAGAAACAGCCCTAATATCTACACATATAGAATATAATGGATCCTAGTGGTGATGCTGATAGAATATAATTATTATTTAGTACAGGAATGGGAACTATAATGTCCAGTTTCATAAAAATTGTAGCATGCAGTCAACATAGGCTCAAAACATATGAAACATCTCAGCATGTACCCCACCTCCATTTTAATCCATCATACTTGTGGAGCCTGAGGATTTGGATGAAATGCTTGAGTCTTTGCATTAAATGTTTTATGATGCTTTTGGATTGCAACGGAAACTTTTTTCCATAAATCTTCTACTTAGATACCCAAAAGAAAAGACCCCCAACTCACCCCTGTAAAAGGAAACAATGTTTGTAATGAGCTTTGTGCTTCCTGCTGCTGCCAGGTCCCCAGGTAGTTGAAGCATTAATCATTCCCTATGTAGCTTTGCAAATGATTCCTAACACGACAAAAAAGATTTGTATAATTACCACACCATTCATTGTGGAGACACCACAAAGACCCACATGGAGAAGGAGGAAGGTTCAGTGTTGCACTTAAAATAATTAAAATGTTTATTTGAAAGTCAAAACAGCACCAGCCATAAATAACGATTGCTTTTTCAATTCACGGTGCTAAGTCCCCACTGAACACTCCTGGGATGAGGTTTATTTGTTCCCTGTTGGGATTAATCCATAAATGCAGCCTCCACGTGGAACTCATCAGGTCTTTGTTTCCTCTTCATTGGTCTCTCTGGAATTGTTGCATAGACTAAAGATCAAAATCAGGATTCTTTTTTTCCTTGGGAGAGAAAGGGCTTAAGGATTTTAATTGGTTTTTCAGAATTTCAGATCCAGATTCTAAGGAGATAAAACTAAGCATTGCTAGAGGGGCACCTGTGTTGTTGATCTATCATAACTTTAAAAAAAACAAACATTGCCCTCTGGCACCTTAAAGACTAACAAAGATTTTATGGTATAAGCTTTTGGACTTTCTAGAGTCCATTAAATTCAGAATATACCTTTATTACAAAATTATAAGAAAATTATTATTATTATTTACATCATTTCTACCCCGCTCTTCTCAAACCCCGAGGGGGGACTCAGAGCGGCTTGACAAAAGGCAACAATTCGATGCCGATACACAATATAAATACAATATAAAACCATAAACATTCAGCATTAAAATACTGTTAGCATTAACACATACACATTCATTTAAGTTAAAAACAGTGTTCTGTCCACAACATGAGCATTGTGTCATATCCATCAACTTGCCATTACAATTCCAATCCAAAGTGTTGCATTGCGCTAATGTGCAAAAGCCTGGTCCCATAGCCAAGATTTTACTTTTTTCCTGAATGCTAGGAGGGATGGGGTTGATCATATGTCGCTTGGAAGCACATTCCACAGACGGGGAGCCACCACCGAGAAGGCCCTATCTCGTCCCCACCAACCGCGTTTGAGAAGTTGGCGGGAGTGAGAGCAAGGCCTCCCGGGTGATCTTAAATTACGAGGTGGGACGTAGAGGCAGATGCATTCGGACAAGTAAGCTGGGCCAGAACCATATAGAGCTTTAAAGGTCAAAACCAGCACTTTGAATTGAGCTTGGAAGTGGAGCTGACACAACAGGGCTCCCTGTATGCTCCCTGTATGTAGCTCCAGTTAGTAATTTGGCTGCCGCCCGTTGGACTAGTTGCAATTTCCGAACTGTCTTCAAAGGCAGCCCCACGTAGAGTGTGTTGCGGTAATCTATTCGGGATGTGACCAGAGCATGGAGGACCGTAGCCAGTAGCACATATATGCATGTTCTCTGCCTTGCAATTTTTTTTTAAAAAAATTAAAATTAATGCAGAATTCTAATATTTACAATGTCTTTAAAAGTATGGTATGGGGGGCAGTAGGGATAGGGAGAAACTACCGCAAGTGCACAACTAATAGATAATACTTTTTTTTAAAAAAAAGAAAAAGAAAAAAGGATTAAAGTCCCAAAGTTATAAGGATCTGGATAAGGAAAGGGGGTAGCAGAAAAAATGACTTCCAATCTTCCCCATCATGGTTTACGGTTTCCTTTCTAGTTTCTTTATGTAGTTCCTCTCCCCTCTTCAATGTTTTCCATTGAGCAACCATTTTCCTCTTTATCTTCAATTTGGTTTTATTATTAATTTTATTTTTTCTTGTTTCATATAGCTTTCATATAGTCTCTTATTGGTGTTCAATTCGTTATTTTTTTATAACCTTCTAAATCAATGTTTCTCAACCTGGGGGTCGGGACCCCTGGAGGGGTCGTGAAAGGGTGTCAGAGGGGTCTCTAAAGACCCCAGGGAAAGTCAAAAAAGCGGCGGGGTGCTAATCCAAAAAGCAATATCAAGGAAATCTTTGATCAGTTTATTTGTAAATCATCCAATTTGTTTATAATCATTCAGTAATAAATCTTCCCAAATGGGGGTGTGGAATTCATTAAGTGAGAAATCTCAAAGGAATGATAACGAAGCAATCAGTTCCGGAATACAAGGTATATCAATCAACAATGATGTCTAAATTAAAGTATAAGTATAGTTATAATCCGGAATGTTTTGCTTGAAAGGTCGACAGACTATGTATCCAAAGGCCTCACCGTTTCGCCAGGTAAACCTAGCTTCATCGGGACCCCAAATAATTCAAATAATTTCAAATGATAATTCCACTGGTCCGATAATCTATAAAATAAAATATGATACAGGCTTATAATAATACTACATTCAATTTCAATCAGGCCCGCCATCAATACAGGACAACCCTTATAAAAAGGCTCGAGATAGATATATATATATATATATATATACACACACACACACACACACACACACACACATACATACCAATATCTTAAGATTTTTAAATAAATTAAATGAATAAATTTGTGCCAAATCTGAATGAAAATACATCGTTCATATCAGATATTTACATTACAAATCATAACAGTAGCCAAATCACAATTGTGAAGTAGCAACAAAAATAATTTTATGGTTGGGGGTCACCACAACATGAGAAACTGTATTAAGGGGTCATGTCATTACTAAGGTTGAGAACCACTGTTCTAAATGGTTGTTTAATAGTTGGGTTAGTTTGTCCATATTCATTACAGTAGACAGAGACTTGCTTATTCGACTTTCACTTATCTGACTTTCCATCTTATCCAACGCTCTTATCCAATGCCCCCTGCCCTCCTTTTCCCCCAGCATTTTTCATTTAGAGGCCATGTTTTTAATTTCTTCCCCATTTTGGCTGGTACCACTGTCCGGACTCCAAAGGAGGATCCTGTGAAGTCCTGGCTCTGTATTCTCCTCTCCTCTGCTTTAGTTCCCCTGTTTGTGAAGCCTTCCCAATAGTGTAGAGACCTTATTTTGTATTAGTTTTTGGGTGGAGCTTAAAATCCTCCCACAGGCCAGTCCTAGTTGGTCTATTCCATTTCCCTGTATAGTGTTCCTTGCTGGACTCCTCCCTTTTCTACAGTCACTAGGGGCATTGTCTGGTAATCCTAGGCCTAGCAATCCAAAAACAGGCATTCTTACCACCTGCTTGATTTAGCAGTATTATTATACCAACAGTCCAAAGGACAACATAAGCTTTTGGCCAGTCTAAGCTTCACAGGAGAGAATATTAAGAGAGTTTGTAAGCAACAACTTATAATCCATTGCTTTGCACCAGAGACAAGAGAGACTTCCAAAGACCCCAGAAAGATGACTTCAACCAGCAAGATCTCCTTTTGTAATGTATTTTTTAAAGTTACCTTATGACAGTTCCTTTATTCATCTTGTTTCAGTGAACTCATTTTGGTTCTCTTTTCACCTTGCCTAAAGTGCCTCTGTCTGCTAAGGGTTGTAATACTAAGGCAGTGTTTCCCAGCCGCTGTGATGCGGCACAGTAGTGTGCCGTGACGAACCTCCTGCTGTGCCACGAGAAAAGCTCTCTGCCCCCCTTCCTTCCCCCCTCCTTCTGCTGAACTCCTGCTGCTTGGGGGAGGAGGAGGAAGGGCTGGGCGGCAAAGAAGAAGGGGCCAGGGCGCCGCCTCCTTCGGCCGTTTCCCCAGCCAGCCTCCATTCTGCCATGACTCCCGCCATGACTCTCGCCCCTTGCTCGCTGAAGCCGTGCGGAGGAGGAGCCCCGCCCACTGAAGCCCGTCCACTGCTCATGCTCCTCCTCCGCATGGCGAGCAAGGAGCGGGAGTCATGGTGGAGAGTGGCGCTGGGGATGGGGGCCATGACTCCCGCCCCTCGCTCGCACTGCCCCCTCAAGGCTGGAGAAGCTGTGGGAGAGCTGAAGCATGGCCTGGCTCCTCCCCCTCCTCGACTTCGGCACTCCCAGCAGCTGCTCCCAGCAGGCCACCATCCCCCAGCCGTTCTTTACTGTGTTAGAGTGTCATTTTGTGTCATTTTGGTTGGTGGTGTGCCCCTGGATTTTTTTAATGTTAAAAGTGTGCTGCAGCTCAAAAAAAGTTGGGAAACTAAGGTATCGGATTTGTGTAAGTGTACTATATCTACCTTTTCATTACAATTCCTTGTTTGTTGCTCTTTTTTCCATTAGTGGTGAGTGAGTTCTCTCGTGTCTGGAAAACGAAACACCACTGATTTCTGCCAAGATAGTGATATGGACTTCAACTCCCAGAAGTCTCCGTAATATCCAACAATTTCATTTATCCAAGACTCTACTGCAGGTATCCATTATTTTCGAGATCCATTGTTATTTTGTGGGTGTTTCTTTTGTCCACCAATATCGGGCATATATTATTCTGTCTGCCATCACTAGATAATTGAATCATCTATCTTTATTTTTGTGAATTTCTTATTGGAAATGCCTATAATTCCCAATTAGAAGTATTCTGGTTTTAGCTGTATTTTTATATCAAATATCAATTGCTTCTTGGGATTCTTTCCAAAATTTCTTAGCTTTTTTACAAGTCCGCCACATGTGGAAAAAGGTTCCTCCTTATTTTTTGCTTCTTCCAGCACTTATCTTACACATTATGGTAACATTTTGCTAATTTATGCAGTGTTGTGTACCATTGGTACATCATTTCATACTAACTCTTTTTCAGATCATATGAATAAGTGAATTTTAATTTTTGGTTCCACATCTTCCCCATTTTTCTAGTTTAATTGTGTGTCCAATATGTGCAGCCCATTTAATCATGCAGTCTTTTACTTGTTCTGTTTTTGTCGACCTTTTTAAAAAAAAATTATTTGTTATTAGCTTTTTGTCTGTCTTCATTATCTTGTCAGAGAATATTTAGTTATTTATTGTTTCGATTTGGCAGTATAGACTCAAATAATCCAGTTCAATGCAGTTAAACTGCAATCTGAAACTGCATTATGTGGCAGTGTAGATGGGACCTCAGCTCACATTTTAGTGATGGATGTGCAAGTGGATCCAAACTGATTTGCAGTTACATATTAGCTGCAATGGTTGTTTATGCAAGAAGAAGGAGTATTTAGTCTGCTCTCTATGGGTATGTCTTGTGATTTGTGCAGATTTTTATTTATTTATTTATTCAATTTGATATACTGCTCTCTCTGACGCCCAGAGCGGTTCACAGGATTAAAACAAGTAAAAACACATAAAATGCAATAAAACAGATTTTAAAAACCCCAAATAAAACATGCAACCAGCAGAACTACAACAGCAATAAGGGCATGCTGGCAGCAACACAGCAAGATGGTGAGTAGTGCGGCATTGGTTTAGACGGCAAATGCCTGTCTAAAGAGCTAGGTCTTTACTGCTCTGCGGAACGGCAATAAGTCCCGAATAGCTTGTGTCTCTTCGGGAAGAGAGTTCCACAAGCCTGCGGGGAGGGGCGGAATACAAGATCGAAGAAGGTTGGCGCTGTTACGGCAAATGCCCTCTGCCGCGTGCTGGCCAGTCTATAAACCCTAATGCCTGGCACATCGAGAAGATGAGTTACCCACTCTTTGTCTGGTTAACCGGAATAACAAAAATATTCCTCAATTCCATGTTGAAATGAAGAAATGTTTGTGTGGAAGAACTAAGAGCTCCAACTCCCAGAAATCCTAACATCTGGTAAACTGGCTGGGATTTCAGGGAGTTGTAGCCAAAACACCTGGGGACCCACAGGTTGAGAACCACTGGTTTAGAGCATCATGATTCCAAATTGGGCTTGGAGCTGAACCGGAACCAAATGCATCCCCTTCAGAATGAATGCAATATGATTCCACACTACTATGCTAGGTAAAATTAAGACAGCTTTCTATGTAGTATGTTATGCATATAATGTCATAGTGCTTGTTCTCACTACGGTTCCTAGTATCTCTAGCAGTAACATGTGATGTATCTCAGCAAGTGTTCTTAAAAGCATGGTGCTTAACTGAAGTGCAGGGTTCGAAGTTCTCCTTGACATGAAGATTCCGACTTAAAGCAGTTGACTGCATGAGATCGCATGCCTACAAAGTGATTCTCTGCCTGAGCGAACACACAGTGGCTGCCCATTTCCCTGTTTCGACCTTCACAGTTTTCTGAGTAGCAAATTTTGGCTTCATGCTCCAGTCACTCGGAGATGTTTGTATTGCAGAGTTCGTAACCCAGGACCCTAGTGTAATTTCACACCCTTCTCTAATAAAAGTCTTTTAAGCCTGTTGTATCTTTCCCCTGTTATTCTTCCCTGATTGAGCCTTGCATATAATTGATGATGCTTTCGTTAATCATCTTCCCCTTTCTTTTGTTCACCAGGTATCTCACCCTGGAAAGGATCCTTTTCCTTTGAGCTTTGTGCCTTCTCCTAGGTAACTGATCACTGTAGACTCAGAAGTTCCTCTCCTTTCCATCAGATTCAAAATAGAATGGGAGCAAGCATCATGAATAATCAAAACACAGTGGCCAATCTGTTGCAAGAATGTAAGCAAGTGCTAGACCAGTTATCACCAGAATTGGACCAGTCAAACCAAAACAAGAACGAACATCAGCAGTACAGAGGTGAGATACTAGTGACAAGTAACGGGTGAGAGATAGCCAACTGGTTGACCATCCGCATCCTGTCCTATTTCCCCATCTCCTAGCAGATAAATGTCAAAAGATTACTGGATTTCTAGGACATGAATGGGATGTGAGCTAGAAGGGAGGCAGGGAAGGAAACCTACTTTGTACCAGTGAACTGCTGTCAGTTCACATTTTAAGCTTCAGTAAACATGAGGCAGTAAGGAGCGGTTTCCGTTTGAGAGAAACAATGCTCCCAAAGTTTGGTGATGCACATACATTTCAATTATAAAAAAGAAAAAAAAATGAATGCAACTTCTGAATGCCGGCTGTTATTTGCCTTTCTTTCACTGGAAGCCTGCCCCCATCACTATGGTGTTTGACGGTTTCTCTAAACACAAGGTATTCATTTGTATTCTGCATGTTTTAATGTTGTCGTCACCTAGAAAAGTGGTTTTGAAAAATCAACTATTGGAGGATGCTTGTTAGAAGAAAACTTAATGGCATTTCAGGTCCTGAAGAAAAGCACACAGATGCTGTAACACAGTGTGATTTGTGAGTTTTTATTTAATGATATGAAAAAGACATACTATTTCTTTAAATATGAGAATTAATTTATTATAACATGTGATCAAGCAGGCTGCAATTTATAATCGCTAATGACATTATCCATTCATTAGTCCTTATGGTACTACAAAACCAGCCCCCTGATTCGTCTCTAGAATGTATTATCAAACAAAACAGGCATTAAGCATAGAGTGGCCCTTCTTATAATGTTTGACTGCAGTTTCTAGCATTTCCACCATTAACTACTGTATATTAACTAGGGTTGATGGGGACCACAATCCTTCAATATATGATGCCCCCGATTTTCCGCACCCATGACATATTGTAAATATACCCTTAAAGTAAAGGTAAAGGTTTCCTCTTGACATTAAGTCTAGTCTTGTCCAACTCTGGGGGGTGGTGCCCATCTCCATTTCTAGATCAAGGAGCCAGTGTTGTCTATAGACGCCTCCAAAGTCATGTGGCCAGCATGACTGCATGGAGTGCTGTTACCTTCCCGCCAAAGCAGTACCTACTCACATTTATGTTTTCAAACTGCTTTCAGAAGCTGGGGCTAACAGTGTGTACTGAATATTTTACAATATAAAGCCATGTATAGCAGCCCTTTGTTTCCACAGGTTCTGCATACACGAATTCAATCAACTATGGCTCAAAATATATATCTAAAAAACATTTCAAAACAAATCTTGGAAATCGTCACACTGAGTCTTGGCTTTTCTTCGTGAACGAAGATTCAGGAAGGACTCATCCCACGCTTTCTACAAGCATGTTGATTATTCGGAGGTTGGATGTGTCCTTCAAGCCTGTGCAATGGACCTTTCTGGTGGAGTGCAGCATGCACAGAACTGGTCTCACCCTTTAAACCAATGGTTGATCTGCCGGGGCCTAGCAATCTTAGGACGGTGGCAGCAAGGTCCTCAGGTCATAGGTTTGGTTCGAGTTTCCTTCTCTTAGATGGTTGACCTTACAGGATTAAACGAGCACCATCTGCCCGAGTTTGAAATCAGAGTTTTCCTTCTCCTAGGATGGTTGCCAAAAGGCTAGAGAGCCCATCCTGCCCTTTCTTGCTCTTTGTCACACCCTTCAGGTGTGACCTGTCTGGCATGTGAGGCCCTACCGGTGGCTATTATGCCACCACCAGCATAGCTCACAACTTCATTAGGGTACGCAAGCCTCTCCCCCACAACAAGGGGGCACCAACAGAGAGGCTCATATATACTCTCACTGTTTCATATCTCTTCAGACTCTCGAGCATTCATTTGAAATTTTCACTGTTTTATATAAAGGATGCCATTTTAGAATAGGTCTTGGACATGGATGGATTTTGATATCTATGTAGGTATCCTGGAACCAAACCCCTGGGAATACCATAGACACACTGAATGTCCATCCAGGAGTAAGCCCCATTCAGTTAAATTAAGGTCTGTGTGCAGAGAGATTTGATTTTACTGTTCTATAAAAAGCCTTTGGACACTGCATCATTTTATATAACCAAAGTTGAAATTTTGATACCTATTAAGTTATCAAGGCTGAAATTGTTTCTACCAGTTGTGTGTTCTTCTGTCTTCTCATTGCCATGGAGGACAGTTTTTTGTTAAGCAAGTTATTATATATTAGATAGTTTAATCTGAATTTTGTTGGTGTGTTTGTTAAAAGACACCAGCCAAGAAGGCCTGACCCACAAATTAAATTCTTATTTATGGGATGTGCAACTCTTCCTTGTTAGTTTCAATACCAATTACTCCTGTGCTATGATACGAGTACCAACGCTGAAAAAAAATTAATCTTTCTCATTTCTGGTTTTTCCAACAATTCTATTTATTACAGCTTTAGCTTTCATTTGTCTATGACTGTAGCTATCTCTAGTGCTGTGCCTTTTTGGGAATACAGTTTACATGTAAGGGTGGCTGCATGTCTTCTTTGGGGTTCCTTTCATTTCCTCTCACAAAAGGCACTTTTGTTTCCTCATCACAAATTCCTTTCAGCTTTATTATCTTTAGAATGGGCTATTGAACTACTAATCAGGTACTTCTTTCTTCTGCTGCTACTCGCAGTCTCCTATTAAGTTTTGCAGAGCATGATAAATAATCAGTTTAGTTCCAGATAAGGTGCATCAGTGTCCTTATAATCACTACATTAGACACGGCCCTTCAGGTAAACTTTTTTAGGAAGCAAAGCAGCAGCAGCTCAGTTTCCCTTAGGTCTGCAGTCCTTGAAAGAAAATATATCAACCCTGATAGAAAGAAACAAGAATAATGTCAGAACAATGTGGATTCAACTTTTTATTTAAAATGGACCTACTAGAATTATTGAAATTAATAAAAATTAATTTAATTTCCATTGATTTCCATAGGCCTGTTTTAAGTATGTATCGGTGAGTGGATGAGATAGAGAGAAAGAGAGAGAATGAGGATGATTATTGTACTGGATTATTTCATTGAAGGTAATTTAGATGTGCAGATGTATTTTATCCAGCCTGCTGTGATCTCCCATTTAAAAGCCCGCAGTGATCACACGCTTCAAATACAACAAGAATACAACATCCTGGTTTCAACAAATTAAATTGTCTGAACTGTGTTGAATCCCATTACTCTCCGGGATAAAACTATTTTCTACTAAAGATAGAGATGAATCTTGGAAATAGGAAGAAGGGACCTGAAGCATTAAAGAGCTATCCAAGGTGCTGTATGCATCTCAGCAGTATGAATTTATAAATCCTATACCATTTAGAACAGTGGTTCTCAACCTTCCTAATGCTGTGACCCCTTAATATAGTTCCTCACGTGTGGTGACCCCCAACCATAAAGTTATTTTAGTTGCTACTTCATAACTGTAATTTTGCTACTGTTATGAATCTTAATGTAAATATCTGGTATGCAGGATGTATTTTCATTCACTAGACCAAATCTGGCACAAATACCGGATATGCCCTAATTTTAATACTGGTTGGGTTGGAAGGGGGATTGCTTTTGTCATTTGGGAGTTGTAGTTGCTGGAATTTGTAGTTAACCTATAATCAAAGAGCATTCTGAACTCCCATCAACGATAGAATGGAACCAAACTTGGCACACAGAACTCCCATGACCAATAGAAAACAGTGGATGGGTTTGGTGTGCATAGACCTTGAGTTTTGGTGTTGTAGTTCACCTGCATCCAGAGGGCACTGTTAAACAATGATGGATCTGGATGAAACTTGGCATAAATATTGAGTATGACCAAATGTGAACACTGGTAGAGTTTGGGAAAATAGAACTTGACATTTGGGAGTTGCAGTTGCTGGGATTTATAATTCACCTACAAGCAAAGAACATTCTGAACCCCACCAATGATAGAATTTGGCCAAACTTCCCACAGAGATCCCACATGACCAACGTAAAACACTTTGTTTTCCGATGGTCTTTGGTGACCCCTCTGACACCCTCTTGCAACCCCCTCCCCAGGGGTCCCGACCCCTGGTTGAGAAAGGCTGATTTAGGAACTAAAGTCAATTTCTGCTGCCATTTCCCTTAAGCAGTATTTGGTGGCATGGCAGAGTTCAAATTAAACATACAACAGATTTCACTTTGGTAGCCAGTTTGTTTTTCCTTATCCTTCCCTCGTTTCCTGAAATTTCTAAAGCATACCTACTAATGCTCAGGAAAAGCCTAAGTTTTTCCCAATTTATTTCAAAAGAAGGCTTGGAAAGACTTAGTCAATCTTGAACCAGGTTAATTACCCCTACATCATATGATGCAGTTGGTACAATCACCCAGTAAATGTATATATGGCTCAGCTATAAAGCTTCTTGTGTTATTGCTACTTGCCAATATAAATTTCCCTTCTGCGAGACAGAACAACATCCAGCCATTCTCCTAGCATTGTTCCAGGGGATCTCTTGAACTCTGACAGAGTTTTCCAGCAGAAACAGGGAGCTGTGGAGCAGGGGTGCTCATTAGGTAGATCGCGATCTATGGGTAGATCGCGTAGGGCATCCTGGTAGATCTTAGGCAGGGCGGGAGGAAGGCTCAGTCCCGCCCCGCAGGCACCCGATGCCGCCCAAGTGGTGCCGGCCCTGGGTTATCTGAGGTCCTTTCCACACAGTTGAATAAAATCCCATGTTATCTGGTTTGAATCAGATTATATGGCAGTATGGACTCAGAAAACCCAGTTCAAAGCAGATATTTTGTTATATGTTTCTCATTTTTGTAGTGAGTAGGTAAATCATTTTGACTTGGTTGTTTTATAAGTAGCTCGCATGCTGAAAAAGTGTGAGCACCCCTGCTATAGAGGAAGAGAAAAGAGTTTCCATTCCATCCTTTCCCTCAACACAAGTGGAGGCCTGTAAGTTGCAAGTCTAAATCTGGCCCACCGCAACCCTTAAAATGTTGCTCATGATGTCTTGCATTCATGGGCAGATAAAAGAAATTGAAGTGTTTATGTGCCAGCAATACTTTTTGGGGGGAAAACATCCAGTTATCAGTTTGTTAGACTGTCACCCACCAATGCAAACAATTGAGAAGGTTACTTTTTGGTCTGCAGTTCCCCAAATCCCTTGGCCTGTATATGTAGGGGTGGGGGCTAAGCTCTATTCAAACCACACTGCCATTTTCACTACCGGGAATGCTATTCTTCTGTTCACTCTCTCCTGTTTTTCACTTGTGACTGGAAAGAAATCCTTTTCCTTTGCTTCCCAACATTCCTCAACTTCATGGTAGACAGCTCCAGGTTACCTTCAGGGTAGAGTGCTGGAGGTCAGGTAATGATAGGCAACCTTTCATTGCCAGTCTGCTGCTGGAAAAAGTGACAATTTGTAGCTGCTGAATAGGCAAATGGAGAAGGGGATGCTTTCAGCAACTTAGCTGCCACCCTGAATCACTTACCTGTCCTTTGACCTTTCCAGCTTTGCTCCCTGATGACTTACAGACCCTCATCGAAGAGGCGAAGGAAATGAAATGGCCCTTCGTGCCAGAAAGGTGGCAATATAAACAAGCCGTAGGCACGGAAGACAAAACAAACCTGCAAGATATAATCAATGCAAGACTGCATGACTTACTGGTATGAAGCATAAGGCACCTATCCTTGAAACTTGTGTTTACCATATTTAACACTGAAATGTATAGTGATTTAACAGATAATAGTGTCCTGTTAAAGAGGTGACTTCTTACTCCATTCCCATTTACAACAGTGGCAGATTTAAATCTTAAGTGTTGTGGATAGAGTTGGAATCAGTGACTTGATTTGGCTCATATATTACAAGATGGGAATCCTGACTGAGAACACAGTATGCTTTCTAATACGAGGGTGGGTCAATAAGTCAGTGACTTTTTGAATGAAACACAGGTTTTTTGGATAAAAAAATCATTTTATTTTTCAACGTAGTCTCCTTTGAGCTCTATATACTTTGTCCAACATTTCTCCAATTTTTTTAATCCCTTCCAAAAAAAATAAGATTTGTTGAGGTCATAAAATAGGTATTTGTTTGTGAGACGATTTCATTGTTGGAGTCAAATCTCTTTCTGCCAAGCCATTTCTTCAGGTTTGGTTACAAGAAATTGTTACTTGGGGCAAATCCGGAGTATAGGGCGGATGAGGGAGCAATTCGTATCCCAATTCATGGATTGTTGCCACGGCAACTGCACATTTATGCACACTTGCATTGTCCTGGTGCAAAATAACTTTTTATTTAGCCAACTGCGGTCCCCCCCCAATCCTAATTAAATTGACCCACTAGGTTGGCATAATATTCACCATTGATTGTTTTACCCTTTTGAAGGTAGTCAATGTGGATTATACCGCGTGCATCCCAAAAAATGGTCACCATGACTTTATTGGCTGACAAACCCACCTTGGCCTTTTTTCACGCCAATTCACCCTGAGAAACCCATTGTTTTGACTGCTGTTTGGTCTCTGGTATGTTGTGGTGGATCCATGTTTCATCCACGGTTACGAAATGACGCAAAAACCCATCCATATTGCAGTTGAACAACGTCAAACACTCCTGAGAAATTGTCACACGATTGCATTTGTGGTCGATTGTGAGCAAACGCGGCACTGTCACGATGCAAGACCTAGGCCGGCCCCTTAATCACACACACACAGACGATAATCAGCTAACTACTTTATTGAAGTATAAAAAACATTTAAAAAGGTAATTGTCCATAAAAAGTATCAAAAGTAATCCAAAAGGGTAAAAGTATAGTCCAACAGCAAACTTGGCAAGAAAGATCCAAAGACTTGGCAAGGCTCCGCTCAGCTAGCGGATCAGGAACAAAACAAGGTTGCAAGATAGAACTCTTCTTGGCAGGCCACTAGCCCCAAACTTAGCTACGTGGTCTTGCCTTACACATCTGCATAGGTGAGACGTTCCGCAAGTACTGAGGATCCGTTCCCACGGATCCTATACTTAATCCCCTTGACGAGGCCCCGACGCTCTAGGCTTCTCCTCCTCCAATCTGTGCTGCGAGCCCTCGGTCTGTCTAGGCTGTGGAACCAACCCCTCCTGCTAGTCTCAATGCTCCGTCTCCTATCAAAGGTTCGACCTTGCCTCCCAGCACCTGCTTCCCTATCTTCGTGAGAGTCGAACTCCCCATCTGCTTCCCGGGCCTCTCCTCGGTTGTTTCCCCACATTCCCGGTGCTGCCCCCTGCCCTCCAGGCACAAACGAGAACTGGTGTGCTACAGGCACCCATCTTGCAAAAAGCTTTCTCATACTCAAGTGATCATTTAAAATTGAAACCACTGAGCCAGGTGAGATGCCTATGGCTTCCACAATCAATCTCCCATCGGCCAACACCATATTGTGATTTTTTTCAATTGTTTCGGGTGTAGAGACCTCAACTGGGCATCCAGAACGTTCAGCATCTTCCGTGCTTGTATGGCCACAGCAAAATTCAGTAAACCACTTTTTTTACCATTGAAATAGATGGTGCAGAGTCCCCATAGTATTTATCAAACTTAGCCTTGGTTTGAGTGATGGTTTTTTCCCTGCAAAAATAATGCTTAATGAGCACACAAAATTCACTTTTTTCCATTTTTTACTCAAATCACGCGGTAGTCTGCTATCAATGGCTGTCAAACACAAACTAAATGTGCAGTTTGTTCAAATTTTGACAGGAGTCAACTGACAGTTGCCTGTTGACAGGAGCAGTGTTGTCCTTTCAGTTAAGAGGCGGGAAATTCAAAAAGTCATGGACTTATTGACCCACCCTCGTACATACACAAAACTCCGGCTCAAAGGGACACCTCTTTAAAATCCAGTCACTTACAAGCTCCTTTTGAAACATGCAAAAAAGGTTCATTAAGTTGGTTCTAAATAAGATCAGAAGTCCTTCCTATTCATATCCTGTCTGAATTAACCTTCTGTTTTGGACTCAGCCAGTCCTTGTTAACAGTAGGCACTGGTTTAGTACTAAAGCATCTTCCTTGGGGTGAGATGGAAAGGAGAGACCATGATGGGTGTCACCAGAATATTGGAGATATTGAATCCCAAACCTCTGGATGGTGTTTTCATGTAGATGTTGAATGGTGTGGAATTAGTGCCAAAGCCTGAGATATTCCACAGGCCACACACCCCATAGTCAGACACCACTCCAGAGTCAGACACAGTTAGACTTAATGTCATGGGAAACCTTTACTTTACTTATTCTGCTTTAAATGCCTTGGCAACATACGTACATTGGAATTCAGGTTTTTGCAGTTTGGCGAAGCATTACACCTTTCTAGCTCAGAATTCAAAATGTTCCTTCCTAAACTGCAAATCCCATAGGATGGTGTGACGACTTGGTTCTTAAAATAACGTCTGGAGGATTTTAAAACTCTACTCGGTTCGCTACCACCAACCTAAAATATTAATTTCAGGATTTTCTTATATAAAACCACCCTACAGCTAGGCTCTTTAATCTTCTCACCAAATTAAACTAAAAGGAGGCTGAGGTAAATAAACTTCTTTAGAGATGAGGAACACGAAAGACAATGGGGCTGGATGACACAGCTGAATGCACAGAGCACAACAGAGGCTTTTCTTTTAAAGTTAATAAGTTAAACGTTTATTAACTTAACAGGCACAGATCGTATTGGTTCTTCAACTGAGGCACGAGAGCGTATGGTTAATTACAAGATGGTTCAACAGTGTGATGGTTACAGCTAAATTGCTTAAATAATCTTAGATGTTCAATGTTACAGAGACAGTGCGAAACTTGTCTAAACTAGAACTCACTCCCACTAATATCTAAACTAGTGGTGAGCTATCTAATAAAACAACTATCCTAGATAGTTCTCTTCAGAGCTTTGATACAGAGGCTCAATACTCTAATGAGTTCTGACCAGGAGCTGTCAGCAACTCTCCACTCTCTCCTCGCTCTCTCTGAGAGCTTGTCAAGAACTGGCAAATAAGCCCTGACTCTCTCCCTCTAGTAGTTCGGCTCCTCCCCTAACTCAGAGCTCCTCCCCAGGCAGCTCTCTCCCTAACTCCTCCCAGGGAAGGCTCCCAAACCACTTCCCCTTCTCCTGACTGTTCTATCTGCTAAACTGCCAGGCTGGTCTGGGCCCTGCCTTAAATGGGTGAGTTCCTCATAGATGGCGTCATGGCGCTCAAAGTGATATGATAATGCTGTAACAGGAGTGACATTTCAATTTTTAAACAGCTGCCCCATATACTGTTCAACAGTGGAATTTTTGGTCTGGGGCATTTATTTATAGGGGAAAATTTTGTCAGGTTCTGGAAGATACCGCCAGTGGAGATTTGGCCCCCTGATCTAAATCTATCCGTTTCCCTACAGACATGGCCCAAACTGCAATAAGCCTCTTACATGCCTTGACCAAGTGGGCGGGTTTTGTTGTTTTCTTACATATTCCCAGTGCTAAATAGTGGTGTGTGGGTTTTTAAAATTGTGATTCCGAATTTGTTTTGGTTATTTTTTCCTCCTCCCCCTTTTTTCTTTTCCTTTCCATTTTGTGTGTGGCCTCAGACAGAAATTTATGGTGGAGGCTGACCCCTTTGACAAGACCCACAAAGACCTCAAACTCGAGAGCATTTGTCTGTTTCTCTCCCAGGATAAACACCTGCAGTAAACTCCCCAAGAAACCTAGATATATGGGAGATTAATGTGGCTGTAATAGTGGAGCAGTGTTTGCACACATTATGCTCTCACCCCAGGTAGATGAGCTTTTCTGAAATGATACCAATTATTTATTGCCGAAACATCTGTTGATAACTGCAGCTGCCCCAGCGAAACAAAGCATATCATGGGGTCACAGACTATAGGGCCCAACAAATACAATTCTACCTCATGCTAGCTTGAAACTATTCACCAACGTGCCACAAAGTCCATGAGGTTACCATCACCTCCAGTGTAAAAAATACTTTCTAAGTACTGTGCTCCTTTCCCTGCTTGCTTTGAAGTATTATTTTTGCTGGTAATTTATATTCTAGAGCTTTTGTACTGTGTGAGAAAAGGAATGCATTTTTTTTGTTTTCTATTTAATTGTAGATTGATTGACATTTTGACCCATGCTATTAGAATTAGCCAAGAAAGGGACATTACCATCCTTTGCTCTTTCTTTTCTTTTATTCTATCTTCTCTTTTTCAAAAAAAATTGAGGCAGAATAAAAGTTTCTTTGAGACTTTAAGATAGTGAAAGATGAGGGAGCAAGGAATTATACTGGTGGGGGCAATCACGTTTACAGTTTGTTGGCGAAGAATAAAACTCTGAGCTTTTTCTTTTCATATGATCTAGGAGGAAAGAATTATTTTAATTCCTTCTGAAAGAGAAATAAGCCTTTGTCTATATTGTTAGGATAAAAACTTTTAACATGTTTCATCTGAGTTTATTCTAAAGTGGTAAGTTTAGAGTAAGCTCTCCAGCGGAATAAACCAGTGTTTGTAAAGTGCTTTGGGATCCTTGAATGAAGTGTTTATTATTCTGGAAGGTCAGTTTTTGTGGTCCTTATTCACAGTGGGCAGCATCTTACTTCTCGAGTAGCTTCACTGATCTCAGAGTGTCTCTGTGAGAGCACTTACGTCTCCAGTCTGAAAGTCTGACTTAGCCTTGCATTGTTACAAGCAGTGCTTTGTTTGCAGGCCATTGCTCTGTTGAGTATGCAAAACAACCAAGGCTGCTTACATCATCTTTTTAAACACTTCAGCCAGACATTGGCTGCCGAATCCTATTGTGCAAAACAACTAGAAAAGAGGAATGCTCATAAAAGATAGAAGGATGTCTCGCATCTATTCAATGTACGGAGAAACTCAGTAGTTGTACATCATAACAAAATAAACATCCTCTTCTTTCTGATTTCCCTTAGAGATTCCCTGTATAGATTTCCAGAGAGGAAGTATATTTACATCAAGAGTACAAAATTTCCTAAATTCTATGTTCTGATTCTGTTAGGATGAGACTCCGATTATCCATGTGTATATTTCATGTGCTGTGTTAGGTCTCCTCCAAATACTACTTTTATGTGCATACACATAAAAAATTATATGTATACACATCATTTTCTTTTTGCCTTTCTGTGTTAGGGTGAATCATAGAATCATAAAGTTGTAGGAGACCTTGTGGGCCATTCAGTCCAACCCCCTGCCAAGAAACAGAAAAATTGAATTCAAAGCACCCCGACAGATGGCCATCCAGCCTCTGTTTAAAAGTTCCAAAGAAGGAGCCTCCACCACACTCTGGGGCAGAGAGTTCCACTACTAAATAGCTCTAACAGTTAGGAAGCTCTTCCTAATGTTCAAGTGGAATCTCCTTTCCTGTAGTTTGAAGCCATTGTTCTGCGTTCTAGTCTCCAAGGCAGCAGAAAACAAGCTTGCTCCCTCCTCCCTATGACTTCCCCTCATATGCCCTAAACATGCTCTTTAAATCATTCCTCATAGGGCTTGTTCTCCAGATCCTTGATCATGTTTGTTGCCCTCCTCCGGACACATTCCAGCTTGTCAGCATCTCCCTTCAATTGTGGTGCCCAGAATTGGATACAGTATTCCAGGTATGGTCTGACCAAGGCATGACTTCCCTGGATTTAGACACCATACTCCTATTTATGCAGGCCAATATCCCATTGGCTTTTTTAGCTGCCGCATGACATTACTGACTCATATTTAACTTGTCCACGAGGACTCCCAAGATCTTTTTCACACATACTGCTATTGACCCACACATCCACCATTCTATATCTATGAATTTCATTTTTTTCTGCCTAAGTGGAGTATCTTGCATTTGTCTCTGTTGAACTTCATTTTGCTAGCTTTGGCCTATCTCTCTAAATTTGTCAAGATTGTTTTGAATACTGCTCTTCTGAAGTATTGGCTATTCCTCCAAATTTGGTGTCGTCTGAAGTGCTTAAAGTAGTTTATTCATTTGAAAGTAAAAACCGTGCACGTTGTTGTTGTGTGCCTTCAACTTTTCTGATTTATAGTGATACTAAAGGGGAAATTGATGCTTTAACAGAAGAAACGTCAGGGAAAGGTGCTGCTTTAGAATAGAAATGGAGTAGCAGAGTAAAGATAATTCGTCAGCAACAGTGACGAAAATAATCTACTCTGATTGGTCCACACAAGCACAGGCTGTGATTAGCCCAGAGAACATCATGTGCTTCCAGATAAGAAACAGTCTTGATTGGCTTAGCATTCACCATGTGCGTTTGTTTACAAAGTTAGCAATTGGGTTAGGAGATGCGCATGGCAAATGAGGTTTCCACTTGGCAGGCTTCCAGTGGGAACTCGGTAGCAAATGTATCGATTCAAGTACAGTCTGCACGTAGGGCAGATAACATAGAAGAGAGATGAAAATTTACACTGCGCAACGTTTGTCAGCAAATAGGATTGAGATGCTAGGAATGCTTTGTTTAATTGGGTAGAGTAATGTGGGTTCATGAATGCTAGCCAGTAACAATGCATGAAGAAGGAGGGACTAAATTGTCGCGTCATCCGTCCTTGCGCTCGCTAGCAACTGCAGCCTAGCACCAAAGGTATTGCCTTCGGAGTTCTGGGACTCCAGATACCGCTACAATACAAAGATGTTCCTTCCACAGGGAATTTGGTCCAGAGAGAATTTGCTTCTATTTTTTTCCTGAGGCTGAGAGAGAGTGCAACTTGCCCAGTGGGTTTTCATAGATGAGTAGCTATGCAGACCCCAGTCTACACCACTTGTGACAATTATTTCAACTGTTTTCATGAAGTGAAGGCCAGGTTCTGCTGGAAGTGGTTTTCTCTTAGTCTCTAGAACTGAAGAAAACATGGCCTGTGATTAGTTAGAAGGAAAAGTGCTCAGAGGTGGTGCTTTGTCACTTGACTGTGAGTAAGGAGTCTTACATTTGAATTCTTGCTGAGTCCAGAGCTTCCCAAACTATGTATTGTGATATGTTGGTGTGTTGCATGCAGTATGTAGATGTGTTGCACAAACTTAATGACAAAATTCTGAGTCTATGTTAAATATGAAATACATCATATTATTACAGTTTATGTGTATGTCCATATCTCTTATAAGAGGTTGGTTGAACTTCTGATTTGCTAATCAGTCTGAATTGCTGTATTGCAAAATGATGCATGTCTAAAATGTGTGTCATCAACATGAAATGTTTGGAAAGTTCTGAACTAGTCTGGGCCTGTTATCCTGTTGGTGGCTTTTGGCTACATAAATTTCCCTGTAGATGTTGACATTTTGTCTCCTATGGACAATCAGCATTCAATGTAAGGTTCCAGGAACAGAATTGTGCTTGTGGTGCTACTGCACATGATACAGAGTGTTGCATGAACATTTAGCTGTACATTCAGTTGCACATTTGGTGTCCCACGTCAATGATGCAGTGTTGCCATACAGTTGTATAGCACAATCAATGAATACTTCTCCATGCAATCTGGCTCTCAGTTATTATACTCAAAATATATTGTTTCTGCTCTCCTTTTAAAATGGGGTTATCCACCATTGCTAATATACTGCATAGGATATCATCCCCTTTGCATTTGCCATTTAAAATGCTAGATATCAGAGTACAGTGGCTTTTCTGTCAGCGAGTCAGTTAACTCCTTACAATAAGTTATACAATAAGTTGATACTGTATGTTTTAAGGCACTATGTAAGTGCCACTTATAAGCCGTCTTGAGTCCCCCTTGGGGTAGTGAAAGGCAGGATATAAATAAGGTAAATAAATAAATAAACTCCTTCCAGGTGCAAAAAAGTGTACACTTCCTAGAAAAAGTCAAAACTTTAATTTCCAATTATACAAAGTTTGAACCTGGCTTCTAAAATCAATTTGGCATGTTCAATATGGCCATTAAAGTTAAAATGCTGACCGCAGGCTCAGAAGCTACCAAATGGCACAACCTGAAGGTCAATCAGAATCCTGGAAAATGTTTAAAAGTACCCAATCCATCAAGCTGTATTTTAAAAGATAAAATTCCATCAGCATAGCTTTCCCCTATATCGGGTGCTCATTAGGTAGATCGCGATCTACTGGTAGATCGCGTAGGGCGTCCTGGTAGATTGCAGGCAGGGCAGGAGGACAGTGTGTGTCAACTGTAAAATAGGATGTGTGGAAGGGCCTGGGTTATCTGAGGTCCTTTTCACACAGTTGAATAAAATCCCATGTTATCTGCTTTGAATCAGATTATATGGCAGTGTGGACTCAGAAAACCCAGTTCAAAGCAGATATTGTGTTATATGTTTCACATTTTTGTAGTGGGTAGGTAGATCATTTTGACTTGGTTGTTTTATAAGTAGCTCACATGTGAAAAAGTGTGAGCACCCCTGCCCTATATAATTTTCTTTCCATCATGGATTTGAAGACATTTTGTGAATTTTGGGATATGATTTAAAATGAACTGCAAAAAAAAAATCAATCAGTAAGAGGTAAGCTAATTTTTCTGTTGTTTTCTGTTCTTTTTTTAAAAAAAAAAACAAAAACAAAATTAGATTATAAAACCCAGATTTTTAAGAGTTTACCATGCAAAAAGCATGGATCTCAGATGGGTCAATATTTTTTCCACAATCATTTATTTTATCTCAAGTTTTTTCCAGATTACATAATAAAAATATTTGCAAATTTTGGTAAATCAAATTAAATTCTATCTCATTCCTGGATATATTGTGGTCTGAGGAAGCAAACAATTCCCTGTAGATTTATTTATAGGTAATGTTAATTTTTGTTCACTGAGAATTCCTGTACCATCTTCTGTCTCTCTGGGGGCGGGTTTTAAATGTATGGAAGCCATTTAATTTTTACACATTTTGTTACCAACTCTAGTGCCAGATGGTTCTGGTAAAATAATATGCTCATACTACTGGGAAGCATCTGCTGTTATCAACAGAAACAAGGGGCTTGCGCACCATAAGCAAGGGTGGAATCCCAACGTGAAGGTATAATGTTGGGAAGAACTAGATCACTAATATGGGAAACCATGCAAACAGCACATCCCTCGCTCTGGGCTTTTTACTAAGGCTCTCAATCAAGGATGCTTTACATCCCACCCGCCCCAAACACCCTATAATTGGTGTATAAAAATCTTCCACAAATCTAATTTCATATCCACCTGACCCAGCTTCCCAACACTGAAGTTCCTTTTGTGCCGCTAAACTCAATTACACATGAACATTTGGCACTGTGGAAACAGATGTTCAGGCAAAGCATGCATTTCTCCCCTCTTATTCTGTTTAGACATGGATGCAGAAAACCCCTCATGGTATGTCCAAACCATAACCCCCCTTTTCTTTCTTTTCTTTTCGCATTTGCCTCTTTGGTCAGACTGGGCCCTTCCTGTCTTTTATTGTCTTTGACATGAAGCGTCTTCCTCTCAGAATTGTGGCTTTGGTTTAATTTTATTTCAAATTATGCTAATTAGGTGCAGATGCAACCATTCACATTTATGCATACTGATAAATAGCTTTTATGTAGGGTGCCAAAAAGGTGCAAAAAAGAAGCTTTTATGTGAAGTATAGAAAAGCGGGTGACCTTAAGGACATTTCTGTAGGGTTGTGAAGAAACTAAGATGGCCTAAGGTCAGAAATAGGCTTCCCTTACTATCCCCCTGAAGTAAAAACTTGCAAAATAATAGTGAGAGTTAGTGAACAAATACATTAAAACCAATTGAAATAAAAACTGCAATGTAATTGTGTTACCTTGTCTCACAGATCATATCTGTTGCCTAAACATTTACAAAGGAAACACGAAGGTCTGTTTAATGAAGTAATAATCTGGATAAAGATGGAAGTGCATCATTGCATGATCTATTCATGGCAATTCTATATCGAAATCCATAACTTGGGAACACCACTAGTTATGTTGATGGAATATTCTGCAATTTATAGTACAAAAATGGAATTTCCAAGATGTTTACAAACCACACTGAAGCTAGCAGCTTCCATCATGTAAAGCAGGCTTGGGCAAACTTTCTAACTTGGGGGCCGCATGGCGGTCTGGAGTGGAGTAGGTGGGCCAGGAGGAAGGAGGTTCTCCCCAAGTCCCGTCCCTGCCCTTTCTTCCCCTTCCTCTTCTCTTTTGGAGGCAGAAAGTAAAGGAAATATGGGGAAAGTTTGGATCCCAAAAGGTCAGGATGAGATGGTGGACAGGAGAGAAAAAGTGTATCCATTAGATCCCGCATTGCCTACTCCTGATCTAGAATCATAGAATCCTAGAGCTGGAAGAAACCTCAAATGGCCATCCAGTCCAACCCTCTGCCATGCAAGAAGGCACAATCAAAGCACTTTCAATACTCAGCCTCTGCGGAAAAGCCTCCAGAGAAGGAGACTCCACCACACTCCGAGGCAGCCTATGCCACTCTCCAACAGCTCTTACTCTCAGGAAATTCTTCCTAATCTTTTCAGTCGAATCTCTTTCCCTGCCATTTGAAACCATTGCTGTCTTGTGCCGTGGTATCTTGAGCAGCAGAAAGTCAGTTTTCCACCTCTTCAATGGGACACCATTTAAAATATTGAAACATGGTTGTTTGTATATTGCTGAAATTGGTTTTTATGAAGTCTGTTGTGTTACATTTTAACAATGTTGAATTTCGGGCTTGTGCCCACAGTTATCCACCCTGAGTCACTTCGGGGAGATGGAGGTGGAGTACAAAAATAAAGTTATTATTATTATTATTATTATTCTCATGTTCCCTCTCTACCTTCTCTTCTCCCAGCTAAACATCCCCAGGAGGAAAGGAGGGAGGAAAAAGAGAATGAAGGGAGGGAGGGAGGGAAGGAGGAAGGGAAGAGTACGATAAATTGAAGGACGGAGGAATAGAGGGAAGGAAGAAAGGTTTAAAGGGTAGAAGGGAAGGAGGGCGGGAGAAAGAGGGGAGAAGGAAGGGAGGAAGGAAATGATAGAATGGTGAGAGAGAGAGAGAGGAGGGCTTGAGAAAAGAGCCCAAGGGGCGCATCCAGCCCCCCCCCCCGGGGGGGGTTGCCCATACCTGATGTAAATGAATTATCTACTTCAACCAATTATTTCTAGGTCAGTCCAGAAAAATATGATACACACTGGCACCAGAGGCTGCAGAGGTGCTTACACACTCCTTCCCCAACCTGTGGCAGTTGTGGTGTGGAGTCTACACAATCCATCTGAGCTGAAACTAATTCAGACCAACTGATCATCACAAGCACTCCTTGCTGACATCAGCAAAGACACTGACATGACCAGTGAGAAAGAGCATTGACATAGGCAACATCTGCCCATTGCACTGATAAGCAGGAGTCATCAATGTTTGTGAGTGAAAGTCCCTGGACATCATGATGACAGCCAGGAGCAACTTCTGCTCTTCCACCCCTTGGAGTTTTATGGCCAGTGTAGACAAGACTTTAATCTGCCCCTTAGTGGCAGTCATGTATGTATTTTAAAACTATAAATGTATTCACAATCTGAATTTCCAACTATTCTCAGAGCAAATATACTTTACATCTTTCTAAGAATAACTATAACTGCTTTACACACACACACCCCACACACATAGACTTCTTTAGCTTATATAATTCTAATCCATGGTTTAAGATTATTAAATAAATTACCATGAGCCTCAACCTTGTGTGCTTCCCTTATGTTTAGGGTTTAGAGAAGATTTCAGCAGTCACGTCTATTGTAGACTACATCTGGTTGAGAGATAAAGATGAAATTGCTATTCAATTTAACTATAGTTATTGAAAACAAGCCAATTTTCTTCCATAGCTTAATTAAACTACTGTGTAGTATTTGTCTATATAGTATATTTCTCTGGTTACAATGGACCTGTAAAATCCTATATGTTTGCTATTTATTTAACAGTTATGGGTCCATGGACCGTAATAAAGTTCTTCCCATCCCTGACAGAAAACTAGATCCAGTGTGTGTCCAGCACTGTGGGTGGGACTCAATACTAATTGGGACAGACCCATGGTTGCCATGGGTGTCATGAAGTCCTGAGCCGCTCCTGACAGAGTGGTCTTGGCATGAACATTGAAGTCCCCCAGCACAATGCGCTGTTGGGACTCCAACGCCAGGCCTGAGACCACTCCGGCTAGCTCAGGTAGGGAGACTGTAGTGCAGCAGGGTGGTTGGTACACTAACAGAATCCCTATCCTGTCCCAGTCACCGACCCTCAGGCCGACACACTCAAACATGGTAGACTGCGGAATGGGGCACCTGGTCAGGGGGATGGAATCTTTATAGACAATTGTGACACCCCCTCCCTGCCCTCCAGATCTCTACTGGTGCTGAACGGAGTAGCCTAGAGGACAAAGCTGGGAGAGATTAACACCCCCACCCCAGCCTTGTCCAACCAGGTCTCCATTATACAAGCCAGGTCAGCATGTTCTTCAAGGATTAGAAAGAGCCTAGGGGTCCGGCTGGACTCCCAGCTGTCTATGGAGGCGCAGATTGCCTGCGCCTGCAAGATAGCCTTCTACCACCTACGACAGGCAAAATGTCTGGCTCCTTACCTCTCCCGCTGCGACCTGGCCACGGTGATCCAAGCCACGGTCATCTCGAGGCTCGACTACTGTAATGCGCTGTACATTGGCCTACCCTTTTCTGGGATCCGGAAACTCAAGCTGGTGCAGAACGCTGCAGCACGTCTGCTCTCAGGAGCATCAAGATCTGCCCACGTGACTCCACTCTTGCACGAACTGCACTGGCTTCCAATTGAATTCCGGGTCACTTTCAAGGTGTTAGTTTTAACTTTCAAGGCCTTATATGGTTCGGGGCCAGTGTACCTGAGGGAGCAGCTTACCCCTTATGTGCCCAGGAGATCACTGCGCTCAGAGGGACTCAATCTACTGGATGTGCCTGGGATTAAGGTCTATAGACTTGCCAGCACGCGGCAGAGGGCATTTGCCGTAGCCGCGCCAACTCTGTGGAACACCCTCCCTGAAGAGTTACGAGCCATCCGGGAATTAATGCCGTTCCGCAGAGCCGTAAAAACCTGGCTATTTAGACAGGCATTTGGCCCATAACCAGGGCCGTAGCCAGGATTTTGGTTCGGGGCTGAGTTTGGTCGGGGGGCTGAGACTGGGTGGAAGAGGGTTTACCCTAGCAAACCTTTTGTATTGTTATCCCAATAACCCCATGAAGGTGGGATATAGTGAGCATGGTGAACAGATCATTATATGAATAAACATAACAGTTTAAATAATGTACCAGTAAGGCCTTCTCGCAGACCACCCTGAGAATTTCAGGGGCTGAAGCCCCCTTAGCCCCGGCTACATGCCTGCCCAGAACTAATGAGTATTATCAGCATCCTGTTGTGCCGCTGCCAGCATATTTCTACTGCCATCGCAGTTTGCTGGAATTGATTTTAACTGGGGGTTTTAAATTGGTCTTATTGTATTTTATTGCATTTTATGTGTTTTATCTATTAACTCTGTAAACCGCTCTGGGCTCCAGAGAGAGCGGTATATTAAGTCGAACCAATAAATAAATAAATAAATAAAATAATATATGTTTTTTTTCTCCATTCACTGACCTGTCATTGAATAGCACCACGCGCAACCTGAAGGGACCGCCATCCTGGGTACTCAGCTTAACCTTGTCAGGAGCCCTATTTAAATGTACAAGAGTTCTTCCTTCCATTTCTGGCCGAATTAGTAATGTAGAGTTTCCATCTATAGGTCGAATCGGTATTTTTGATCTATTCCCATTTTTAGGCCGAATTAATGATCTGGGTCTCCCTTTCCTATATCCCCCCCTCCCAGTCACCATCTCAATAGCCCCCCACCCCACCCCACCACGGACACACACCCCTCCCAGGCTCTCCCTCCCCTCTAACTATAGGCCAGGTTCTAATTGATGTTCCTTGATTAAAAACAGAATTATTTGATGTTGATCTCCCCTCCCTGCCTCCTCCTACCCTGCAGTCTCTACATCCCTCCAGCCTGCCCTGATCTTTCGACAGTGCACGAAGAACTAATGCAAGTACAAAATATAAAGTGCAATGTGCTTGAGGGCAGCATAAATGATAATGGAAGACCGATGTCCTAAATAAAGTGCAAAGCAGGCGACAACTATAAAGTGCAATTGAGTGTGATCATAAGGTGCAGGGAGGTCAAATTCAGAGATTAAAACCTAGGGACCAGGCTTAGCAGCCATTCAGAATAGCAGCAGAGTAATTGGTAGCAGCAGCAGAGTAACTGGTAGCAGTATATTTGTGTGCTGAGAGCAGTTATGTAACTTGACAGACTAGAAGTTGTGTCATATTTCTCAGTGTATTGTCAGAACAGGGCCTAGCAAGAAGAACACCCAGCATATAACTTCAGCAGTTGATGCCAGCCTACATTTTATGGTGTGTGACACGAGGGTTGCCTTCTCTGAAGAGGAAGGAGAAATAGATGATATTCTGGGCCTGTCTTGACTTTTCTCCATTTTGTGTCTATTCGGTTTTGGAGAGGAACACAAGAGGTTTCAGCATTGAGCGGAGCATTAAATTATGCAGCTGCCAGACCCTCCAGAATAGGATACTTGGTTTAGATTTTTTTTCCACAATGCTATTGAAGTGCTTATTTTCCTCCTGAAGAGACACAAACAGATGCAAACTTCTGTAAACACTTTAGGAATGAATTCAGTGAGTTTGGCCTCTCAGCGGTGCTCAATAGCTGACAGAAAAATGTCTAATTAGTGCAAGTGGAAATAATAGGGCCACTTGGATTCCTTCCATCCTTCTCCAAGTCTACTTTTCCTAGGAACTGAAAGGCTCTTTTGTCTGGTGGGTCACCCTCTCTCATGCTTTTGTGTTTCAGTCTCTTAAGAGAAGAAGCGGCTGCTCCGGGAAAGAAAACGCATTAGGCCATGGCTCTGTGCTTACATGTGGGGTAGACATGGGGGGAGAAAGAAGGATCTGTAGTTGGCAGTGTCAGTTTACAGGTGCTTAAAGACAAGGATTTGTCCATTGTTGAGAGGCACATGTGTACAAGGAGACAGAAATCCCTGTCAACGGGAATTCTTTCATAACTTCTCTCCCCTGTGAACTAGGGTTTTGTCTTTTTGTTTTTGAGCATAGCGAGCCAAATATGTTTTTGCAATTGATCCAGCCATCCTGTGATGCAAACTTGTCTTCTGCAAGCTTGTCCAAACCTTCCATACAATTTCAGGATTGCGTGCGCATACAGACACACACACACACACTTTTCAACCTGTAAACATGAATCTTTTTAGACAAACTGATCTATACTACTAAGGAGTCCTAGAAAAACAAAAAGGATTTTTTGAGGGCTGGGTATGTCTACAAGGAGCATCTCATCTGATCCCAAATTATCTTCCTAATGTGTTTGATTCATCCATGTGAGTTTAATTTCCATGAAAAATCTTGAGTTGTAGCTCTTTGATGATTGCACATGCTTTGTATATAGAGTGCCCTACATTCAGTCCCTGGCATGGTTAAGCCTGCAGTTTGGAAGCTTAAATGATTTATGATTTTTTTAAATTAAAACTGGAATGGTTTAAAATCATTTCAATTGTTTTTGCTTGCACTCAACCCTTAGAACTGCCACTATTTCACAGGATATATTTATTTCAAAAGATTGTTAGATTATAGATATAGCAGGATAAATATTGGTAGGGAAGGAGAGAGATAGGGTTTTCAAGTGGCAAAACAAATGCACTGCATCGACACACTAGTGGACTTTTTATTTTTTCCATGTGGTGTTTGTTTGTGGTTTTTGTCTTTCGTATGGGAATTCAAAATATAAGGCTGCAAAATCTATTGGCTGCTGCCTTGTTCCACAACCATTGCTTGTAGAACTACAATGGACAGCTCTGTGCTCTTCACCACTCATACCAAAATGCCCTAGTCTCAATGCCTAAAATAGATCATATCTAAGTCCAGTTCCACACAATTAGGATAGGTAGAATACAGAAATACATATACCATCTGCCAAGGAGGAAATAGGGCACTTAGACAGATGTCACAACTTCTACAAGGATTTTGAAGAAGATTCTCTACTTCTACAGAGATATCCTGCTGATCTCTTTTCTGTCTTAACAGCATGTTCCTCCATAAGCTTTGTTTATTTTTCTTTTAGGAGGAAAGATTTGCCACCAAGGGGAATACTGAGGGTGTTAAAACCACTTTAAATGTCATCTAAGCCATTTGCAAAGTCAAAATATTGAACTGTGTACCTTTCACATGTACAAAGAAGCATTTGACCGGAAAGTTTGGAAAGTGTATCTGCGATCCTCCAGATCTTGTTGGTCGGATTCAGACACGTCCTTGTCCCAGAAGCATCTGTGTTTTTTAACACAGATGTTTCTGGGGGGCTGTCCATACCCACCCCAGAAAGCACGTACTTCCTGGAGCCCGAGAGAATGTGTGGAGGCCATAACCCCTCCCCCCAAGCCCCCAGACCCCTTAGAAAACTAAGAAAACTTATGTGCCCTCCATTAGAAGCCCCAGCGAGCTCTCCCATTGCATAGAAATGATTTTCCTCCCTCTGCCCCCCTTCCTGACGTGTCATTTTTCTGCTCCAGGAGAGTTCGACAGGGCTTCTAATGAAGGGCAGGTAAGTTTCTCTTAGTTTTCTAAGGCAGTGTTTCCCAACCTTTTTTGAGCTGCAGCACACTTTTTACATTTGCAAAATCCTGGGGCACACCACCAACCAAAATGTCACAAAATGACACTCTAACACAGGAATACATATAGTTAATATGTTTTTAAAATGTATTTATACACTCCGTGTGAAACCTGGGCCTGTTTCGATGAACACAACATAGATATCCTGGCAGGAATGTCAGAAAGACACAAACTTCCCACACAGAACTCCCATAACCAAGAGAAAATGCTATAAGAGTTTGGTGGGCATTGACCTTGAGTTTTGGAGTTGTAGTTCACCTATATCCAGAGAGCACTGTGGACTCAAACAATGTTGGATCAGGACCAAACTTGGCATGAATACTCAATATGCCCAAATATGAATGCAGATGGAGTTCAGGGGAAATAGACCTTGACATTTGGGAGTTGTAGCTGCTGGGATTTATAGTTCTCCTTCAATCAAAGAGCATTCTGAACCCCACCAATGATAGAACTGGGCCAAACTTCCTACACAGATCTCCCAAGAGGCAAGAGGAGGTCTCTACTTGGGGAAAGGGAGGCGGGCTTTCCCAATGCATGGAGAGGGAGAGACCAAGTAGACAACGGGTGGGGAGGGGCGATGTTTGTAATTTTGTGCCTTTATCGAGGTAGGTTTCTTAGGGTTTGTATACTTCAACACACTAGACTCCCCCCCCCCCCCTTTCCTGTAGGTTCCAATTTCCCACGGCACACCTGATGATCACTCACGGCACACTAGTGTGCCCCGGCACACTGGTTGGGAAACACTGTTCTAAGGGATCTAGAGGCTTGAGGGGAGCGGGTGGGTATTCCCACAGTTTACTGGGCGTATTTAGCCTGGTAAACTGTGGAAATACTGTCTGGACTGCACTATGCGCTATGAATAAATGCACTATGAAATTAATTTACTACGAACCAGAGTTTTCCTGGTTTGCAGTGAATTATTGTGGGACTGCCCAGAACGTTGTCTGGACAGCCCCTCCTTTATTGCGGGAGTTCCCGCAATAAAGGGCCTGTCTGGATGGGCCCTATGTTGGATCTCATCTTTGACTATGCCGGCAAGCCCTCATGTGAGTTTAGGAGGGTTTCTATAAAGTATGGAATGGACCTTTGTTGCCCTAATAATGATCATGAGACTTCACACTGGAAAGACAGTATTCTCCCTGGAGTTGCTCCCTGCACTGATAATAGCTGGCAGACCTGAGAGCTTGATTGTGTGTTTTGACATAACTGAGGTACAACAAATCCATTGTATATCAAATAAGTCAGCGGTGCATCAATATGCATCTGAAGTAAACCTAGTGAATGGATTTTGGGCATTGAAGTCATGGCCTGATCTATACTACTAAGGAGTCCTAGAAAAACAAAAAGGATTTTTTGAGGGCGGGGTATGTCTACAAGGAGCAATATTTAAACATTGACCTTTAGCAAACACCACTCTATAACATGCTCCAGTGAACATGAATTGCTGTCTGAACAAACAAGTGAGTAAGTAAGAAAGCAGCAGGTTGATTGTAAGTGTTTTTTCCTTCCTTGTCTATCTAGCCATAGAGCAGAATGTGGAACATGGACTACCAGCATTAGCATGACCAATGAAATTTCCAGAAAGAAAACACTTTTCTAAGCTGTGTCTAGAGTGTGTATTGGTTATGGAAAGAAAACAGTTTTTCCTAACTTCCCACATTTGGGTGCTCATTTCAGATTTCTTTGAAAACTTCTATTGCTGCCAGCGATTATGTCACAGCAGCTGCGATTGTGTTCCTGATTGATCGGTTCTTATATTGGGTTGACGGCTCCAGCCAACTTCTCCAGATCGCCAAAAAACTGCACAAACTTCAACCTACTACGCCAATTGCCCCTCAGTTGGTGATCCGCCAAGCTCGTGTCTCAGTAAATTCAGGTAATGAAATTCTCATTGCTGGCTGTCTCACTTTCTTCCAGTCTCCGTTTTCTCAGCCCATGTCCAATTAGGAGCTACTTAACTCTCAAGAGGATACTTTGTCCCATTCCGGAGATGGCATTCCTATGAACCCAGTGCCATTTTTGTAAAGTTTCACCCTGCTCCAGTTTGCCATATGCTCTTCCCCCCTTTTGTGTCTTTCCCCTCTCTTCTGGCCTCCACAAAGTGTTTGGCATGAAACGTTGGGGGTGGAGAGGTGAAGCCAGAGCCAGAAAAATTGTGAAAGGGTGTGGAAGGCTTCTAATTGGAGCTTTTGTCTCCTAACAAATCTGCCCTTCTGTTTCCAATGGGGATGTGAATTGCTGTACCTCTGAGCAAGAGCTTTTAAAAAAAGTAGATTACACAGTCCTGGTATTTTTCCATGCAGTGTCCTAGATGCATTTCAGAACACCAGCCAACAATCTATTGCCATATAACAATGCAAATAATGCAATTAACCTACTCGTGCAAAATCAGTCT
The DNA here is from genome assembly GCA_030556195.1 of Anolis apletophallus. Taxonomy (NCBI): domain Eukaryota; kingdom Metazoa; phylum Chordata; class Lepidosauria; order Squamata; family Anolidae; genus Anolis; species Anolis apletophallus. The sequence continues at coordinate 79,337,188 of JARBWK010000012.1, read as the reverse complement.
GTCTGCTTCCGGCATGTTGCACAATGAATATTGCATTGAGTGGTGGGGTTTGGCTTTTTTGTTTGTTTGTTTGTTTGTTTTGTTTCATAAAATAATCCTTCCTGACAATCAAAACTAAACCAATTATGATATAAGGTGTTTTTAAAAATAATTTGCCAGCATTGTCCGTAGACACATCCAAGGTCATGTGGCCAGCATGACTGCATGCAGTGCCATTATCTTTCCACAAAAGCAGTATCTATTGATCTACTCACATTTGCACGTTTTCGAACTGTTAGGTTGGCAGAAGCTGGGCCTAACAGAAGGAGCTCACCCCAATCCCCCGATTCGAACCACCAACCTTTTGGTTAGGAAGTTCAGCCGCTCAGTGGTTTAACTTGCTGGGCCACCAGGGGGGCCTACCAGACTACAAATCCCAAGATTCTTTAGGATAAAGCCATGACTATTAAAGTGTGATGAAATTGATATAACGGAATAGTGTATTTGTAATTCAGGCTTTCAGAATGAATATATTCTGGTGTTATCTGGGGAAGTTAAAAGTTAAAATCTGGACCACTGACATGGTAATGTAGGTGCTTTACCATACAGTTACAGCCGCCATTACTCTCACAAGATAAAATCACAATAAAAACATTCAATTCAATTATATTTCATTCTTTTTTAAACTTGTGTCTTTCCCATTTACAGGTAAACTGTTAAAGGCTGAATATATCCTTAGCAGTCTTATTAACAACAATGGAGCAACAGGTAAACTATCAGCTATAGTTTCTTTAGTTCTTGGAGCTATAATTTATAAAATAACAAATTGCTTTATTCAGACTTCCAGGCCGTACTTTTTTTTACCTAAGCCAAGCAAACTTCAGTCCCAGTTTTGGGGAAAAGATGGATTAAATAACAAAAACAACACATCTTTTATCATTAAGGACCCCTCTACACAGCCATATAACCCAGTATGGCAAAAATGCAGCATGGTGGGGAAGAGCAACGAACCAGGATGACATGGAGACAGACATCTCTCTTGTTTCCATGCATCCTTCCACACAACCATATAACCCAGAATATCAAGGCGGAAATCCCACAATATCTGCTTTGAACTGGATTAACTGAGTCCACACTGCCATATATTCCAGTTCAAAGCAGATAACATGGGATTTTATTCAGCTGTCTCATGGAATAGTCTCATGGAAATGGGGGAGTTTTGGTAATGAGTAGAAAGATTAAAATGTGCTGCGTTTGGGATACAATCTGAATATCAATGCAGCGTGCTTCCACATTGCAATAGTTTGCATGGCCACATGGAAAGACCTATGGAATCAGCCCCTCTTTTATAGTTGTGCATGTCCATGCAGTGTGCCGTACAGTCAGTCTTATGCGGACTACTGGTTAGCTCCTCTACTATAGCACATTTAACATCGATGGCAGATGGCTCCATTAAGGATTACAATTTTTAAAAATATTTAATTACTTAAAGAAATCTCTTTAAAAGTTCTGCCAACTAACACAAAATAGATTTTTGATGTTAATTTTTCAAAAAGTGATTTTTAACATTGTAAGATTTTTAGGTATAATAGGTATAAATAGTAGTCCTCTGACAAAGTGTGGACATTGACCATTCATTTCTAATTGGCCTAAGATGCACTATTCCTAAGTTAAATGATCCCAGATAGACACATGTACTCAGAACATGTATGCATTCAATCCATGTTTTCTGGGGCTGTATTTGCTAATCTGTAACTATTTACCATCACCTTGATTATTCTCATGACCTCAAGTTATATAATAGCTTGTTCCAAATCCAGTTTTAAACCAACTTTTAAGTAGATGATAACTGCTCAGCAGCTTTTGATACCACATTTTGCCTGTTCATCTATTCAAGCAACGAACTATGTTCAACTGGTCTTTTTATTTATTTCTCAGGTGTGTGGAAATATGCTAAAGAAAGTGATCGGATCCTTGTACAAGCAGTTTGCATACAGATCAGAGGACAGATTCTACAGAAATTAGGTGTGCCAGATTCATGCCAGATTCATGTAACAGCTCAAATTCTATTGTATCATTGTTCTGTGCTATGTGGTTATTTCCATAACATATAGATAAACTGGCAAAAATCTGTAAGAAATGTCTACAAATCAAAACAAACAAGGATTCATTAGGGCTGCATAAAACTAAACTACTGTGGGGTTGTGTGTTTTTTTAAAAAAAAATCCCATTCAATTTATTTGGGCAGGATTTCTTCCTGATATTTGGGATACGATGACTGCAAAATATTTTCCTTCCTAACAAATAATATTCTTATAATACTATGGGGCTCAGTCAAATTCTCAGGGTGGTCTGTGAGAAGGCCTTACTGGTACATTATTTAAACTGTTATGTTTATTCATATCATGATCTGATCACCATGCTCATTATATCCCACATTCATGGGGTTATTGGGATAACTATACAAAAGGTTTGCTAGGGTAGACCCTCTTCCACCCAGTCTCAGCCCCCCGGAAGTAACATCTGGGCGACGGCCCTGATGGCGCTGATTAGTTTAGACCAGCTCCCAGAAATCCCAGCCACCTTACTAGCTGTTAGGAATTGTGGGAGCTGAAGTCCAAAACATCCGGAGGAGCACAGCTTGAGAAACTCAGCTTTATACAAATGAGACAACCTACTGTTGAAAATACATGTTCTACATCAGTGAATCCCCAATGCAGTGTCCATCTGATATAATTTAAATCTGTGCAAGGAATGAGAATTCTGCAGGTCTTTAGAAGTTGTTGAAGTGCACCCCTTTTATTTATTACTATTTGTTCCCTGCCACGGGTTGCTGTGGCCTAGTCTGTGTATGTGTGTTTGTGTGTGTTTATATTTGTGTATGTGTGTATATATGTGGTTTTGCGCATACATTGTAGTGGGTTTTTTTTACTTTAAAAGTGTCTTCTGCTGTGTTTTTCAGTGTTTTTATGAGTGATGGTCACTCATTGGCCTGATAGGTATCTTATGTCCAAATTTGGTGTCAATTCATCCAGTGGTGTTTGAGTTATGTTAATCCCACAAACGAACATTACATTTTTATTTATATAGATTGTTGGCTTTGCTGGATGAGATAATTGCAGTTCAACAATATCTAAAAGGCTGTATTTGGCCAGTCCCAATCTAAATCCAGTTATTAACACAAAACAGGAGGATCTTTATGCAAGTTCCATTGATTCAGTGTTGACTTAGCAAGCTCTCATTGATTTAGACCAGGGGTGCTCAGAACGGTGATCGCGATCACCAGGGTGATCTTCGGGCCTCATCCTGGTGAACTTCAGGCCCCTGACCAGATTTTTTGCTGTTGGTCCTCTTCATGCACCCCTGCACGCTGCAAAGAAGTCCTCCATCGTTGCTCCTCCCCGCGCTCCAAAAGCTCCAGAGTCCAAGAGGCAGAATGGGCCCCCTCTTTTGGATTCCTCCTCCTCCCTCCGTCCTTCTCCAGCCACTCAGAGTCGTAGGAGACCAAAGGGGGCGGGCCTGGATGACGCGATGCATGGCTGGCACCGCGCACATGCGCAGAAGCACCCAGTCTGCCTCTCGGACTTCTCGTGAGCTCTTCGAGGCGGCACGCATGCTGGCGGCGTGGAAATAGGAGCAACGATGGAGGAGGAGAAGGACGCTTTGGGGTCATTTCCTTACCGCATCTCAAAGGTCGGTCTTTTTACTTTGGGGTGGGTGCTTGATTGTTCTGTGGCATGTCACTTTGATAATTTTTAACGTTTAAAATGGCCTGTTAGCACCAAAGCCTCTCTGATTGCTTTGTTCCTTGACAAATATATGTTGGGGAATATGGAAATGTAGGAGAAATTGGGTGGTTGATTGTATTTTTGCATGCCCTTTTTTTAGCTTTTTATTTTAAAAAAACCCCTTTGTTTACCTTGCTGAGTATTAAATGGCCTTGCAGTTCAAAAGCCTTCTTACTTTCTGGCTGATAATATGTGTGGTAATATGGCAGTGTGGGAGAAATGGGGTGGTTGGATGTATTTTTATGCTCTGTTTTATATTGTTGTTATTAAATTGAAATGTTGATGTTTTATAACTTCATTTTATGTAAACTGCCCCGAGCCTGCTGGAAGGAGTGGTACATAAAAATGAATAATAAATATAAATAAATAAATAAATAAGAAAATAGTTATACGTTTTACATTTCTGGGTAGGTGATCTTTGGGACTTGGTTTTTTAATCAGTAGCTCCCATGCTGAAAAAGTGTGAGCACCCCTGATTTAGACTATCTATTCTTTAGTTTATTAAAATAGCTTAAAAGATTTCACAGCTACATGGGGTTTTTTTCTACCAGGAAAAAATATCCAGAAATTCCAGTACTTAAGAGAATCCTAAAGGAAGTGCTGATATTAATGTATTAGGAAGAGACTATTGATCACAAATTGGAAGTTTGGGTCTTTGTAAAACTGGCTATAGGCAACTCCTATTAAATACAGACTGACACAGTAGCAATGCTCTCATAACACAAGCCAGCAATTACTTTTCATCAGATATAATTTTAGGTCATTCTTATAGAGGGTTTTTTTGCATTTAATTCAGATCTGTGTTTATTTCTTTTCGTATCACATGTAATTTTTTGTGATGAGGCTAATCAAATAATTAATGCATTTACACACTGATATCAATAGAATCTAATTTGCCACAAGACATCCTGAAAGCAACATGAAACTAAATTAAAATTTACTAAACCTGAGCTGAGAATACATGTATCCTTGTATGTATCCTTAAACATCCTATTCACTATGGATTTTTTTATAAAAATAAAATAATCTATGAAAAGTTGTTGCTTTTTTCTGTTTCAGGAATGTGGTATGAAGCAGCTGAGCTGATCTGGGCCTCAATTTTGGGTTATTTTACACTTCCCCAGCCAGACAAAAAGGTGATGAATGAATTTTAGAATAATGTTAAATACTTCTTGCCATAAGAGAACCCGCCTTAGCCATGAAAATCTACTTGGTGATCTTGAGGAAGTCACAACACGACCTCCTCACACAGGGCTTAATTCAGTGGCATATACCAATTTAGTCCTGTTCACCCACTGAACCAGCCAGCTCCCATCAGATGACACTGGCATGGCTCCATGGGTGAAGGAGGGCAGAGCAGGCATATGCCACCACCAGGACAACACGGAAGGGCTCCCATATTACCGTTGGAATCCATAAGGAGAAGTCGCACACTCCACACGCACTGCAAGCTTCCCCCCATCGGATTGCCTTCAGCTGGTGCCAGGCGATATGACAAGGTTGCCAGTTTCTTAGAGGAAGGCAAGGGCTAAGTTGCTCTGAACACATTTTGTGAATAAAACCTTATGAAATGTAGTCTAACACTCAAACAACTTCACGCTGGCTATCTCACACAAAAGGAATTACCACTCTTAGCTGTGATGAGAGACAGTTCCATGTCTTGCTCTCAAATTGCACTTCTGGATTACTCCTTTCCCTTTTCCTTCATTGAGGAATGGAAGCAAACTAGCTACCTTTCAATTGGCAATCCCTGCAAGATCATGGGAGGGCCAGTTGAAAGCTCAATTTCTTGCCATTTGAAGTAGTACATTTTCCCACCCTGAGGAAGATCATATCCCACTAAGAAACTAAATACCATATAAACAGCCAGAAATTGTCTTTTTGCACTTTGTATAACTACGTACAGTAAGATATCTGTATCCACGGGAAATAAATTCCATACTGTAAGTCTCCTTCATCTGCAATGGATATATTCCTGGCCGGATTGTGGTTACCTGAAATTACGGATACAACCAACAACAATTAAATTACCTGACTTCTGGTCTCAGCTTACCAATGAGAAAATCCTTGAGAGACATCCTTTCAAAGAATTTGCTAGGCCAGCATTTCTCAAACTGTGCTCCTCCAGATGTGTTGAACTTTGGCTCCCACAATTCCTAACAGTTGGTAAACTGGCTGGGAATACTGGGAGCTGAAGTGCAAAACACCTGGAGGAGCAGAGTTTGGGATAACACTATGCTAGGCAATCCAATGCAACACCATGATAACTTCCAAGGGAAGGATATTGTATCGTTGCCCGGAGGACCTAGCAAATTCCTAGAGGGACCATGTTTTTCCCGGGCTTGGGTAAATGAAAACACAAATATGGGTTTTGTGTTTATGAATTCTTACTGCATACATTCAAAGTAACTTGAATTTGAAATAGTAGATCATAAATCTGTTTCTATCTGCTTGTCTTCCAGGGGATTTCTACATCATTGGGGATTTTGGCTGACATCTTTGTCTCTATGAGTGAAAATGATTATAACCGTTTCAAAAATAACTATCAGTTTGATCTGGTAACTATTTGTGTTTTGAAGACAAACTTTATTGTTGTGATTGTTTTTATTTGACAAACACGAGCGGAAGCAATAAATTATCAAAATCTTAGCATATATTATAAACATGAATAACATTAACGGAATGCCCATGTACAGAACGAAAGGGCGTCCCGCATGCACCACAAGCCAAAGTTCAATATGGAGCGACAAGGTATGTAGGAAAACAGTTCCGGGAAGTGTAGCAACCCAGTTCTCTTTCGTGCCTGGGGGGCAGGGGGCAGCACCGGGGGTCCCACTTGCATTAGAGCCAGCCGCAGCTGAGGAGGAAATGGAGGAAGGGGTTAATGAGTTAGCTGGGCCTTCCTCTCCCACAGAGAGCCTGGCTTGGGATGAGGGATGGCCAGATGTTTACGAAGACTGGGAAGGTCAGGCTGAGGCAGAAAGTGCTGATAGCGATGAATCTTATGAGAAACCGGGGGGCACGGATCTCAGGAGCGAATTTGGGAAAACATGGGCGATGAGGTCATGGAAGCTGAAGAGGAGTTTGACTCTCATGAAGATAGTGGGCCAGGTGCTGGGAGGCAAGGACGAAGCTTTGATAGGAGACGGAGCATCGAGTCCAGTAGGAGGGAATAGCACCGCAGTCTAGAGTGCCAGAGAAGCACTAGATCCCGTAGCACAGATTACCGCCGAAGCCTAGAGCGTCGGGGGCCTCGCCCCGGGGTTTAAGTATAGGATCCGTGGGAACGGATCCTCAGTACCTCGGCCACTTCTAATCTAAGCGAAGTGAAGCGAGCGAAGGACCACGGAGCCTAGTTGCCGGCTCGTTCCTTGCCAAGAAGTTTTCTTGGGCCCTGTTTGAATCCTGCTTTGTTCCTTGATCCGCTTTGTTTGTGCGGAGCCTTTGCCAAGCCTTTGCCAAGACCTTTGCCTTTGGACATTACTATTGCTAAACCTTGCTTTTGGACTATACTACGCATACCCTATTTTTGGATTGACTTCTTTATATTTTGATGGACAATTACCTTTTCATCTGTTCTTTATTACTCAATAAATAGTTAGCTCCTGACTCCTTTAAATTTACAGGTCTTGAAAGAGTGAGGTTACCTCCCCACTGTAACGCCCATGATTTTCTCCTTAGGAGAGAATCCTGGTGGATAGTCCATCACCAAAGCGAATTTCCATTATGGTTAAATGACCCCCTCCCTATTTCTGCCCTTCTCATGTGATCTGTATCAGGATTTCTGTATTTAAGACACTGCTTCCGCGGACTAATTTACCTTCGGGTCCACAGGATGCGTTACGCCGGATTCTAACCAGATGCTGGTATGTATGGTATGCCTTTATGCGTTTCTTACCACTGTGGAAATTAGGTTGCTGTTGTAACATAAGGTATTATGATGTTGATATTGCAGAATATGTGTTGTCCTGCATTACGCTGCCCCACATTGACACCATCTGCCACTTGAGGAAGTCCCGTAGGGGGCGAAACGGATCGGGTTCGTCATCACACCGTCGCGGCCTTGGCGCCTGCTTGCTTCGTGAGCCAGCCATTTGCATACTATACACAGGATTGTGACTTATGTGGAAAACCTGGATGGGTATATGTTCATTACGAATGGAAGAAGGATGGACATTGTTTGAATTCCTTTAAAGACTTTCCTTTTCGTCTATTTCCCTTCCCGGAACTGTTTTCCTACATACCTTGTCGCTCCATATTGAACTTTGGCTTGTGGTGCATGCGGGACGCCCTTTCGTTGTGTACATGGGCATTCCGTTAATGTTATTCATGTTTATAATATACAGTATGCTAAGATTTTGATAATTTATTGCTTCCGCTCGTGTTTGACTGTTTAGTTTCCACTAAGACATTGTGTATTTGTGTTTTTATTTGACATCAAGTTGGCTTCAAGTTATGGTGAACACATGAATGAAAGAGACCCTGTTATTAGCAATCTGCTGAGATCTTTTAAACACAGCCCATTTAAATGGGGTTTTTTCCTAGTGCATTAAGCTATAGTGAGCACTGAATCTTTTCCAGTGAATCATGCTGTCTCATGATATATTCAAAGTATGACTATCTCACTTTAGTTCCCTTGGCTTCTAATGAGAGTTCAGGACTGTTTTGATTTAGGAAGTATCCATTTGTTATTTTGCCAGTCCATGGAATTTATCTAAAGTTCTCCAGCACCACCATTCAGATTACTTGATTCCCCCAACACACACACACACACACACACACACACTGCCCAGCTTTCACAGCCATGCATAGAAATAGGAAATAAAACTTCACTTAGCTAACTCCAAAACTTGGTAGCATTTTATTTAGCTCATCCCAAATTTCCTTTTGTCTGGAATCCTGTTGGTACCCTATGCTAGCAGTTGCCCTTTTTTTCCATTGTTGACGAAGGAAGGCAAACACAATCTGCCAGCTCTGTGCAGTATTTCTCCAGTGCCTGACTTCCCTCACAGCTGTTCCTACAGGCTTTTTCATCCTGCTCATATTGCTTATACCAGTGTAGTTATGATCACTAATATGATTGGGAGCCCCCAGGGGCGTAATGGGTCTTCCTGATCTCAGCTAAAGGTCTTACCTCCCCCAACTTTTTCAAATGCTGTAATGTCACCTTCTCTTCCGAGTGTGTAGGATTATAACTCTCATTATCCCCAACCAACACATCCAATAATAGAAGCCATAGATCAGCAAAACCTGGAAAGTACCTTAGATTGAACATATGTCTGCCTGTAAAGCATGTTCTCTGCTAGGATTTTGAGGATGAAATACAGTGGTCCCCATGAGTTTGTGATTGAATTGAGACTTAAATAAACATAGTCTAGATGTGTCCCTACCCTCTTAACTACAATGCTACACAAACTGGAGGTGGGTGAAGAAACCATACATTGTCATCTTAATCAAGCATGCTTTAAAAAGGATAAAGAGTTCCCATAAAAGTTAAAGCACACTCACTCTGTGGAAATTTATCATAGCACCCTACTGTATTCTTTTATAATCCTCACTTTCTGAATATGAAAGTGATAAGAAGGAGAAGCCAGTGGTGAAATTTTTATTTTATTTTACTTTTTAAAGGTATTATCTTTTGTGGATAAGACCAGTTCTCAGCATTTAAAATTACGTAGTATTGGTTGGTTCTTACAACAAATTTGAACCTGATTAAGTCAGATCTCAAGTAAACTGTCTTTTTTAAAGGTGGTGTAAAAAGAGCTGGCAAAATAAATCAGCCTGAACTTGCATTTTTTGTCTTGCTGTTTCAACAGAACCTCCTTAAAGAGTTTGACCATCGTTTACTCTCAGCTGCTGAAGCTTGCAAGCTGGCAGCAGCCTTCAGCCAGTTTACACCGTTGTTTGTGCTCACAGCAGTGGTAAGTACACTGTGCCAGACTACTCTTTTCTCTTAGTGCTAACAAAGGCTGGATATTCATTATGGTGATCTCTCCAGTACAGAAACTATGTGTGAAATGTAAGGAATCTGCATTTTGCTGTATTCTATCTACTTGCTAGGAATATTTATTTACTATTCAGTGTTTCTTATTGCCTATAATGAATGTGAAAACTGGCATGGTTTGAGTGCTGAGCTAAGATTTGAGATTCAAAACCCTGATCAGCCATGGAAACCAAGGGGACCTTGGGGAAGTCATATTCTCCTAGTTTTAGGACCTTTCCACACAGACATATATCCCAGAATATCAGAGTGGAAAATCCCACATTATCTGAGTGTGGACTGTGACCCCTTCCACACAGATGAATAAAATCCCACATTATCTGTTTTGAACTGGGATATATGGCAGTGTGCACTCAAATATCCCAGTTCAAAGCAGATATTGTGGGATTTTCTGCCTTGATATTCTGAAATGTAGGGTTGTGTGGAAGGGCCCTTAGAGGAAAGAGTGGCAGATCTCTTCTGGATAAATCTTGTCAAGGAGACCCTATTACAGTGGCACCATCGAGTCAAGGCTTGAAGTTATATACAGCAACAACATAACGAATGCCAAAGCTAGTGTTGCTTTAATTGTATCTTACTTTAGAGTAAGAGTGGTAAAACTTGCAGCTAAAAATTGCTAATTCTGTAATTTCTGTTTAGTTTTGTGGAACATAAATCCTCTGGAAAAGGATGAGATGAGTCCAAAGTTTGACATCAGACTTTGAAATGAATCCTATTAATTTTATCTGCCCTTTACTTACAGAATATCCGTGGAACGTGTCTGCTGTCTTATAGCTGTTCAAGTGTTTGTCCTTCAGGAGAGAAAAAGCTGTATTTGTCTGAAGCAAAAGAGTCATTTGAAATTGGTATTCTCAGTAAGAAGGACGAAGAACCCATCACCAGCAAACAGGAACTCCACAGTTTTGTCAAGGCTGCTTTCTGCCTTACAAAAGTGCACCAGCAACTTTATGGGGAGAGTGAAAGACTTACTTGCGTGAACCAGTTGTGCCAGGATGCCTTGGAGAAAGTATATATTTATAGTCATTCAAGACACACTGGGCAGCAAGACAAAGAACAGTTGGCCAAGGATATCATGGGCATAATCATGTCTGTTAAGGAGCAACTGAATGTGCAGAGTTTCCCTAATTCTGATGCCAAGTCTTACATTCCAGATAGCTACAAAATGTGCATTGACAAGCAGATTGTCAGCCATGACTTGAACTTTGAGAATATCCTCAAAATGCACTCCCAGCATCATGAAGCAGTCTGTGAGGTTTTTGAGAGTGCTTGCAGGAGCCGAAAAGTGAGATCAACAGACTGCAAAGTGGGAGCCTGTATAACTGCTTTGAAAACTGAAACCAGAAATGCAGACACCATGTGTATTACTGAAGAAAAGTCACATCATGGAGGTGTGAAGATTCCATTTCCACAAAAGGCAAGGAAAAACCATGAGAGTACTAAGGGCCAAATACAAAATAAATTACTCCGTAATGCTGCAATAGATTATTCCCTTGATGAAGAAACAGAGTGTGAATATGAAGGTAGGAGTCAAAACAGTGCAGGTGGCATTTCAGATGGTTCTCAAAGCAGGAGTGAAATTTCCAGTTCACTGAGATCATGGAGCAAGTTTTCCAGGTCAAGTTCCTCTTCCTTTAGTTGGGAAGAAATTGGTTGCAAGGAAAGTGAACTGCCCCAAGATAATGTACAGAATAAAAAGATCAATCCAAAGAAAGAGCAAGCTTGCTCTGCAAAATTCAATGAAGATGCCTTGAGTAATGGAGTTACAGAAACAGGCCCAAATTTCAAACATGTGGAAGAAAAAATAGATACTGCTCAAGAGTCACACAGCAAAATCAGTAGTACCACCTCCATACATAACAATGAGCCTTTGAGTCTTGTAACAAGGCTCAGTTCTGAGCAAGATCCATTAAAAATTAGCATTTATTCGACAGCAGCTGATTCCAGGACCAGGGACAGCACCAAGAACTCTGGTGGAACATCTTACCATAATCAATGCAGTGCTAAGAGTGAACATGGAGAAGACCCTGAATGCAATGAACCGATTGTTAGACATCTTTGGCCATTGGTTGACCCAGAAGGAGAAACAGTGGACACAGCTGATGATACCCAAATGCATTTACATCAACTTAATGATAGGATGACATCTACTTCCATAAACAACAATGTGTCTGAACATGACAGATTTGTCCTAAATTGGATTAACAAATCAACCCCTACCATACCTAAACCTGGCTCATCTGAAATGCCTGATGTTGATCCTCAAGCAGAAACAGCAGAAGAGTGGGAATATGTTTCTGATAGTGCCAGAAAGTCACTAGATAGCCCTGCTGGCATAGATGTAATAAGAGAACAACAAAATTACAGACCTGGGACCACAAGTGTCCCTTCAGGGAGGGATAACAAACCATTAGCAAATCAGTCTAGCTATTGTGCTACAACTGAAGACGGTGAGGATGAAAAGCAAAAAGACATTTTGAGCATCAGCCACAGTTCAGGTTCCTCTATGAAATCATGGTACAAAGTTCCCCATTTTTCCAGCAGTTTTTCAGAACTGGGGAGTCCTTTTTTGAACTCTAGTGCAAGCTCTTTTCTCTTTATGGAAATGACAAAAGAACAGATCCTACAAACTCGCATTCTGAGTGATGATGATTATGCTAAACTTCTGTCAGGTGTAGATCACACCTGGTTAGTAGAAAGAATGAAGAATACAGGGCTGTTTAAGCCAAACGTGCTGCGTAAATGTCACTGTAAGTAGAAATTCCTAAAATAGACCTTTATTGACTTGATTCTATAAATGTAGCTATCTGTGGGAAGGGAAGGTAGTTGCACCCTAGCATTTCTATTACACAATCCCAAACACGCCAATTATTTTTTTTCTAAAAACTAAAGTTATTTGTAGAAGACGCTTTTAGAAGAAAAAACCCCCCTCAAAAATGTGGAAAAAATACTATAATTGAAAACTGCAAAGAGAAAACTTCTAAATTGTTCAGTTTTGCTACAAAGTGAAATAAGTGAAGACATATTTTTCCTATACTGGGAGTCTGTCATTTCTTCCTTTTCAGCTAAGAGTAACTTCAAGGGAGCAATTTAATTTAGAAAAAATACTAATCCAGGTAGGTTAATACCCTTTCCCAATTCAGTGTTTTGCCCCAAATCTACATCTCTAATCACTATAATGGCTGCTTTTAATTTAGAAAAAAAATCTGAGTATGGCTTTCACCATCATGCGTAATAATTGGTCCATTGACACATTTCCTTTCAAGACCGTGCATTTCCTATGTAGTTAAAATGTAAGATATGAAGTAATGGTCAGCAAGTTAATGACGGGGGAGATATGAATTCTGCTCCCTAAGTTTTTAAAGAAAGCACAGCTAATCCAAAGCTTTTTTGAGTGCACAAGGACAAGGAAAAATTGCTTTTGATTTATGCATCCTTATGCAGAAATCAGCTGTAGTTGAATATTACGACACTGGTGATGAGACAGTGTCATTTTTTAATACATCTGTAGGCACCAGACTTGAATGGATATAGCATGGACTGTATGACATACACAGCTCTGCTCTTCAAAACTAGGTATGGGAATCACTTGGTTTTGCAGGTGTTGTTAGACTGCATTCTGGATGTCCTAGCCATTATAGTAGGTATGGGCAAACTTCAGACCGCCAGGTGTTTTGGACTTTAACTTCCACAATTCCTAACAACCAGTAAGCTGGCTGGTATTTCTAGGAGTTGGTCCAAAACACCTGGAGGCCAAAGTTTGTCCATGCCTGCATTATAGCCAGTGGTGAAGAACTGCTTTCCAATAATATGTGCAAGACCACATGATTTCTGTCCCTTTCCTTGTTGTTACTGTTTCCCACTCCATCTCATGGTCAGGCTGATAGTGAAAGTAAGCTTCTACTGTTCTGTGGAATATCATGGGCTTTCAACCACTTCTATTTATTTTCTTATTTATTTATTTACGATATTTATAGCCCGTCTTTCTCAGCCATACTCAACTCAGGCAACTCAAGGTGGGTTACAGGTTGTCACAAATTCAATGCCATACATTCAGAAAAGAGCAATTAACAACAATCAACATAACAATATAAAAACATATATAAAAGCCAATAAAACATGTAGTCTCCTATGTCATCCTGTTAGAATCAATTTCCAGTAACATTTCCAGTCTAGCCCAGGGGTGCTCATTAGGTAGATCGGGATCTACTGGTAGATCTCGAAGGGCGTCCTGGTAGATCTCGAAGGGCGTCCTGGTAGATCGCAGGCAGATCGCAGGCACAGTGTGTATGGCTCCCATGCCATTTGTGAGGAATGCTCAGGGGCTTATTATACTCACATTTAGTTGAATTCAGTCTTAAAATATATTATATGGCTCTCACTGAAATAAATTTCCTAATATTTTGCTTTTATGGCTCTCTGAGTAGTGGGTAGGTAGATCTTTGAGACTTGGTTGTTTTATAAGTAGCTCGCATGCTGGAAAAGTGTGAGCACCCCTGGTCTAGCCATTCTAAGTTCATCTATTCTGCTGTATTCTCAAACGCTTGCTCAAAGACCCACGTTTTCAACTTCTTTCGGAAAGTCAGGAGGGAGGGGGACGATCTAATATCCCTGGGGAGGGAGTTCCATAGCCGGGGGGCCACCACTGAGAAGGCCTTGTCCCTTGCCCTGCCAAATGCGCTTGCGATGCAGGAAGGATCGAGAGCAGGGCCTCCCCAGAAGATCCTAAGCTCCTAGGTGGTTAATAGGAGGAGATACGTTCGGACAGGTAAGCTGGGCTGGAACCATTTGGGGTTATTTGCATCTATTTGAGTCATTATTTTCATTGTTTTTGTGCATTTTTCCAGAGTGTGGAAAAATATTTTTAAACTATTCACACCCAAAATCCACCAGCCAAAATGGCCACAACTGCTTTGTAAGTAATCAATAAAATAAACTTTTCCAGTGTTTATTATTGTCTCGGCAATTAGAAACCGCTTTATTTTGGGGCACAGAGGCATCTGTCATTCTGCAGCATATCTGAAAAGAATACCCTCCTACTCTGAAGCACTTCCCAAGCAATTTGTGCTGTTTGCCTTTCTGTTTATAGATGAAGCTACTGTAATACTACACTGTTCAATGAATGAGATTTTTTCCCAGGTCAGGCTATGAAAGCAAAATACCATGGGCTCTGTGACTTTGTCTGGGAAGACACATTGAAAATGAGTTAGCTCTGCCATTCCATTCTTGGTTACTGGTATGGAATAACCCCTTTGCTAAAGAAGTTGTCAATTCATTTATCTTATTTTCAAGCTGCCCTTCTTTTGAAATACTCCAAGAAATCTGGGCAGTGGACCGGTCAAGAAACGGCTGTCTATATCGGAGACTACCTGAGTGTGACCAAGAAAGGAAGACAAAGAGATGCCTTTTGGATACATTTTCTACACCAAGAAGAGACTCTGGGAAGGTATTGCTTGAATCAGTGTGACATTGTGATTAGTTCAGGCAAGAGAACCCCATGAAATTGGTCTGTAGTGGTAGAAAGGATCACAGCCCAGTGGGCAAGCACATGCTTTGCATTCAGAACGTCCCTGGGGAGATCTCCAGTGTCTGCACATAAAAAGATCCAGTGGTAGGAGATTAGGATATACTCGAGCCCTTGTGAAAGACCCCACACAGCTGCTATCTTTCAAGTTACTGGCCAGATTGGGGCAGGGAACTTTTGGCCTTCCAGATATTTGGCTGATAACTCCCACATTACCTTATCATTGGCTATGCTGGCTAGAGCTTTTGGGATTTGTAGGCCAAAGGTTGTCCACCCCAAGCTAAACAGGTGAATGGCTTGGTTTTGTAAGAGAGCATTACCAATGAGATAGCCCTTACTCTTGTCTCCCTTTGGAGCTGAATGTCACACATATTTGTTTCTTAATTAAAAGAGACAAATCCTTCCCACGATAGCTCTGAAGAGCTCAGTGATGGACCACCAAGCTACATCTTGATGCATCCCTGTCTTTTCCCCTTTGTTCGTTCCTGCCTTCCTTCCCTCCCTCCCTCCTTTTTTCTTTTTTCTTTCTGGATTTTCATTATTGTCATACAATTAACAGGATAGTAGAGTATAGCAAAAGGGGAAAAACTTATAAGATTGCACTTACAAAGACATTATTAGGGAATAACTTTCACTGCAATGATTTGAAATCCGTTCTCATAAAATATTATTGGGAATAGTCTGCTAACCTCAGTGATTTCATTGAAAGGGATTAAATCTCAAAATTCTCCTTTTGAGATTGACAAAAGAAATTATTCCAAATGATGTATTTTTGGGGTCACTTAATTGAAACATTTCTGCTCTACCCCCACCCTTGTGTGCCGTTTTCAGGGAGAGTTGACTTTATATTTTTAAATTGTTTTATACTGTTTTGTGTGACGGTTTCAATTGTTTTTAAATGTTTGTGAACTTTTTAAATTGACTGTCTATGGAAGCTACCTTTGGCCCACTCCAGAAGAAAGATGGCATATGAATGAAATGAATAATAAATGAATAAATAATAACATGCCAGCCCTGGAGCTAATAATTAGTCTCTTTCACAGAAAAGCCAATGTGAAGGGGGCATTTCTAAAGAGCAAAAGTGAGGGAAATTACACACTACCCCATCACTCCTGCTTGTCTCACCCAACAGGACTTAGGAAGTGGCAGGTCCTCCAGCATGTGCTCCCCTTCCTCCAAGGAATTATTCACCTATGTTAGGGAATTCTCCCAAAATAGCAAAGTATCCAAAAATACAAACAGGATACTTAATCTAGCAGTCAAATCACAGCAAGCAGAAGAGTTGTGGATGCAAAGGAATTCTTGAGCTTAGGAGGCTAAGATGCAGAGTTCAATCTTTAAAGTTACAAAATGTTTATTTAAAAATATAAGAACTACCTTTCTTGATAGAAAAGAATTGGGTTTAAGCTTCTTTCTAATGCCATTACTCCATAACTCCCACACTACATTTCTTCAAACACAGAGAGTAGAGAGAGCTCTTCATGCAAAGGTGGAAAAAGCAGAAAAAGAACATGAGGTTTCAGTTGGAAAGTGGTAGGAGAAAGACAGAGAGAGAACAAATGGATACATTCAGGAAATGGGGAGGGGGGATTTCCTCAGCCTAGCCTAAAGCTAACAAATTACTCCTTGATGACTGCAGACTTGAGTAGTGTGAGGTTGAATTCCAACAATCCAAAGGAAGGCTATCTGATGAACTTGGTTCTAGTCAGTTTGACCTTGTGGAATATAAATGCCAAGCCTTGACACAGTCAAGCTTAGCTTAAGCGTTTCGAAACTCCATGGGCTCATTGTTGTGCTGCAGTAGTCTCCCCCACATGGCCCCTACCATTGCTGGTAGTGAGTGGAGGAGCAATATGACATCATCTGCTGAGACTACATCATCAAGCAGGAGTGGCATTTCTGGTAGAGTTTTCTGGTGGAATTCCACAAATCTCAATGGCAGATGTCCTTGGATGTACAGGCAGTCCCTGAGTTACAAACATCTACTTAAAACAACTCATAGTGAAGAATGGGGGTGAGACAACAGGAAGTGAGAGAAATCTACACATAGAAAAGGAAATTCATCCCTGAAAGAGATATAAGGGGGAAAGATGTCTCAACTGAAGCTTTCTCACCAATCCTTGTTTCTACAAGCCAAATTTTTCAAAATCCGATTTTCACAGGGATAGAAACTGAGGTGAAATTTTTGAACAGGGGCACAGAGAGCAAAACAAACTCTACAGTGGTGTCCCCCCTTCCCTGTGTTATCCAAGGCTTAGCTAGCTAGCTATGGCTGGAGTTACACTTAAAATATGTACCTTCCATACAAATTCAGCTTGAGAACAAACCTACAAACCCATCTTGTTCACAACACAGGGACTGCCCGTAATCAGATACTTCACCAAACCCATCTGCTATCCAACAGGAACAGAATGGCAGGAGCTACAGTGATGAGTCAGGGGGAGCTTTGGTCCTTGCAGAGGGTGCAACCATATACCAGCCTCAAAACAACCAAAAAAGGCATACACAGGCATAAAATGGACTCACACCTGCATAAGTCACCAACAGGATGCTAGCCAAAGTTTGTTTAGTTTTATGGTAACCAATGACTCTTTTTTAGGTTTTGATGCAACAAACTATAATGGCTGCATCTCTTGACATTTCAACTATATGGCTTCATACCATTGTGAACTACTGTAGAAGAACTATTCATATGTGTACCAAATAAATAAATCTGTTTGTGTGATCTTGTCCTCTCAGATACATTGGTAAAGAGTACAAGGATGAGAAAGAGCTTGTTCACCATTTTAGTGATGTGGAACGGCAAATGACTGCCCAGTACTATGTGACGGAATTCAACAAAAGACTCTACGAGCAAAAACTCCCAACCCAAATTTTTTACATCCCATCAGTAGTACTCTTGGTAAGGAAAAACTGAAAGCTGGAATGAATTCAGCTCATGCAATAAGTAGAAATATATGAAAGAGAAATACTTTCCTCCTCAAAACAGTGTAAACTAAAATACAAAGGGCAAAAATATTGTTGTTTGGATTACAAATATCAGAATCCGCCCAGAACATGTGAATTATGCTCAAAAACGTAATGTCCCAAACTCTGTCTGATTGTTGCTCTCTCTTTGTTCCTCAGTTACTAGAAGGCAAATCTATAAAGGGATGTGTAAGTGTGGAACCCTACATGCTGGGAGAATTTGTGAAGTTATCCAATAACACTAAAATAGTAAAACTGGAATACAAAGCCACAGAATATGGACTTGCTTATGGCCATTTCTGCTACGAATTTTCCCAAGGCACAGATGTGGTGGTTGATTTACAAGGTTTGTATGCAATGAGACCAGATTGCACTATTTTATTGCACTTTGAACAGTTAACATGGAAATGAACAGCAAAGTGAAACTACGTGTAACTTTTATCTGAGTAATCTCTATCTGTAGCTCAAAAATGTCTCGTACTTTTCACAATGTGAGAGTTGCCCTCAGTTTACTTATCCAAGTTTTTGACAGCATAATTACTTGGCAAATGAAAATCTTAGTTCAAGAGGTAATTCTTCCTGTTTCTTCTTCGTGTAGTCTGTGAAATGCACACAAGTGGGTTTACTTCCGCGCATGCGCAAGAATCTCGGACATAATAGCTCTAAATAAAGAATTTACATAAGCCCCTCCCAGTCCCCGCCCATACCATCCCCTGTTGGAGCTACCTATTCAGTTCCTTTTTCCACTCGCCAGCGATAGCATCTCAGACAGCTCTCTCCCTGATTTGGAAAACACCATGGATTGCCTTGACTACCCTTTCAGATAAGATGTCCTCTCTTTCTTTTAAAAAATGCTCTGCTTGTGGGGCAACTTTGCCCGAAGAGGACAGGCATTCTAAATGCCTCCTCTGTTTGGGTGAATCCCATATTCCCCAGTCCTGCTCTATATGCAGATCCTTTTCTTCCAGAGCTCAAAAAGGCAGAGAAGCCAGACTTACAGCCTCGCTCTACAAGCAGGCACTGGCACCAGAGGAAGCTAGGTCGCTCCAGCCTGCAGCGAACCAGCCTCTCCTCCCTTCCATTTCTGAGCTTCCTGCTCACCCTTCAATGGAAGATGCCCCTCGCGCTCTGGCCGCTGATTCAGTCACCGAGCCACCGCGAAAGAAACAAAAAACTTCTAAACATTCTCTAAGGTCAAAATCAAAACCGAAAGAGAATAATCAGGGGCAAAATCAAACAAGGCTCTTTGCCGGCTCTCAGCCTCCGAATCCTTGCATGCCTGTTCTCCAGGCTGAGCCATTGCAGCTCATTCATACTGATGAGGATCTCCTCGGGGTGGAACCCCCCCCAACTGCTCCCTATCCAGCTCCTCGCTCCGGTCACCGAGGAGGAGCTCCCTGCCTCGGTGCCCTCGCCACCTCTCGCTCAGGCGCCCCCCTCCCGTTCTCCCTCCCCGGACACCGATGCCTTTCAGGCAGAGACGCGTGCTTCGCGGCCCGCACGGTCTCCGGGGCGCCAGTCAGAGCGGCGCTCTGCAACGCCTCGGGAGCGCTCTACATTGTGCAGCCCCCTTAAAGAGGCGCCCCGTCACCGCGATCGCTTCCAAGAGGCGCCCTGCTACCGCGATCGCTCCCAGGAGCCTTACTACAGGCCCTATGACTTCCCTCCTTACCCACCCCCCTTCTACTATCCTCCCTATTATCCCCAGGATCCTTACTACATGCCTCCCTCCCCGGATCCATACCGGCCTCCATGGCCCCCCTTTCCTCATCCCTCGGCATCCGTGGCTGCTCCTTCCCCCAGCCCCTCCCCAGCACCCCCTCCTCAAGCCCCTGCCCCCACTACTACATCTCCTGCCCATTCCCCCCCTCACCACCCTGTGGATGATGATGCTGAGATGGATTCTTCCTCAGATGCCACTCCTGTGCCTCCCCTGCCTGAATCTGAGGCGGATCCTTAGCAGGCGGAAGACTTCAAAAACTTCTCCGCATTATTGATTAGGCTGGCTAGATCTCTTGACATCCAGCCCCCTCAATCTGACGATGTGGTTCAAGACCCTTATTTCACCTCAGCAGAGCAACAACCACAACAAACCACCATGCTACCTACCATACCCTATCTTATTAAATTACTAAAAATTACAAGTGTTGCCCCCGCTACAGTCCCAAGCACCTCCAGAAGGGCAGAAAACCTCTATCGCATTGACCTCTCTGCCAACCCCTGGCTGGCAAGGCTTCCCAAAGTAAATTCCATTGTGACTGACGCTCAACCTAGACCAGTCCAAACCAATCAAACTGCTCCTTCTGATAAGGAAGGAAAAAAGCTTGATGCCATGGCAAAAAGGTTTTATGCCTCTGCCTGCCTTTCCGGCCGCATGGCACATTATGGAGTATATATGAGCGTCTATCAATCCTACTTATGGAACAAAATAGGCCAGTACCTGGACCTACTTCCCCCAACTGACCAACCTATGGCTAAGGCTTTTCGCCAAGAAGCCCTTTCTCTGGCCAACCTACAAAAGGATCTGGCTAAACATGGCACAGACACCTCTGGCAAATTGATTGCTGGATCTGTTGCCCTTAGAAGGCATGCTTGGCTAAGGTCCGCGGCCTTGTCCTCCAACCAACGCTCCTTGATAGAGAATTTGCCCATGGATGAGGCAGGGCTGTTCAACCCTGAAACTGACTCCCAATTAGAACACTCTCATAAGATGAAACTGACGCTCAACAAATATGGACAACAGCCCTACCAATACCAACCTTACAGGAAACGATAGCGCCCCTACTATCAGTATCCTCAGTCCTTTCGAGGAAACTACTACTCCTCACCTTTCAGAGGAGGACAGCGACCACAGCTTCCCTCCCAGGGATTCAAGCGTCCAGGCATCCCCTTCAAGGGTCAGTATCGAGGATCCAGATCCACAGATAACAGGAAGCGCCGCTTCTAATTTCTACCTTGACAGGCTACGACCCTTTCTATCGGTCTGGCAATCTATTACCTCCGATAAGTGGGTGTTAGACATTGTCCATAGAGGCTATGCTATTGAATTCCAATCCCTTCCATCCCCAGTTAACCCCAAGCCCACTGTGGCTTCTCCTGCCTTGCTACAAGAAATTCACTCCCTCCTTGAGAAAGGGGCTATATCCCCTACTCCTCCTCACCAAATCCAATATTGTTTCTTTTCCAGATACTTTCTTGTCGATAAGAGGGATGGCGGCCTTAGGCCCATACTAGACCTTCGGGAAATCAACCGGTTCATTCAACCACGCAAAGTCAGGATGGTCACACTCCCCTCCATCCTCCCTTTTATCCAGAAGGGAGCATGGATGGCTACCATTGACCTTAAAGACGCCTATTTTCATATTTCTATCAGACAATCCCACAGAAAAAACCTAACCTTTATGGTTGATGGTTCCGCATATTCCTTCAATGTCCTGCCCTTCGGCCTCTCCACAGCTCCGAGAACTTTCACTAAGTGTATGGCAGTTGTCGCCTCCCATCTCCGCCAACAGGGCATTACTGTGTTCCCTTATCTAGATGACTGGCTTTTCTCCTCTGTGTCATGTGACCAATTGTCCTCTGATATCAGTTATACTTTATCTCTTTTACAGAGCCTGGGACTGATTGTCAACCTGGAAAAGTCGCACCTTTCACCTTCCCTTACAGTCCAGTTCATAGGCGCATTACTAGACTCCATATCCCAAAGGGCCTACCTCCCGGAAGACCATTTCCACAACCTTTGCCACTATATCCACAAAATCCAGGTCCAAAGTCACTGCTCTGTGTGGGCTATCCAGTCTATTCTTGGCCATATGGCCTCCACCACGAACGTCACTGTGTTCGCCCGCCTCCGCCCCCTCCAAGCCTGGTTCCTGACCGTATTCCAACCCGGAAAGGACAATCAGGACATGGTCCTCCAACCTCCCGCCCATGTCATTCAGTCCCTCGCATGGTGGACAAACAGGTCCAATGTATGCTCGGGCCTCCCATTCACTCTCCCTCAACTGTCGCTGTCTCTAACGACGGATGCATCATCCATGGGGTGGGGCGCTCACCTCCAAGACCTCACCATCAGCGGTCGTTGGTCCCTCTCGGAGAAACAACTTCACATCAATGCGCTAGAGTTGATAGCAGTAGAAAAAGCCCTCAGATCCTTTGTGACTCTAGTCGCCAACCACAACATTCAGGTTCTAACAGACAACACCTCAGTAAAATACTATCTCAACAAACAAGGGGGCACTCGCTCCCCCACTCTTCTCTCAATATCCCTCCGGATTTGGGAGTGGTGCATCCAACACAACACATTTCTCATAACAATTCATCTCCCAGGCTTACAGAATACTCTAGCGGACTCCCTGAGCAGGACCCACTCCACCACTCACGAGTGGCACCTCAAACCCCAGCATTTCCTCTCACTAACCAGGCGCTGGGGCACCCCTCAGATAGACTTGTTTGCATCACACCTGAACACCCATTGTCAAGTATACTGCGCGAGACTCCGCCCTCTCGCATCCCCAGACTGTCTAGGAGACGCCTTCCTCTATCAGTGGTCCCCAGGTCTCCTGTACGCCTTTCCCCCCCTCCCGCTCTTCGCCAAGGTGGTGGCAAAACTGATCTCCGACAACTCGGATTGTATTCTGATAGCCCCGTGGTGGCCACGTCAACCGTGGTTCACACCCCTCCTTCAGGCGTCCCAACGGGACTTCTTTCATCTCCCTCTAGATCCCGATCTGCTGTCCCTACAGCAGGGCCTTGTCCTACACCCAGATCTCCCCTCCCTCCATCTCACAGCATGGAGGATCAAACCCTTGCCCACCTTTCTCACCCTGTCCGCCTTATAATCCAGGCAGCCCAAAAGGTTTCCACCAGAAAAGCCTATACCTATAAGTGGGAGAAATTTCAAAAATTTGTTCAACCACTCTGCCACTTACCACAGTCGGCCCCTACTTCTTTTGTTTTAGACTTCCTCATTAACCTTTCCACAAAGGGATTTTCCCTTTCCTCCATAAAATGCTACCTTGCAGCCCTGTCCTGGTACAGGAAGAAATTCGGCGCTCCCTCTCTTTTTCAGGACCCCTTGGTGTCAATGTTTTTAAAAGGATATAAAAAGTCCTTTCCCCCGGTATCCCCACCGCCTCCCTCTTGGAGTTTAGAATTAGTCCTCTCCCAACTCTCTAAACCGCCTTTCGAGCCCATGGCAACTTCCCATATATCTCACTTGAAGAAGACTGCCTTCCTAGTGGCCATCACTTCGGCCAGACGGGCCAGCGAGATCACAGCACTGCACTCTGATCCTCCCTTCATTCGGTTCCACGAAGATAAGGTGGTCCTCCAGACGGATGTCACCTTTCTTCCCAAAGTTGTCTCCCATTTTCACATGTCTCAAGACATTACCCTTCCAGCCTTTTTTCCTAACCCGTCATCTCCCTTAGAGATTGCTCTTCACTCCCTAGATGTAAAGAGGGCCTTATCCTTTTATTTGCATAGGACAGCCCCTTATAGAAAGTCTCCCAAACTCTTCCTAAAGTATAGGGAAGATTCCTTGGGACTCCCTCTTACCTCTCAACGTTTGGCCTCATGGATAGCCTTGGCAATCCGGTTGGCCTACCAGTCAGCTCAAAGAGAATTACCTGTTGGTGTTAAGGCCCACTCTACTAGGGCAGTTTCTACATCCCAAGCGTTTTTACGGGGTGTTCCTGTTGATCAAATTTGCAAAGCTGCTACTTGGGTGACTCCCTCAACGTTTGCAGCACATTACAAGCTCGACGTTCTCGCTAAGAAGGATGCATCCTTTGGCAGAGCCGTCCTTTTCTCCTGTGTGGCATGACCCACCTCCAGGTACGTAAGCTTGTTAAATCACCCACTTGTGTGCATTTCACAGACTACACGAAGAAGAAGATTAGGTTGCTTACCTGTAACCGTGTTTCTTCGAGTGTAAAGTCTGTGAAATTCACACAGAACCCGCCCGTCCTCCCCTCTAATGTCATGCCCTAGGTTTCTGCTGCTGTCGGCGGCGAGGAACTGAATAGGTAGCTCCAACAGGGGATGGTATGGGCGGGGACTGGGAGGGGCTTATATAAATTCTTTATTTAGAGCTATTATGCCCGAGATTCTTGCGCATGCGCGGAAATAAACCCACTTGTGTGAATTTCACAGACTTTAGACTCGAAGAAACACGGTTACAGGTAAGCAACCTAATCTTTTTAGATATGATAGTCCATTCTTCCATAAACTTTCGAGCCCTTTATTGTGTGTATTTTGAGCTTTTTCATTTTCTTGCTAATAAGATTATTAAGCATTCCTTCTATTTTCGTTGATAAGTTGTGTGTATCATTATGTAGCAAATGCTGTGCCATCTATATATGTGAAAGAACTCTAGGGTTTGCGGAACTACAGAAATACTTGAGGGAAAACAATTTGGCGAGACCCCAAAACAATCCATTGGGTATTTAAGAATGGAATGCTTATTGTTGCATAGGATGAAATGGAATGGCATGCAGCACTTGGCTGCAGGTCCTCCAAGTTCTATATCATTTTTTCACTGGGTCCACCTTTATAAAGCCTTAATACAGTTTTATTTATGCATATTCCTAGCTGACTGGGGGAATCATGCTGGCAGTAATCTCCTGCACATGTCAGTACAGAACTCGTTATGCATGTTGCTACATTAACCAAAAATCTGTTGGCCAACTACAACTTCCAGCCCTCAATCAAATTGGTCTCCTATTGGGATATGGATTATGACCTGTTGGATCATAACCTATTGAGGATTATAACCTGTAATTTTTTCATTGTTTTTATTTATATGTATGTATCTTTTTAATTGTGTTCATTGCTGGTGTTTTGATTTTATTTTATTGTAATTTGTTGTTTGGGCTTGGCCTCGTGTGAGCCGCCCCAAGTCCCCAGTGGGGAGATGGGGTGGGGCATAAATAAATATTATTATTATTATTATTATTATTATAACCTATTGGGTAGCAGAGTTTCAGAAGTGTTCCTTTAGTTTATTGGGTAATAGATTATCACTGGGCACATAAATATCTTGTTTCTAAACGATGCTCTCAGCATACAAAGATTCAAGTAGACTTCTTTAAAACAACATGTTTGTTTTACTCATAACTTCATGTATTTAAATATACATACACATTTCTTATCAGGTTAAACTTTAAAACATTTCAGTTTATATCTTTAACATAGTCTTTATCCATCTCTTCAAAACTATACTGCTCTGTACAGCTCTCTTTCATAACAGTCTACTTCCAAGGGACTCAAGCCTCAACTGTCTTCCAACTTCCTATGCTGACTTCTGTACTCAAACTGACTCAAGCCTCAATTGTCATTCCTCAATTGTAATCCTTTTAAGCAGCATTCTAAACAGTCACTGAACCAGTCACATGGTCTGCAGCCCCTCCCACTGCCTCAAGTACATACAGCTAAGAAAACTTCAAACCAAAGAAAACATACACTTCAGGAAATAAACAACACATTATAAATAGACAGAAAATGAAATAGAGGAGGCCTGAGAAGGCTGCTATTTCCAACACCACCAGCTAGCAAGGCCAGTGTCCATGCAACTTGAAGAATTCTGAGTCACTGTCCAAAAAGTAAATTTTTATATGCTTTATCTAGACATAACTAGTGAAAGTGTCACTCTTTCTGCTGCAGCCCATGCATGCTCTCAAAATCTAGTCCAGAAAGTTGGGAAACTTAATTGGATACATGGGAGGCACACCTTCAGTACTGAATGGATGGAATGTGTTAGATCTGTGAAAAATATTTTAGCATATGTTTTGTGTAAATTTTAAAACTATTTTTTTTCTTTTCAGGCTGGGTGACTGGTAATGGGAAAGGCCTCATTTACCTCACTGATCCTCAGATTCATTCTGTCTCTCAGAAAGATGCATCTTGCCTGACAAACTTTGGAAAGAAAGGAATATACTATTTCTTCAACAATCAGCACACAGAATGTAATGACATTTGTCACCACCTTTCTCTAAAAAGACCATCAGTGGAAAAACTGAACTGAGCATTGCCAACATTAAGGTGTTTTTCCAAGAGACTCTTAAGTTAATGCACAATAGTATTTTCTGCATTACAGTATCCAATCCAATCAAGTCACATTTTGTATCTTTGAATGTTTTGCAGTTTCATGGTCTCTATTTTCTTTGTGCAGCAGCAACAATCTTCTGAAGCACCATCTTTTTAATGCTACTTCTCCCCTGACATAACCATGTTGAGAGTGGGATATAGGATCATAATATCATGGAACCATAGTAGTAGAGGACACCACAAGGACCAACCAATCCAACCTCCAATCATGCAGAAACACGCCATCAAAGCATCCCCGAAAGTTGGCCATCCAGCCTCTGCTTTAAAACCTCCAGAAAAGGAAACTCCATCACTCTCCCAGGCAACATATTCCACTGCTGAGCAGTTCTTACTATCAGGAAATTCCTCCCAATGTTTAGGTTGGAAATATAGCTAAGAAGTGTGTAGTGGCGCGCTTTAACCTTAGTGCTTATTGAAGGAAAGTTGGGATATAAATAATAAGAACTGGAATAAATAAGGCAGTAAAAATGTCTTCAGGTACATATGATCCAACTCTTTTCAACCACCATCATTATCTGGTCACCTCTGCCTGTTTTATAGACTTCAGTTTGAATCTGTCACCTTCTGTAGATCTGGGTTTTTTTTTTTCTTTGCTCTGCTCCTCTAATGGTTGTCAGTCCTTTCCCTTGTCTTTTTCTGGTGGGTTGCACTCACAAAGTGAAGAGGAGGGGGAATATGGGATTATACTCTTACTTCCAGCTACATAATATTTTCAGCCTGTTTCTGGTTGGACATCCATTCACTTTGAATGTTTTGTGGAAAGGGTGCTGTCCACAGGCATCAGCAGAGCCCGCCCTGAGTAAAAGCAGCTGCTGCTTTTCCTTTTTCTTTCACAAATTATGAAGCCATCTTTTGTGTTTTTAGATCAAAGCTTGTTATTCATGGATGTGACCTCCCTGGACTTTTGTCAGCTACCACCTGGAGAAGTGGAAATAACCCAGAGCGGAATTACCCTCATTCACTTTTCAAATATTCAAGGGGGGATAGTCTAATGTCACAGATTCCAATGGTCTTCCAAGCCCAAAGCTCAGTACCATGGGACTGTCACCTGCACAGGGCTGATAGAAATGAATGAGACCTACACAAAAGCAATACCCCTTGCACAATTTCAATCATTTCTTTCCATCGGGGCTGGTGTAGGACAACTTTCCAGTGAGCTGTGCCCCTAATCCCACCCCCACTCCATTAAAAGTACTGTCAGTGCCACTTTCCCCATGTTAAACAATGATGGGATCCCTGCTATAGACCAGACATCTGTTTCATACCACCCTGTCATTTGGCTTTCTTTTGAACTGATCTAAAGGCCATTTCACATGACCTTGGATTTATGCCAAAATGTGGTTTGGCAATGTGTAGACGACACTTGTGCAGAGAAATGGTCACATGCCTGCTTCACTATGCACTTGGTTTCCCCAAATCTCTCCTCCCAATTTTGCTTTGTTGTTCTTACCCCTTTGGGGTAGCATGGCATCGTGTAGATGAAAACAAGAACTACATTCAAGATGTTGCACTCTCTTAAGAGAGTTGCCATATGAATTCAACTAGTAAGCATAACGATCGACTCATACTTCAACACAAAATTAATCTCATTAGATGAGAGCCTTAAATGGCATAGCACTACTGATTTGCAAGGGTATACATTACGGGATGTTGTTTATATTGCTCTTTACAAAGATTATATACCTAATATATGCAGCTAATGTACTGTAGATTGCAAATGAAAAACACTATATAAATAGTATGGCTGATATTCTACAATGGCTTGCATAATATACATCTATACTCAGGTAAGTGGTAGTTGTGAAATATCACTGTTCTAAATACTAGCATGGTAAATTGTAGTGTACCTGTGATGTTCTGGACATGATGTATTAAATAAAGAAATAAATGTTATTTTTGCAATGTGGATTGCATATATTAAGAACTCCCACAAGAGTGTGATACTGACAGGATTTGGGTCTATATGTTCTTAACATCCACAAACCACCACTTATGACACCTATTTCAGTATAACTCTTGGATCAACTGCATGGAGTATTGTTTCAATCAAGAGATTTCTCAAGTAGAGCTGTGTTGTTGTTTGCCTTCAAAAGTCATTTCTGATTTATGGTAACCCTAAGATGAACCTATAAAGTAGTGCCCAGTGGTACAGTGGGTTAAAGTACTGAGCTGCTGCACTTGCTGACCGAAAAGTTGTAGATTTGAATCCAGGGATTGGCGTGAGCTCCCGCTGTTAGCCCCAGATTATGTCAACCTAGCAGTTTGAAAACATGCAGCTGTGAGTTAGATGTGAGTGGATCAATAGGTACCGCAATAGGGAAGGTAGCGCTTTATGAAGTCTGCTGGCAACATGGCCTTAGAGGTGTCTACGTACAACCCTGGCTCTTTGGCTTAGAAATGGAGATGAGCACTAACCCCCAGAGTCAGACACAAGTGGACTTAATTTCAGCGGAAAACTAAGATTTTATTTATTTATTTATTAAGTTTGGCTTAATATACCGCTCTCTCTGGCGATAAGATGAACCTATCATGGGATTTTCTTGGTAGAACTTGCTCAGCAGGGGTTTACCCTTGCCTGCTCTGGAGCTGAAAGAGCTGAAAAAGTGTGACATGCCCAAGGTCACCCATTGGGTTTTCATGACTAAGCAGGGATTTGAACACTGGTCTCCCAGTGTTCTAATCCTGTCAAATCACTGCACCATTCTGGCTCACCTGCTCTGTAATCCAGAGTCAGAATCATTCTTATGACCAACACACTGAATGAGTAAATGAAACAGCAAATTCCATGTGCCAGTCATGTTCTTTCACTGAATTGGAAATTCAAATTTTGGTGAATCATTTCAGAATAACTGTAGAGCCCCAAACAAAACTGCATAAAGTATGAGAAATCATTTGCTTACTTGTCACCTCCTAAAATCAACATTTAGAATCATAGAGTTGGAAGAATCCAAGAGGGTCATCGAACCTACCCCCTGATATGTAGGAATACAAAACAGTCCTGTCAGATGACTCTTGAACCTCTGTTAGAAGTATCTCAGCATTGGTGGGTGCTGTCTCTGGTTTGGGGGTTAGAGAATCTGACTGGGATTTTGATATGATTTTTAAAAGAGTTGTCCAATGCTTTTCAGAACAGTTCATCTTGGATAGCTCCCCTGAAGTTCAGCTACATTCAGAATGGCTTTCCCCTTCTACTGACCTGGGAGCCACCTGTTAACATATTGGCAAAAGGGGAGTCCAAGACTATAGAAGAAGAGCTGCCCATGTGGTCCCATTATGAATTCAGTTGGATAGATGCTTGCAGTGTTTATGTCAAGTGCATGCATGCATGCATCATATGCCCATGTACATTGTGCAGATTTTTCAGTGTTTGTACTTGGTCATGCAATCAATGTGTAATGTCACTTACAGAGATGTATCATAGTGTGGGATCTCAGCATATCCATCTCCTTTCCATGTGACTCAACTGAATATTTCCAATTCATTCTGCTCTTATATATCCAGTGTGACTTCCTGCATCCTTGGTCACATGTTCCTCCCCTTAAGACAGAGTTTCTCAACTTGGGGATCAGGACCCCTGAGGGGAGTGTCAGAGGGGTCATCAAAGACCATCAGAAAATACAAGATTTTCTGTTGGTCATGGGGGTTCTGTGTAGGAAGTTTGGCACAATTCTATCATTGGTGGGGTACAAAATGCTCTTTGATTGTAGTTAACTGTAAATCACAGCAACTACAACTCCCAAATGTCAAGGTCTGTTTTCTCCAAACTCCATTAGTGTTCACTTTTGGGCATATTGAGTATTCCTGCCAAATTTTGTCTAGATCCATCATTGTTTGAGTCCACATTGCTCTCTGGATCTAGGTGAACTATAAGTCCAAAACTCAAGGTCAATCCCCACCAAAACCTTCCAGTATTTTCTGTTGGTCATGAGAGTTCTGTGTGCCAAGTTTGGTTCAATTCCATCGTTTGATGGAGTTCAGAATGCTATTTGATTGTAGGTGAACTATAAATCCCAGCAATTATAACTCCCAAATGACAAAATCAATCCCCCCCCAACCCCACCAGTATTCAAATTTGAGTGCATCGGATATTTGTGCCAAATTTGGTCCAATGAATGAAAATACATCCTGCAATCAGATACTTACATTATGATTCATAACAGTAGCAAAATTACAGTTATAAAGTAGCAACGAAAATAACTTTATGGTTAGGGGTCACCACAACATGAGGAACTGTATTAAGGGGCCGTGGCATTAGGAAGGTTGAGAACCACTGCCTTAAGATGACTTGGCTTTCGTAACAGTGACATAGTGGATCTGTTCCAGGTTTCATTCCAGATTTCAAATGAGCTGTCTAAAGTGCTGATCATCACCCCCAAAAGAGCATTCATCTATTTTTACTCTGATATTGACACCGGTAATTCCTTCAAAATTATCTTTACCTCTCCATCCCTCCCTTTTCGACCACAAATTCGTCTGTTATTTTTAAAGGTATGCTATTACAACAGGAATGAAATGCTCTGCCATGTAAGTGCGGGGAATGGATAAGCATATTTTGATCAGGGCCACTCTTACTTATTTAGTGGGCATTCTGAACTGAAAAATAATGGTAGCAACATTGCCCTCCCCTTGACCCTAAACGGCATGGGTTTATCAGGCAACTGTAATTTCATAACAAAGTTTGGCTTAACTAAAAAAAACAAAACAAATCAAAACAACTAGCTTTTGTTTCTGAAACTACAGGGAGCTCAGATGTTGTGTGGCTGTTTCTTCATGCTGCCATTGTTATCTTAGTAATGTTTATGCTGCATTGTTTAGATACACAAATGCTCTGTCACAGTTCAGATCCAAGGAAGAAATTAGGTGTAGCAACTAGAAAACTGGAGGGAGAAAAAGAAAAGGGGGAAAATTAAATCTCTTTATTATGGTGCGTAAAATCTTCAGGGTTGGGAAGCTTTGCAGCTGCGCAGGGAGAAAAATGCATTCAGAAAAAATAATGCTGGTGTGAATAATCCTTTTCTAGAGCCTTGCTTACAGCCCGTCTCCAGCTTTGTCAGGTGAACTTGAACTGGGCCATCAGCTTTGCTTTCCTTTCCCACTGCACACTGTCTATCACCCGAGGGCATTCAGCATCTTGACTGTTTGAAAAAGCAAGCTCACAATCCATCAATGAACTCAGAGTCACTTTCTCATAGAAAAGTAAAATCGGCATGTGACGGTACACCCAGCTCTCGGGCTTCACAGATTAAAACGATACACGATGGCTCACGTGCTCCTGGGAAGATTATGTCAGTTAGCATGTCACAGAGCCAAGAAAGACTGAAGCCTGCCCACACTTGAAAATGCCAGATTTAACCAAGTGGCCAGTGTTCTGTCTGTGGAAGGAAGGTGGTTATGTTTTCTGAACTGCTGCAAAGCTAAAATATAAAATATATAAGGATTTTGTTTCAGTTCATTTTTGAAAAAGGTTTACTCAAGTTTATACATTTTTCATGCTGAGAATGGAAAGGACTTGAGATTTTAAAGAAGGGTTGCAATCCTATTAAAATCATAAAAATGAAAGAGACGAAAGGGGCCATCCAATTCAACCTACTGAACAATGTTGAAAGTTAGACACACTGCCTTATAACTATTTCCTATTCATATTTACAACAGTGGTAGCATTGCCACAATGGGAAATATCCCCTCCCCCCAAACCACCTAAAATCCAGTCAGCCAAAGTAAAGGGGCCACGGTGGCGCAACAGGTTAAACCATTGAGCTGCTGTATTTGCTGACCAGAAGGTTGGCAGATCAAAACTGCGGGACAGGTGAGCTTCCACTGTTAGTCCCATGCAAATATGAGTAGATCAATAGGTACTGCCTTGGCGGGAAGGTAAACGGTGCTGGCTACATGACCAAGAGGTGTCTACAGACAACACAGGCACTTTGACTTAGAAATTGAGAGGAGCACCACCCCCAGAGCCGGAGATGAAGGGGAAAGGGTTTACCTTTATCTGTGTGCCTGTGTTTCATTGTTTTAGGCACTGAATGTTTGCCTTGTGTCTCTGTGTATGCTGGAATCCGCCCTGAGTGCTCTTGGGGAGATAGGGTGGAATACAAATAAAGTATTGATATTATTATTAACATTCAGTGGGGCTGATGAACAGGTACGTAGTAAAGGATGGTATGTACTAGGGCTGTGCAGATTTCCATTTCTGAATATGGGGTCCGGATGGTTCAGAGGATTTGACTGCTGAATCCATGAAAATGAGCCAGGCAAGGCACAGCCGAAGCCTTATCTGGAGCAGATCACAGCACCCAGCTCTTTTTGGCTAATGGGGGCTTATAGGAACCAATGGGGCTGAGTGAGCAGCACTCTACCTGAGGGAAGCTTCTTCTTCTTTACTTTCTTCCCCTGCAGCCTCCTCCATTGCTTCCTGAAGGCCCTCCCCCCCGTACTACAATTAGATCTTGCCAGGAGGGACTACGAGGCCCCCTGGGCACGATCATAAATAGCTCCATTGAGCAAGGAGTCTTCCCAGGGGGATTGAAAGAGGCGATGGTAAGACCGCTGCTGAAGAAGCTGAATTTAGATCTTTCGGCTCCCTCCAATTACAGGCCTGTTTCCAACTTGCCTTTCTTAGGCAAAGTAATTGAGAGGGCAGCAGCGGATCAGCTGCAGCAGTTCTTAGAAGACACAGCTGGACTTGATCCCTTCCAGTCCGGCTTCCGTATTGGGCATGGGACGGAGACCGTGCTTGTCGCCATTACAGACCAACTTCACCGCCAGCTGGACCAGGGCGGGTCAGCCCTGCTTGTTTTGTTAGATCTAACAGCAGCGTTTGATACCATAGACCATGCATTGTTGGCCCACCATTTAGCCGTGACTGGGGTGAGGGGGATTGCCCTTAAATGGGTGACCTCCTTCCTCCAGGATCGGGGACAACGTGTGGAGAGGGGGGAGGAGGTCTCCGGGAGGCTCCCATTAAGTTGTGGGGTCCCCCAGGGGGCCATCCTCTCACCCTTACTATTTAATATTTACATGCGCCCCCTGGCCCAGCTGGTTCGCGACTTTGGTCTGGAGTGTTATCAGTATGCAGATGACACCCAGCTTCTGCTGAGAATGGACGGCAGGCAGGACGCCGTACCCGATTGTTTCCATCTATGCCTTGAAGCCGTGACTGGTTGGCTGCGTGCCAGCCGGCTGAAGGTGAATCCGTCGAAGACGGAGATCTTGTGGCCTGGTCGCCCTGGGCTGGATGAGTGCCGGTTGCCTACCCTGGATGGCGAGCAGCTCAGCCCGTCATCCCTCGTAAAGAGCTTAGGTGTCCAATTGGACCCTTTGCTGACCATGGAGACTCAGGTCTCCATGGTCAGCAAAACGGCGTTTTACCACCTCCGTCAGGCTAGGCGACTGGCACCCTACCTGTCCAGGGATGACCTGGCCACGGTGATCCAGGCGACGGTCATCTCGAGGCTGGACTACTGTAACGCCCTCTACGTGGGCCTTCCCTTGTCGACAGTCCGGAAACTCAAGCTGGTGCAGAATGCTGCTGCTCGCTTGCTGGTCGGAGCACCGGCGAGAGAGCACATTACGCCCATCCTGCGGCAACTGCACTGGCTGCCTATTGAGTACCGGATTGCCTTCAAGGTGTTGGTGTTAACCTTCAAGGCCTTGCACGGTCTAGGGCCTGAGTACCTGAGGGACCGCCTTACCCCGTATATTCCCCCGAGATCACTGCACTCGGAAGAGCAAAACTTGCTAGTTATTCCATCACCCCGCTCCTGTCACTTGTCCAGCACAAGACAGCGGGCCTTTTCAGCTGTGGCTCCCATGACTTGGAATTCGCTGCCTAGTCACGCTCGGGCGATTCACGAACTCGGCCCCTTTCGAAGGGCTTGTAAGACTGCCCTCTTCAGACTAGCGTTCGGCTAGCCTAAATGAAGATGCACATCAGCGTCCGAGCTAAGATCCAAAAGCTGTGACCGTTGGCTACCGATTATGTATTTGTGTTTTTACTGAATTTTACTGTATGTTTTATTATGTATTTCATTGCTATTGTGATCCGCCCCGAGCCTGCAGGGAGGAGCGGAATATAAAACCGAATAATAAATAAATAAATGATCATTTTCTGTTATGCAGTTTCACAGCCACGATTCAAAAGGCAATTCTTCAGCACTATGAACTATAAATTTCAATTTAATACCTTTCCATGTTAAAATTAAAAGTTCAGAAGATTGTTATTGAATATAATATAAGATGCTCGGATTTGCATGTCTATGTGGTCACAATCTTGATGGCAAAGGTTAGCAGAAGAAACAGAATGAAGACAAGCACTTGGATCAAGTAGCACACTAGTATTCATCTCAGAACCAATGTGTCAATGCCCTGTCAATCTCAATTATTATCAGAATTATGCACCACTTCATCTTTCACCTGGATAGTTAGTGCATTAATATTTGCAGCATTGCTGCTTTCCAGCACGGATAAATCTAGGGTAACAATTAAGATGGAAACAGTGTTAATTATTCATTTAGAAGAATGGGCAGAAGGGAGGTGGCAGGGTGGCCTAGATCCCCCTTTGGATTAAACACGGCCTGGGTGTAATCAGCTATGATGATGAAATCATCTCTTCATCCGCAAGGCAAGAGCTGAATGAACAGAGGCTCAACTGCTGCAAACTATTGAGAGGCTGAGCTTCAGCCACTACCAGTTCCCTGCTCCTAAAGCACTAGCACAAGCGCTACATTTATCAATAATCAACCATCAGGAGAATTGAGGGGAGAGGACATGGTGTAAGCAATCTTTCTATGGATCTGCCCTTTACTTTTACTTCAGGATGACATTGGCATGTTCACAAGGCACTTGCCACGTGGGGATTAGTGAGGCTCAAGTCATCATTCCAGATCTTTCCCTGAATGTTCCATTTTTAAGGAGGAAAACATTTTTAAAAGCACAATCCAGCAAATAAAGAAAAACAGACTACCATTCAGTTCCATTGATGTCAACAACAGAAACAGAAGAATGGTCTTAGCTTTCTTCCTCTGACATCAGTGGGATTTCAGAATGCTTAAAGTTGGCTGGATGTTGCCTTAAGTCCGAAGCCCAGTTACCAATTTTGTTTGTTTTATAAACTACCCTTCATTCACAAAAGAAAGGAGGGAAGCATTTTAGCCAGTTACTCAGTAAATGGTGCTGGCTAGGATCTTTGCATTTTCTGGCCAATACAAGCAAAGGGACTGAGTTGACTGGCAATCACTGAGTAGCACTTAACTTGTGGGATGCCCTTTCCAGAGATCCGACTTGGAACCTGAGCTTTCTTTCTGGCACCACATTCTGTCACAGGGCTTTCTGTGTAAGTTCTGCTCAAAGTAGGCTTGTGGTTGTTTTCCTTTGTAGCTGAATGGGTGCGATTGGCCAAAGGTTATCCCATGAATTTCCATGACTGAACATAGATCCATCCCCCTACTTGTGGTGTACTTAAGGGGACACACAGATTTCTCTAAAGCCTATCCATCTTACCATATTCTTTTAACCCACAATTGTCCTGTAACCACTTTTTATGCAAGATCGGAGATTCCTAAGACTTAGACTGGAATAAGGTAAATGTAAAGGTTTTCCCCTGACATTAAGTCTGACTCTGGGGGTTGGTGCTCATTTCCATTTCTAAGCCGAAGAGCCAGCGATGTCTGTAGACGCTTCCAAAGTCATGTGTCCAGCAAGACTACATGGAGCGCCATTACCTTCCTTCCGGAGTGGTACCTATTGATCTACTTACATGTGCATGTTTTCAAGCTACTAGGTTGGCAGAAGCTGGGGCTGACAGCGGAAGCTCATGCCGCTCCCTGGATTCGAATCTGTGACCTTTTTGGTCAACAAGTTCAGCAGCTCAGCGGTTTAACCCACTGTGTCACGGGGGGCTCTGTGCCTCCCAATACCACCCACTCTCCACAGAGTCTCCCCTACCCCCTCCCCAAAAGACAGTTGGCAGAGCTATGACCATTAAAGCTCTGCATCGCTTTGTTCCAGACTGTGTGAAAAACCATATCTTCCTATATAAGCCTGCCTTTGTGCCAAGATCTTCAAGCACATCTTGTAAATATGTGAGAAGAGGGTCTTATTGGTGGTTGCTGCAAGTTATGAAACTCCCTTCCCATTCTCTACTGTATTTCTCCCAGCAAATAAATACCATTTTGTTTAAGGAAGCATTTGATTTTTAGGGTGTTATGGCACATAAATATTTATTTATTTTTCGTGTCAGAAGTGAATTGAGAAGTTCATAAAGCAGCTGTTCTTTGGCAGCTGACATGCCTTCGATGTTGATTGAGATTATTGTTATAGGTCCATTGATTTGTTTGGTTGGTTGCATGCTTCAGTTGGGAGAGAATCAGCTGTCTACAAAGGCGTTGCCCAGGGAAAAGCCCGGATGTGTTGCGATCCTGCAGGGAGACTTTTCACATGTCCCCCAGCACATAAAGATAGAGGGGTGTGATGGTTTTGTTTTATTTTGTTTTAAAACTTGTTTTTAATACTTTTCCAACTTGTTTTTAACTGGTGTTCTTTATGATGGCTGCCCCATTCCGTCCGACGGAAGGGCTGCCTCATGAGTCACAACTACTGGTGCTATCAAAACTTCAGGTCCTACCAATGTGTTCTCAAACCTAGCTGGCAAATACCTTATAATGGACTACTACAAGGACAAACCAGCTCTAGTATGATCACAGATCTTTACCTTCCAGAACCAACAATAGGAGTGAGCTACACATCTGTTCCCTTTGACATAATGATTCTGTAGAGGCCATTTCCTTTGCATAAAAATTAAAAAGGTTATGGTATATTTTTGAGTTACAGCGCTCAGTATCTGTCAGCTAGCTGGAGTTGTAGTCCTCAAAGTACGTTCTAAGAGGGACTAACTTTTAGCTACATCTAGGCTATTTACTATATGACTACATAAACCCTTGATATGCCTCAGCAACTCTTTTGGGAGGGTCTTCTTACGTTTTGAGCAAAACTCTTAGGATGAGATTTTTTTAAAAAACGTTGCTAACTTTCAATCCTGTCTTTTCTTCAGTGAGCTCAAGGCAACGGGGAAAGCTCTCTTCCTCCTTATTTGGCCACCACAATAACCCTGTGACGAAGGTCAGGCTGAAAGAGAGCGACTGGCCCAAGGTCACCCAATGAGTTTCATGGCTCAGCAGAGACTAGAACTTGAATTTCTTAAGCCCCAGTCCAACACACTAATCACACAGACTCCCTTTCATTCTCTCTTTATTATTCCGTCTTTTCTCCAACAGCCTTTACAGCCTGTTATCGCACAGACCTTATTTGATTATTCCGTTTGTTTCCCTGTACGTTTTAATCATATTCTCCACCAATATGTTGAGTGATGTTTCTGTTGAGTTTTGCTATCCACCCTTAGCTGACACGCAAGACCGTGGTTTGCCCCCGTTTCTTTGCTCAAAGGCACCAATTGATCTCGGCGAAGCCTTAGGAGCCCAAACCAATGCCATAGAGGCTGGTGCTGGCTAAAGGATGCAATTCCTCCCATCATTTTAATCAGGGTTGATGTGCAAACAGCGTCTCCCCCCACACCCTGCTTTGCTTGACTCCCGCTTTCCTGCTCAATAGCACAGATGCTGCTTTGTACTGTCTGAGACCAGGCAGCTATTAAAAGCAAATCCAGCGAGGGAAATTAATGAAGGAGTCTACTAATAAAAGAGAGCTCAAGACAAGCCAGACCAACTTGCTCCAAGCAGTAATTAACTTTTAAGATACTCGTGAAGGTACATATTCTATTGACGTTGGTTCATGAGTTCTCTTTTTTTAAAAAAAAAATAGTAATAAAAGGAGGAAAGAGAAAGATTTTCAAGAGCTTATCACAAGAAGCTTAATAATTACCAATAGTTCATGGCGATAAGAACAATTTTCAGCAACTTCTTGTGACTTCCCCAGTCATTCAAATCCCTGCCACAGAAAATGTGGGACAATTCTCAAGAGACCAAAGGAAAAACGAGCGATATCCTCTCTGTAAAATCCAAATAATTCAGAAGCATTAAAACTAAAAATATTCAGCAATGCCAGGTTAATATGATAGCTAGCTAGTGAGGTTCCATCAAGAATATAATTGCATCATTGCTATATTTGGCTGTTAATACCCATCAACACTGCAAGAAAAATTAATTATATAGAATAAAGGAATAGCGGGTAGCTAAATTGGTACCACGAGCCCCCGGTGGCGCAGTGGGTTAAAAGGCTGAGCTGCTGAACTTGCTGACTGAAAGATCGCAGGTTCAAATCCGGGGAGCAGTGTGAGCACCCACTGTTCATCCCAGCTTCTTCCAACTTAGTTCAAAAACATACAAATGTGAGTAGATCAATAGGTACCACTCCAGCAGGAAGTTAACAGTGCTCCATGAAGACATGCTGGCCACATGATCTTGGAGGTGTCTATGGACAACGTTGGCTCTTCGGCTTAGAAATGGAGCACCAACCCCCAGAGAGGGACACGACTGGACTTAATGGTGGGGGAAACTTTTACCTTTACTATATTTCTGGCACTGTTTTGTCTTTACATCATGCTTTAATATACAAGGGTTATCCGGAAAGTAAGCTTCCAAGGCACGTAGCTCTCGTGAGGAATTTTTGAAGTTGGCATCACTGTCGTGTAGCGGGAAGCCAGCAGAAGCAAATGAGCAGTGCCAGTCATCAGTAGCTCATCGACTGGCGTTGTGGTGAAGGTTAGAGATGAGTGTCCTCATTCTGTTTCCCTTCTGTCTGTCTCCTTCATAACAATGCATGTCCGCACACCGCTCATACAACACAAGAGTTATTGACTTCATTTGGTTGAGATGTTTTAAGCCACCCCCTCATAACCCTGATCTTGCACCTAGTGGCTATCATCTGTTCACTAAATTGAAAGAACACTTGGGTGGAAAACGCTTTTTTGATGATGCCGACGAGGTGAAAATCGAAGTGACGAACTGGCTGAAAAAGGTGCAGGAGACTTTTTGGATGACACAGGCATCCAAAAGCTCATCACATTAATGACAAAATGTACAGAACTGAATTGTTATTATGTGGAAAAATAATGTAATACTTATGCTATAATCCATGTAAGTTTTATTAAAATATACTAATTCTTTGTATTTTAAAATAATCTTATAACTTTACTTTCTGGATATCCGTCGTAATTTGTATTTAAACCAAGCCTTTACTCATTTAATATTTCAGTTATATTTTCTGTCTAATTGCGAGCTGCCTAGCATCCCATTTGTGGGAAGAAAGTAGAATATAAATCTAATAAATAAAAATAAAATTCATTGGCAAGCTTTCTTGCACAGTTTTATTTTCACAGAACCTTCTGGCAAGTCACATTGGAATCATTCATGTAACACACTGGTATGTCACAGAAACATTTACTCTTAGTAGAGCTTTGTTTAAAGCATCACAGAACAGGCAGTTACTAGAGCATGCTCATAGCCGCCTCTAATGGACACAAGCTGTCTGCTATTAAAGTCAGTGGAACATAATGGCCAGGAGTGTGTGCTGTGAACCCTTACATCCTCAGTTTGGATCCCCTGAAATCAATATGACTTAAATTAGTCATGACTCATTTGGCCCATTTAGTCAATGACTCTACTTTAAGGAAATTTAGGTTTTGACCCAGCCCATTCATTTATTATTTAGGGAAGAGGCAAGAAACATGTTACTGTTTGGATGTTGTTGGGGTGAATTTTCCATCAACCCTAAGCAACTCAGCCACTAGTGAGGAATGGTAGAAATTGCAGTCCAACATCTGGAGGGCAATATGTTCACTATCCCAGCTAATCGGCTAAAAAGACCTTTGGAATGGCTCATATCTGATCAATAAGAACAATTTAGGCCCTTCCACACAGCTGAATAAAATCCCACATTATCTGCTTTGAACTGGGATATATGGCAATTACAATGCACATACAGTATACATGACAAACATTCAATGCCATTCAGACATACAACATATATAGACAGGCACAGAGGCAATTTAATATTCCAGATTTTCCTGCTTCATGGAGGTATGCTCAATTCCAGCCACAGGGGGAGCTGCACACTGCTGGAAGGTTTTATGGCATCGTAAATTAGTTAAATTAGCCTCCTTGCATAAAGTGGTACCTAAATTTCCTACTTGACAGATGCAGCTGTCTTTTGGGCTGCATAGGCCGACAGCAAGCTAGACTATTAATGGTCGGGAGCTTACTCTGACGTGGGCTGGTTTCGAACTCATGACCTCTCAGTCAATAGTGCTTTAATAAAGCTGGCTGCACCACAGCCTTTAGGCTCTTGAGATGGCTGCTGCAGGACTTCCGCCAAAAACTTTGGTGTTTTTTTAAAACCCTCAAGATGCAGATATGTAGACATGCAGGGAATCACTGCAGTGAATAACTGCAAAGGGTCTGTTGTTTGTTCTGGCCAGAGAGACTGTGCCCTCCAGACGTTTCATGAAGTACCTGCCACACAAACAAAGTTTACAGTGTAGGACAAATTCTGCCCACATCAGCACTGCACACTCAAACAGGAACATACACTTTCAAGCCAGGAACAGAACTTTGTCATTATTTACACTTTTTAGAGCCTGGCTGCCTGGCCATTTATCAAGACAGATTTGGTTGTGTACTTGTGGCATCTAACAACAGGGTGCTGTTCCTGTGTTATACATGGCTGTTCCTGATTGCTCTTCTTGTGAAAAGATGTACAACGTGACTAGGGGGACACAACATGGTGTAAGTCGCCCCAAGCCACCCGGGAGTGGCGACTCACAAATTTGAATAATAAATAAAATAAATAAAAACATTGTCCTGGCTGGAGAAAATGTGCCCTCCACACGTTTCATAAAGTTCCTGGCATACAAAGTTTCTGCGTTCTACTCAACTGTCACCTTCTTTTTAGAAACCAACCAATCAGGAACAAACATCCAAAACTCAAGAACAAGCCTGGATTTTAAAAACCATGATTGCAGAGCCATAGGGACATACAGACATTTGAATATGTGGATATTCGGCTCAAACCATGATATTCCCACACATGGAAATCTTGCTGTTTTTTGCCTTTTGTAGTGGTTGCTTCCACATTTACAGGGAATGGTGTCTGACTAACCTTCTGTTTGTGGTGGAAGCTCCTGGGATAAAGATATTGTCTGGATGGGCCCCCAGTTCAAAGCAGATATTGTGGGTTATTCTGCCTAGATATTCTGGGTTATATGGCTGTGTGGAAGGGCCCATAGTTTCCACTTCCAAGTTTCTAACTATAAAAAGTACAACACCAAATAAAAATAGTGGGAGTTGGGGGGGGGGGTTGGGGGGGAGGCTCATCCTTCTTAATCAGTCATTAAATTTGACACAATGGCAGTGTTTCTTATTTCGCTTGGCTTGGAGTGGTTGTAACCTAGTCAATTTTCTGCCATGATTTTGGTAGCCCAGAGCGTATCAATACATTCAACCATAACCTGTGAATGAAGGCATTATGGGGATTGTATGGCTATGCTTGCCCCTGTCCCCTCAAAAGAGCGAACCCTATGTACATAGTGTACATCATTGGGCCAAGAATTCAGCTCACAGAGAAAAGTCTTGCACAATAATTCATGTAAGTATAAGGCCTGCTCACACTTATGTCATAAAGGGCAGAAGAGCCTGGCTATTTGGCAAACCAGTTTAGCTAGTCCATGCAGGTATATGCCATCTCCCTGTTTAACTCTTCTTAGAACATATGGGCAAAGACATTCTCTAAAAAACCAGCCTCGACTGTGTCAAATGGACACAATATCATCTTTGTGTTGTCGAAGGCTTTCATGGCCGGAATCAGTGGGTTGCTGTGAGTTTTCCGAGCTGTATGGCCATGTACCAGAAGCATTCTCTCCTGATGTTTCGCCCACATCTATGGCAGGCATCCTCAGAGGTTGAGGGATCCAGAATGCTTCTGGAACATGGCCATACAGCCCAGAACATTCACTTCAACCCAATATTATATTTGCTTACAAAGTTGTATGTGTTACTATGATTATGTGGTGTATGAAGATCACTCATCACAGACTATGGAAATACCAAGTACAGGTCCTTTATTCAAAATGCTTGGGATCAGAAGTGTATTTAATTTTGGATTTTTTATTAAAAATATGTTGGAATACCTGTATTTGCACATATGCATATAATGAAATGTCTTAGAAATGAGTCCCAAGTGAAAACATGGGATTTATTTATGCTTTATCTACATCTCATCACATAGTGTATAGGCAAGTTTAGACAATATTTGTAATAATTTTGTGCATGAGACAAGGTTTGTGTACATTAAACCATAAGGAAGCAAATGTGCCACTACATCAGCCACTTATGTGGACAATGCTAGATTTCAGGGTAGTTTGTATTTTGATAAAGGATATTCAATGAGCACTATTATTTTGCGGTATTAAGATGAATTGACATTATTTCTTCGTTTATTTCCTTCCTTCCTTTTTCTTTTCTGGAGGAACATAACAAAGTTTATTTGTGATTAATTGATTTACCCAGATCAACCTAGAGTAATATTGCTATTGTTGTGTGCTTTCAAGTCATTTACTCTTAGGTA
The DNA here is from genome assembly GCA_030556195.1 of Anolis apletophallus. Taxonomy (NCBI): domain Eukaryota; kingdom Metazoa; phylum Chordata; class Lepidosauria; order Squamata; family Anolidae; genus Anolis; species Anolis apletophallus. Next base: position 79,294,248 of record JARBWK010000012.1, on the reverse strand, counting down.
AACCTATCACGGGATTTTTCTTGACAGGATTTATTAAAAGCAGGTTTTTTGCTGCTTTCCTCTGAGACTCTGAGAGTGTGCCTGGCCATAGTAAATGATAGTTGATGTACCTGAAACACCCAGTGGATTTCTACAACTGAGCAGGGATTCAAACCTTGGCCTTCCAGAATCTTAATCTGACACTCAAATCACCAAACCACATTGGCTCTCTGAAAACTGTGTTAAATAAATGAAACATGATTTCAGTCTACCAGGATTGAAGAACAAGCGATTTCAGCCGTGTAGACAAGCAACTAACATGTCTGAATTGTATAGTAGGCATCATTAAACAACATTAGCAACCAGGCATACTAAATAAAGTATGAAAGCACACATTTTTAAAAAAGAATAATGCTTTAATATTTTTTTGCAAAAAAAAAAATCTATGTCAGAGTAATTTTTCATGCAAGATGGGACCTCAAGAAACAAAGCCGGGATATTTAGAGACATGACCACTTGCTTTTTGTTTGTGAGTTATATGGATTTGAGGGCTGGAATAAAGTTTGCTTTTTTTTCCTCGCACGTTTTAAAAGCTAGCCTTGCAAGTAAAAGCACATTGTTTGGGGCTGGGTGTCTTGATCGCTCAAAAGAGAGCATCTAATTCTTTACAGTATTGTTTGTACCTATGAAAATAAGATTAGGGGACACAGCTCTTTTCTGTCGCTCAACAGCTCGATTGTGCTGTCGAGTGCAGCTGTCCCGAGCTGCCTGCCACAGAGTCAAAAACTCCCCCATAAGCCTCCGACGCTTGCCTAGAGAACACAGGCTTAGCTTCCATTTAACCGTCAGCCTTGCTTCTGGCTCCGTTTTATTCCTTCACGCTGAGTTTATCTGATTACTTCAGTCAAGTGAAAACAGAAGGCCTGTTGACACCCTCAAGTGAAGGCTTCAGTCTCATGTGTGGCAGAAGAGCATCAACTATTTCATGAAGAGGCAGAAATAAGCTCTGGAGGAACACTGGGTTGGCTTGAATGGGTCGAGCATTGTACAAATTTCTGTCATGCAAACAAATGGCGAATGACGGTTGACGTACCACAAGGACCAGCCCCTCATTAAGGCTGCACAATGCAAACAAACCTGCCCTTTCTGGAAACTCACAGTGTACCCCTCAGCATGGTTGCTTGACAGTTTGTCCCTCTAACTTCAGCAGGACTTACTCTCCAATCAGTGTTTTTGGCAAGTTGGCTTTAGTATTATAATCTGTATTTCAGCTGCCAGTGTTGACTGTTATTAACTAATGCTTTTAAAATATCACCAAAATCTCTTATTCATTCCTTTTCCCCAACAAACCCCAGAACTGGGTTTTATGGGGGCATGCATGAGGAGTGTAGCGGAAGATGTAACAGAAAATTTATATCCTTTTGTTAAACTACATTTCCCAGCATTATTTATGAAACCCCCATCAGTTAAGACTCCATAAATAATTTGACTGAATTCCTAGAGGACACTGGAGATATTGCAAGGAAATCACCTGAGCAGCAATTGATATATATAAGAACTTCAACACACAGGGAACTATCCCCCTCGTGCCGTTTTGCCAGCCTCCATGGCAAAACAGAAGGGATGAGGGAGGACTCTGTTGCCCTGCATGCTGCTGTCAATGGCAATACTTCCCCCATCACACGAAAGAAGCATTGCCGACACAGTGCGAGTCCATTTGAGCCAGCACAATATGGGCAGGCTCCCGTATTTGGATAGAAGCTCCCTAGGACGCTTCCACTCTGGTTGTGGGCAGGGTCTCCACTGGAAGTCCAGCAATGTCATGTGATGGGTAGCATGCCCATCCATCACTGGACTGGTGGAGAAGTGTCATGGGATGGTAAAAAAGCGCTGTGTGATGAAGTGGTAATTGACGTAGATAAAAAGCTGTACTAGTAGAATGCGAAAGATGGGAAAGTGGCATTAAAATAGGTGGAAATCTCACTTCATCTCTCCTGCTACCCCCTCCCCCTTGTCTAGGAGGTATTTGGACATACCCTGCCACAGACACACTCATATACACACACTGTAAGATGTCTCTGCCCATCAAAATATCCTGTGCAATTCTACATTCCTTCCTGTACTAAGCTTTCCCTGCCTTTGCCTTTAGCCGCATAGTTTGTTGCTTGTCTTTTCACAAATATACCATGTAGTGTGATTTTGTTAGAGGTGAATGAAGAACTACCCAGAATTTATGAGGGCCACTATATTAAATTGAGAATTTAACTGACTCATTATATAGAACTTATTCAATTATTCTATTAAATAAGTCAGTTTAATGTTGCCCCACAGCACAGTTTGCATCAACCAAATAAGGATTCGAACTAAATAGATACCCCCCCCCCCAAATATAAATAGTGAAGTAGCAGATGCTATTGAGTGAGAAGGATTGAGATCAAAAAAGGACTGTGTCTTCTGAGATTTATCATCTAATGATAATAAACATGAATAATAGTTCGTACCTATCATCCATCCATTTTCAATTTATGTAATTTTAATACCCACATGAATGTATTAATCAACCAAAATTATAACTGATTAAGATTTTTTTTATCCTAGGCTCCCTGAAACTGGAGATGATAGGAGTTGTAGTCCAACATCTGAATTGGGTGGAGGAAGATGATCATGATGTAAGCTTAGTATATGTCAAGAGAAAATTACCACATGAGATATGCACCATTCAAATAAAAAACAACATGAGGCAATTATAGCTTTCTCTCTGGAGGATTATGCATTAGCTGCACATGCTTCCTCTCTACTAGTATAATAATTAAATTCCAAATTTGATCATTTACATTGTAAAGCATTATTTCAGTTTACAACACAGCTATTAAACATTAAAACAAGGAAACAGGAAAACAACAATGCAACCAACAATGAAAACAAAGTTGTTGGCTTGTTTTAAATATCACTGATTACTTTGTGATCCATGAATTTGTCTAATTCTTCTCGCAAGTCCATTACACGGATAGTTACCAGTACTTCATATGACATCAAATGTCACTGTTGTTGGATACATATGACCACAAGCCCATGACTCAAATTTGGTGGAGGGCCATTCCTTAGTCTTGGGATAAGCTCATTCTCCAGACACAGCCCATACAGATTATGTAGCTCGGGTCAACAGTATGAAAACAAAAGATATCAGTAGTATTGTTTTTATTGTTTATTATTTCCTGTTTTAATAATCATGACCTGTAGAGTAATTGTGGATTAGTTCTCACATTAGAAGATACCGTCTGACTTTTTTATGGTGGCTTTACCAAAGAGCTGACTACAGAATTTTCCACCACCTGTGCAAAAATAATTTGTGTAATTTTAAGTGATTCGCATCTTGACTCAAATAGGTGGAAATGTCATTTGTTATGTTTTGAGCTGGACTTAATAGATTGGGTGTTCCATGTCAGTTCTTCAGAAAGGGGAAACTGAACTATCTCCAAATGCTATCAACTTACACCCTCCCACTTCAATTCAACACTGTCTTGCTACTTTAAATCTAGCCAAAAATTGCATTTTGACCCATTAATGCTTCATTGTGAACCCAAGAATCCCTGTCATGGTTATTTACATGGCTGGCCCTACCATTAGGCAAAGGGAGGCAATCACCTCCGGCAGCAGATGACTCCCCTGTGTTGAAAAATAAAGATGTGTTGGCCACACAGTCCGCCTTTGACCTTCTAAACAAAGCCACCACTTCAAAAGTGATGAGGAACACTATCCCATTGTCAGTTCCAATTGCAGCAAAGCCTCTGTTCATGATGGAATGGGGAAAAAAGACATTGCTTTGTCTTGTGCCTCAGGCAGCAAAATATCTTGGCAATGGACCTCTTCACAGAAATCTAATACACTTGTTAATATAGGTATAGGGAACCAGTGGTTTGAGCATTAGACCACAATTCTGGAGATCAGGTTCCTCTGCTCAGCCATGGAAACCCACTAAGGGCTCGTCCAGACATGACCTTTATTGCAGTAACTCCCATAATAAAGGAGGGGCTGTCCAGACAATATTCTGGATAGTCCCGAATTAATTCACTACAAATCAGGAAAATCCTGGTTTGTAATGAATTAATGTAATAGTGGATTTATTCCGTGCCTTCTTAGAAGGTGAGGAATAAATCCATTATTTCAGGTCCCTGGACTGCAAATAAGCCTGGTAAACTGTGGGAATACCCACCCCCTCCCCCTATGACCCCAGATCCCTTAGAAAAGTAATAAAAACTTACCAGGCCTCCATTACAAGCCTCGGCCGGCTCTCCCGGAGTGTAGAAATGATCGGGGGGGGGGAGGAAAATCACACACACCCTGTTCTCCTGGCACATCATTTCTACATAATGGAGGCCTGGTAAGTTTTTATTACTTTTCTAAGAGGTCTAGGGGCTTGGAGGTAGGGAGGTAGGGCCTCCAGATGTTCTCTTCGGCTAGTCCCGAGAGAACGTCTGGACACCCATCCCAGAAAGTACTCCCTTTCTGGGGTGGGTGTGGATAGGCCCCCAGGAAAGTACGTGTTTTTTAAATGCAGATTCTCCTGGGATAAAGGCCTGTCTGGATCTGGACTAAGCGGCCTTTGATACAGCTGTTAGGATTTCTGGGAGTTGAAGGCCAAAACATCTGAGGACACACAGGTTAAGAACCACTGCTCTAGAGGAAAACAAAGGCAGACCTCTTCCAAAACCTTGCCAAGAAAACCCCAGGATAGGACCCTTTATGCTCGCCTTAAGTCAAAAACAACTCAAAGGTACAGAATAACATGAATATATATGTTATTTCAATGTTCTCTGTATTTTCCTTGGAGTAAGCCCAAATCAACACAATGTTAGTGTCTAGAATGTAAACTTGCATAACATTTCCTTACTTTCGAAACTATTTGCATTGAAACTATCTATGTTTAGATCTGTCGTTTTCAAAGGGCGCTGTTGACTCCTTTTGAAGGCCCAGCTCTTTGCTGAAATTATATTCTTTATTGTGCATTTCTTTCAAAAGTCACATAACTTAAAAGGGGTGACAAGTTCTATTTCTCTGAGACACTGATGTTTGGCTTCTCACATTTCATTTGGTATTGTGACGGGTGACAGAAACAGAGAGAGGGGCAGCTGATCAACAACTATAGAAATCCGTTCAGTGCTTCGCTTTGTTGAGAGACATTGGTCTAAAAGGGAGGGGGGAAATACCTTTGTTTAAGATTACACAGTCAAATTATGGTTGTGTGTCAGAAACACTCTTTTTAATTATGGTGATATGCTCCGAGATGTATGCATTATCCGAAAGAAAGCAAACACAGGCCCTTGGGGTTAGGCCTTTGTCCCACTGGCACTAGGCTTGGCTTCTCGATGCTATTCTTACGCCAAAGAGGGCAATAAACCCCCTTGAGAGACATAGAACTGCCAGTTGAGCTTTGACAGTGCGGAGAAGCTTTTATGCCCAAAGCACAATACACAAAGGAATCATAAAGATGTTTTCAAGGAAGATGACCCCTTTGTCAAGAGAAATTAAGCTTTTATAGCCAAGAACTGCTATGGAAACAAGCAAACGCTCCTTTTCTTCATTCATTTTGAACAGACAGTTGTCCATTTATAGTCTTTTTCATGCATCAGCCATGAATCTACATGCTTAGAAGACACCAGCAGTTCCAAAAGTTTAAAAACAAGATCCATTTTTGCATAGGGTACAAAGAATCAACTCTGAGACTATTGGTGTTAATGACATTAATCTCCAGGACTGGTCAGAAGAAAGACCCATGGAAACCTGCCACAGGCTCTCGGTTATCTGTAAATCAAATGTACATCTTTGCTAGTATAAGTTTTCTGCAGGTCTTATGTATTTTGGTGTGTAAGTAAAGGGTGCAGGAATTTTATATTTCCCAAGACTGGAAAACATTGCCCTCCAGATGTTGATAAACTGCTAGTGTCATCACCCTTCATCATTTATTTGACTTACTTAGGCTGATGTAAATTAGAGCCAACATTAAAGGGAATGGGTTTTCCAATCCTGCCTTAGATATATCTAAACCAGTCTCCTCAAATACGCATATACATGTGTGTATGTACATACACACAAGTGCTATCTTTAATCTTATTATTTCTGTATCTCCTTCCAGCCTACAAGGACTTGTGAGACAATAAACCAGTGGTTCCCAAATGTTTTTGGCCTACCGCTCCCTTTCCAGAAAAAAATGTACTCACCGCCCCCCTAGAAATTAATTTTTTTTAAATGTAATAGCAATTAAACAGAAATATATATGTATTAATGCAGTGGTTCTCAACCTTTCTAATGCCATGACCCCTAAATAAGGTTCCTCATGTTGCGGTGACCCCCAACCACATTTTTGTTGCTACTTCATAAATAATTTTGCTACTCTTATGAATTCTAATCCAAGTATCTAATATGCAGGTCAAAGCGAAGAGGGCAGGGCCAAAGAAGAGGGCTTCACGACCCCTCCTAAATAGCCAATCATTCACCGCCCCCTTAAGGGGGTTCACCGCCCACCAAATTCCCCTGAGCCTCCCACCGTCCCCTTGGATCGCCTCACCGCCCACCAGGGGGTGGTACCGTCCACTTTGAGAATCAGTGCAATAAACAAATAAAACAATATAAAAATCTGAATGTTTTTAAATGAATTGGAATACTCTACTCTGTAAAACTCTTAGAAACAGCCTAAAAACAATATCAAGATTTTATTTTGAAATTGTTAAAAAGGCAGTTTCAAACACTGAATTAAATGCTAAACAGCACTAATTTGGCTGTCTACCAGAACCTTCAAAGTAGTGGGCTCAACTTAACTTCCTTGGATAAGGAGTTCCATAGTTGAGGGTTTCCTACAGAGAAATGCCTTTTATGTATGTCCCCTAACTAACTTCACAAGGTGTTTAGACATGCAATGGAACCTCTTCAGACGATCTGGAGAGCTCATGTGGGAGAGAGTTGATATTTCATATTTCCTGCCCAGCTTTGAGGCTTTTAAAGTCAACACCAGCACTTTGATTGAGCTGAGAAGTGGATGAGTGTGTAGTTCTTGCATGACTGATATTATAGGGTCTTTAAAATGTACACCTGTCATCAATCTAATTAAAGAGTCTTATGAGCATGCTGTCAAGGCGGCCAAAAATGTGTACTTTTCCGCCCTGATAGCGTCTGCTAACTCACGCCCGGCCCAATTGTTTAAGGTAATTCGGTCTTTGACGACGGTCCCTACCGTCCCAAAAATAGTGATCAGGCCCTCACTGCCGGTGCTTTTCAGAGTTTCTTCACAGACAAGATACTGAGCCTCCGCTGGGACCTTCCGGCCACAGTTGATACAGTAAGAGAGCTCGAGACTCCGTGGCCCTCCGCCGGGCCCACCCTCGACCGGTTTCGGCCACTGGACGCAGACGCTGTTGATAAGATAGTGGCTGCAGCCCGTCCCACCACCTGCTCCTCGACCCGTGCCCCTCCTGGCTTGTTAGATCTTGCCTGGAGAGGTTACGTGGGCCTCTGTTGAATATCATAAACAGCTCCCTTGAGCAAGGAGTCTTTCCAGAGTGCTTGAAAGAGGCGGTGGTAGCTCCATTACTGAAGAAACCGTCATTGGACCCTGCTGTTCCCTCCAACTACCGCCCAGTGTCGAATCTTTCGTACCTGGGCAAGGTAGTTGAGAGGGCAGTAATGGAGCAATTGCAGTCCTTCTTAGATGATGCAACGTGGCTAGACCCCTTCCAGTCCGGCTTCCGTTCGGGGCACGGGACGGAGACGGTCCTGGTCTCCATCACAGACCAACTCCGCTGCCAGCTCGACCAAGGCGGGTCTGCGCTGCTCGTGTTATTGGACCTCACGGCAGCGTTTGACACGGTCGACCACAATCTATTGATCCACCGCCTGGCCATGGCTGGAGTGAGGGGGACTGCCCTTAAATGGCTGACCTCCTTCCTCCGCCAGCGGTCCCAGCGTGTGAGAGGGGCGAGGTGGTCTCCGAGGGCTCCCCATTAGTTTGCGGAGTTCCTCAGGGGGCCATCCTCTCCCCTCTGTTATTTAACATCTACATGCAGCCGCTTGCACAGCTGGTGCGGAGTTATGGGCTGGTCTGTCACCAGTACGCTGACGACACCCAGCTCATTCTGAGGATGGAGGGCAGGCCGGAGCCCGTCCCGATAATTTCCAGCACTGCCTCGAAGCCGTTACTGGATGGCTGCAAGCCAGTAGGTTGAGGGTGAATCCGGCGAAGATGGAGATCTTGTGGCTGGGTCACCCGGGCGGGGTGGGTGCCCGACTTCCGACCCTGGACGGTGCGGCGCTGTGCCCAGCGCCGTCTGTGAAGAGCCTGGGGGTCCACCTGGACTCCCAGCTGACCATGGAGGCCCAGGTCTCTGCGGTCAGCAAGGCTGCTTTTTCCACCTCCGCCAGGCAAGGAGGCTGGCCCCCTACCTCTCCCGGAACGACCTGGCCACGGTGATCCAAGCCACGGTCATCTCAAGGCTAGATTACTGTAACGCGCTCTACGTTGGCCTTCCTCTGTCGTCGATCCGGAAGCTCAAGCTGGTGCAGAACACTGCCACCCGGCTCCTGTCTGGCATGCCAGCAGGTTGCCGTATAACACCCATCTTGCAGGATCTGCACTGGCTGCCTATTGAGCACCGGATCGCCTTCAAAGTGTTGGTTCTTACCTTCAAGGCTCTGTACGGCCTGGGGCCAGCGTATCTGAGGGACCGCCTCACTCCCTATTGCCCATCGAGATCACTACGGTCTGAGGATGCCAACTTCCTGTAAATACCATCAGCAAAGTCGGCACACCTGACATCTACCCGCCGGAGGGCGTTCTCCGTCATAGCCCCCACGCTGTGGAACGCCCTCCCGGCCGAAACCAGAGCCCTGAGGGATTTACTCCCATTCAGGCGGGCTTGCAAAACCCATCTGTATAGGCAGGCCTTCGGAGAGTAGGCCCGCGTGCTCTGGGTACTGTGTTGTGGCTCCTGTTGCTGCTCCATTTGTTTTATTGCCTGTTCTGCTATTGCTCTAATTGTTCAATTGTTTTATGTTTTTAATCTTTGTTTTTATGCCCCTGGCTCTTGTGAGCTGCCGCGAGCCCCCGGGAGTCGGCGGCATAGAAGCCTCAATAATAAATAAATAAATAAATAAATCTGGCTGTGGCATTTTCCACTAGCTGAGGCTTTTGAATACTTTCCAAGGGTAGATCCATGTGGAGTGCATTACAGTGGCCTAATCAAGGGGTAACTTAGGCCCCTTCCACACCGCTGAATAAAATCCACATTGAACTGAATTATATGGCAGCGTTGACTCAGGGCCCTTCCAGCTATATAATCAAGAATATCAAGGCGGAAAAATCCCACAACATCTGCTTTCTGAGTTGCTGAGAGGCAGAAGTATATTACAGTGAGTAACAAGGCCACTTCGCTTGCACTACTATAGTATAAACCAGAGTTCCTTGTTCAAATATTATTTCATCCATAAACTTCCTAGGTGGCCTGTATAAATTGTCCTCTCTCAACCTTAACCAAGATGGCATCTGCTATCTGTTTTTTTTATGTTTGTATACTTCTCCAGGAGACTTGCCAATTGGGCCGTAAAATAAATAAATACATATACAAAGCACAGTATACTTGTATTGTTGGGCACCTGCCATTGTTTACACTTCTGCATTGCTGTCCCTCCTAACATTCTGTCACTACTGGGGTTTTTTTTTTGCGGATTCTCCAGTTGTCCTTGGGCCCTTCTTCCACACAGCCATATAACCCAGAATATGAAGGCAGAAAATCCCACAATATCTACTTTGAAGTGGGTTATCTGAGGCCTCACTGTCATATATTCCAGTTCAAAGCAGAACATGTGGAATTTTATTCAGCTGTGTAGAAAGATCCCTTGTCTCCAGCATCCCAGCTGTGACAAGTCAGAGAAAGTGGAAGAGCATCTTTCTGTTATGTTAGCACTCTTCCATTAGGCAGTTATGCAGAGCTGGTTCACAGTAAGAAGGTAAGCCAAGAGACAACAGATGAAAAAGTGGCGTGGGACTATATAGACCTATCTCCATTTGATTTTTTTAGTGTCACCTTTTTCACCCAGAAAATATGTCAATACCCCAAACAATGGCAACTAGACCAGTTTGCTTTTTTAAAAGCTTGCTTTTGACTGAAAATGGCCCAGATGCATCAGCGTAGCTTGCCCTCTGTTGTCTCTCCCTGCAATAGACAGTGGTGACAGTCCTATGCCATGTAATACAGTTTGAAATTGCATTATATCAACAGTACTGACTAATATTGTTTCAAGCTGCATTATATGGCAGTGTAGATAGGGCCTTAGAGAAGAGGGCCTACTTGAGACATCTTGACCAAGAGCCTCTCAAAACCTAGCAATGGCCTTGACCGCCTATCAACTTCAGATCTACAAAATTTGCAAAATGATGACAATATTGACCTATCAACAGAATTTTTGCTATGGTTAAGATAGTGACTTGAACCCCCCAGAGCAGCTGTAGTGCAATGGTTCCCAATCTTCTTTTGGTCATGCGCCACCTAAGCATGACTAAAACCCTGATGCCCACCCGCCGCCCCATGACATACAATTCTTATTATTCAGAAAGTGAACTACTCACATAGAAGAAACCTAAAAGTCCATTAACTTGGTCTAAACAAGCTTCCAGTTAACATGGCATCCATGAAAGAGAAAAAATAATGAAAGGACAATTGAAGTACTGAGTAAAAGTCACCAAGAAGTTGTTAAAATAATATTAGTAAGAAGAAGAATTGACATGAAAAAATAGCAAATAAAACTTCAAAACATATAATACAGAACTGAAATGCATAAATATAAAATAATTTAATGGATGCTTTTCAGTAATACTTTGATATTTTAATTACTATACAAAAAGACATTTCCATATGTTTTACATAGCATGTAAACACATGAACACTGTGAAGAGAGTGGGGTATTTGGAATGCAAGCTGTCTCCCTTTTCTGTGCTCCTGCTCTAGTTCACTCTCTGCTCTCCCCACATATTTCTGCTAGCGGCCGTTCCCATTCTCCATTGTCACCAGCTGAGCGAGTATATGAGGCCCCTAGAACCATAAGAAATGCAACGAAAAAAAATCATGTTAATAACTCATTCTCGAATTGCCTCCCCCCCTTAAAAATAAAATTGTCCCTGTGGGACATGTGCCTGACATTGGAAACAAGGTCTTTAGTGGGATAAATGATGTTAAGTCCTTTTAAGGTCTGCTCTTTCAATAAGTAATCTTCAATTTAAGTAATACTAAACAATATTACATCAACGAAATAAAACATTTATTTATACAATCCAAACAACTTCAGAAAATTATAGAAATATTCAAAAATGATTTGATAGGAACACTAAAGAAAACGACAAATAACTTCCAAATAATTTCCTGCTCTGTATTGCAAAATATATTTTGGCCTAAACCCAGGCTTCATCTATACTGCCATATAACAACAACAACAACTTTATTTTTATACCCCGCCACCATCTCCCCAAAGGGACTCAGGGCAGCTTACAAGGGAACAAGCTCAAAAAAATACAGATAAAATCAAATCAAATCAACAACACATCAGAAAAAACATTTCACAGTTACAACAAACATTTTAAAACAATATCATGACTGAATGATTAAGTGCTGAATACGGCGGGCTCAGGGTATGTGCAATGGTTCCTAAATATCGCCAAAGGAAAGTGCAAGATTCAAATAAAATTCAATAAGGCCCAGCTGGGAGGGTAATATCCTTAGCCATTTAAAGTGTCAGGATTACAGGAAGGAGAGCCAACTAAAGTGCAGGAGCCTTTGTGAGATCGAACCAATTATCTGGTGAACTGCCCAATCAAATGCACAACAGAACATCCAGGTTTTTAGGTCCTTACAGAAAATGGATAGAGTAGGTGACAATCTGATCTCCCTAGATAAAGAGTTCCAGAGCTGGGGGCTGCCACCAAGAAGGCCCTCTCCCTCATCCCCACTAACTGCTCTTGAGACGACAGCAGAAGTGAGAGAAAAGCCTCCCCTGCACTGAACTGCATTATATGGCAATCTAAGGGCGGTTCCAGACAACGGTAAAGTCCACGCCAATCCAGGGTTTAAAAACCCTGGTTAGGGCAGACTGTAGTCCACCCAACAGCTTGGATAACACTTACTTTTGGAGCTTGGTGTCTAGATGCCCTACCAGAACCTTTCAGGAGGAGAGCAAGACACTCAGACCCCCCTCCCCAATCCCCACAAACCCCTTAAAAATAAAAGAATGTACCCGGATGCCATTAAAGTGTTGCTGGAGCTCTCCTGGCACTTAGGAATAATACACCAGGAGAGAGGGGGCAAGAGCGATTTTCCTGGCGTGTCATTTCTAAGCACCAGAAGAGGACAAGCAGCAGGGAAATGCTGGTCCCATAAGGTATTTTATTTTAAAACAATTTGAGGGGGGTAGGGGTTGGGTTTGGGGAGGGGGGTTGAGTTGCAGTTTTCCAGATTCAGCCCAGAAAAACATGAGAAGGCTGTCTGAACTGCCCTCTCCGAAGTCCAGTACTTTTGAGGGGGCAGTACAGACAGCAGCCGTAGTAGAATTGACCCACACCTTTCAAGAAGGCGTAGATCAAACCGACTATCAAATGGCCTCTGCACAAAGCAGTTTCCCTGCTTTGAGTTGAATGTGTGGAGTGTCATCTGGATGCCTCCAGCAAAAATCTGGGAGGGTGAGCATTTTGTGCTCTGTCTGGATGCGCCCTAGATCCGAAAATCCAGTTCAGTGCAATTACACTGCATTATAAGCAGTGTAGATAATAAGGCCCCAGTTCCTAGTCCTAGGAAGAGTAAAGTGATTGGATCAGTTTCTAAATGGTAAATTCTTTGAGTCAATGGGCCTAGTCTAGGGCTAATATTGTGATTGAAATCACGTTGCACTGCACAATTATAGCACTATGAGCCCACTGTTATCTGCATAACAACATTGTTTGGGAACTTTGTAGTTTGAGGAGGCAAAGTAAGAATTCTAAGCAGTCTTCCCTAAATCGCGAATCCCAGAATTCCATAGGATACAGCCATGCCAACTACAATAGTCAAATTGTAGGGTTATAATTGTGTAGCTAAAGTGCCTTCTCAAAAACGTATCTTATCCAAACATCCAGAATTGCCAAAGTTCCACAAATAGAAAAATATTACCATTTTAAATTAAATATCCACTGAGAAGTATTTACAATAACAAGAGAGAGAGAGAGAATGACACTGTGGGTGAATTAGTTTCACCCTAACATTATTTTTAGCACTGTCATTAAATAACGTAACTTAATGACCATTAGCATACATTTCATAGATATGTCCCTCCCCTTCTAACATGAACACAACTGAATAGGGGTTTTTTTTAAACCTTATTAAAGATCAGTTAACACACTGATCCTTTTCTACTAACTCTCCTGTAGCAAAGATCCATGTTCAGTGCCTTTTAGGAATTCATTTCAGAATGGAAATAGGAAGAATAATTATATGTCAGTTTGAGCCTTAGCTAAAATGAGGAGCAACCCCCCCCCCCCCCCAATTCCTCTCCTCCCTTTAGCATTCCCAGAGTTTAATCATTACAAGGGGCAGTCCTGGGTTTTTTTTCTTCCTCCTTTTTTCTTCTTTTTTTTACTACAGAGGGTAAAGCTGGTCCTGACACACAGCCCCACACACTGTCACGGCAGTGAAAGATTGGCTCATGTTTTGTCCCTTCTGGCCAATGGCAAAATTTGGATGTCTCAGCCTCAGATTGTTACCCACTTCAAAGCAGTGATTATGCAAATGGGCACTTTTTAAAATGAGGGGTGGGGAGAATTATTTATCACACAATAAACCCCCTGCTAGGGTGGGAAACAAAGATGCGATCACTTCTAGCCAAAGGCTCAAAAGGTGGTGGGTTTTACCGGGTTAACCTAATTTCAGTAATTCTTTTATTCACACATACATCTCTCACTCTATTTCACACACACACACACACACTTTCTCTTTTTCTTTGTGATGCTGAAGGCAATCTAGTGTATAGATTAATGTACTGCAAACTTGATTTAATTACTATGACTGCTTGGGAGGAAGGTTGCTAATATTTTCCATTAATGCTCACAAGGGTAGTATTTTAACGTGTCTATATGATATGTAAAAAGTATAGGCCGTAGATTATGTCAGTGATTATGATAATAATGATATTGATGAAGATTATGGTAATGCCAATGACAACAAAGAAAATGAAGGTAAAGATAGTTATATAGAGATGTGATAATCTAGACTTCATTGATACAGACAAGCTGGATGTCTGGATAAGATACGTTTTTGAGCTGTGGGGAGAAGGGCGGGGTAGAAATAAATAAATAAATAAGCACCAGATAGATCAGATTTGGCTACTTAAACTTGGGAAAAATTAAATAGGATTAGGGCTTTGATAAGGCAATTGCTCCCAATCCAGTGCTTAAATATGTGTTGAAACACAACTCTCATTGTTATTTTCTGTTGAAGTACAGCTTTAGTGTTGAAATACATCCTCATTGTTTTTATTATCCAATATGTTTGTGAGGGCATGCAATGAAAGTTGTCTTTTTATAAAATTGCATTTCTACAAATTGGTATTTATGTATCATATCAGAAGCAAACCAAGGGTACAGTTGTAATGGGTTTTTTTAAAAAAAAACCCACAAAGTTTTAAAAACTTGGCATTATACTAAATGTCCTTTGACCAGTAGATGGTCACTTGGAGTGCCTCTGGTGTTGCTATAAGGAGGTCCTCCATTGTGTGTGGCAGGGCTCCGACTGCATTGTAATGGGTGGTCTGTGGTTTGTTTTTCTCCACACTCGCATGCCGTGGACTCCACTTTGTGGCCCCATTTCTTAAGGTTGTCTCTGCATCTCATGGTGCCAAAGCGCAGCCTGTTTAGCGCATTCCAAGTCACCCAGGCTTCTGTGTGCACAAGAGGGAGTTTCTCATTCAGTATCAGCCATGGCTTGAGGTTCCGGGTTTTAGCCTGCCACTTTTGGACTCTTGCTTTTGAGGTGTTCCTGTGAGTATCTCTGTAGATCTTAGAAAACTATTTCTTGATTTAAGGCATTGGCGTGCTGGCTGATATCCGGACAGGGGATGGGCCAGAGATGTTACTACCTTGGTCCTTTCATTATTGGCTGCTACTTCCAGGCGGATGTCAAGTGATGCAATACCAGCCAAACAGTATAATTTCTCCAGTGGTATAGGGCGTAGACATCCTGTGAGAATGCGGTATGTCATTAAGAGTCACATATACTGTTTTAGCATGGTGAGATGTGTTCCACATTAGGCATGTGTATTCAGCAGCAGAGTAGCAAAGCGCAAGGGCAGATGTCTTCACTGTATCTGGTTGTGATCCCCAGGTTGTGCCAGTCAGCTTTCGTATGATATTGTTTCTAGCACCCACTTTACAAACTGGTAATTATATATTTGTTATATTATAATAATAATAGTAACAATAACAATAATAGTTTAAAAACTTTATTTATATTCCACCCTATCTCCTCTAAGGGATTTAAGGCAGCTTCCAACAAAAAATGGCAAATATTCAATGCCATAATACATTAAACAAAGACAAAATAAGCAACCCCACCTAATCCCACGCCAGCAGGCGGCCACATAACACCTGTTTTGCAGGATCTGCACTGGCTACCAATTGAGCACCGGATCACCTTCAAAGTGTTGGTTCTCACCTTTAAGGCCTTGCACGGCCTGGGGCCAGCGTATCTGAGGGACCGTCTCACCCCATACTGCCCTTCGAGATCACTTCGGTCTGAGGACTCCAACCTCCTGGAGATACCTTCGGCGAAACTTGCAAGATTGACATCTACCCGCCGGAGGGTGTTCTCTGTCATAGCGCCTACACTGTGGAACGCCCTCCCGGCCGGAACTCGGGCCATGAAGGACTTGCTCCCGTTTAGACGGGCTTGTAAAACCTACCTGTTTAAGCAGGCCTTTGGCGAGTAGGTCCTGCCCATGCCCCGCCATCTGTTCGTTCGTCCTAGGACGATGTGCTGCTCATTGTTGAATTGTGCTATTGTTTGCTGTACTGCTGTTGTTTTAATTGTTTTTAAATGTTTTATTGCCTTGTATTTTACTGTGCCCTTCGGCTCCTGTAAGCCGCTGCGAGCCTCAGGGAGTCGGCGGCATAGAAGCCCGAATAATAAATAAATAAATAAAATTCATAACCATAACAAAGTGACCGATAAATAAAATTAAATAATAACATAACTGGACAACCTCAACATTTCTAACATTAAACACAACCTTAAGTCTAGCCAAGTCTAAAACTACATATAAAGTTGTTAAAATTGTTACAGATTTTTATGCAGCTAGCCGAGCTAAAGCAAAACGCCATATATATATATATATATATATATATATATATATATATATATAATATAGGATTAATGTAAACACCCCATGAGAGCACAAAGGAGTATACACATCAAAGCACAAACACAACCCAACAGCTGAGCACAACATTTTGCAACAACAATTGCACAAAGGGATGGCTGGAGACTAAGCTTGTTACTCGTAGTTCCCATTGAAATGCTTGTTTCAATATTGAAATATGACCATCAAACAACTGAGTCTGTATGTAGCCCACATTACCAACAGTGAGACCACACTGTCTTCCTGTTAGATGTATCATTGAGACGAAGGGAGATATAAAAGCTGAGTGGAATACGGCATATAGGCAGTGCATGCCCCCACCCACATCCCCAATCAGTTTTTTGAGAGCTTGAGACACTTTATGCCCCACTGATATTTTAAAAACCCTAAAGCCCCACTAAAACAAGTTATCTTCCCCACTAGATTCTAGAAATTTTGTGATAAACTCCATCTTTTCTCCCGCACTATTGGCCTACAGTGAGAGGCTGTTTTCCCCTGTAGAGACTCGTGTGCTACAACAAGGCTCTCGTGATCCGCATCTGCTAATTCTCACTGGGGCCATTCAGAAGGGATAAAGCCAAGCCATGGAAGGCAATCAGATTGCTTTTGATTCTTATCTCCCTCCAGCTGGGGAGATAAGGACTTATGAGCCCTGATTTCTAATTGATTACTAGGTCTCCTTTTGGAGCCAACCCACAAATGCCCAGCCACATGCTTGTATCCAAAGGACTGCCAACTCCCCATGGCACCTTCTCAAGACCTCCAACTTTGTACCCTAGTTTAACTGCTTGTGTTTAATTCTACCCTTGGTTGTGTACACATTTACACTAGCCATAAATTGGAAATGACTTGAAGGCATACCATCACCCCAACAAAAGTTAACATTGTCAAATTTGCTCTATATGATTCCGCTCTTCTCATAGGGACAAACACAAATGTAAGTAATGCTATGCAATGTAGGGCCAAATTCACCACTGCATAATAGATTAATTCTGTTGACAGTGGCAGAAGCAGATATACACAGATAACATGGTCATCTCTACCTTGTCTTTCCAAGTTGTGCATTGTGATAATGCATCTTATACTTTGGATTGTAGTTGTGGATTGTGCATTTCACAATAGCACTCAATCTTTTGCTTGTGTTGCATAATAATACAAAGTGCTGGTCAATACCTTTAATGCCCTAGTTCGGGTCCAGGCTATTTGACCAATCACATCTCCTCTTACAAACCAGCCTGAGCATTGCTGTCATTGGAGGAGGCCCTGCTCTCAGTCCCACCCCAATCCCAAGCACAGCTGGTGGGAACGAGAGAGGGGCCTTCTCCGTGGTCGCCCCCCACCTCTGGAACTCTCTTCCTAAAGAAATAAAGATGGCCCCTTCCCTCCTTTTCTTAAAAAAAACAACAACTGAAGATCTATTTCTGCTCACTTGCATATGGAGAGGAGGAGGAATAGATGGTTTAGAAATCACAAGTTGAGTACTTTTAGTATTTGGGCTTTCCTCATCCACGCCAGCCCAATGACCTCAACTGACCATAACTGACCTCAACTGACCACATAACCAACCCACACTGTTTTGTGAACCCTTGTTGGCTGTTGTAAATTAATGTGTGTGTATTGTTTAGATTTATATTATTATAGAATTTTGTCTGATTATGTGTAGTTTAATGTATTGGTGCCAGTTTTAATTTACTCATGTTAGGACTTAATTTGATGTTAGGCTTTAATGTTACTTTTATATGTGGGGTTTTTCTGGGATTTTATGTTAGTATGTGTTTTATATAGGTATTGAATGTTTGTCATTGTTATGCTGGAATCCATCCTGAGTCCCCTCGGGGGGATAGGGCATAATACAAATAAGGTTTTTTTATTATTATTTTACTGACACAAAAACACAGTATGTCATCCCAAAATCACAAGTTGAACACTTTCTAGGTGTCTAGGACTGTGTGATGTATTTTCGAATGATGTACGCAGAACCAAGTAAGGTGGCCTTTTGCAGTTGACAGATTGTGATTTTGTCAATGTTTATTGTTTCCAAATGCTGGCTAAGGTATTTTGGTAGGGCAGTGCTTCCATAGTATAAGTCCACATGAGGGTATTTTTGCTGTACTAAGGAGATATTGAGTGGCAGTCAATATAAATTTGTAAAGTGCAAATATTTAAAGATGGCACTTCCACCACACACACACTGCTGAGTTTTCTCCTTCATGTTCCAAATGGGTTTATGAATTTCCAATTCGTAAAAGCAAGCTCAACGTGGTCAGTGTGTCCTAATCAAATGATTTCAGATCACTGGTCAGGATCGTGGATTTCAAGCCCTAACAGATTTCATCAGAGTTTACCTCTTGATCTGTAACAGAATCATGCCACAGCCTCTTGGACATTTTAGACTCAAGGCAGCGTGGCCAACCACATGGATTCTGGGAGCTGAAGTCCAAAAGGGACAAAAGAATGAAAACCACTGGTCTAGGGCAACATTGGGATTTATTTTTTTTAGCATTTTTGGTTGTTCAATCCCATCTCATTATATATGGTAGGTGGGAATGATTGAAGTGTAACTGAAGCTCAAAACTTCTCCACTGCAAGAGGTCCTCCACATTTGCTAGGAGCTAAAGTTAGACTTATATTTAAGTAACTGTCTGTAGGACTGAACTGTAAATCCAGGCAAAGTGAAGAGTATTTATCTCCTTGAATATATTGATTCCATTTGTGTTAGTGAATGCACTTTTTATCTATTAGCTCATTATGCCACGTAGATCAGTTGAAGTCAAAATGCTCCACGTGATCCTTGCAGATGTTAGGCTACAACTGCAGCCATTCTCAAGTAGTCTGTCCGATCTTGCTAGACAGAGATACAAGCAGTCCCCAAGTTAGAAACATCCGACTTGCAAATGACTCATAGTTAAGAATGGGAGTGAGGCAACAGGAAGTGAGAGAAATCTACCACTTGGAAGGGAAATTCACTCCTGAAAGAGTTTTCATGGGGGAAAGGTGTCTCCACTCAAGCTTTATCACTGATCCTTATTTCCACAACAAGCCAAAATTTTCAAAATTTTATTATCACAGGGACAGAAAGTGAGGTGAAGTCTTCTGAACAGGGGCACAGACAGCAAAACAAACACCGTAAAGGTGTTGTTAACCCTTCCCTTGTACAAAACATAGATAGATGATAGATAGATAGATAGATATGATAGATAAGTAGGTAGATAGATAGGTAGGTAGCCTGGTTACACTTTAAAATGTACCTGTTCTGACTTACAAACCTCGAAACTTGGGGACTGCCTGTAAGGGGAGCTGTACTCTGATGTATCCACAAGGCACCAGATTGAGGAGGATTATTCTGAGTGCCTGTTAATCACTCTGCTGGCAGGTGGCAATTCTCAGTGAATCAATGTTTGTGTGCCTTGAAGTCACCTGTTGATTTATGGTGACCCTATGAATTTCATAGTGTTTCCTTAGGAAGGAATATTCTGAGCCTCCGATTGTCTACTATGTTTGCTGTAGGCTACAATTCAGATTAACGCAAATATTTTTTTTCTATTGTCTTTGATTTGTGTCTTTTAGTCAAGCATATAACTAGAAGTCTCTTCCCCTTGATCAAGACTCAGAAGAGTCCTATTTTGATCAATGATTTACTTAGTAATTTTTTACATAGGCATAAATGTGAACGTGGGCATGATGGGGCACCTGCTACAGCATCCATAAAACGATTTAGAAATCATCTTCACCTTACCTTCAAAGTGCTGGTACTGACCTTTAAGGCCTTGAATGGTCAGGGGCCAGTGTACTTGAGGGATCACCTCACCCCATATTGTCCCACTAGACCACTGTGTTCAGTCACATAACCTTATTGTTTGAACAGGTGTTTGGCCTCTAAAACTGCAGACCCTCTGACACCTTTACGGTGTTTGTTTTGCTGTCTGTGCCCCTGTTCAGAAGACTTCACCTCACTTTCTTGTAAACCTTGTAATCCCAAATTGCAAGACCTTTCATTTGACTTCAACATGGAGGAGAGCTTTCCGTATTATCGCGCCAACACTCTGGAATGTGCTCCCTCCAGAAGTTCGTGCTTTGTCTAGCTTGCTGGCTTTCCGGAAGGCCTGCAAGATCTTATTGTTCGAACAGGTGTTCAGCCTCTAAAACTGCAGACCCTCTGACAGTTTAAAACTGCAGGCCCTCTGTTGCCTGCTACCATGCGTTTTCGGGTTGTTGTATTATTTTTTTAATTTTTAAAAATGTATTATGTACATGCTGTTTTTAACTGTGTTTTTACTGTGTAAGTCGCCCCGAGCCGGATGGGAGTGGCAACGGACAAATCAAAATAAAATAAATAAATAAATTTCTGCAAAGAATAAAACCATCGATAACCATTTTCTTATAAAAATTATATATTTTATTCATAGATCTGTTTCATTTTTGAGAACAAGGCCCTTGCTCTGAGCAGTAAATACATACTAGAATAAACTCTGTGAAATATACAAAAATACATCTTTATTCCCCCCATTTCCCCTCATGACAATGTTTCTTTTGTAATAAATAGAAGAAATGTGTGTTTCTGTGCACCTTGACTGCACAGAATGCTCCAAATATGCTGAAATGTTCATAGCTCATGGAGTCATAAATATATAGGCACAGAGTACAACCCCTGTGTCTTCAGAGGCTACATTCCAAGACTCCAATTAATACCTGAAACTGTGGATAATGGTGAATCAATCTTATATATACAGTGTATTGAAAATACTTGGGCTGGAAGCATACCACACAATCACACTGGAGGCCCACGAGAGGCCCACAAACGCAAACACAAACACAAACAGGAAGAAATATTTTTGGAGTATGGGGAGATTAAACTGTGGATATCAAATCCATAGATAAGGGGGTACCCTACCATCCACATTAATATATATTGAAATAGTTTGTTTTTCATTCATTCAGTTGCTTCCAACTCTTCGTGACTTCATGGACCAGTCCACGCCAGAGCTCGCTGTCAGCCGTGGCCACCCCCAGCTCCTTCAAGGTCAAGCCAGTCATTTCAAGGATAACATCCATCCATCTTGCCTTTGGTTAGCCCCTTTTCCTTCCATTTTCCCCAGCATCATTCTCTTCTCCAAGCTTTCCTGTCTTCCCATTATGTGACCTGGAGCCCATCACCAGCGGCGCAATGGGTTATACCCTTGTACTGGCAGGACTGATGACCGATTGGTCAGTGGTTCGAATCCAGGGAGAGCGGGTTGAGCTCCCTCTGTCAGCTCCAGCTCCCCATGTAGGGACATGAGAGAAGCCTCCCACAAGGATGGTAAAAAACATCAAACATCTGGGTGTCCGCTGGGCAACATCCTTGCAGACGGTCAATTCTTTCACACCAGAAGCAACTTGGAGTATCTCAAATCGCTCCTGACACACACAAAAAAATACTATGTGAAATAGTATAGGAGTCGTCAAAAGTCAAGATAAATAATGGATGATCCATTCTTCACCCCAAGTTCTGCCCTCCAACCCAACCCACAATTACAATACAAGAGTCAGCCAAGATTTCCACGCTTGTGTTCAGTCCTTACGACACAAAATAAGAATAACAACAAATGACTTGTAATTGGATCTTACACACAAACACACACATACTGAACTACTCCTCCAAACTTTCATTTTCTCCTTTCTCCCAATAAATTGCAGGAGACATACAGGCAAAAAATTGAACTACGGCTTAAGACAGTGGTTCTCAATCTGTGGGTCCCCAAATGTTTTTGCCTTCAACTCCCAGAAATCCTAACAGCTGGGATTTCTGGGAGTTGTAGGCCAAAACACTTGCAGGGAGGGACCCACAGGTTGTGAACCACTGGAAAGGGGAAGAAGGAGGAAACAAAAGACACAGAGCTTTGCCAGTGCAGGAAAGTGCAGATCAGAAAAGAGGCAAAAGTTTGGCTTGACAGGTGGAATTCCCATCGCCTCCAGGCTGGCAATGGGAAAGGAGGCAGAAGGGAGAGATTGGGATGTAGGCAAGCCATGGGCAAACTTGGGCCTTCCAGGTGTTTTGGACTCCAACTCCCACCATTCCTAACAGCCTTGGGCCCTTTCCTCCCCCCCCCCCCAGCCACTTAAGCTGAGCTATCTATCTATCTAATCAATGGTTTGTATAGCACAGGGAAGGGTTAATTCCTCCATGCTGTTTGTTTTGCTGCCTGTGCCCCTGTTCAGACTTCACCTCACTTTCTGTCCCTGTGAAAATTTAGGCTTGCTGTGGGAATAAGGATCAGTGATAAAGCTCTTTCAGGAGTGAATTTCCCTTCCTAGATTTCTCTCACTTCCTGTTGTGTCGCCTATGAGTTGTTTGTAAGTCAGGTGTTTGTAACTCGGAGACTGCCTGCATCTACTTTCTGGACATTCCTTCATCAGCCACTCTAGGCTGTAGGGAGCCATCAAAGAGGAGTAAATTTCCCTTCCAAGTGGTAGATTTCTCTCACTTCCTGTTGCCTCGCTCCCGTTCTTAACTATGAGTCGCTTGTAAGTCGGATGTTTGTAACTTGGGGACTGCTTGTACCTTTATCTAGTAGGCCTGGGCAATCATGGTTCCAAATGGTTCTAAAGTTCTTACAAAACTAAAGTTCTGGTGGTGAAAACTAGGTGGCGCTGGTGCTTTGCTTCTACGGTGTTGCTAAAGTTCTGGTGGTGAACATTTCAGAACTTTAACAAAACTTTCAAAACTTCATTATTGGCAATTTTTAAGGACCAGAACCAATTAGGAACTGCCATTTATAACGAAATTTTGAAAGTTTTGTTAGAGTTCTGAAATGTTCACCACCAGAACTTTAGCAACACTGTAGAAGCAAAGTACCAGCGCCACCTAGTGTTCACCACCAGAACTTTAGTTTTGTAAGTACTTTAGAACCATTTGGAAACATGATTGCCCAGGCCTACTATCTAGCTAGATCGGACGGACTACTTGAGAATGGCTGCAGGTATAGTCTAACACAGGCCTGGGCAAACTTTGGCCCTCCAGGTGTTTTGGACTTCAACTCCCACTATTCCTAACAGCTTCAGGCCCCTTCCTTTTGCCCCTCAGCCGCTTAAGCGGCTGAGGGGCAAAAGGAAATGGCCTGAAGCTGTTAGGAATTGTGGGAGTTGAAGTCCAAAACACCTGGAGGGCCAAAGTTTGCCCAGGCCTGGTCTAACATCTGCAGTTATAATCTAAGCCTCTTAAGTGGCTGAAGGGAAAAAGGAAAGGGCCAGAGGCTGTTAGGAATGGTGGGAGTTGGAGTCCAAAACACCTGGAGATCAGAAAGGTGGGAAAGTTTGCCCTTTAGAAGGCTGGGCTTTCAGTCTGGCTTTTTCTTAAATCAGGGCGAAACGAGGCTTCTCGGGCTGGGGCCAGTAGTCCATCTCGGATGCGGAGCTGCCCCCAGGGCTGGCGGGAGACATAGTGCAGCCGTAGGCCGAGGAAGAGGAAACGGAGGAGGAGGCCGAAGGAGCCGGGCTGGCGGTGCAGCTCCAGGAGGTGGTGGTGGAGGAGGAGGAGGATGGAGAGGGGCTGCAGTCCCCGGGGAAGGAGCCCGCCCCGTGGTCGGCCAGGCGGAGGGTCTCGCTCAGGGCCCAGATGTAGTTGTGGGCGAAGCGGAGCGTCTCGATCTTGGTGAGCTTGGCGTCGTCGGGGAAAGTGGGCAGCACCTCGCGCAGGGCGTCCAGGGCCGAGTTGAGGTGGTGCATGCGGTTCCGCTCCCGGTTGTTGGCCTTCAGGCGGCGGCTCTTCTTGATCCGCTGCACCGTCTCGGCCGTCTTGGCAGGGCGGGCGCCGCTCCGGGAACGGCGGGCCCGCCGGCCCTTGCAGTCCTGGCGGCGGGCGAGGAGGCTTCCTGCCGTCGAGGGCGAGAGGAGCCGGGAAGAAGAGTTGAGATCCTCCTCGTCCTCCTCTTCATCGTCCTCCCCTTCGGAGCCGGAGGAGAAAGGCGAGAGGGAGGAGGGAGAGGAGGAGGAGGAGGGCGCTGCCGGCGAGGAGCGCACCCCCAGCAGCAGTAGTCTTTCCTCCTCTTCTTCCTCCTCTTCCTCCTTCAGCTCCAGGTTCTCCGGCTTCACGAACATCCTGGAGGGAGACAAGAAGAAGGAACCATCACCACCAGGGAAGGAAGGACAGGTCACATCAGGGGGAGGGGTCACATACAGAGAAAGAGAGAGAGAGGAGAGAGAGAGAGAAAGAGAGAGGAGAGGAGAAAAAGAGAGAAAAAGAGAAAGAGCAAGGAGAGGGAGAGAGAGAGAGAGAAAAGAGAGAGAGAGAGAGAGAGAGACAGAGACAGAGACAGAGACAGAGACAGAGAGAGGAAATGTTCCCCAAACATCTGGAGAACAATCCTTCCACTTCATCACACTAGTAGAGCAAAAATCCACTTTTAATCCGGATTCTGCCTCCTGCAGAATTCTGGGATTTGTAGTTTAGTGCGGCTGTTCAAGGCTCCTCCCTGAACTACAAACCCCAGAATTCTGCAGGAGGCAGAAACCGGATTAAAAGTGGATTCATTCTCTAGTGTGATCAAGTACAAAGAAAGAGCCTCCACCACACCACACTCCGGGGCAGAGAGTTCCACTGTGGAACAGCTCTCACAGTCAATAAGTTCTTCCTGATGTTCAGGTGGAAACTCCTTTCCTGTAGTTTGAAGCCATTGTTCTTCACATTAGAGAAAAATCTGCTTAAAATCCGGGTTGTCCCCTGCAGAATTCTGGGGTTTGTAGTTTAGGGAGGGGCCTTTAACAGCCTCACTAAACTACAAACCCCAGAATTCTGTAGTAGGCAGAAACCGGATTTTAAGCGGATTTTTTCTCTCTAGTGTGATAAAGTAGACACCCAGGGCAGCGGAAAATAAAACTTCCTCCCTCCTGTATTTTCGAAGGCTTTCATGGCCGGAATCTCTGAGTAATGTGAGTTTTCCGGGCTGTCTGGCCATGTTCCAGAAGCATTCTCTCCTGACATTTCGCCTGTATCTATGGCAGGCATCCTCAGAGGTTGTGAGGTCTATTAGAAACTAGGAAAATGGGGTTTATATATCTGTGGAATAATGTCCAGGGTGGGAGAATAACTCTGGAACATGGTCATACAGCCCGGAAAACTCACAACAACCTTGCTCCCTCCTCTTTATGGCTTCCCTCACATATTTATTTCTACATGGCCATCATGTCTCCTCTCAGCCTTCTCTTCTTGAGGCTAAACATGCCTGAGGCCAGTACCGTAGCCAGGATTTTGATTGGGGGGGGGGGGATTGGGGGGCTGAGTTTGATTGGGTGGGGGGTTTTTGTTTGGGAGGGCTGAGTTTGATTGGGGGGCTGAGTTTGATTGGGGGGCTGAGTTTGATTAGGGGGAAGGGCTGAGTTTGATTGGGGGGGCTGAGTCTGAATGAGAGAGGATCTACCCTATCAAACCTTTTGTATCGTTATCCCAATACCTCCATGCATATGGGATATATTGAGCATGGTGATCAGATCATGATATGAATACACATAACAGTTTAAATAATGTACCAGTAAGGCCTTCTCGTGGACCACCCTGAGAATTTGGGGGGGGCTGAAGCCACTCACCCCCCCCCCCCCACATGCCTGCCTGAAGCGTTTAGAAATTGTGCCTTCAAGTCATTCCCGACTGATGGTGACCCTCAAGGGAACCCAAGATTAGTTCAGAAGGGGTTTACGATTGCCTTCCTCTGAGGCTGAGAGAGTGTCACCTGCACTGAGTCGGGATTGGGAGTCCATTTCTCCGCAATCAAACCCATTAGCTCTTCCGACTTTCCCAAGACTCTATTGGATCTGGATTGAGTGGCTCAAATCCGCTTGCCTTGCATGGAGCTGCGTGGCACACTAGATAGATACTACTCCTCAAGGAGAGGGTTCTGGAGCTTGGGAGGACCTTCATGGAAGACGTGGGATTCCTCTCGCTCCTTCCCCGCCCGTGTTTTCGGCCTTGGCAGCTTGGACCCAAAAGGAAACCCTCCCCAACCAGGGCCAGGCAGCCTCCCCTGGTCTTGAAACGCACAGAAGACTGAGGGATGCATTTGGACACGACTTGAGCTGCCCTGACTCAACGCTACGAGCCTCACAGTAGAGAATCAAACCACGTTTTCTGCCTCCTGCAGGATTCTGGGGTTTGCTGTTAAAGACTCCTCCCTAAACTACCAACCCTTCCTCCTCCTTTCCCATTGCCAGCCTGGAGGTGGTGGGAAATCCACCTGTCAAGCCAAACTTCGGCCTCTTTTCTGACCTGCGCTTTCCCCGCATTGGCCAGGCTTTTGTTCAAAGTGGATTCATTCTCGAGTGGGATGCGGTCGTGTCAGGGGAGTTGTGTTTCGGTGGGGCAGAGAAGAAGGCTCAAGGAGACAACTCACAATACAACTCCCAATCATTCCAGAACGTAGTTTCCCAAACTCTGGTCCTCCAGGTATTTGGGAATTCAGCTCCCAGAGTCGCTAGCCATTGGCCAAGAGTGCTGAGGCTTCTGGGAGTTGGAGTCCGAAACACCTGGAAGGCGAGAGTTTGGGAGGCTTCCTGTGCCACATCATGCCGCAAGGGGATGCGTGCGATTGCCAAAGGGAAAGGAGGGCGAAAGGAGAGAGAGAGTAGAGAGAGAGAGAGAGAGAGACTTACTTGGTTGCTTGCTCAGCTCTGCTCTCCTTCTCTTTGGGCGTCAAGGCCGGCTCCTCGCCGGCTCGGCTTCAGCGCCAGGCCCCCAGCGCTTTTGGACCCGCGCCTCCCTGCTCCTGGAGAGGTTCTCCCTGCGGTCCGGCGCTGGGTCGGCGCGTGGGGCGCGTGGGCGTAGGGCCTGGCACGCGCCGGGAGGGGACCCTCCGGTGGACAGCGACCTGTCGGCTCGGGCGTCCCTCTCCGTGGCTGTGCGTCTGGCACACGACCCTCCTTAAAACCCCTTATATATATCCCCGGGGAAACAATCAAATCGACCCCCGGGGCTGGCTGGCTCTCCCCCATCCATCCACCCCCCTCCCTCCCTCCTTTCTTTTCATTCTCATCATCCTTCATTTCTTTTTTTGGAAGAGGAGGGGGCTTTCCTCCTTTCTCTCCCCCCCTCCCCTCCCTCCTTTCATCTGATCCCTGCTGCAAAGTGCGCGGCGCATCCCGGGGTGTGATTGGTGCCTCGCGCTCGGCTGGAGCGTGCCGCTCATTTATTAATGAATGGGGGCTCGCGAGGCGCAGCTGCCCAATGGCAGGGCCCCCGCCAGACAGCCACGCGCGCGCGACCGCCGACGCCGCCCCCTCCCTCATTATAGGCCCCGAGGGCGGTGGGCACAACAGCCACGGGAGTCACACGCAGAGGAAGGGAGGAGAAGCAGGTCCAGGGGAGAGCCAGCTTTCCACAGCCCAGTCAATCCTACACTTCGGTCCTCCAGGTGTTTGGTACTCCAACTTCCAGAAGCCCCCACGCAGACATGTAGCCGGGGGGTGGGGGGTGGGGGGTGGGGTGGAGGGGCTCAGCTCCCCCCCCCAGAAATTCTCAGGGTGGTCCACAAGAAGGCCTTACTGGTACATTATTTAAACTGTTATGTGTATTCATATCATGATCTGATCACTATGCTCAGGGCTATAGCCAGGATTTTGATGGGGGGGCTGAGTTTGGTTGGGGGCTGAGACTGGGTGGAAGAGGGTCTACCCTAGCAAACCTTTTGTATTGTTATCCCAATAACCCCATGAATGTGGGATATAATGAGCATGGTGATCAGATCATGATATGAATAAACATAACAGTTTAAATAATGTACCAGTAAGGCCTTCTCGTGGACCACCCTGAGAATTTCGGGGGGCTGAAGCTGAAGCTCAATATATCCCCTCAGCCCCGGCTACATGCCTGACTATGCTTAATATATCCCATATGCATGGGGGTATTGGGATAACGATACAGAAGGTTTGCTAGGGCAGTATTTTTCAACCTTTTTTGAGCCGCGGCACATTTTGTACATTTACAAAATCCTGGGGCACACCACCAACCAAAATGACACAAAATGACACTCTAACACAGTAATACATATAGTTAATATGTTTTAAAATGTATTTATACACTCAGTGTGAAACCTGGGCCTGTTTTGATGAACACAACATAGATATCCTGGCAGAAATGGCAGAAAGACACACACAAAGGTCTTGCTCAACAGCTGGGAGTTATAGTTCACCCGCAATCAAAGAGCATTCTGAACTCCACCAATGATGGAATGGAATCAAACTTTCCACACAGAACTCCCATAACCAAGAGAAAATACTATAAGAGTTTGGTGGGCATTGACCTTGAGTTTTGGAGTTGTAGTTCATCTACATCTAGAGAGCACTGTGGAGGGGAGGGAGGAAGACATGGGGCGAGTCTGCGCAGTACACCTGCACGGGTCATGTCTTTCTCCCTCCCCCCTCCCGCAGAAGCAGCAGCATGAGCAAAGCGAGGCAAAGCGAGCAGAGCGAGGCTGGGAAGAAGGGAGCTCAAGTGGAGAAGAAAAAGTGTTCGGCAGGAGGGGGAAGAAAGGGTATTGGAGATTCCAATTTCCCACAACACACCTGATGATCGCTCACGGCACACTAGTGTGCCACGGCACACTGGTTGGGAAAAACTGTGCTAGGGTATATCCTCTCTCACTCAGACTCAGCCCCCCACCAAATCAAACTCAGCCCCCCACCCAAATCAAAATCCTGGCTACAGCCTTGCCCCCACGGATTTATTTATTTATTTGCTATATTTATATACCACCCCTCTCAGCCCGCAGGCGGCTCGAGGCGGTTCACAAAGCAACAATTCAATGCCCAACAACATCATAAAAACGTTTTAAACATTTAAAAACATTGACATATAATATAAAACCATAAAAACATAATCCAATCTCATAATCCAATTGTTCCATACTCCTATGTCTGTTACAGTGCCTTTTCAAATGCTTGCTCAAACAGCCAGGTTTTGATTTTTTGGGGGGAATGTTAAAAGGGAGGGGGCCGATCTAATGCCCCTAGGAAGGGCGTTCCATAGCTGAGGGGCCACCACTGAGAAGGCCTTGTCTCTCATCCCCACCAAACGTATTTGTGACGTAGTCAGAATCGAGAGCAGGGCCTCCCCAGACAATCTTAATGTCCTAGATCAGGCCTGGGCAAACTTCGGCCCTCCAGGTGTTTTGGACTCCAACTCCCACAATTCCTAACAGCCAGTAGGCTGTTAGGAATTGTGGGAGTTAGAGTCCAAAACACCTGGAGGGCTGAAGTTTGCCCAGGCCTGTCCTAGAAGGTTCATAAGAGGAGATGCATTCAGACAGGTAAGTTGGGCCTTGATTTCACCAAGAGTCAGGCATTTCTAGAGTTGAAGTCGGAGCATTGAGTTATGGCAACTAAAGAGGTGTCGAACAGCATTAACAATGTTTGATACCACTTTAGCCAGGGCCTGCATACTTGAAATGCACCAGATTAATCTGCTCTTGATGACATGAGAGAAGCCTCCCTACAGGGTTGCAAGACATCCGGGCATCCCCAGGCAATGCCTTAGGTCATAGAATCATAGAGTTGGAAGAGACCTCATGGGCCAGCCAGTCCAACCCCCTGCCAAGAAGCAGGAAAATTGCATTCAAAGCACCCATGACAGATGGCCAGCCAGGCTCTGTTTTAAAAGGCTCCAAAGAAGGAGCCTCCGCCACACTCTGGAGCAGAGAGTTCCACTGCTGAACAGCTCTCACAGGAAATTCTTCCTATTGTTCAGATGGAATCACCTTTCTTGTAGTTTGAAGCCTTTTTTCTGCATGCTAGTCTCCATGGAAGCAGAAAACAAGCTTGCTCCCTCCTCCCTATGACTTCCCTCACATACTTATACATGGATATCATGTC
The DNA here is from genome assembly GCA_030556195.1 of Anolis apletophallus. Lineage (NCBI taxonomy): Eukaryota > Metazoa > Chordata > Lepidosauria > Squamata > Anolidae > Anolis > Anolis apletophallus. The sequence goes on along the minus strand of JARBWK010000012.1, from coordinate 79,264,017 downwards.
TCCTCTCAGCCTTCTCTTCTTCAGGCTAAACATGCCCAGCTCTTTAAGCCACTCCTCATAGGGCTTGTTCTCCAGACCCTTTATCGTTTTAGTTTCCCTCCTCTGGACACATTCCAGCTTGTCAATATCTCTCTTCAATTGTGGTGCCCAGAATTGGACACAGTATTCCAAATGTGATCTAACCAAGGCATAATAGAGGGCTAGCATGATTTCCCTATTGAAGCAGGCCAAAATCCCATTGGCTTTTTTTGCTGCCGTATAACATTGTTTGTGCATGTTTAACTTTTTGTCCATGAGGACTCCAAGATCTTTTTCACACGTACTGCTCTCGAGCCATGCACCTCCCATTCTGTATCTTTGCATTTCTTCATCGATGGCTGATTCTCTCACTCCAGAAGCGACCAGAAGTGACTTGTAGCATGCAACCAAACATGCAAACCAACCAACGGACCTTTTCAGGACCAATCATAACAATAATCTCATTCAACATTGAAGGCATGTCAGCTGCCAAAGAACAACTGCTCTATGAACAGAGGATATAACCCAGACCTCTTTATTTGTTAGCGACAGCATTGTGCAGCAATGCACTAAATCAGTGGGACCACCAATACCAAACACACAGCACCGACCAATAGTATGCCAACTATCCCCAACTATAAGGCCTCAGGAAGTTTGATTTAAATGAAGATTCGATTTCAGAAAGGCAGATTGGACTAAATTCTCAGACATGTTAGATGATATGATCATATTGGCCGCGCCAATCCCCGAGGAATCTGCTCTTGGAAGCTGAGCAGAGTCAATCCTGGTTAATACGTGAATGGGTGGCCATCAACAAATACCAAGTGCTGTAGTTGCTGCTGGAGGGATAAGAGAGAAATAAGCAGTCGTTCTATTCCTGTGCGGAAATAAGAAAATGGCATAATGAGAAATAGAAGTTTTTCTACAGCAGTGGTCCCCAATCTGTGGTCTACAAGAACTAAAATATGGTCCGTGACCTCACCATTACGACACCATTGCAACAAGAGTGACTGGTCCCACTAATCCCTTTTATAGTGCTGAGGTTGCAATTTCCAACAGTGAGTTTACCAGGCTGTATGGCCATGTTCCAGAAGTATTCTCTCCTGACGTTTTGCCCACACCTATGGCGGGCATCATCAGATGTGAGGTCTGTTGGAAACTAGGCAAGTGAAATTTATATACTGCATTAACTCTGTTTGATACCACTTTAGCCAGGGCCTATATACTCAAAATGCACCAGATCCATCTGTTTTTGGAAGCTGAGCAGAGTCAATCCTGGTTAATACATGAATGGTAGGCCATCAACAAATACCAAGTTCTCTAGGTGGTGATGGGTAAGGAGGAAAGAAGCTCTATTCTTTTGTGGATGTGAGGAAAAGCCATGAGAAATAGTTCTTCTACACATAGTAGTTCCCAACCTTTGGTCCTGCAGTTGTTTTGAACTTTTCCCCCACCCTCAATGAAGGTCTAATCCCACTGTTCACCCCTTTTGAGCTCCTCTCAGAAATACATTCTCCTACTACTCAGGGCTGTCCAACTTCTACCAGCCCAAGGGCCGGAATTCCGGGCACTGATCACCTGGGGGGCCGCAGCGGGGGTGGGGTCGCTCGCGGGGGCAGGGCCACTTAAGATTCCCTGCACAGTATCAATGGTTGCATTTACCTGCTTATTAGATCATCTAGAACTTATAACAGGAATGGAGCAGGTGTAGTCCTCCTGGTGTCAATGGACTACTAGTCCCATCACCTGCCACCACTTTTGTGGATCTCAAGCTATTTCTTTGGATTCCTCAGCTCTGAAAAATTCTGAAGAAATAGATTGAAATCCATATAAACTCAAGCTAAAATAAATCAACTAAAATAACCCATACCACCCTGGCTAGGATTCAATGCTTGCAGAAAGGTAAAATACAAATTAATTAAATCAACAAATCCGGCAATACCTACCATAAAGGCTGTTTACTCTGATCTTGGTAGTTAAACAGATTCAGTCATGGTTACCACATGGACGGGAAACCACCCAGAAACATCTGGTACCATAGGCTATTTTTCAGAGGAAGGAACTGGCAAAATCATTGCAGAGTATCCTTTAAAACTCTATAAACTCTAAAAAATTAATGGCATCACCATAGTCGACAGGCAACTTTGAAGCAAGTCCTTTCAGAAGTAAGCCCTATTCAGTTTAACTTATTCCCAGTGCCTATGCAGTGGGTTGAGTATTGGCCTAGAGATGCATCTACACTGTTGAATTAATACAACTTAATATCACTAACTCCTCTGGCTCAATGCTATGGAACCATGGGAGTTGTAGTTTGGTGAGTGTCCAGCACTCTTTGGCAAACAATATTTGTTTTAGTTAAAATGTTTATTACTGGTTAACACAAGTAGAGTAATGCAAATCTCAATAATTAAAATCAATTTAGATTTACATTGTCAATAGTCCACAGCCAGACTGGCTCATTGATTCTGGGAGTTGTCATTCAAAACGTAATTGTTATGAGCTCTGCACACACCCTATTGAAATTCATTCTAAATCTAACAAAATAATTGATGTATATTTGTTGTCAGTTGATGCAGAAAACAAAATGCCCCCAGATCAAAAATAAATACATACATACATACATGGAATTTATAGCAGAGGGATGTTCTTAGCATACAATCTTTGTCAGCACAGTAGAAAGTCTAGAAATCCAGTTGATAGATAAGGATACAGCTGGCTATCTTTCAGGGTGCATCTGCACTGTAGAATTAATGAGGTATGATGCCACTTTAACTGCCATGGCTCAATGGTATGGAATCCTGGAAGTTGTAGTTCAGTTAGGCACTGGCACTCTTCAGCAAAACTACAACTCCTATGACTCCTTAGCATTGAGCCCTGACAGTTCAAGTGACATCATACTGCATTAATTGTACAATATAGATCACCAAAAGTGTGTGTTTGGGCGGTGAAAAATCTGTCCTGAGCTTTGGTAGTAAAGGTAGTATCAAACTGCATTAATTCTTCAGTGGGGATGCACTTCCAGTTGGCAAGAACGCAGCTGCAACCCTCACCTCCCCAATGACTGATGCTAGTCTGACTAGAGAAAGAGATACTTTTGCTTTTTTCAAGTCACTGGAGGTTCTTATTTGCACATCATTTTGTTGGAGGAGGAGGAGGAAGAAGGGTGAAGGGAAATGTCTTATTTTAGAGCCTCTTCGTCCTTGTCCCCACCCTCCTTTCCAAGGTAAATAGGACTGAAGACAAACAGAGGTGGTGGGAGCATCTGGGGCTGCCTTTTGACTGAATTGAAGAGGCCCTTGTGTGGTCTGGGGGGTGGCCAGGCCAAATGAGGCTGAGCTGTTATGGAAAAAAGGAGGGGGGTCCTGGAAAGGGGGCTCTCTGCAGCACTGGCCAGGACCTGAGCTGTCCTTGCCAGGGTCAAACTGTTCAACTTGCAGCCCCTTTGGCTCGACTCAAGCCCTCCTTTAGGGCAACAACAAAAGGGATCAAGAAATGGGGAATGGGGGCAAGTGATTTAAGGGAAAGGGCAGGGATCTGGGAGGAGACCGGGGTGACCTTTTGAGAAGTTTTTGTCAGGCTTAGGAAGCCTGAATGTTGGGATGACCTCCCTGCCAGGGCCCTAAAACTGGAGGGGGTTGGAGTTTAAGAAGCCGGGTGAGCTCTTCTTGCTCAAGACAGACATTGGCTGTACAGGGAGATGTGTGAATTTTTTTGCCAGTCATAGAAGTAGAATTATAGAGATCCCAAGGAACATTAAGTCTAACCCCATTCTGCCATGCAAGAATGCACAGTGGAAGCACTCACAAGAGATGGCCACTCAGCCTTCACTTAACAACCTTTAGAAAAGGAGACTTCACCACACTCCCAAGCACGATATCCCATTGTTGAACAGCTCTTATAATCAGAAAGTTCTTCTTAATGTTTAAATTTAATATTTCTTTTTCCTGAAATTTCAATATATGGCTCCTTGTCCTAGTTTCTAGAGTGGCAGAAAACAAACTTCGGTAGACATCATTTCAAGTATTTGTGTATGGCTATCATGCCCCTTCTCAATCTTCTCAACCCAGTGGATGTAGAAGATAGAGCATAACTACTCTACACTGTTGCTACCTTAAATGCTGTGGTGCCATGGAGCAAGCTGGACTTGGTGCCCTGGAACCCTTTCGCACTCTACTCTTATACCACTACCATTCCACTTTAAATGCCGTGCCTGCATCTTAGGGTTTGTAATTCAATCACTTCGCAAGTGATCATTTTAAATACCACTTGCTGAACTGCAAAACCCAGAATTCCATAGGGAGGCACCATAGCATTTTAAATGGAATCATACCAATATCATTTTGTAATGTGAAAGGTTCCAAGCATGTTAGCATCAGGGCCAAATAGCTGACCAGTGATGTGAGAAATTTAACTTGTGTTAGCAGGGCCGTAGCCAGGATTTTGATTCGGGGGGGGGCTGAGACTGGGTGGAAGAGGGTCTACCCTAGCAAACCTTTTGTATTGTTATCCCAATAACCCCATGAATGTGGGATATAATGAGCATGGTGATCAGATCATATGAATAAACATAACAGTTTAAATAATGTACCAGTAAGGCCTTTTCGTGGACCACCCTGAGAATTTCGGGGGCTGAAGCCCCTTAGCCCCCTGGCTACATGCCTGTGTGTTAGCGACCTTGTTGATTAGTTTTTTATTCACTTTGCAGGCTTGGGGACAAAAACATGAAGGCTGATTTTTGATGATTTGTTCTTAGTTGCTAACTTACTGTCACAGGTTGGAAGATTGTCTTCTTTCAAATCATAACCTCACCGCACTAAATGGGCATTAATGTTGGAACCAGGTGGGGCTTTTAGGGGAGAGCACTTGTAACGCAGGGAACACAATGAAAAATACTGTCTCCCTTGAAACTATTCTCAAAGCTACTCACAAAACCAAGGAAAGACAGTTTATATCGAAGTGTATGGATGGACAGATCTATAGGGCAAGAGGCATTCGTTCAGCTAATGAGACCCTGGGCATTATGGGTGTGTATAAGTGAAAACGGCCTATTAGAATATTAGCAACCAGTCCAGCCAGACCAGACCAAACGTATATATTCAGACATTCTGTTCTCTTTATCCAATCTGCACCAAATGCTTGATAAGATATGAGAGCTTTCTTTCTTTGTTTAGCAGTAATAAGTCAAGAACTCTGCATGTGCTCAGAGTGTACACTACAGTCTTAGAATCCTTTAACATTCCTCAATATTCAGACTCCACTTAAACATTATATTTTAGTCCCCAAGGCAATTGAGGCATGCTAGCAACACTTGAAATCAGTTCCGAAGTTGTCACATGTTTAGTTTTGGGCCAAAAGAAATTGTTTCATCAGTATTTTTACACAGAGATATATTTGTCCATCATCTATATCAGGGGTGCTCATTACGGTGATTGGGAGCACCTAGGTGATCTTTGGCCCTCTTCCAGGTGATCTTTGGGCCTCACCAGCCAGATGGCGCGCTCCTACCATGCGCGCACACATGCGCTCCCGCCTTTGCGGGGCTTCTTTTGCCAAAATGAGGTTTTAGTGGGCGGGCCCTGGCACTCGTCTTGTCACGCATGGTGTGGTGACATGACCGCCCATTGGTTGCTGCTGGGAGGGGGGGAGCAAGGTGAAGGCATGCGCACGGATAGGATGCGAGGCTGTGGCAGGGATGGAGGGAATGTGTGTGTGTGTGTGAGAGAGAGAGAGAGCCAAGGAGAGAAGAAAGAAGTCCGGAGAACTTTTTTGGATCCTTTTGGCAGGCAGGCAGGCGGGCGCTGGAAGGAGAGAGGGAGAGAGAGAAAGAGGCGAAGGAGGCCGGGCAAAGTGGGGCAAAGCCAAGTAAGCCCCGCCGCAAACCCTGCTGCTGCCCTCGGGACTCCCATACCAAGCTGAGACCTGGGTGAGCGAGCTGTGTGGGGCTGCTTTCTTTCCTTGGTTGGGGGCGAGGAGGGTGGGCTCCGCCGTGTTCCTAGGGCTGAACCCGAGGAGGAGGAGGGGGCTGCGGGGATGGAGACTCCACTTGCTGCTGCTGCTTGTGCCCTCACCGCCTTTCTCCGCCTCGCCCTCCCTCGCCCTCGAAGGAGAAAGGTGGCGAGGGCCCATGGGGGAGAGAGAGAGAGAGAGAGGGTGGCTCTTCAGAGCCGGCTAGGAAGAGCCACCCCTCTCTCCTGTGGGCATGGACTGCCACCAGTGGGAGGGGTCCTCCTTCCTGCCAGCCGTCCACTTGGGCATCCTTTGAGTGACACCCTCGAAAGGAAGGAAGGAAGCCCCCCCTGCTGCATCTGTCACTTTGGGGAAGCACATCTTCCACTCTTCCTTCTCCTGCCCAGGTAAGGAAGCCTCAAGGGAGGAGGGAAGGGGGAGTCTGCCGTGGGGAGGCTCCAGCCTCACATGGGTCCCTCTCTCGGTTGAGTTTTCCGGCCCAGGCAGCAGCCAGGCGGCCCCTCTTCCCAGTCCTGCGTCTTCCGAGCCGCCGCCGAAGCCATATCTAGCCGGAGCGCTGGTGGGTGTGCCTATAAACACCCTCCTGCTGTGTGCGTGGGAGGGGCCTGCTGTGCACGCAAGAAGCAGGACGGGATGGGGACTTCCTGCTTCGCGAAAGCACACAGCAGGAAGGAGGAAGGCAACGAAGACGTTAAGAGAGAGAGTGCGCGCAGGCAAGGAGGATCCCCTTCCCGGGTGCACGCAGCGGCGGGTTCGTGGGCAGCCAAGAAAGAAGCCCCGCATCTATATCTATGGATGTTGTGTCCATAAGTTGAAAATATTTTTTTTTAAATCCAAAAATAAACCTTTATTTTTCCATGTTGTATAAAAGATTCAATTTTACTAAGCCGTTGTATATAATGAAATTTTTTTTAAAATAATAATAATATTTTTATTTATATTCTGCCACCATCTCCCATAGTGACTCAAGGCTGCTTACAAGCACATGAAGGTGCCATAACATATATGAACAACATTAAAACCAATAACACATTTAAAACCCAAACATACAAAGCTAACAAGAGCAATAAAATCAATAAAATATAGCAATAGTCATTAATTAAAAGATCCAGACAATCAATTTAGCCTTTCCGATCTAAAGATAGTGATCCGGCTGGGAGTCCTGAAACCAAACTTCACAAGGGCCCTCTGTACTATAGGACCTGCATACTTTTCAGAGGAAAAAGGTTATTTTCATTTCTGGTTTGTACTTGCATTTGGACAAAAAAATGGCTGTCCATGCACCACTGCCAGTGTGGGATATAAGGCACAAATAAATATCATTCTCAGTATCCTGCATTACAGCATAATCATGTCATTTATACAAAATATAAAATGTTTCATATGGTGCTGAAATAATGAATTCTGTGAAAAGTATACAAAAGAGATGAGATCAAGTGCTTGCTTTAACCTAAGATCACTTATCAATAGGCTGCAGGGAAGAATTTGTTCCCAGGCTCCAAATGGAGATAAACTAAATCCAAATTGGGAAATAAAGTTTATCCTCTGAAGGACACTCCCCTACAAACAAAATTAGGACAGAAGGGTGTTAGGTAGGAGGTACCCAGGCTCAAATGCTTGCTCAGCCATGAAGCTTACTGGGTGGCCCTGACAAGTCTCTCTCTTCGTAGGCTTAATCTATTTCACAGTGCTTTGAGCAAGGAGATACTCCTCGCCTTGGGATAGGGAGACACACACATCTAAATAAGCAAATGTAACAAATCCGTTATCGATACCAGGTTCCATACCACACAACTATTCCATTTCATTACAAGTTCCACATAATGAATCTAGCCCAATCATATGAGAGTGGCAATAGCCTGTCTTAATCCAGTACACTACAAATTGGAGTATAAGTCCCTGAATCTGGTTCTGTAACCTTCAATAGATTTGGAGGGTACCAAGTTGGTAATATCTGATACACGAATATCTTCAGTTACAAAAGGGCACAAGTTAAGCATTTGCAAAGTTTAATCTAAAAGACCCCAGACTGGATTACTTGCAGCTAACATGTCCTTGTATGCATAATAATGTAATCACATTTATTATTATCTTTTTAAAAACTGCACCAAAATACACCGTAATAATCTCTTTTGAATTGTACAATACCTGGAATATTTAAAGCTTCACTCCAGACTGGGATTAGTTTCCAAAGATGGCTTTCCCCCCACTCAAAATACAGGATCTACAAAATGCGATGAACAAGCCTATCTCTGTCAAAAATAAAAAGAATTGCTTCTGTACACATATACAGGGCACATTTTTTTCTTTCAGTTCAGTGTTTTTCTCAAATAACCATCCAGCCATCTTTTAAATATCAAACTCTAGTTAGTAAGAAGATATGTTATTGTCATTGGAATAGTAATTGTTCTTGGACTCAGACCTGGCCTACAGAAACTATAGGAAAAGCAGAGCAAAGACACATGGCGGAGACACGTCTTTAATACAGCTCCAGAGGGCACCACAATTTCCCTGTACTTTTCCTAACACAGAAACAGCTTGACAGATGGGTGCCCTTTTTGGGTCTCACTAAGAGATGCCTATACCCATGTAGCCTGGAGGCATCCCTAGCTTGTAACTATCCCCCACCACATGTTGTGGTTCTCCAATTGTTTTGCTTCTCAATTTGCATGGCAGGTGCAGGCCGGTACATAGCAATTGTAAACCCCAGCCCTTCTTATTTTCCTCCCCTCCTCCTCTCCAGTCCCTCTCGGAGCATCAGACCCTCACCCCACCCTGGGTGCCTATAAACCTTCCCTTCTGCTTTCCCAGAAACCTAAGGATTGCACGATCGAGATGTTTTTTTTTTCTTTTTCTCCCCTCCCTTTTTTCTATAGATGTGGCCAAAAGAACAGCCAATTGTGTGAAGAGAAGCAGCAGAAGTCCAAAGAGACAAGCCTGCAAAAAGGGACATTGGGAAGGCAGGCGAAGGTGGGAGTGAGAGAGCACTAATCGCTGAACCAGGAGACAAATACGATTACCAGCTCCGAGCCTTGAGTCAGAAAGTCTCATAGACTTTAAGATGTTAATCCCCAAGCTAATCCTTCCTTTGGCGTGTAGGAATAGTGCAGCCACAAGAGTTGTTTTGTTATTTATATTGGCGTTTAATAAAACTCAGGCAGCGGTGAATGGGCTGCCCACTCTCCAATGGTAATTAATTCCCTATTTCAGTGACCCAATTGTGCTGGGATAGAGCAGCGGGACAGTCCCACTGCCCCAACCTGCCTTTGTGCAGCTTACACGGCTCTCGTGCTTCAACAGCTATGGAAACCCATTCTTTTGATGTCATTCAAGGAGTTTTCCTTGGGCATCTTCTAAACTTCAAGGACTCTTTTCTTTTCCCAAATGCATGAAAAGCAGGCCTAGCTTGGCCACCTCTGTAGAATTTAATGATTTGTTGAAAGGGCCTTTGGGGAAGGAGAGGGCAGGAGAAAGTGGATAGACAAACATATATCTAGAAGGGGAAAATGGGGAGGGAAAAATTGACAGGTTCTTATCTAATAATCTCTGTACTTCAGACTACATCACAATGACATACTCTTAGAAAGTGTTAGAAACTCAATGGGTTTTACTTCCACATATTTTTGCAATATCCATGCAAAGTGCATTCACTAGCAATAATGAGTTTAATAAAGTAGACATTTTTCAAAAAAAAGAGAGAGAATACATGAAGACCCTGCAGCATTTTAAGCAAAGCTGTCCAGGCAAAAATAGCCCTTCTATGTCTTTATACGTACTTCCAAAGGGGGGAAAAAATCCCTTCCCAAGTCACAGAAACAATTCAGAATTCAAATAAGAAAATACAGAGTGAACCATATGGCCATGGTAGCTAGAGTTGGCTGCATTTTCCTTCAGACAAAGAAGGGATTGAGAGTTGAAGGAAAGGAGAGAAAAAACCCCCAACTTTCCGGCTGATGAAGCTGTTGTCTGGAGGCAATGATCCCAAATCTCAAGGCTTTATTCGAAGCTCCGACTGAGACGTGATATGTCATATGATTAGCATCTTTCATATTTACAAGAGAAGTATAGGCTGCCAGCCTTTAGAGAAAGGCGAGAGAAAGAAGGGGCATATGCTGAAATGGATTTAGCATTTGAAAGAGAGAAAAGAGATTGGATAAATACACTTAAATGAGGATTTAGTTTTACTCCTGTTGAGTTCTAATGGATTGTTGATTGAGATTTTAGGGAGCTGTAACAGTGGTGTCACCAGTAATTTAAAAGATGCTATTCAGCCCATGACTATTTCTTCACCTTCCACACTTTGCTTATTAATGGGTTTAGCAACAGCTTGGACTAAAATAAATCCTTTAAAAAATTGCCAAAATATCATAGTGAAGCTTGGCTTCATTCAAGAAATAGATAACCTAAAAAATTAACTGTCTGATGGTCGTTTTTTTAATTGATGCTCCAAAGTCTGTTGGCAACGGACCTGCATTATATCTGAATAATTATTTTAAATTCATGTGAGATTATGCAAATTTTCTTCTTTTTTGCCACTTAAGAATAGTTAGGTGTCTTTCCTAGGTCACACTGGGACAAGGACCGCAGAGAGTGCATTGGCACCACCTATTGGACAATATTTCCTCTAAATAAGATTTTATTTTATTTTTAAACTAAAACCTAGAGCTCTAAAAAAAACATAACAAGGAAAATTCATGTATTAATACTCTTTAAAATACTTAAAATTGAAAATCCTTCCTGGATAAGAAGGGAACGTTTTTTTAAAAAGTAATTTGAAATAAGAAAAGTACGGTAATTTGTTGCATAAGAAAAAAAAATGGTTAAAATGATCTGCTGCTGATTGTCCTGAGAATAGAAATGGCAGAGGCATCCTAAAGGATTGCTAAGATAATGTATATGAGACACTCTGAACGGCATTACAACGGCTAATATTTAGTAATTATTTAAACTTTTAAAAGATGTAAGTCTATAGAAAAATGAGGAGCTAAATCTAAGCGAAAACATGCGTTTCCAAAGTTTAAAGCTGGGGAGAATTCCAGATGTTGATCTCTGATTACTGTAGGAATCAGACATGATCAGATGATGGGAGCTCCAGTCCAGGTACTGAAACATACAGGGTCTACTACTGGTTTAGATGTAACTTTCATTGAAAATAAGTAAATTTCAATTACATAGTTCAACTGGCCATATATGACCTTGTTCAGATACTAGTTTTCTGTGCTGTTGTTTTAGCACAATAAGTTGAAAGTGCAAGAAGCATTATGATAAAAAGGGTCTATAAACCTACAGGTGGTGACTTACTATGGTACTATGTAAGCCATCAATACAACTGACTTTTAAAAAGTCAGTTGTATTGCAGGCACATTTGTGTATTATTTCAACAATATTAACCCATGCTAATTCCATAGATTTGTTTTTTAAAAGTTTTTTGTTTCCCTTACAGACATAACAAATTAAAAAAACAGCATTGCCATTTTTAACAGCCTTTACTACTTTCTACTTCACTGGACAATATCCAATAATGCAGCTTTCTCTATAATCAGTAATTTATCCCATAGCCCTGTAGCCTTCTTTCACACTTAAATCTTGCTCTAGATATCTACTAAAGTAAGTTTTGGTGGCACAAAAACCTGCTTGGTAGGTGAGGGGAAAACATCACAGTTATATTGTCACTGAAATACACTACTGCAGGTATGGGCAAACCCAGGCCCAGATGCGCCCCCTTGGGTTCTTTTCTCAGGCCCTCCTCTCACACACCATTCTATCCTTTCTTTTCTCTTTCCCTCCCTCCCTCCCTCTTCCTTTCCTTCCACCCTCTTTCCTCCCCCCTTCCCGCTCTCTTTCCTTCCTTCCTTCCTTCCCTTTTTGTCTTTCCTTTCTTCTCTCTTTCCTCCCTCCCTCCCTCCCTTCTCTTTTTCCTTCTGAGGGATGTTTAGCTGGGAGGAGAAGGTAGAAAGGGAACATGAGAACCATGTTTCAAGTGCAGAAAAGCTTTATTCCATAATTATTTGCTTAGTCCAGTAGGTACTAAAGACTATTAAACTGACACATAATGGTCTGTTATCATATCAATATGATCAGAAGTCTACAGAAAACAGGACCAAGAAATCAGGCCTTTCTTAATGTATGCTACACTGGGACCTTGGGATATAATGTTCTTAAGAATGTTTTAAAAATCTAAACAAGTAAGAATATTTTTCCAAGACAGCAAAGTAAATAAAAATGAAAACCCATACAAGACACAGGTAGAAATTCTGACATAATTGTTTCACCTCAGATAGCAAAACCTTAAGTGCCAAAGGTATAATTCAAAATTATGTAATGGCAAAAGAAGCCAGGTGACCTTTAGTATTAATGTAGCTCTACCCATCCAATAATATAATTTCTTGCAGAAATTAGATATGGTATTGTAGAATATTTTCTAATGGTCAGCAGTGTATGTTCAGTACCCAAACCATTCATTATTCATAACTAGCAGGACATTTTTGTCAGTGTTACTGGCAATTTTTGCCAGTGTCAGAAAGATTTAATCAATAAAATTTATGTATTTATTTGTTTCATATGCTTCTATCCTGCCCTTCTCCCCACAAGGGGGACTCAGGGCGGCCGTTGTAAACATAAGACTAATCTGATGCGAGCCATAATATATTTAAAATATATTCAAATCACGTTGAAAACCGCACAATCAAAAGCAATTAAAATCCCAAGTTTATTATATTAAAGAGATTCAAGGCAATAGTACAATTTTTAAAACCACATGTTAGAAAAAGACCTGTCGAAAAGGAAGAATCAATTTGTAGTGATATTTTGATTATAAATAATTTGTTTATCAAGCTTGTTTAAGCAAACATTTTATAAACCTTTAAATAATATATTGTAAGTACAGTGGGAATTAAAAACACTGCAAGCATTTTAAATATATCTCAAAGTATTTTACACAATTTACATGGACAAAGTGCATTTCTATCAATTTACACTTTGTGAACATGATTTACGCTTTGATTTTTCTAGTTGTTTATTCATTTCTTCTGCTTTTTTCCTTTCCATGTAAGATTTTATAATATCATTCAGTTGCTGCTCAAATTGGTTAACATGCTGCAATCCATTTTTTCTATCTAGAAGAAAGATAACAAGATAATTATATATTAAAATTCCCTCTTAACTTTTTAATATTAATTTTATAAATACGTAACTCTAGATCCACCCAAAACATTGCAACAGCACTGAACAGCCATTGAAATTCGGATATATCTGCTGAACCAGTTTCTGAATGAATTAACATGCATGTAAATCCCAAAGTTTCAGCAGGTCTACTCAAGTTTGAATACTGAATGTAGGCCAATTGGACTTTAGTTATGACTAACAGGTTCTATTCATTGCATTAAATCTAATTAACTTCTATTCATTTATTAGTTTAGCAATCATTGCATTGTGATAATTTATTTAGGATCTATACTTATAACCTTGTCACATGGCCCTTTTGGGCCGTGCTGTTTCGCTGGCATTCGCCACAAGCCCTCATTCCTTCCCTCATTACATGCTGGGGATGGGAAAGGGTGCATTGCCACCCTTTTCCTACTCCTATTGGATGACAGAAAGGGTGGCAATGCACATTCCCCCGCCACCCTTTCTGCAATCACACGGGCATTTGAGGAGGAAAGTGTGGGTTGCTCCATTGCTGATCAAAAGGTTGGTGGTTTGAATCCAGGGAGCGGGGTGGCTCCCACTGTTAGGCTCAGTTTCTACCAACCTAGCAGTTCAAAAACATGCAAATGTGACTAGATCAATAGGCACCGCCTTGGTGGGAAAGTAATGGCACTCCATACAGTCATGACAGCTACTGAAGGTGTCTATGGACAATGCCGGCTCTTCGGCTTAGAAATGGAGATGAGCACCAGGGAAAAAACCTTTACCTTTATATATCTGGAGTTACACTTAGAAAATGTACTTGTCTGACTTACATAGAAATTCAGCTTAAGAACAAATCTAACTTCTATTGTGCAGAACTTGGGGACTGCCTTTAGTTTTCTTTTGTTCATTAGAATCAAAAGAACAGTTATTTTACTTAGACATAGCTCCATATTTTATACAAAATAATGTGTGAATTTATAAATAATGTGATATAAATAATATAGGAAGACAATTTATATTGCAGGTATTTTTTCCTGTAAGCATTGTAGCAATAAGTGTCAACTTTTTAAATTGCTTTACCTGTGCAGTGCTGAATGACACGTGCCCAAACTTTGTTCTTTCTTAAACAGTTTAGATTCCCCACTATCAGTAAATGTCTTTTTCCTCTTGTCAGTGACACGTTCACTCTCTTTTCTGAATCTATGAAGCCAACTTGTCTTGTCCTTACGCAAGATAATACAATGATTTCCTTTTCTGCTCCTTGGAAAGCATCAACAGTAGACACCTGGATGGCCTTTATTAGGGAAGCATCTGACTGAACAGCTCTAAGCAGATTAGAAATCTGAAGACAAAATAGATCAAAACACTGGTCTTACAGTTTGCAAATGATAAAATTAAATGGACTTGAGGGCACTTGTATAAAATTTTACAGCAGCTACCATTATGAACTTGCTCAGAACAGATACAGACAGACAATCATCAAAATAAATTTACAGCATCAATAAATAGACAAAAACTATAGACTATTAGCCATTCATATTTATCACAGCTACTTCTACTACAGACAAATAATAATTTCAAAACTGAGACAGGTCATTATCCCGATTAAGTAAAGCTTTTCTGTTTATCGTTCAACCATGAGAAACAGCAATCTCTTGAACCAGAAAGTGACTAATGTAAAATTAATTTCTGGTTATCCCTGGGTTAAACAAGGTTTATCAGTTTCAATTTATGAGAGCTGAAAGTCCAACTTTTCCGGTCACATGGATATATTTTGAAATTCGAGAAAGGGATGTAGGAAGCTGACTTATACTGGGTCAGGTCACTGTTCCAACTGGCTCAGGATCAACAATTCTGACTGACATCGGCCTCCGGGGTTTTAGACACAATTCTTCCTTAGCTATAAAGTGGAAACCCCTGGTATTCCCTGTTGCTGTCCAAAAGTACCAGACAGGCAAACAAGAAACCCTGCTTAAATTTCAAATCAAGTATGTTTAGAACATTGTGACAAAATAGTTTTCATAGACACAATGCTTAGTCACAACACTTGGACCATTGGGGATTGCCTCTTTATAGAATACTTCAAGACTTTGGTCAGGAAAAAGTAGAGATAGAGTATCTACAGATGAATGCTATGATTTCCAGTTCCAATCAGGATAAACAAAAATAATAGTCAAGATAAGCAAGTGGCCTTTTTAGGCACCATGTTCATGGACCCATAATTAGGAGGTCAAAGCATGATTGATTTCTTTGAAATACAGAGGCAACACGGCAAGGAGAAAAAATATATTTAATAATATCTTGATAAGTTTTTTTTATTAGAACATGCTTTTGTGTTTAAAACAAACCTTGTTCATTTGTGATTTATATAGGGTTATTACCCCAATCATAGATCCCTCTGCTCCACTAGCAATCATAGACTGGATTAACTTCACAATGAAAAAAGCTTCTGCCATATTATGGAAGCTGTTGTCTGTTTCCACCTAGAGAACAAGAAGCATACAAAGAATGCAGTGTGAAGTAGCCAATGAGAAGTTTTTATCCTGTAATTAGATGCAAGGAAAGAAACTTTAACACATATGATATGCCTGCCATTGTAATGCTGTAATTACATGGATCTGAATCATGATGAATGCTGGAGGGGAATGGAGTGGAACCATTTCAGTGAAGTAGTTACATTATTTCTGTGCAGTGTAAGAACCACTTCTGTAATATAGATCACTTCTGTTTAATCCCAAACAATACGACAACTTGATGTAACTGCACCATGAGCCTTCAAAATGAAACTATTTACTTGAAGATGGCATCAGATTAATGCAATAAATAATCTAAAGTAAATGTTTGTTCCAGTCTATCTTGTCCCAAAGAATCTAACATTGTGTTGCCAAGTACAGTTTGACCATGTTATGACCTCCTTTCCTGGTGTTGTGGGGAACCATGAAAGTAGGTCATGCCTTGGCCGGTAGCACACCTGAAGCAATTGAGAGCTGACCAAGTTGGAGGGTCTCCATGGAAATGGGGCGGGCATGGGGAAAAGGGGGGCGTAGATTGAAGGATATGAGGAGGTGAAAGGGAAAATAACTTTCAGATGGAACTTTGCTTTGCAACTGTACTGTATACTTTGAGAAATAAAAAGCTTTCCAGCCTACCTGTGAGGTAATTTCATCTCTGGAGAGCTGCAGGGCTGGACAAAGTATCCCTTATCCAAAATACTTAAGGGATACTCAGAACCAGAAGTGTTTGGATTTCCCCCACAGATTTCAGCATACATGCATATACTGTTGTGAATGAGCCTCTAGTTGCTACAGGTAGTAGCATGGAGGGAGGTGTTGAGGCAGTAACATCAAGCAATAGCTCAGTTTGGGGCGCGGCTCTGAATGATCAGGCTCCTACAGCTGGGGTAAAGAGGGTGGCTAGTGCCTCGAGCATTGACGAAGACAGTGAACAAAGGAGGAAAATTCAGCATCTACTTAGGGAGCCTTCTGAGTCTGGCTCCTTTGAAGGTTTTACAGGGAATGCAGAATTGCAGTCAGAGGAAAGTGATACAGACCTGGATTCGGCATTGGTGCAGGAAGTGAGGGATGTATGCAATGCGGACTCGGGGCCAGTACTTTTCTGGGGTTCCAGACGGATCGGGACTGGCCGTCTTCTCATTCTGAGGCTGAGGGGGTCCCTTTAAGTCAAGAAGAGCTTTGGCTGGCTTGGAGATCTGGGCCTGGTGCAACAGCTGGCGGGAATAGGAAAGCTGCTGCTTTGGAGCTGGGTGGGGTCTCTGAGGACTCTGATTGATAGTCCTATAAGAAATATGAGTATTTGGCTTGACCCCTGCGGTGGTCAAGGAGTTGTTATTCTAGCTCGTGTATCCTGGTTCCTGGTATCCTTGTTCCTGATTTTCCAGACTACTCGTGAGTTATTGGGTTCTTTATTCACTTTGTTTCCTTGGGAGAGCTGCTATGGCAGCTCTAGCTGATTTGGGGAAAAGGTGGGGGGGGGGTTCTGGATTTATGTCTGCTCTTTTGTTTAGCTACTGCCGTGTGCCTCTTGATCCTCGTGTGAATACTGTGAGTTTGCTGCTACAGAATTGGGTATAGTATTACTTGGAGGGAGACAGATGCTGGGTGGTATGGGGGGCTGTAAGTTATGTGTTTGTTGATATACTTAGCTCCTGTTCGACCCGGAGACATCTCCTCCTTGTCCTGACTGATTTTCTCCTGCCTCACGACCTTGGATTGATGACTGACTTCGCTTCATGGACATTCCCCTAACTGGACACCACAGACGGACGTCTGCTGTTTGTTTTGGAGTTCTTTTATCTTCAGCATTTTTAGTTTAGGGATTCCTGGGTTTAGTGAGGGTTTTTCTTCAGCCGACGATAGGCTATTTTTTGTTAGACCAACTCCCATTCCTTGTTAAATAAACATCTGTTATCCTTTTTACTCCTGGACTTTATTACTGCCGTATCTGTATCACAACATATACATAATGGCATACCTTGGCTATGGGACCCAAGATAAAACACAAAATACATAGATGCATCGTATAAACTTTATATAGTTTGAAGATAACTGAATACACCATTTTAAAAGTAATTTTGTGCATAAAACCATGTTTATGTATATTTAATCACTGAAAAGCAAAGGCGTCACTCTCTAAGCCAATCCTCTAGAAAATTAAAATTTTGGAGTATTTCAGAATTCCAGGTAAAGGATACCAAATATAAACATAATCATGTTAACAGTTCAAAAATTAATGCAATACATACCTGTTCGAAGCCATTAACATTATAAAAACACAGTGTGGGTAACCAATCTATGAGAGGACTTCGATCCTTTTCAGAAATGCCATTCAGTAGATTTCCTTCATAAAACAAGTCATTGGATATTGTAGAGATAGCAGGATGACAACGATATTGTGTCCTAAGTAATATTGGCTCATGACCCTATGAAACAGGAAGGGGGAGACATGACAAAACAAACCCCGAAAGCCTTATTGTTATTAGTCAGTGTATATTAATACTATAAATATACGTAAACTCATAAACATACATACTGTATTTCATTTGAGATTTTTTTTAACATTACTGACTGTCAACATGACTGATTTGGATACAACATTCATCACATTGTTTAATTTCCAAGGAAACTCCATAAACAACCTTATGATGCCAAATGGGATGGTAACCAGTTCCTAAGAAATCTCTGAATATGTAGTTGTAACATAAAGTAACAGGAAAATCGTCCTCAGAATTTTTTGCACATAATATTATTAAAACAGTTCAGGAGGCATAATATTACATACCATCAAACACATCCGGTCAAAGAGAGTCTGCTCCATACCACTATCATGTGCACTTTCAGATCCTTGAATGGTGGGTGGTAGTTGCTTAGGATCTCCAACCAGGATCAATTTTTCACATTGAAACCTACAAAAACCATTTTAAAGCCCTGTATATTATGTATTTTATTATAAACAATTCCACATTTCTTCCAGTCAAAGACACCTGGAGAACTGTCACATCATTCTATCTTCCAGAGCTGTTCCCTACCTAAGGAACATCAACAACAAGACTGCCTTTGGCTATGGAACTAGGAGTATTGAAACTTCCATCATCCTTTTTTTTGAAGTGGGCATCTTCCTAAATATTTCAAAAGATAGAACATGAATACATTTTACTAGTGTATGTATATGGTTCTGCCCTGATGATCTTGTCAATACAATACTAGATATAGCAGGCAGAAGCAGGCTTGCAAACCTGTGATACATGCCTTAGTTACATCCCATCTGGATTACTGTAACATGCTCTATGTGGGGCTGCCTCTGAAGAGTGCTTGGAAACTTCAGCTGGTCCAAAGAGCTGTGGCCAGGTTGCTAACTGGGGATGGCTACAGGGAGTGGACAACTCCCCTGTTGCAGTAGCTTCACTGGCTACCAGTCTGTTTCTGGGCACAATTCAAAGTGCTGGTTAGGCCCTAGGTGGTTCAGGTCCAGGCTTACTGCATCTCCTGGTACGAACCTGCCCGGGCCCTAAGTTCTTCAGGAGAGACCCTTCTCTCGGTCCCACCTGCATCTCAAACTTGGTTGGTAGGAACAAGAGAGAGGGCCTTCTCAGTGGCTGCCCCTCAACTGTTACTCCCTGCCCCTCCCTGCTGTTCTTCCGGCAGCAAACTAAAACCTGCCTTTATTCAGGCAGGTTTTTAAAGATGAAGGTGTTTAAGATTAATTCAGGGAGTGCTGTAGTTTTAAACTTTGAATTTGTTTTTTTAACTAAGATTTAAAAAATACTGATATAATTAATCCTGTTTCAATGTTTGTATATTTGTATGTTTAACATAAAATATGTATTTTATGTTAAGCCGCTTTGAGTTCCCTTCTGGGAAGATAAAGCAGGATATAAATAAATAAATAAAAGAAGAAGGAGCTTCTAATTCATTCTAGCAGATTGACTGAACCACTGCTTAACCACAGCAGTGGTTGAGAACCACTGCTTAACCACAACTCAAAGTGGTTAAGCAGTGGTTCTCAACCTGTGGGTCCCCAGACATTTTGGCCTTCAACTCCCAGAAATCCTAACAGCTGGTAAACTGGCTGGGATTTCTGGGACTTGTAGGCCAAAACGTCTGGGGATCCACTGGGTTAAAGCAATGGCATCAGACAACTATGGATATAATCACAGAACAGCAAATTAGCAGAACATTGCTCATAACACAGTGGCTATACCTTGCAATAGGAAGAAGAGATGCAGGTTCGGTCATCTGACTGCACTCATCCAGAATCACTATGGGAAATGTAAGGGTTTTCATGCAAGGGAATGGGCAGGCAGCACAAGTCACTCCCACTACCTTCACCTATGTGAAAGAAAATAACTTAAAATTTCATCTATTGACTGATTGCATTGGTTATTTTGATTACTATAATCTATATGTACTCATTTACAAGCTATTTATACAGTGAATGCTTTACATCAGGGGTGCCCACACTTTTTCATCATGTGAGCTACTATATGAACAATCAAGTTGAAAAGATCACCTGTTGTGCATGTGAGAGTGCACGCACACGCACGCGCACACGCTCCTACTGCAGCCTTCCGTCTGCGCGTGGCTTCTTTCTTGCCTGCCCATGAACTCGCCGCCGCGCGCACCCGGAGGGGATCCTCCTTGCCTGCGCGCGTGCTCTCTCTTAATGTCTTTGTTGCCTTCCTCCTTCCTGCTGCGTGCTTTCACGAAGCAGGAAGTCCCCATCCCGTCCTGCTTCTTGCGTGCACAGCAGGCCCCTCCCACGCACGCAGCAGGAGGGTATTTATAGGCGCACCCACCAGCGCTCCGACCAGATATGGCTTCGGTGGCGGCTCGGAAGGCACAGGGCTGGGAAGAGGGGCCGCCTGGCTGCTGCCTGGGCCGGGAAACTCAACCGAGAGGGGGATCCACGTGAGGCTGGAGCCTCCCCACGGCAGCCTCCCCCCCTCCCTCGAGGTTTCCTTGCCTGGGCAGGAGAAGGAAGAGTGGAAGAGGTGCTTCCCCAAAGTGACAGATGCAGCCGGGGGACGACGACGACGCCCTTCCTTCCTTTTTTTCGAGGGTGTCACTCAGAAAGGACGCCCAAGTGGACGGCTGGCAGGAAGGACCCCTCCCACTGGTGGCAGTCCATGCCCACGGGGGAGAGAGAGAGAGAGAGAGAGAGAGAGAGAGAGAGAGAGGGTGGCTCTTCCTAGCCGGCTCTGAAGAGCCACCCCTCTGTCTCTCTCTCTCTCTCTCTCTCTCTCTCCCGTGGACCCTCGCCACCTTTCTCCTTCGAGGGCGAGGGAGGGCGAGGCGGAGAAAAGCGGCGAGGGCACAAGCAGCAGCAGTAAGTGGAGTCTCCATCCCCGCAGCCCCCTCCTCCTCGGGTTCAGCCCCAGGAACACAGCAGAGCCCTCCCTCCTCGCCCCCAACCAAGGAAAGAAAGCAGCCCCACACAGCTCGCTCGCCCAGGTCTCGGCTTGGAATGGGAGTCCCGAGGGCAGCAGCAGGGTTTGTGGCAGTGCTTGCTTGGCTTTGCCCCACTTTGCCTGGCCTCCTTCGCCTCTCTCTCTCTCTCCTTCTCTCCTTCCAGCACCCGCCTGCCTGCCAAAAGGATCCGAAAAAGTTCTCCGGATTTCTTTCTTCTCTCCTTGGCTCTCTCTCTCTCACACACACACATTCCCTCCATCCCTCCCACAGCCTCGCATCCTATCCGTGCACGTGCCTTCGCCTTGCTCCCCCCGCAGCAACCAATGGGCGGGCATGTCACCACACCGTGCGTGGCAAGACGAGCGCCAGGGTCTGGCCACTAAAGCCTCATTTTGGCAAAATAAGCCCCGCGAAGGCGGCGGTGGAAGCGCACGTGCGCGGGCATGGCAGGAGCGCGCCATCTGCCTGGTGAGGCCCAAAGATCACCTGGAAGAGGGCCGAAGATCACCTAGATGCTCCCGATCACCGTAATGAGCACCCCTGCTTTACATTCATGGGTCTGACTTTCACAAATTTGATTATTCATGGGTTTGTAGCTACTGCTCCCCACCTTTTCACCCAGCTCTTTCTCCTTTCCACCTCTCCGCCGCTGTTATTCCAACAGTGGTGGTCCTTTGCTCCCTCCAGGTTTTTAAATTTTTCTCTCTGATGCTCTCTTCCCACTCTCCTATCTAAGCAGCATCCAGGTTTTCAGCCCCCTCCTTCCTCTTTCCCTTCTGCAAACTCCATTGGCCATCATCCTAACAAAAGCCTCCATCTAATAGACTATAATTAAAACATTATAATCTGAGGAAATGTTTTGAAAGGGAATCAAAGAACTCATTTACATTTAATTCATATTATTGTTTGGTTTTAATTGTGCCTGTTTTGTACTCAATTTTAAACATTTATCAAGCCATTTTTGCAATGTCTTTCCATGCTTTTAATTATACAATTTTGTACCATCCCAACATGGCCAGTTTATGTTTCCCAACATAGTGTGCACACACTTCTTTCTATATGTGTGTAAGATGTATATTTTACTATAATAAAGGCATCATTGACTAAATCAAAGAACTGGAAGAAACCACAAGGACCATCCAGTTCATCACTCGGCCAAGTGTTAGCCTTTGCCAATTATTTTATATCAAGTTGTTTTGTGAGAATTTTTAGATAACATTTGCACACGTTTTATAGTACAATAATCCTTCAACACATGTCAAATATTTCATTTTATTTGTACCTGTTGCAACAGAGCTTTGTTGGTCCCCAGCTTATGGAGTTCAATGGTTTTCCTCACATAGACTTTTTCTGCTGGAGTTAAATCCTCCCTCATCAGAGCAAACAATTCCTTGAGGTGTTCATTTTCAGGTCCTGAGCCAGCATGCAAGCTTCAGGCATAATGAGAACAAAGAGAAGACTATATAAACAACATGTAAAAGGATGCAAAACCCAGAAAAAGTATGTGCATTTTATATTGCTTTCTTCCCCTCCCACTCAAAATGACCAAGAAGGGCCTTTCCCTGCATTAATCTACCAGGGCCATCTCAACTGAAAACTTGCATAAGCTATTACTTTTTTATGAAGTTTGTATTTTATTGCATTTTGCGGCATGGTCAACATGACTACCCTTGAATAGTGTTCCCTCGCTACTTCACTTATTGCGGACTCGCTGTTTCGTGAATTTCAAAAAATATTAATTTAAAATATATATCATGGTATTTTCGCTATTTTGTGGGGTTTTGCTGCCACCGCTCTCCAAGGCGCTTTCCCTCCTCAGTCCTCTCTCCCTCCCTCCAGCCTTGAAGGGGCTTTCCTTCCTTTCCTTCACTTTATATTAAGTTTATAAAGACTTAAAATAGTGTATAACTAATAAAATATTATATAAATATTAAAATAAATAGAGTATCCCTACATTGCAGTTTTTCACTTATTGTGGGAGGTCCTGGAACCTAACCCCAGCAATAAGTGAGGGAACACTGTATGATGTTTCTATTAAAAGAAGTGTCTTCTTCCATTTTTAATGGCCTCCAGAGTGCTAAACTGTAAGAGGTTATCCAAGAGGAAAATCCTCCTATAAAATCTTCATGCGAGGAACTGTCCCTTGCAAAATACACAAAAGGCAAGACATGTTTTTAAAAAACTACTTCACGATATATACATCAAGGAGCAAGCTAGGACTTGTTGTTGTTGTGTGTATCATTGATTTATGGTGATCCTATCATAGAGTTTGGCTATTGCCCTTCTCTCAGGCTGAGTTTGTATGATTTGCCTAAAAGAGACCCATAAGTTTCTATGCCTGAGCAGGGATTTGAACAATGGTCAATACAGAGCCCTGATCCAACACTCAAATCAATATATTATGCTTCCCAAGCAGGCTAGATATATTTGTATATGAAGAACATTTTTATCTGAGGAGACAACCAAACATTATGTAAATATTCCAGCAATATATCATGTATTTCATTTCAAAGTATACATTGTTAACTACGAGTAATCATTTTCAAAGAGGTTTATACAAATTAAAATTATAATAATAAATTCAACAATCAAGACAAATAAACAGAAAATTCTATAAAACGCAGCCGTTTCTAGGCCTTGGAACGTAAAGCGGTCTTTGCCTGTCACAAGACATAAGAGTAGGCGTCTATGAGCTCCCTGAGGACAGCATTCCAAATATTTATTTATTTGGGTCAGTTATAACTACTCTTTCGAAAGAGACACTCAAAATGGCTTACATCCACTCAAGATGGCTTAAGGATTAAGGGTGTACTCAGAAGCATGCTTGAAAATATCACCCATTTGAAGAAGATAGCACACATACAGATGATCAGTCATGCCTATTTGGGCACAGTACCTGAATTTTTAAATGTGTAACAACTTGTGTTGAATGTGTAACACTTTTGAAAATTACAACTAATGGATTTGATTTGATTTTTAAAATTTCCGTGGACAATTATTTCAGGTCCCAAGACCCACATCCAATTAAAAATCACAACCATTTCTAGCTTTGCTTGATGGCTAGTTTTGAGCTGAAATTTGGTTGGTGCCATGAGCAGCATCCTGAAGCTAAAGTTTATTTATGACAAGACAAGTTCACTCTACTGACAACAAAGGAAGAAAGACTGTATATTATTCTGTTACATATCTGCATATCACCGTTGAATGAAGAGGACTCATCAGAGATATTGTTTTTGTTATATTTTGATAAGAGCAATTCTTCGGTCTTGTTTTGTCTTGTTTTGTATGCAGTAAATAGAACTTCATTTTTATTTCTACTTAAAGAGAAAGTCTCACGTGTATTTTTATGAGTTATTTTTATCTCACTTAGAACTAAAAGGAGCTAGGTCATTCTGCGGGCTACTAACACTGTCCAAATCCACATTGAGTGATGATATGTACTAGGTGAACGTCAGCCAGACATACCACTTTAACCTAATCGACTTCACTCACTGTAATTGTGAAGACAAAGGTAGGTGGAAGAGGGATATATATGTCATTTCAACTCTTTTTAACTCTTTCAAAGAAACAGGGGTTATAAATCTAGCTATTTCATCATCATCATCATCATCATCTAAAAAACTGAATCAAGTTTGATAGTAAGTAACTTATGTATATCCTATCCAATTGCTTCAGCAGTGGAATTTAGGCATCAATGTATGTTGCATTTCATTTTCAAATGATCAGATGTAACATATTTTGCCTGTTCAATATCAGTAAACTTCTGGGCTAACTTAACATTTAGGAGAGTTACCTGTAGGGCAGAACTGGTTTAGCAATTTTTCTAACACTTCCCACTCTAATAAATTCATCAAATCCAAGATCTAGTAGGCTGAAAAAGAAAGAAACAATACAATCAAGATTAGCTAAAAGGAATCTTAGCTCTTCTGCTCAGATGTAGCATTTAAAGATGATTGTCTGTATTGTAAAATGGATATAAAGAATTTAAAATAGCAAGCTGTTGAGACTCTTTACTAATGTTGACTCTAAAGTCACCACAGGAGGACTTCCAATAACTGATTTGGGGACAAAGGGGAGCTTGAATCCTCCTAACTTCCAAGGTAACTATTGAAGTGGGGATTTTGATAAAAGCGTTTTCTAATTCTTCAGTTTACTTTTAATTTTTACTTTTATATGATTTAGAGCCTCAAAATTACTTATGAAAACAAACTAAAAAGTAAACCGTGGATTTAGATTCATAAAAACAACAAGGAAAATCACTTACCATAGCAATACTCTGTCTACAGCAACATTTGTGGAAGACGAGATTAGTACCTTCCATGGCACTGACTTCTTGCTGTTAGTTGCTTCTCTGGTTTCAAAGACCTCTATGAGGAACAAGATAACTATGGCCACTAAATAACTTTTGCCAGACCCAAATACACCTGTACATATGAATCAACAAGTAAACAGTGTAAATTACACAAGAATACTAGTATATTTATAATATATTGTACACTGAAACATCCATGTGTGTAAAATTCAATGTGTGAAGTTCTATCAATCCATATTTTATCTAAGTATGAATTGTACTTGTTAGATCCTGTTTCAGGCTATTTTAGCAAACAATAATTTTTCAGAAGCACTATTATGATATTTAAAGGAGAAGATGAAAACCTATGATTTTGGTTACATAAGTAATGCAATGGCCATGACCAGATACTACCTTCAATCACAATTTTATAATATGAATGAGTCTAGGCAAGTATGAGAGCACCTGCTTCTTCATCTTCCCCTGTGACACAATCACAAAGAACAGATCAAGATTGTCACTTTTCTTAATCAATGAAACAAAAAACTATGGATTATCTGAAACAAGTCAATTTAATACAATGAAAAAGCAAACTAGAGAAGCTGAAAACAAGGTTGGGTAAAGTGCAATCCTGGGGCAATGTGCAGTCCCTGAAGGCTGTTCTTGCAGCCTTCACCTACTAGGCTTGCCGGGCTATGATATTTCTGGACAATAAAAACATGATTTTGCTCTTCTAGATGCTTACAAGAGAGGTAAATAGGTTGCAGTCCCTGCTGCACTTTTTAATCCAAAAGACAGCTGTTTTTCAAAACCATCTGACTACTAATGTTTTTTGTTGAGTGGTTTTATTTGGGGTAGGGGGATCTATCTAGCCCCTGAAAAACCCCAGGGACCAAAAATTGACCTCTGGATCATTGTAATTTCCCATTTTGGCTAAAAGAATTCTTATATTTATCAGACTGCTGAAATGACACAGCTGGTTGAAACAATGTCAGATATAAAACATAGTAAATTAGTAAATTAGTAAATTTATTGAGAATTAAATTACCTACATAAACATTTAGAGGAAAATATGTCATCTTTTATCTTACTTCCTATATTATACTTGAGTTTGTTTTGCTTTTTTTCACAATGGAAATAATAGTAATAATACTAATAATAATATAATAAACTTTATTTATATCCCACCCCATCTCCACAGAGGGACTTGGGGCAGCTTACCTGGCAAAACAGTGCAAAACAAAACACATAGAATATACAACATAAATTAGCGTAATTTTAAAAAAACCCAACATATAGAGATTAACACCTCAACTCAGAATAAAATAAGCAATACAACACAAACATTCAATTATAATTACAACCATAATATATAAACCAGATTAAATGTCCCAGCCACAGATCAGATTAAAATATCAGCATCTATTTACAGTAGGTCCTCCAATTTTAGATGTTAACATTAAGCATAAAGGCCTATTTGAAAAGACATCTTCAGTTCCTTTCAAAATGATTGAATTGTGGGGGCTTGCCTAATTTCCCTGGGGAGGGTGTTCCAGAGCTGGGGGGACCACAATCAAGGACCTCTCCATCGTCCCGACCAACCTCACTTGAGATGTTACCCTGAATATGTTGTACTTGCCATCAATCTTTCTGTATGAGCCCATGTTTCTTGTGGCCTTGGCATATGTGAATACTTAAGGCATAAACAAATGTAACTTTTCAACAAACTCAAAATCATTGTTTCAGTGGCCTTGAAATCTGAAGTTCTCAGATGAAATGAAATGAATAATACCTCTGCATGCCTAATTGCCTTTAGTCTTTCAATATAAATATTTACAGCTGTCCTGACGTTGAATGAATGCCATCTTTTAAATAAGGTGTTGGATTCAGACACAATGTCATCAGTTCTAATATCTGAGTCATACATAAATATGAGCCAGATGGATGGCTAAAAATAACATCTCTCTTTCAAATCCAGATAGGCTTGGGTTTACTGAAAGTGATGCCATTTCTGACACCCACCTTGCTGATGCAATTGTTACTAGAAATGTCATTTTGAAATTCTTTACTTGCAGTGATGCTTCAGTGGCTCAAAAGGTGATCCTGTAAAAGTGTTCAGTACCAAACTCAAGGCCCATGCACGGAACCTGTGAATGATTGGTTGAGTTTGTAAAACTACCAGCCTCAAGAAGCACTTGATACGAGGATAAGTTGACAAGGGCTTCTCATTAACTAGCAGCACAGAGGACAATGCTGCAACCTGCCCCCTTAATGGATTAGACTCCAGTCGCCTATCCATTCTGCCCTGCAAAAGGTAAAATACATCACACGTCTATATGTCTTCCATTATTCACTGAATTTAGCTCAAACTATTTCTGGAAGCCATAACTATGCAGATACTGTAATATCAGACTGAGGTCATGTTTTGGTTTTCCTCTGTATCATCTAAATAGGAGAACAACTGTTGCCCCAAAATAACTATCAATGGAACCAGTACATTGGTAAAAGTCCCAGGTACAGAATGCAGGCAATAAGGGAAATAACTGAATTGGTAGTACCTGTTGTTGTAATGAAACTTTGAGAATGTCTTGCAGCTTTAATGCATTAGAACACGCAATGAAGCATCTTGTAAGTATATTGATAATAAGTAATCAGTCAGCTCCACATTACCCATATGGTGTGTGAAGTCTCCATCTTGAATCTTTGAAATTGGAACCTTGAATATCATTTAGGAATTTTGAGTCAAAGACAAGTCTGTGTCTCTGGTTGTGTTTTGGAACCACTAAGAAAAAGGAATAAATTCCCTCAAATCTCTGTGCTGAATTCCCTGGTAATTCCATGGCATTAATCTTGTCATCTGCCATTCCTACTGGTGTTTATCTCCTCTTATTAACTGGCCTTGTTGTCTGAATTAGAATCTAGCTTTTTTCCCATTGCTGTTTGAAATGTTTGAAATGCCTGTTTTTGAAAACCTCATCCACCTCAAAAGGAATAGTTTTCTCTTTTGAAGTATCTCCTGTCTAACTATTTTTTCAAACTGTCAGAAGATCTTTCCCTTACACTAAAATCTTTTTTTTCTGCTACTTTTTCAGCAGATAATAACTTTCTCTTGAAAAGAGTATTTACAAAGTTGGTTTTTGACTTTTGGTCAGCTTCTCAATGTTATGCCACAGTAGTCTCCTGCTGACTGTAGTAGCTGTGGTTGAATGTACTGAAAATGCTGCAGCACAATAAACTACATCAGCCATATGCTGAAGAACTTTTTCTAACCTTTGTAATACTCTTCAAACAGTTCTAGCACTTGCATGTTAGTTTTGGTTTAAGTTAGATTTTTTGTATTCTAGAAATTGAAGAAATACTTGATCAGTTAGCAAGCAGAAGAAGAAAACTCAAAGAGAGATTTGGATTGAATATCGATCTCCTGCCTTGATCAAATGGTGTGAGAAACATCTCAATGCGAGGGTTTGCTCCTTCAGCCCTCTTGAGAAAACACTGCCGTAATAATGACACAGAACACACTTAAAGCAAGAAGGATGAGCCCCTTCCTTTCACATGGTGAGTAATATTCAGTACACTCAAGAAAAGTACGGTACTTATAGACATAACAAAAAAGGAGGATCACAAAAAAAAATTGTAATAAGAGAAGAAAGATGAAGAGCTATAAAAGGAAGAATGAAAAGTCATTGAAGAGAGCTACTCAGATAAGGATTAAGGACATAAGACCTATAAAAACAAAAGGATTTACATTCCTATAAAAGAACTTACCATGTATCACAGTTATAGGGAGAGCATCCTGCTTCCCTGTTTCTTTATCAATTTCTTGTGATGTCATCATGGCACCTATCTGAGTCAATGCCAGTGCCTGATCATGATTCAACTGAAATGTCTGGATCATCTTGTTTGCCAAATTTAGCATCATTTCTGGACTCAAGACTCCAGAGGTTGTTGTATTTGTGTTTAAAGTTGGTGGTTTGAATTTTTGTTTCACAGCTCTGTTACTGAGAGAGATATTCTTACGAGGCCTGAAAAGCACGAAAGACAAGAATAAGTGCATTTTGAGCCACAGTGCTATAGTTAAATATAACATCTATGCAGTCAACCCTCCACATTCGCTGGTTTTAGGGGCACAAATCCCTGAGAAAATTTATTATTTATTTATTTACTTCGCTTGTGTACCACTTTTCTTACTCCAGGGAGGGACTCAAAGCCATTTCCATCGTATTTATGGCAAAATGTATGCCTCACATACATATGAAACCTAACATTAAACAACAATAACATATAACTATCGATTGGATCATAAAATGCTCCTCTAGAAATTTCTAGGTTTTCCTCTGGAAGCTGACCATAACAACAATAACAGCAACAGCAACAGCAACAGCAACAATAGGGCCATACTGGAAGACCTAGAGATTCCTGGATAAAACATTATAAATCAAATTCATGAATAATGAAATCTGTATACCTTTATAAAACGGAATGTTTGTATGTGTGTATGTGTGTATGCGGAGGGCGGAAGGGCGGATATGTGGCAGCTATTTGCATAAAGTCCTTTGATTGGACAGCCTCGCCACTCCAAAATTCTAAGGCACCAGACAGAGGGCATTGCTAGCCACTGATTAGCCAGCATCCCTAGCCAGCATCCCAGAATCCAGGCCTCTACATTCAAACAACAGGATTTCTTCCCACTGAGGGGGGAAAAGCCAGCAACCCAGAATCCAGGCCTCTACATTCAAACAACAGGATTTCTTCCCACTGAGGGGGGAAAAGCCAGCAACCCAGAATCCAGGCCTCTACATTCAAACAACAGGATTTCTTCCCACTGAGGGGAAAAAGCCAACAACCCAGAATCTAGGCCTCTACATTCAAACAACAGGATTTCTTCCCACTGAGGGGAAAAAGCCAGCAACCCAGAATCAGGCCTCTACATTCAAACAACAGGATTTCTTCCCACTGAGGGGAAAAAGCCAGCATCCCAGAATCCAGGCCTCTACATTCAAACAACAGGATTTCTTCCCACTGAGGGGAAAAAGCCAGCAACCCAGAATCAGGCCTCTACATTCAAACAACAGGATTTCTTCCCACTGAGGGGAAAAAAGCCAGCAACCCAGAATCCAGGCCTCTACATTCAAACAACAGGATTTCTTCCCACTGAGGGGAAAAAATGCACCATCAACATTTCCTCCCCACTTGGCTCTGTGAAAACAAAATGGATTCCTGTATTCTCCTCCCCCTCAGCTTTTAGAAAACGGCTGCCTGCCATGCACCCTTTTAAAGTTACCAATAGCAGGCCATAACATTACAGGCCCCAAAATAGAGTTTAGGGCAGGATGGCCGACGAATGATGGGATTTGCATCCCAATTCACTTCCCAGAAAACATTGTAGCCCCTACAAATCCCCTTCTCCCAGATAGGCCCAAAAGAGGCATCCATCTTCCCTCTTCAACACAGTGTGAGAGAAAGGCAGCTTCTGACAGGATCTTTAGAACAGGCACTGTCACTCTACAAGGTAAGGCCCTACTTCACTCAAAAGACACAAGAGAAAACAATAAATACCTTTCTCTAATGCCTTTTAATGCTTATATAAATAATTCTGGCCCAAAGCCCCTCACCCAGCCTCATTGGACCTTACTGCTAATTCCATGCAGGCCTTTTCCATTTTTACTCCTTTCTGTTTACACCGGTATACTTTCACAGGCCAGGGCGGATATGTGGCAGCCACTTTCACAGGCCAGGGCGGATATGTGGCAGCCACTTTCACAGGCCACAGCGACCAGCGCGGGTGATGGACCTGCACCAAACTTGGTACACATAACCCCCTATGACATGACCCCGTATTATGGGATTTGTAGTACTTTCCAAGACTTTGGTTCCCACAGACCACTGAGGCCACCAAAAGGACCAATACAGACCACACTCGGCACACACAGCCCCCATGACCCACTCTACGTCCTGGTGCAGTTCGGAGGAGGGTGGGCCATGGATGATGGGACTTGAAGTGCCTCTACTCACTTCCCAAGACCGCTGCAACCCTCATCCAATCACTGATCGAGACCAAACTTGCCATACATAACCCCCATGACTGCCTTCACGTCCTGGTCAGGTTTGGGGGAGGACTGACAATGGATGATGGGATTTGTAGTACTTTTACACCCCTCTGTTCCCACAGACCACTGTGGCCCCCAACAAACACCGAGAAAGTCCACACTTGGCACACAGAGCCCCAGTGACCCACTCTACAGCCTACTGAAGTTTGGAGGGGACAGAACATGGATGATGGGTCTTGCAGTACCTTCCCTCACTTCCCAATCCTGCTACAAACCTAATCCAATGACTGATCAACACCAAATCTGGCACACAGAGCCCTCATGACCCACTCTACAGCCTGGTGCAGTTTACTGTGAGACGGACCACGGATGATGGGACTTGAAGTACCTTCACTCCGAAAAAACAATGCATCCCTCATCCATTCACCAATACAGACCAAACTTAGCACACAGAGCCCCCATGACCCAATCTACATCCTACTACACTTTGGGGGACGGGACACACAGAGATGATGGGACTTGCACTACCTTCAGTAATTTCATGATACCACTGCAACTCCCAATAATGATGGATCAAGACTAAACTTGGCACACAGAGCCCCCATGACCCACTCTACATCCTGCTGCACTTCTCAAATGACCCGGGCAGGGCCGGGTCCCCAAGCTATATATATATAAATCAAAGTTAATATCAAGACATAGTATTAATGCAATTTACTGTAAACCGGTTTTGTTGATACACAGAAATATTCCATAATCTTATGAGTATATATTAGCTTGGTTTTTTTTTACAAATAACTATTCAAATTAACTTCAGAAAAATATACTCCACTTAATTTTTCTATGCACCTAATTTTCAGAGAATTGTTATTGAGAAAAAAGATCATGGGAACACAACGATTACAAATCACATTTCTTAAGCAAAATTTCACTTTTGATTGCATAGCCTTACAGAAAACTTCTCCATAAAAATATTAATCTGAAGTATTTATTATATGCATCAAAAATACATCAATTATTCCACTTTTTTCAAACTATAGTACAGTATTTAGTATTTTAAAAACTGCATGGGGATATAACTAGCAAAAATACATACTTTGCAAGTAGATGCTGCAGTATTGGTAAAGTGGCTGAACTGAGATATTCTTCTATATTCCGCAAAGTTGTGAGTTCAGTCCTAGCATTACAGGCTAGCAATGCATGAACTATCACTAAGGGAAAAATCACAAGAATTAATCGATGGAGTTAGGTACAGAAAAATCTACATCATAAATTAGGGCCATACTACATGAAACACAACTCATGCTAATTTTACCAACACCAGTAACATCCCCCTTTTATAAAAAGTTCTGAACATGATTTTTTACATAGGGGACTGCTCCACACCCTTTACCAGTACTAATGCCTTTTTTGGAGATATAGAATCAACAAGATACAGAATATGCCAAGAGTAACCACAGAACTCATTGCATAATCAGTGAATAATTCCATTAAACCATGTACAGGCAGCCCCCAAGTTACAAACATCTGACTTACAAATGACTCATAGATAATAATAATAATAATTTATTTGTATACCGCTCTATCTCCCCAAGAGGACTTAGGGCGGTTTCCAACACAGGCAAAACATTCAATTGCCGAATGACACAAAAACGGTACAAAAATAACCATTATAAAACATGAACATAAATCCTATAAAAAGCAATCACAAACATTTAAAAATCAGTTTCAGTTTTTCTCCATCAAACAGAAATTCAATTACCAATGGTCAAGAATTACAATGTGGACATAGTCAGCTATGGGAGGGCTGGGGAAGGGCTAGTGCAACGAAATAGAGATGAGACAACTGAAAGTGAGAGAAATCTACCCTTTGGAAGAGTAATTTATCCCTGGAAGAGTTATCATGGGGAAAAGGTGTCTCTACTGAAGCTGTATCACCAATCCTTGTTTCCACAACAAGCAAGAAAAATTCAAAATCTAATGATCGCAGGGACAGAAAGTGAGGTAAAATTTTCTTAACAGACAGCAAAACAAACACCACAGAGGTGTTTACCCTTCCTTCTGCTATCCAAAGCTATACATTACATTAAAAATGTACCTTTTCCTATTTAGAAACAAATTCAACTTAAGAACAAACCTACAGAACCTATCTTTGCTCTTTTACAAATGTTAGACTTGCCCACAAAATAATCTGGGAAAATGAAACTTTTGTCACACCTAACATTTAGGGGGTTCTTGGATGCACAGGATCTGAAACATTAATCTACAGAACACTTGTAAGCTAAAGGTAACGGAAAAGGTTTCCCCTTGAAATTAAATCTAGTCGTGTCTGAATCTGGAGGAGGGAGGTGGTGCTCATCTCAATTTCTAAGCCGAAGAGCCGGTGTTGTCCATAGACACCTCCAAGGTGGTTCAACACACACATTTCTCTGAATCCCTGCTTTCATCAGTAATCTGAAGTCATAAACAGGAGTTCATTTTACACTGCAGTACTTAAATCTGAATTATCCTTTTTTACATTCATTCCACACATGGAGGAAAGATTTACTTGAACCATTTGCCCCCCGAATCTGTCATTATCTCTTCTACCAACGGCTGTGATCCCATGAAAAAAGCAGCTAGTCCTGTCTTTGTCAAGAACTCCATATTTTCCCCACTTCTATGCCTGCTTTCTTACTTTCTTACTGTTCCTAAGGTATAAGTTATTTTGACTTGAGTTAAGTCAACAGGTGGAGATATTATATTTTAAGTGAACTATGTTAAGAAAGCTCACTGAGAAATAGACTTACTATTTGAGCGCCAGTTTGAGGGGCTATAGCCTTTCAGAGGCACTAGCTCCAATTCACTGCTAGAAGATGGTCCGTAGAAAACACTGTATGCAATGAAAGTGTCCAAAGGTTCAAAATTTAGAGTCTTGGAAACAACCCAAATATCATCTGTCAAAATAATAAACAGGTTTGTAAAAGTTGCACTAAATTATTTCTGTAGTGACAAAAGTAAATCTGAAACATCTCCTTTGATGAAAATAAATCCCCTTATCACATATGTTAGTATCTGTCTTTTAGCTTGATATAAAATGGTGTTGTGTGCTTTGCTTTCTTTATGTGAATGGTGCCATTTTCATATTATGTAATTGTCTATGTTCAAAATTACTGGTTAAGTTTGATATCTTTTCCATAAAAATATGATTAATGCTGTTTATTGTATGTTATCAATTTTTTATTGAACAAATGTTACAAAAAAGAGAAGATAACATGGAATGAATGGGCTTATTGTTGTTATGTGCCTTCAAACTGACTTCAACTTACTTTGTCCCTATCATAAGGTTTTTGTTTTGTTTTGTTTCAGTGAGAATTATTTAGAGGATTCCCCTTGCCTTCCACTGAAACTGAAAGTGCGTAAGTAGCCTTATAGGTTCTTTAATATGTCTACTAGGAATTCACAATGGCATTACGCTATAACATTGCTAGAACAATGAGACTGTTGGATGTCCAGTTTACATTCCACTGATTAGGTGAGGAATTAAGCATTTCTTGGGCTTCTTGTTGAATGGTCATGTAAAAAGGATAATGTGATAGTGAAGACAGAAAAGTGAATATAAGAGTCACTCTTCTCTAATCTATATGAATTTATTTAATCATTCTAAAGAACCACTGTGGAAGCTATTCTGTGTTGAGGTTCCTTCACAATAGTCAAATGAATGCATGCAGATTAGGGGGGTATACCACTTTCTATTGTGCATGTGATATTCTTTATTGTTTGGTTTTTAAAATGGCTGACAGTAATGCATGAAAAGTTAGGATGCATAGAGATCATGACAGATTTCTACCAGACAAGCCTTGAGGCAGACTAGGAAACAGAAGAGTATTTCAAAGGTAAAGTTCACATTTCTTCCTTTTGTACAGAGAGAACTGAAGATCTTGTTTCAAATCTTCTGAGGCACACTCCAGAGAACAAGCTGCAACTGAAGATGTGCTTCGCCAAACTTGTATCAGAGCTTTAAAAAATCTCCCAGAAACCAACATATTGAAAGGTATTAAAATTTACAAAACTTGGTCTCATTCCCCAATAGATTGAGATAAAGCCCGGGATGAATGTTCTTATCATACAGCTACTGTTATCTTGGTCTTTGACTGAAAGGTGAAGTTAAGAAAACCTGGTGGCATGTATTATGCTATAAAATGAATGGAATGTATGCACATGAAGAAAAAAAAACCTTGAACATAAAAATAAAACCAAGCATATATAAATTTAATCTGGTGAGGTATGTGAATATTGAATACTTACAGTATACTGTATACAAGAATATAAGCCTAGTTTTACAGCCCCCCTTTTTAGGCTGAAAAAGCTCCCCTAGGCTTATACTTGAGTCAAGGTTAGTTATTATTTTACTTTGTTATTAGTATTATTTTTATTACATTTATTATTTTACCATATTATTATTATTACTACAGTATTTTACCATATTATTATTATTACATTTATTATTTCACTCTCTATTATTATTGGATGGATACGTAAGCATATTTACATTGAAGGTTAGAATAATGGTATAATCAGAGTTGGGCAATCTTATTTATTATTTATTTTATTATTATTTAGGGTATTTGTACCCCGTAGCTTCTCACCCCCACAGGGGGACTCAGCACGGCTTACATTTGCAGCACTACAGGCCGCACCACCACAATACAATATAAAAATACACCATATAGTCAACATTGTTAAAAAGCTTTAAAAACATTTTAAAAACATTACATTAAAAACCACTACATACAACAATAATTAATTAAAGCCATCAAGCGGAACACATTGTCAGTCCAGTCAAGTCCAAAGTGTCAATCCAGTCAAATCCAAAGGTACAATTTACATATCCTGCCCAAAGGCCTGGTCCCAGAACCATGACTTTAGCTTTTTTCTAAAAGCAAGGAGAGATGGAGTCGATCTTATTTCGTTTGGGAGTGCGTTCCATAAGCGAGGGGCCACCGCCGAGAAGGCCCTGTCTCTCGTCCCCACCAGCCACATTTGCGATGCTGGCGGGAGCGAGAGCAGGGCCTCCCCAGATGATCTTAGACTGCGAGATGGGCTATAGAGGCAGATGCGTTCGGACAAGTAAGCTGGGCCAGAACCGTATAGAGCTTTATAGGTCAATAGCAGCACTTTGAATTGGGCTCGGAGTTGGACAGGCAACCAGTGGAGCTGACAGTTTTATGTAAATATTCAAAACCATTTAACCTGCTGATGCCTCAATTAATATAATTTTATTGATTTTTATTTTTATTTTTAAATTTACCCGTAGTGGCTGCATTTCCCACCCTTGGCTTATACTCGAGTCAATATGTTTTCCCAGTTAATTGTGGTAAAATTAGGTGCCTTGGCTTATATTCGGGTCAGTTTATACTAGAGTATATACAGTATTTGGGAATGAGACATTTAGAAAATAATTGCTTGTGTTAAATACCATTTTGATACAAAACCTCAGTTCACTAGCTGAAAGTGGTATACATAACAATGCAGTTCTTTTGCAGAGGAATCTATAACCTACAATCAAACCATTCCATGTTAGGAATTGCAGTTTTTCTCTCCATGTTAATTATCTTGCGAATGCATAGACAGACTCGCACATTATTTTCAAAGACAAATCTTAACATGGTATGCTTAAATGTGTCATATTTAAAAAAACACACAAGAGAGAGAAACTAAAAGTGAGTGGAAACAGTGAGTGGAGGAATGGTTAGAATTTATCATGATTTACTAAATAGAAAACTATTGTTCCCATTGTAATTTCTCGTGTCTAATTAAAACTTTTCGATATTTTCAAATTTCAAAAATATTATAAAGATCACCAACCTTTGCTATACATTGAAGAGGGCTCCTTTTGGTTCAGTTTAAGATATAATTTAGCTTTGGAATCGTCATCAAAGCTAGCCTTTTCAATATTTATTTTTTTCAGTTTACTAAATTTCTTTCTTTGCATTTCAAAGGTTTTTCTGAGGAAATAATTAATATAAATACAAATAATAAGATTTTATGATTTCTGCATACAGTCTACATATTTAAACAAATAACTGAGGTGATTTACCATGAGACTAGAACTTATTTTCGGAACAAGTAAACAATATGAATGCACATTGTCTTATCTAATAATATCCATACAACTTCAGATAAAACATATCAATATAACCATTATCAAAGTTTATGATCCAAATACAGAAGCAGAAGAATGAGAAATTTTAAAAAAAATCTATACTAGAATCCAGGAGAAAATTGACCACACACCAAATCAGAATTTGTTCTTAATCACAAACGATGGGAATGCAAAAGTAGGATACAGAGAAGAATCGAAGATTGTAGGAAAATTTGATCTAGGATCAAGAAATTAAGCAGGAAAATAACTGATTGAATTTTGTGTGGCCAATACTTTGTTAATTGCAAATACATTCTCTAAAGAGATGACTACATATATGGACATCACCTTAATATTCTAGCATACCTTATCAAAAGCTGGCACTCTTCATACAGGGGAATTTTTTGACATCTCAAATAGATTCCAATACTCTTCACATCATGAAGTATAACACTAGGCCTAGTCTCTATCTGGGCAGGTTGTACATCATCAAACCACTTAAAAAAATCACACCTATCAGCTTTAGGTGCATCACAGGCAAAGAAAAGGCGCCCCTGGAACAAAATGCAACATACATTAAAAAGTAGAACACACATGTGCACATATATACACATGAATGCAAACATAAACATTTGACAAACCTATCAGTTGATAAGGCATTTTTTCAACTAGCTTGTTTTAACAGCTGATGGAAAATACCTCATAGCGTAGGGTCTCTTCAAGGGCATGAGAGCTATTCCTAGCAACATAAAACCAACTTGCAAAGAACAGCAGACTTAAAGGACTAATATTTAATTGAACAAATTTAGGACTCCATTCTAAGGTGAAACTAGAAAAGTTAATCAGATCAGCTAACTGATCTCTCATATTTTCTACATTTTCCCCAATCTGATTCAAATTGCAGACTTAACTGGGGAAAGGGCTTAGCACTTTATTTTTCTTACTATTACAATACACATAGGCTGTGACAAAAACACATCATTTTGTGTGCGCATGCTATTATATCTTTATTTCACTCTCCATAAATATATCCTCTGTGCAAAACGATGTGAAATCTGCTAAATTATGTAGCATAATCTTACTAAGATATGAGTCAAGCACATAGCAACATTCATGACAATTCCAGTAATGGGTCCCCCAATCTTACATTCCATTGTGTCACGTCCTACAGCTATGTATTTTGGAAAACATTATACTGAAATTAGCTCCAATTAAATAGACACTCAATTGAGAAATTACATCAACTTTACATTGTGATGGTCAGATCCCCTTTCATAATAATGGATTCAGTAATTAGACTGATACATATGACAAATGGAGTTATTCATTCCAGAATATTTTATTAGATTAGCTCAAAAAGACTCCATAGGATGCTGAGGACCTGAAGATCTCCATATTTTAAACACAGAACCCAAACCAACATGTAACCAAAACCAAACTAATGTTTGTAAAATTCTGTTCACATTTTTTTAAAAAAATACACAAGTCTACATATACTCATCTGCAATCATGTCAACTCTACTTGTCAAGCCATGTAAAAAGACAATTGTGTAAATTTCACAGTTTTAGTTAAATCTCCAGAAACATACCTTATTCCGTCCTTCCTTTTTAACTGTAACTAATTTAGCCGCAATTTTGTGTTTGCAGAGTGGTGCAAAATGTTCTTCTTCTTCTTCCCTTTCTTTTACTGAGGTATAGAATGATATATCCACTTTCTCAAGAGCTTTATGTAAGTTTTGTGACAGCTCAAACAGCAATATATTTAAGTGTTCTTTATGGAATAAAAAAAGAAACAACCATGAATGCATTTTCAACACTTCAAAGTACTGGGAAAAATTACTTTACATGTAACTCTTCATCTTAAAGAGGAAATGTAGTGGTTTGAGCACTGGATTATGAACCTGGAGTTCAAATTTGAATCCCTGTTTCGAAACTGAAACTCACTATGGACCTCATTACATTGGGGGTGAGAGGAGAATGTACTCACCCCCATCATAAATTATATGCTTCTGTCTGTTTCTACTTAACCATGTGCTTCATTCCACATCATACATCTATCCTTTTTAAAATGTTGCTGTAACTGCACAATTGCAAACCTTTGAAATTCTGCAATTGCATTTTTTTAAAAAAAATAAATTAAAAACTCTGACATTGGCACTCCTCTGATGTCAGAATGGGAAGAGGAGGAGACTGTTGTCTCCTTCTTATCCTCATTTGTGGATTGCTCATGTTGCAGATTTTTTGGTTTGAAATTGTGCGGTTTTTAAAAATAAAGAGGAAATAATTATTACCAGTCCTTCCCTGTGTCCAAAGGATAATGGCAGAAGAAGGAGCATCAGGGGTCATGAAAATGACAAAAAAGAAGTAAATGTGCAACTCCACCACTTCCCACCTCAAGGAAAAATACTTGTTTCTAAGTGATTCCTGCCCATCTCTAAAAACTACCAATTTCTACGTGCTATAGAGATGGAATCCCACCAGCAATTCACAGAACAGGTATTGTGTTGTTTGATAGGACCTGTGGGATTTAGTCTTTGAAGTGTGTAGAAATGGAGGCCACCTTCCATCTGATGAGGTCTCAAGTGATCTTGTACAAGTTGCCTCACAACAAGGCACTGGCAAACGCCCTCTGAACAAAACTTGCCAGGAAAACCTTGTGACAGGATTGCCATAAGTCCCAATTGATTTAGCAACATGCAACAACAACGTCATAAATTAATTTGAACCTGGTATCCCGGTACTCCCCGACCTTGCCCCCTTCCAACCCCCCCTAACCCGCTACTGAAAATTTTTGAAATGTGCAATAAAAAACTATTTTAAAAAAATTAATTTGAACTACTGTAGCAACATAACCCTATTTGGCTATGATGCAGAATTCAATATTGGTACAGCAATAACTGGAGAAGAGGGTTAGCTCTTTTTAGAATTTTAGAACTATTTTTACTAATTTAGCTAGTGTTAATTCATCCCAACAAAAGGGGGGTGGGGTTGGCTGGCCACAGTGTGTTTAAAATACACTGCATCTTTATGGTTGACTCTGCATTGCTCTAATTGGGGGAAAGGGAAGTCTGATCTGGCTACGGTCGTCCACGCTCTGGTCACATCCCGAATAGATTACTGCAACGCACTCTACGTGGGGCTGCCTTTGAAGACAGTGATCTTGTCCAGCGGGCGGCAGCCAGATTGCCTCACAACAGGAGGCACTGTGTCAGCTCCACTGGTTGCCTGTCCAATTCTCGGGCTCAAAAAGTGCTGGTTTTGACCTTTAAAGCTCTAAACGGTTCTGGCCCAGGACTTTGCCATAAGTCCCAATTGATTTAGCAACATGCAACAACAACGCCATAAATGAGGCTGGTGGGGAACCTGGTATCTCGGTACTCCCGACCTGCCCCCCCTTCCAACCCACCTAACCATCGCTACTGAAAATTTTTTGAAATGTGCAATGGGACCAAAAACTATTTAAAAATTAATTTGAACTACTGTAGCAACATAACCCTATTTGGCTATGATGCAGAATTCAATATTGGTACAGCAATAACTGGAGAAGAGGGTTAGCTCTTTTTAGAATTTTAGAACTATTTTTTACTAATTTATGTAGTGTTAATTCATGAAGTGTTTTGGGGTTTGGGGTTGGCTGGGCACAGTGTATTTTAAACACACTGCATCTTTATGGTTGACTCTGCATTGCTCTAATTGGGGGAAAAGGTATAAACAATTCTCTAATTCTAACCCAGGTTCAATAACAGAATAAAAAGCATCAGCCATACCCATCAAAGCAGTAGTAAAGACTTGCTTGTAAAGTGCAAGGGACTGAAATTCAGCTGGGATATGCACCTCCCTTTTAGGGACATCTGCACATTTCACTGTTTCTGCACTGGGAAAGATGAGTCCATGGGCATTCTAGAAAATAAAATATCATGTATTCAGTATATCATCTTTCTCTCCTTTGTAATATGGAGTTACTGAATATTATCTGCAGTCATAAGCTATTATCTGTTCATTGACTAAGGCAGTAATTTTGTTGTTTTGCATTCATGACCACATTTTATTATGCCATTCACAAAAATCTAATATAGTGTTGAATATATATATTTGCATGTTTCAAAGCTGATAACCATGGTTCTCTAGTTCAATCAAAATGGAAAGCTACATTTAATTGAAGATTCCCTTATTTAACTGCAGCAAAGGGAGCAAAAATGCTCACATATATTTAATAAGCAGATGAACCAACTCAATATTTCAGATAGACACAAAAGGCATTTCATGTTCTAAAATTGCCTATGAAATAGAAATGCCTATGCAACAGAAATATCTTGGCAACTTTTCAGAATATGCAAAAATAATACTGTAGGAATAATAATAGGGAAGATAAAAATACCCAGGGATTCCAAATAAGTACTAATGAGAAATATGTAACTACTTTTATGTTAAGCTGCTTTGAGTGTCTTTCGGGAGAGATAAAGTGAGGTATAAATAATAACAACAAAAAACAACAACAATAATCAGAGTACTACATGTTCATAACTAATTTAGGAGGCTGCTTTGGCGTATTTACTTCTATGGCATTTGGGAATATTTTGTACCTTGATGTGTCTGTTTATGCTACAGCAGTTCAGTTGACTTAACACCTTTGATGCTTCTTTGGTGGAAAACTTCTGATTTAAGTGCAGAGAAAGTTTATTTCCTTCTGAAACATAATCTTGACTACTAAAATTTCGTAGCTGTTTACAAAGCATGCTTTGCATTGTCTGTGGGTGCCCAGAGTCTGGAGTGCTGTTATTGAAGGCATCACTCCAACTTGCTCCTGTGTCATCCAGTGG
This sequence comes from Anolis apletophallus, assembly GCA_030556195.1. NCBI lineage: Eukaryota > Metazoa > Chordata > Lepidosauria > Squamata > Anolidae > Anolis > Anolis apletophallus. Next base: position 79,221,694 of record JARBWK010000012.1, on the reverse strand, counting down.
CATTCCTAAGACACACTCATCTCGGATGTCATCAGTCATTACCACTTCACTAGTGTTTTGAGTTCTTAAATTACTATAAGTTGTGTTTTGGTATTTCTGCCACTTGCTTTCTTTCTTTTGTTCAGCCACATCAGGAAATGCACACTCTGTAGGCACTCCTCGTCTTTCTTCTAGACTGTTATTGGCTACAGACGTTTCACACATCCTGTCTTCAGGGTCTGATGTTTCTGGTTTGTCATACATGTTGACTTCTGATAAATTGAAGGATTGTTGGTCTTGCTCACATATCTTTACACTACAATGAACCTCTGAATCTGAAAAATCCTCGTCTATAGGTATAGTCACAAAGGGAGTTCGCATTCTAAAACTGGGTAGGTTTATCAACATGCCATTACTTCCTGGACTAGCAGATTCTTCTATTCCTACAAAGAAGAGAGTTTTAAAAAGCTGCTAAGTCAGACATTTAAAAGTTCTTGGGAATACACAAATCAGTATTTGTATGACCCTTCCCTCCTTGGACATAGGATTTTCCTTGAAACTCAATTTTTTACGGTAGACTTTAGACCAGAGCTTTCCAAGTATTTCATGCTGAATACACACTTTTAAGACATCATCATTTTGTGACACAGTAATTCAGTTTTACTAGCAAACCAGAGGTCAAGCCAACTCCTTATAAGAGATTTGGGCACTTGTATAAATTGTAGTATCAACTTGTATGGGGCCACAACGTATTTCATGAAAACCTTTCATTTATATTTTAAAACATATACTGTATGATTTGTAAGATAATAACATACATTTCCAAGATTATTGTCATTTCTCATTATGTTTGTGTGAACCACCTATGCATTGTAGCCGACACACTAATGTGTCACGACACACAGAGCTTTAGACTATTTAGAGTCGGCACATGATTAACTTACATCTTCTTTATTTCTACTGGGTTCCAAAGTCTGGTCTTAACACCTTTGATGCAACTGTTATTCAATACGTTATTTCAGTAAATGTACATTTCATTCTCAGAAGTTAAGATAAACTTAGCATGAGTAAGGATCCTGACATGGAATGTGATGCATATCTTAGTGATACTAGTATCTAGGACCTCTATGTCTTGATAGTCAGCTTTGACCCAAGGGTAGCCTAAGCCCTATAAAGCCCTGAACAAGGAAGGATATTGGGATATGTCAGCACTCTTTGTTGTAAGCCCCTGCTTGTTAATATAACAAGCCTTAATAAGATCCCCCAATTTGTAAATTATTATGTACAAGAGAAAATTTATTTATTCACCCCGAAGGAGACTCAAGGTGGCTTACAACAGAGGCAATTATTCAATGCCTTAAAACACATACAATTCCAAAATATTAAAATTAAGTTAAAATTGATACATATTAGATATTTTAAAACATTCCATTCCAAATTAAAATCATGTCATACATATAGTCCAAGCTGTTCCATAGTCATTGCACATATTCCAAAACTGTTACTGAACTGCACTATTATAATTCACAAGGGGTACTTTCACATATAGAACCCCTCCTATTGATGAAACAAATGATCAGGGTCTACATCCCTGAGTCTATATACCAATTCAGAGCAAAAGGGGGGAAATCTCACTATATTAAGTTCAGAAAGTCTACGTTTTCCTAAAATTTGGCAGAGGATTCTCAGGGCATACATATCAACAAACATAAAGCAATGTGATGTTGGAAGAAAATGTTATTTTTAAAAAATGTTTAATTTGCTTTATATAGATCCTTGCATTTTAACTGTATACAGCAGTGGCTCCCAAACCTTTTTGGCCTACCGCCCCCTTTCCAGAAAAAAAATTACTCACCGCCCCCCTAGAATTTTTTAAAATTTAATAGCAATTAAACAGATATATATATATATATATATATATATATATATATTAATGCAGTGGTTCTCAACCTTTCTAATGCCATGACCCCTAAATAAGGTTCCTCATGTTGTGGTGACCCCCAACCATATTTTCGTTGCTACTTCATAAATAATTTTGCTACTCTTACGAATTCTAATCCAAATATCTAATAGGTCATAGTGAAGGGGGCAGGGCCAAAGGAGAGGGCCACGCGACCCCTCCTAAATGGCCAATTGTTCACCATCCCCTTAAAGGGGTACACCGCCCCCCAAATTTCCCTGAGCTTCCCACCGCCCCCTTGGATCGCCTCACCGCCCACCAGGGGGTGGTACCGCCCACTTTGAGAATCAGTGGTGTACGGTAAAAAGGAAACACTCTTAACTGAAAATACTTCTTGTATTGTCTGCAGGCAAATCTGGAACAATTATGGGCACCTGGAATGCCTGTTCTTGCAAGTCTTCTGTTGTCTTTTTTCTACTTGAACTTGAAGAAAAGTGACAGTCAGATGATTGCAAAGGATTCCATTGTGTTGGGAATATCTGCATAATAAAAATGTATAAAGCTGAGAGATCAAAGAAATATATATTATATTTTTTCTAACTGCCATCTGGAGGCTTTGCCTAAAAAGTAGTATAAAACACTTAAATAAATACACTGAACAAGTTAATGACAACAAAAATAAAATGTCTATTTGCAGAAAACACAATAAAGCAAACATAATAACTTGTAGCAATACACAGAATTATTTTTAAACTACCCAGCTCCTAATATTCTATTTCAACACTGATTTCTATGAGAAAAAACTCTAAAGCACTGTGTTTTAATTAGAGTTCTAAAATTTCCATGAAAAATCATAGCTGGAAAAAACCCTTTAAAAAAACTATAGCCATAATAAGTTTTATGCAGGGGTTCCTTGAGACCTAAAAATATTTCAAGGGTTGTCATAAGATTAAAACTTTGGGAGAGGCTTCCCAGAAAAATGTGCACAGCACTCATACAATAATAAGAAAAATTGCAATCATTTTCACCCACAATGAGTGGGAAGAATCTGAACTGCTCTACTACTAATCCCCATAAACATACATTTCCGTTTTCTTACCTTCTAATACCAATTACACAAAACAGGATATGGACTAAAAATCACATTTCCATATTTTCATGAGGGAAAAGTACTAGATACTCTCTCTCTCTCTCTCTTGCTATGTATATGTAAGGCAGGGAGGGAGGGAAATACGAAGAGATGGATTGTTGTCTCTTTATCAGCAAGGAGAGGGAATAATCCTAAAATCAGTAGCTACTTTAATGATAGCCTTCTATTACTGTCATAAAAATAAAGGAAGTGGGGAGCAGTGTAGTTGACTCTGACTCACTCAGTACTTTTACACAGCCTCCTGACGAACTCTTTAAAAAAGAAAACTGCACTCTGGATAGAAAAAAATAGTGGAAGAAGAAACTATTTTAAAAAAAGGGATAAAGAAGAAGGAAAAGGAATGAAACCTCTCAGAAGATATCTGGAAGTCAAGATACTCTCTCTCTCTCTCTCTCTCTCTCTCTCTCTCTTTCTATTCTTACATTTCTCTTCTCTCCCTTCACTTCTCATCTCTTTTTCTCTGCTCTCTTTTCCCCTCTCTCTTTTTCCAATCTTCTCTTTCGTATTCTTTCTCTCTTTTTGTTTATATCTTATATCCTATTATTCTATAGACATGTTTTATATATATCAACTAATGCTATTCTTTTAATGTATCAAATCCCTTGCTTTTAAATGATATATTCAATAAAGATTATATTTTAAAAGAAAAAAATAGCACAAAAGTGGTTTTGTGGGGTCATGTTATTTCTCTATCAATGGTGAAATGAAGAAAGCTGTTCAATCATACCACATTAAGATCCCCTGAAGCACATGTTGTGAAACCCAAATTTAGATTTGAGGAAGAATTTGTCATCATCTGGTTTCCAGGTTGAGAAGACTCGTTGAATGTCACTGTTAATAAGAACATACAAACAAAATTGCACATCTTATAAAGCTTTGGTTTCTGTTGACATTGGGGCCATGAAGCCTCTTTTCACCACAAACCACACACTGTCCAGGTAATCCAATAAGTAAACGTTTATTAAAGATGAGTATATAAAAAGTTCAAAAGGTTGGTTCCATGAAAACCAGGAGTCCAAATATCCATCAATAGAAAGTCCCCAAAATATTTCCATAGACAAGATAACATGAATCCAAGGCAGGCAAGCTATGCCACACGTGAACTAAAGCAAAAACAGTTTAGAAACTTGAGTATATGAATTACAAGAGCATAGCGCCCCCCCCCAAACCCGAGAACTCTGAACCTGAGTGCAGCATTGCTCTCACAATGAATTGTACCAGCATGAACCACTTTAAAAAGCCTCAACTACCTCCCAACACATCATTTCTCATGCACCTGCTTTTCCACTCCTTATATTTAATTCGCTGGAAAAAGCAAGCCTGTCTTAATTACATGCCCTGTTTTCCCAACTCCAATTGCTTTGACTTAGACGAACATTTGTCTCCCACATTTCCCTCAGCTTGCACTTCTGGCTGGTTCCCATGGGAATGGATATCACCTTCTCCATTCACTTGGGAACTGCCAGGAGATTCCAAAACAACTCTCTCAGGGCCAGGGCTGCTTCCATTCTCTTCTGAATCTCTCCCAGCATCCCCTTCCTCCTCATCTGAACACTCAGAATCTGACCAGGCTACAACAGGTTCATACTGAAAATCACTTACAAAACTCATTAGTAGTATCTTCTTCTTCAGCAAAGCTGAATTCCTTGTTAACATTTTCATCTGCAACATGGAACTCATCTTCCAAAAGGTTTTTTGAACCTAGAATCTAGGACGGGAAAAGGTAAATCAATATCCTTATTTTATTTCAGACACACAAAGGTACTTGGATAAATTCTCTAAGCATTACCCAAGACATTTTAATTTGGCTTCAAATTCTTAAGGGACCTAGCTCTTTCAACAATGAAAAGCACCTTGTTCTTCAGATTTAGAGCTCTGTATTACCCTACCAAAGTTAAATTATATGAATGTATACATAATTATTTTACCACATAATTTAAGAACAGGATTTTATCCTGAATGTTATCTCAAGGGAGATAACAACTTTGTTTTCTTAAAATTTCGAATGAGTTGGATCCAAAGGGTTAGGGGGAATCTGCCCCTTCAAGTTATAGACACCAACAGCACTTTTTGCTGCAAGTGACACTCTGTTCAAGAATCAAGCCAATGTAGCTTTTATTCCAAAATGTATACATCAATTAAACTGGCTCAGTGGCTATTTCAGAGGGCTCATGAAAGGGTAACAAAATGTTACCTATTTTACTGTTATTGGCCAAGTCATCAGTAAATTTTGGGGAGGAGGCATTTACCTCTCTCTACTTTAGCCACTATTTTGGTCCCTTCTGTCTCACCTTGGGTGTCTACCCCCAGGGAGAGATACAATTGGTGAATTTTATGTCTCAAGCATCCCCCCAAGTTCATTTTAGGTGCACTATAAGAAATATAATGTATATGTGTGCGTACATTGTATGATCTTTTGAGAAGACATGCGAAGATGTAGTGTGTGTACATTGTGTGATCTTTTGAGAAGAAATCTGAAGATGTAGTACCACTACACAATCAAGGATAAAATCCATGTTAGGAAAAACAGATGAGCAAATTTCCCCTACTGTATTCTAGCAATTCTAGCTTGATAACAAATTCAGTTTTCTCTGAAGACCCAGAATGAATTTAGAGACAGGAAGTATTTTTTTTCTATGAAGTGCTTTGAATAGATACTTTATAATTTTTTGCTGAGAGTCATATTTTTAAAGTTTATTCATGGATTTTTAAAAGGTGTCTAAAGTAATAATTTATCCAGTTTACCTTAATAAAGCCAGATAGCACAGGGCTTTCTGGTTCTTGAGCTGAGAAAAAATAAGGATCCTTTGCAGTAATTTCAAAATCTGTCATATCACCATCTGGATCGAACATAAGAGGTGAGCTGGGCTGTCTTATCATTAGCTCACTAGTGGCTGATCCTTTCAGCTGGTACCCATGAAATTCAACTTGCTACATACATTTATTTAAACAGATAATGTAAAATAAAAAAGAGAAGGGAAGATACTATAAGAAAACAATGACAATTTATTATGTTTTAAAAGGAATATTGGAAATAACTATGCAGCTAAGAATGCAGAACTGGTTCATTTTAACTGGAGTAAATAAACTAAGAATCTTTAGAATACACACTCCTATAGTACTGTTACTCTCCAGAGCAAATTCCAGTTAAAGTTAAACAGGAACTCAATATCATCTGAGCTACTATTGATATTGGAGTTCACAAACAGCTTACGAACAGCTGAGGGTAAACTGTAGGCCAAAATATCATATTGCATTTATCTGTTGAAAATCCAGTTTTGAAAGCAGTTTGATAAACTTAAGCCCTGCTTCAAATGGGGGATGGGGAGGACTTATTAGTTTTGTTAAATAAATAATGAAAATACCTTTGATGAACCATCTTCTATTACAAAAGGACTGTTGTCATGTAGCAGATTTTCATTTGCTGGTGTGAGTTTCTCTACATAACTATCTGAAAACGAAATCTATAAATAAATAAATAAAACTGGGGTAAGAGAAACACAACCACTATGTACTTGACACATTTTTTGTTGGAAATAGCAACCTTCTCAAACCTCTATTAGTTATTTATTATGTATGTAATTCAGATTGCTTACTGTATTGTAAATGTGTCTATTGTTTGGAATTTTCTTTAACCTCTTTTTTTGTGGGAGGGGCTGCAGACCATGTGATTAGGTCTGGTCTTGTTCAGGACTCAGACTCCATTTTAAAACAGTGTGTCATTTAGATGTTAGTAGGAACAGGTGTATACCTTTAGACTTCAATAAGATGTATGCTTAGAGACTCCATTGGACTTAGATACTAGACAGGGATTCTATTAGGCTCTCAGACAGAGAGATGTTTGGACTATGGACTATTGATTCTAAAGAAGATGCCCTGTATTACCTACACAGAAAAACTACTTCAAATCTACTTGTAGCTGGATTGATAAGCAAAGTATATGTATTGTGAATATATGAAGTTTGTGAATAAACTATGATACTTTTAAAGAAGTCTGCTTATTTTTGTTTCTTGAAAGCATGATTTAAAGGTAAATATATTTTAAGGGAGTATACATTTTTAGGCAATTAAAGGGACACTTCTGTCACACTGCTGAATATATAAATGCTGGTGAATGCCACTTTTCAAAAGGGTTATGACTCTAACAGGTCATGCTTTTACCAAGAGGTTATTGCATTATTTTTCAAAAGGTTTGTGACTGCTAACAAGGTCATCCCTTTCCAAATAACATAAAATCTCCAAAAAGGTTCTGGAGATTTCCATTTTCCAAAAAGTCATGTGATCACTGGTGCCCCCCCAAACACAACAACAACCTTGATATGTACAGTGAGTGGACTCTTGGTATATGTCAGTTTGGTTCCAGAACCCTGACCCCCATGGATACTAATATCTGTGGATGCTCCTGTCCCATTATAAACACAGGCAAACTAAAATAGAGCACCTTTAATAAAACTGCAAAATCAATGTTTGCTTTTTTATTTTTCAAAATATCTGCAAGCTGTGAAAGGTAGAATATGTGGATACAAAATCCTTGCATATTGCGAATTGACTGTATTCTTTATTTTTGACTGCAATCCAACAATCCCACTATACCACAGGATAGCATGACTTAAAAAAATAGCGTAACTCTCTGGAACATTTTTGAGAAGCACTAAATACCCTAAAAGCATGAGATCCCACCTGATCTTGAAAGCTAAGCAGAGTCGGGCTTGTTTACTCCTTGGATGGGAGATCCCCAATGAATAACAAGTGCTGTAGGCTACATTTCATAGGAAGGAACTGGCAAAACATTGAGTATTACATGCCAAAGAGCACCCTATGAAATTCATGTCACCATAAATTGATAGCACCTTAAAGCCACAAATGCGCACATGCAAACATACACATTAGGAGAGGAGAAATACAGATTTAATAATTTTCACTACAATTTAATTATATTTAAACCTTATAATTAAAATGCAGGAGGATTACCAAATTAGGAACACTAGAATGCACAGGAGGCGATATCTGCACATCTATAGAAGATACTTCAGCAAAGTTTTGCTTAGCTAGAAAAAGGGGGGGAAAGCATAGTTAGCCTGATCCAAAAGACAAACATATAAACAAAATATTTAAAAGATACTGTACATCTTATGTATAAGGAGCAGAAAATTACACATTGGAATGTTAAGACTTCTAAAACATTTTAAAAAGCATATTCAAATGCAACTATAATAAACGTAAACATATTTATGGTCCATATATGAGAGGGAACTAGATAAATCAGTGAACAGTGGTTTTTCAACATGTCACACATTAATACTTTAAAATATACTGTATATATAAGCTAATTACCTTCAGATGCAGTTAACTTGTCTATCTCTCTTAGTTCATCTCTCTGTAACAAGATGTCTGTATTATCTTCGCTCATTTCCTCCATTGTCTCTAAGGCTGTACTGTGTTTGGTAAGGGAACTTATTAGCTGCAAACTACTTCCCAATGGAGGGATGCTTAAAGCATCCATAGACGGTTTAACAGAAATAGAATCTTTTCCCTTTCCTTCATTAGATTTGTAAGAATATTCCAAGACATTTGCTACATTTTCCATTTCAATTTCACCCATCTGTGGTTTATGCGAAGTCTTACAATTAATGGCCTGACAAATTGACCTGCAATCCAGCTCATCATTTACTTCTGGAGCAAAATGTTTTGATGAAGCATTCTGGGTGAAACTATCAGAACTGTTATATTTTTCACTGATAGTTAGCAAAGAATTAACAGGTTTCATGTTATCACAACTAACTAATGTTTCAACATCATATTCTATAATCTCCCTGCATTGTTCATTGCTTTTGTTCATAAAGCTAATATTTGAAGTTGCAGTAACATGAAGAGGTGTATTTGTTTTTTGAAGTTGAGTTGTTTGATCAGAGTATTCATCAGTAGCTACTTTACAAAGGACATTTTCCACTAATAAATCAAGATTTTCATGAAGACCTACGTTTTGAATAATTGTTGAACAAGCATCTCTTTTTTGGTCAACAATTGTAACATGAAGATTTGCACTATTTTCCCCAATTCTGTTAGGCATATCAGAGATTTCATCACAAAGTTGCAATGACTGAGATCCTGATATACAAGTGACTTCTTTATCCTGTAAAAGTGTTAACTGACTACTTTGACCACCACTAGTTTCCTTTTTTTCATGGCTCGTTTGAATACCAACTTCACTTTTTATTTTAGGCTCTTCTTCGAAACATATTGTGTCTTGTAAAACCATGGCATTTCCAGGAATTTCTTCAATCTCTGAGTCACTAAAATCTAACGTGTCCAACAGGTTGAAGTTAACCTCTGCAAACTGCTGTGCTGGGTCAAGAACATCTCCACACACAGAGCCATCTGACAAACCTATTACGGAAGATGTGTTTTGTGAGTCATTGCAAAACGCTTCCAAATAATCAGTCATTATGTCTTTATTTGAATTGGGATGTTTTTCTTCCAGTGTTTTTGGTGCACCTACACATTTTGCATAATGAATGCTATTTAAAGATGACACAGGTTCAGTGTCACTTTCATTAGTCATAATGCATTCATGTGGTAAAAGGTTTTGCGGATGGTTTCCGACAGAACTTTCAGTAACAGGATAAATACTGATTTCCGAAAGAGGCACTTGTGAAATAATTGCATAGCCTTCACTGTACCCACCCCCATTGTCACTCTCTTTGGAGTCCCTTAAAATGGGTGGCAGATCACCAAAAACTTTGTTACATCCAGGATCATCTGTTTTTGTTTCATCTATTTGCTTTGTTAAATGGGAGGGCAAATAAGCATCCCATCGACTTTTTGTTTGTACACTGTTTTCTAAGGAGCGCACTGCATGGCTGTGTCCAGTGGTTTCTTTGTTAGCATTGCTTGTGCACCCCAAGAAAGGCAACATCTTGTCCTTGAGTGGCTCACATGGAGACAGTCCTTCAGGGTGAAATTCTGCTTTCATAAATGTTGATGGTAGATTTTTTGGTGAGCCAGTTTTCATCCCTGGGTTTTTGGAAGGTTTTTGCTCCCTATTCAGAAGTCTTAAAATTTGTGCTTTACTTCTGATTTTCTGCAAAACCACGTCACTACTGCTTGAACAATAGTCTGTCTTGGCTACTCCATCATTCATCTGTAACATTGGCTTTAAATGCCCAGCTTTTACATAATCAGTATTATAGTTTTTATTGGGTACCACTTTACATTCCTCAACAAAGTGGGGAAAAGTGACACACGCTGTGTCTCCATCATTCTCCATGAAATCATCCCCATTTGATGGTATGAGGTGACATTCTTTCTTTTTCTTGCAAGGAACAGAAAATAATGGAGAAGAAGCATAGAATTCAGGTGGAAAGGATGAATGGAGTTCATTGGTTGCCGGTGATACCGCTGCAAGAGGTTCTTCTACTGCTGCTTTCTTTTCCAACTGGCGTGGCCCCTTGAAATCCTAGAAGAAGAACATTTTCAGTCGGTGATACATTCAGTAACTGCAAACTTAGAATTAAGAAGCAGACTCATATACTATTGCGTACCCTATGTGAAATTTTTTACATGGATTTGTACATTGATTTACATGGATTTGATGCTTTACATGGATTTGATGCTTTACAGATGAATCTACGTGAACCTGTGCATACGCACACACATATACCTGTCCAAACTTTAATCTCTGCACAAAGAACTGTTCATTGAGTTCCATTTTAAGGATGAACACTTTAGTTGCTAACATTAGAAAGGCCTTCTTGAAGCTTGTTTGTACAACACTCTCTCCTTGGAAACCTGAATATGTTTCATTTTGGCACAAGTTGTCATTAGATTTTTCATTCAGTTTCTGTGCACTTCAGAACTAGGCAGCCATTTCTTCAAACCTGATGTTAAATGAATTTGGTTGTAATTATTAATAGGTTGTAACATTAATGTAGCATCCTTTGTCAATTAATCTGCCAGTATTTTATTTGTAATTAATGGCTCTCCACATAGCACATAGCACTTTCCATATTAATTGTTTGGTAGGTGATTTTTGATTACTCTAAAATGGAACTCATTATATAATGAAGATACTTATAAATAATTCTACCAACTCTGATAATGTTGCCAGCATTTAAAGCAAATTGTGACCCCTGTATCCATGGGAGATACTTTCCAAGACCTGAAATCCCAAAAAATTATTGGAATTTCAGGTCTTTAATACCTGAAATTGTGGATAATAGCAAACTCTATCATTTTACTATACTTGAGCTGGAAGCATGCTGTATTATCACACCAGAGGACCTATAAAGTCCCACAAATACTAAAGGAGGAAATATTTTTTGAAGCATGAGTAAGTAAAACCGTGGCATTCAAATCAACAGATAAGGGGTGGTGATGGATGGAAATAAAATGAATGTATAATATAATGAACTCAACCTAGCTAGCTGTTTCTGACTTACTAAGCCCTTTGGCACGTGTGTGCATATATCAATACATGTAAAAAGATGAAGCAACATACCATATATTTTCGCTTTAAGCCAACTGGAAGATGTACAGATGAAGAACCAAAGGACTTCAAATTATTTGTTAGCTTTGCCCCTTCTGTGTTCTTTGGCTGATCACTATAACCAGTTTCAGAAACTTTTTCGGATTCAACTGTAATCATGTACCTATCACTTTCTAAGTCATCTCCAGGTTTTACCTAGAGGGAACACAAGAAAATATTATATAGTAGTAAGTTTACATGAATATACTGTAACAAGAAAAAAATGTGTTTTATTATTCTTGCTATATCTAATCCCAATTATGACCCTGCACATAATTTTCCAAGTGAAGCTAGTTTTTTAAGTAAAATCTATTCAGCTTTGCTCCTTGTTTCTTATTAGTAGCCTTATCCACCACATATCTGACAATGTTTCAAAGGCCACAAGAACTCAACTCTATTTTTAACTTCAAAGCATTTACGATCACTTAATAGACAACCACTTAATTCTGTGTTTAAGGAATGTGAAAGAACCCCTCGTTTATAAAAGCTAAGGTTTTCAGGAACTGATATGAATATTATATGCTCTGATGTTGTCAGAAATCACAAAATGAGCATGAATAAGTTGTCAGAAATCACAAAATGAGCATGAATCACAGAATGATCCTATCTGTTAATATCCTTTTGATGAAAATTCACAAAATTATGGCAAAATACTTTTTACAATGAGCTATGTTCTGTCATATATTTGCGCTCATGCTAGGTAAATTGGTTGTAAAACACAGGATGCTGACTTCAGGCAATAATTTTTTAAATATTACATACATTTGTCCTTGGATGAATAAACTGAGTAGTGAAAAAATGTGGGTTTTTTAAAGTTACATGCATACAAATACTGATAATTTGGGTAGTCCCCAATTTTGGAGCATTTGAGGCAGATAAAATGGCAGAGTAAATTTTAGATCAATTTAATACCAAAATGACAACTGCATACTTCAAATAAGGACTGGAAAGTATATACCTTGAACTTCACAAAAATACTATCCAAAACCTGTCCTCTTTCATCACATAAGATTGCCTGTATGAGAGCAAGAACAAAATACAAAACAGGTAAGTGTTTCATCACATAATGTAACAACAGCCATAATGTGATCTCTGTGTAATAACCCTTTACCTTATTTCCCCCAACAGTTGCCTTCAAAGTTCCATCATGCCATACTTTGGATTTTTTAGTCTTCTGGTGTGTATATAAAACCTATTTAGATAAATGAAAATGTTTAATTGACAATATTTTCATTATATTTTAAATCTATGATTAATTTCAAAAGTACAGATAAATATAAAATATTAAGTATTCAAACAGAATTAAAATATCAGAAACTCACAGTAAATTCTTGGCAAGCCATCACTTTTTTCACATTTCATGCCACCTAAAGGGGAAAATAGGATGTTTTAAGGCAAATGAATTGAACACCTGGAATGCAGAGACACATGTATCCTATATCTAAATCACTTTTACAGAATTTAATCAGCAATCTGATGTCCCTCTGTGTTTATGTAAACATATATGTGTGTGAATGTGTTTAATGCAGTGGCTTCACTTCGTGTATCTAATGAAATGGACTGAATCAGTAAAAGCTTATGCTACAATTTTACACTCAACAAAATCTTTTGTATGTACCAGTCCCAGAGTAGTACGTCTTGATAGTACAAGACGCTGGGCCTTTTCTATTACTGTTCCTGTTCTATGGAACTCTTTGTCCCCTTATCTGAGGGTCATGCGCGATTTGCGATCCTTTGCGCAGACACTTAAGACCTGGCTTTTTAACAGAGCTTTTGTTTTATAATTTCGATGTTATTACTTGTCTATTTTAATGTTATATCCTATGTAAATCGCCCCAGAGCATCTGGGATGGTGGGCAATTAACAAATAATAAATTGAATGAATGAATGAAATTTTCTTCTTCCCAGTTACTCTATAAAGTGGTTTTCTCATGGTTTTTAATAGATAACATAAAACTGTGTCTGAATAATTAATCTTAAGAGCACATGACCATCAGTACCATCCATAAACCCTTAATTTTTGTAAAAAAAATCTAATCTATAAATGTGTTTCAATAATTTTAATTTCATAATGCTACCACAAGGTGTCTCACTCACATTTTGAGACAAGTTTGGCTGAAGACCATTAAAACTGGAAAGATTAATCTGCATATTAGTTGATTTTCTGTTGAATCAGGATTCTCAGTTGGAGGCAGGGAAAACTTTCAAAACATGCATTATTCTGTAAACAGTAGTCACAGAGAAATTTAGCAAATCAAGCTCTGCCCATATATTTACCTTTAGCTTCATAAAAGTCCTTCATGTATGCTTACTGCCAAATATAAGCATCAACAATTCTAGTCAGTTTCCAGAGTTAATACCGCTGCCTTTGTTCCTTCTCGCATATCTTAGTGCATTTAAACTGCAGATTTGACGCAGTCTGACACCACTTTAATTGGCTCAATACTATGGAATCGTGGGAGTTGTAGTCTGGTCAGACAGTAGCACTTTGACCTTGCACTACTACAAATCCCATGCTTCCATGGCATTGAGACACGGCAGCTCAAACGATCTCAAACTGCATTCATTCTACATGCGCCTTTGTCAAATGATAAACGTTTTCCCCTAACGCTAAGTCCAGTGGTGCCTAACTCTGGGGGTTGGTGCTCATCTCCATCTCTAAGCCAAAGAGCTAGCGTTATCTGTAGACACCTCCAAGGTAATGTGGCCAGCATGACTGCATGGAGTGCTGTTACCTTCCCGCTAGAACGGTACCTATGGGTCTACTCACATTTGCATGTTTTTGGAGCACAATTTCTTAAGCTTGGCCCTGTATCTCATGGTGCCAGTCTGTTTAGCACCTTTCAAGTTGCCCAGTCTTCTGTGTGACCAGGGGGAAGTTTCTCATCCGGCCCCAGCCATTGCTTGAGGTTCTGGGTTTTAGCCTGCCACTTCTGGACTGTCACTCGCTGAGGTGTTCCTGCAAGTATCTCTGTAGATCTTAGGAAACTATTTCTTGATTTAAGTTGTTGGCTTACTGCAGTGTTTCTCAACCTTCCTAACGCTGCGACCCCTTAATACAGTTCCTCTTGTTGTAGTGACTCCCAACGATAAAATTATTTTCGTTGCTACTTCACAACCGCAATTTTGCTACTGTTATGAATCGTCATGTAACTATCTGATATGCAGGATGTATTTTCATTCACTGGGACAAATTGGGCACAAACACCCAATACACCCTAATTTGAATACCGCGAGGGGTTGGGTTGATTTTGTCATTTGGGAGTACAATCAAAGAGCATTCTGAACTCCACTAACAATGGAATTGAACCAAACTTGAAACCCAGAATTTCCATGACCAACATTTTGGAGTTGCTGTTCACCTACATCAGTGGTTCCCAATTTTTTTTGGCCTACCACCCCTTTTCCAGAAAAAAATGTACTCACCGCCCCCCTAGAAATTAATTTTACATTTTAATAGCAATTAAACAGATATATGTATTAATATTTCTACCTTTTTCATAAAATATAATAAAGTTGTAAATTAGAAACATTGAAGTTTGAAATTATGAAACTGTTTATTGAACTTAGAATAGAAAGGTAATACAAACAAAGTTAAAACATTCGAAATCATCTTAATGAGAACCATGAAACTGCGTTCCTGCTACCAATCTAGTAATCCTTGGCTCTATTTTTGTCAGCAGTAATCTCAAATCATCGCGATTGACTTTTTTTGTTAATAAATTGGTTACCGCACTGAATCCATATTCCACTAAATATGTTGAAGGACATTATTATTGTTGTTATTATTGTTATAAGACTCAACCAGTTGGAAGGGAACCCCAAAGGTATTATTATTATTATTATTATCCCTTGCTTGGCAAGAGGAGGAGGGAGCAGGAGTAGGAAAGAAGAAAGAGACACAGAGATGGATGGTAGCCTGCCACCTGGCTCATGCCACCGCCCCCACCACCTCCTTACAGGGGTTCAGCGCCCCCCAAATTCTCCTGGGCCTTCCAGCGCCGCCCTAGATTGCCCCACCGCCCACCAGGGGGTGGTAACGCCCATTTTGGGAACCACCGACCTACATCCAGAGGGCACTGTGGACTCAAACAATTATTGATCTGGACAAAACTTGGCACAGATACTCAATATGCCCAAACATGAACACTGGTGGAGTTTGGAGAAAATACACTTTAACATTTTGCAGTTATAGTTGCTGGGATTTATAGTTCACCTACAATCAAAGAGCATTCTGAACCTCACAAACAATAGAATTGGGCCAAACTTCCAGCACAGAACCCCCATGACCAACAGAAAGTATTGTGTTTTCTGATGGTCTTTGGCGACCCATCTGACACCCCCTTATGACCCCCCTAGGGGTCCCAACCCCCAGGTTGAGAAACACTGGCTTACTGGCTGATATCCGAAAAGAGGATAGGCCAGAGATGTCACTGCCTTGGTCTTTTCATTGCTGGCTGCTACTTCCAGACGGATATCCGGTGGTGCAATACCAGCTAAACAGTATAATTTCTCCAACTGTGTAGGACACTGATTCTCTAAGTGGGTGGTACCACCCCCTGGTGGGTGGTGAGGCGATCCAAAGGGGCGGTGGGAGGCTCAGGGGAATTTGGGTGGTGGTGAACGATTGGCCATTTAGGAGGGGTGGCGCAGCCCTCTTCTTTGGTCCCACCCCCTTTGCTTTGACCCCCACATGCAGTGCATGTGGAGGCCTCCGCATCCTCCAGCGGAGCCTCCCCACCACCGTGGAAGAAAGTGCGGCCTTCCTTCCCCGGCGGAGGCAATTCATTCCAAACCCCTCCAGTATTTTCTGTTGGTCATGGGGGTTCTGTGTGCCAAGTTTGGCACAATTCCATTGTTGGTGGAATTCAAAATGCTCTTTGATTGTAGGTAAACAATAAACCCCAGTAACTACAACTCCCAAATGAGAAGGGCTATTTTCTCAAAACGCCACCAGTGTTAAAAATTTGGGAATATTGAATATTCGTGCCAAGTTTGGTCCAGATCCATAGTTGTTTGGGTTCTCAGTTCCCTCCGGATGTAGATGAACTACATTTTCCCTAAATCACTGCCAATTCCTCCCAAACCCCTCCAGTATTTTCTGTTGGTCACGTGGGTTCTCTGTGCCAAGTTTGGTCCAGTTCTGTAATTTGAAAGTTGCCCAAATCCTTGAGTCCTATGTAGATTGTTGTTTTTATGCTCTGTTTTATATTGTTGCTGTTATTAAATTGAAATGTTGCTGTTTTACTAATTGATTTTATGTAAACCGCCCCGAGCCTGCTGGAAGGAGCGGTATATAAAAATATATTATTTATTTCGATTTGATAAACCGCCCTTCCCGAGGCTCAGGGCGGTTTACAGCATCTAAAAACAGCATCTAAAAACAGCATATCAAACACATAAGATTAAAACGCATGAAATTACATCTTAAAACAGTCACACAAAATCACAGCCAGACATAGCTGGTTCATACAGAGTAGGCCTAATAGTGGTACGGCAGAGTGGCAATGTTAATCATGCGCCGTCGGACATCACACATCAAACGCCTGCCTACATAACCAGGTCTTGCAGGACCTGCGGAAAGCCATCAGGTCCCGCAAGGCTTGTGTCTCCGGCGGCAGCGAGTTCCATAAAACCGGCACAGCCACTGAAAACGCTCTCTGCCGCGTGGTAGAGAGTCTGCAGAACTTCATCCCCGGAACATCAAGTAAGTTGAGCCCCTCTGAACGCAGTGATCTTCTGGGCCCATATGGGGTAAGCCCATAAATAAATAATGAAGGAGACTCATTGAGTTGCAGAAGAAACGTCAGGAGAGAATGCTACCCAGGCATAGGCATAGAGAAGAAGGCAGAGTTAGCAATAATCTGCCCAGAGACAGCAGAACAGAGAAGGAGCTATACTAAGGGAGTCAAACTGAGCATGTGCAGGAATGCAAGAGATAAAGAAACACTGTATCTCCAAGAATGAAGCGTGGACAGTCCGTGTTACATTATGATAGGCTGCAATTTTAGCTGCGACATAACTTTTAACCAATAATAAGATTTTGGGCAACCATAAGTTGAACCCTGATGCTTGTATAAATATGTGCCTCACAAGGGGGAGGGGCCACCCCTTGAAGCACCATGTTGTGCAGGGACGGACTCACAGCTGTGGAAACAAAGTAAACTGAGCTTTCTGAGAAATCCTGTTGTCTGTCTTCTCCTTCTACTGCGTCTGCACGAGCAGCCTGCCTTGTGGGAGTATGGTAATCTGCTACATTTCTGGTGACCCCGACGTGATCTGATTTATGAGACGGACCGTGAAGCGGAGACAGATCCTGTTGGCAGGACGGCCTCAACTCGTCGGCGAGAACTGGAGGTGAACACCGTGAGTCGAGACAGGGCCCTAACAAAGACCGGTTGCGGTCCTCACCTCTTTGTTAGCGCCGAACGACCCTGAGTGCCGCAACAGATTTGGGTTGCCAGAAAAGCCAGTTCGGAGGATTGCGCAAAGGAAAGTCCGGGGCGAGGGTGTTCCTGAGTCTATAGAAATCCGGCAAGTAAGTGGTCGAGTAAGCCACTAGGAAAGTCCGGGGCGCAGGGGTTCCTGGCGTCTACAGAAAATGGCAAGAAAATAGTGTTTGAAGTGAAGAAACACTAGGGAACCTACATTTGGGGTACCCCAAATGGGAGGAAAAGGCTAAAAGGGGACGCCCTTGCAATGGCCACACATAACCCGACTGGCCAGGGAGGGTAAAGGGGAGGAGTTGCCCCCTTTGACCCAAGTTTAATTGCGTAGAAGTTCAAGAAGGGGTGACCCGACTTGGAATTACAGAGCTGGGGGGAAAAATTGCCCGTCTAGCCTCTGAGTTATGTGCACAAAAAGATATGGTTACCGGTAGAGCCAAAAAAGAAAAGGTAGGGGAAAGATCCCAAATTCCCCGAAAGAGCCGACTCTGAGGCTGTCCCAAAGAGTCGGACGATGCCCCTTAGTAAAAAGAACAAAACAAAACTCCCTTGTCTCTAAGAAATTCAAACGGCTTGAGACAAGGAGGGGGGGCAGCTGTGTATGTCTGTGTTGCAACAACTCCAGAGAGAGAGAGAGAGTGTGTGTGAATGATTTTGGAAAATGAAAGAGTGTAAACCTTTTTTTCTGTCTGATTAATCCAAAGCAAGAGAGGGAAAAAAAAAAAAAAAATGCTGTTATGTTTAATGAGTGTGTCTGTATTAGTTTAAAGAAAGAAAGTTTGAAAGAAAAACTCATTCTGTGCAAAAGAGTAAAATGTGCCTAGAAGCTGATTACTAAGAACATAGAATGCTTTGTTCCCTAAAAATGTTGATAACAGACAGAGAAGGAAAAGTTGGCAGATAGTTGGGTTTTCTGACCTTGTTCATGTGAGCCTAAGAAATATGAGACTGCATTTGAAATACTGGGTTTAAAAGATTCAAGATTGAATGCCTTATATTAAATGTTAAATGTTATATGTTTATGTGTACAAAATGAAATGCATTCATAGGAATGATATATATCTCGGTGTTCCTTAAACTGTAGGGGTGTGCAAAATGGAAATATATATTTTAAAAATGTATAAAAAGCTGATGTTTTCAATTGTTTGAATTTTGTGATGTTTATGGTCAAATTGTGTGAAATGAACAAGTAGCGTGGGGAGGGTTTGTGTGTCCCTGGAGTAATCAGAAAGACCGAAGATGCATAGCCATGGCGTGTCTGCTTAACAGCCGCGGAAAAAGATGGCGCACACACAGTTTCCTTATCTATAAAGAATGCTTTCTTGCATACCAGTGGGGGGGTGACTGAACTGTCCAGTTTAACGTTCAACAAAGGTGATTCGTCAAGACTGTCTCGTGATACTCTCTGTGTAGTTTAACTCAATCAATGCTGGAACAGGGTTTCTCTAAGCTTATAGCAACACAGAATAACTTTTCCAGAAATATTTAAAATCTCAACATTGCATTTACTAAGTCACTACTGAGGATGTGTGAGAAAATGTTTAGACCATGAATATTTGTTGATTTATGCAGAAATCCTAATTCACTCTGTGTCTATGTGAAAAATGAATCTTGCTTATAAATATGTGAGATTTTGCCCACTTGGGCTGTGGCACTGAGCCAGGGCCTGAGTACAGTATGTACAGAGATAAAACAGCCAGCCAGGATGAGGCTATCTATTGTTTTCAAGGAGAAAAAAAAAGAGAATAATTATCTGTGCCAAATGTTGGAATGTGAAAAAGGACACTGTGGGCTTGCCAAATGTTGGAATGTTCCTGAAGCATTCTCTCCTGACATTTAGCCTGGAACTGTGTAAAAATTATTTTACAGCAACCTTTTGAAATGAAAAATGACATTTTGAAAAATATCTTATGTGGACAACCCTAGACATGATTTTTAGTGTGAATTATATTCTTCATAGTTGTTTTATAATGAATGATACTTTGACTGAAAAGAGATTATTTTTGAACGGGACATTAAAACAGATAGAGCCCAAGGGGTTTTCTTTTTGCCAGATTTAAGGGACTGTTTTGTTACGTGGAAAAAGCAAGTTGCAGATGAAGTGATTAAACTGAAAGTGTTGGTGTAAAATGACATTGGAGGAATTGATAAATGAGGAGCAGAGCCAGGTAATGAGCCCATGGACCTGCATGGACATCTAGTGTACCTGGAAGTATAAGCAGCAAAATGAGATGGCTGCTATTGGATTAAATAGAATGGAATATGATTTCATGCATTGATGGAAACAGATATGTCAGAAAGATGGTTGCAGCAGAAACATGTGAGATAAATTGTGGAGAGGAACCTTGGTGGAGATAAACCGTGGAGATTGTTATATGGATGTGGAGAAAAACCATGGAGGTTGTTCTAAAAAGGTGAAAATTGGCTGGAAGTGAGAGATTGTGAAAGCAAAAGGATGTGATGGAATATCGATGGAAAATCGGTGGAGGATTCTACGGCTGGGTAATTAGCCTCCCCTTCTCTCTTCACTATCTTTGCTTTTTAGGTCTCAAGCCTGGAAATTATGTGGAACCCTGCTTATAAATTGATATCCAATCACAGCCAGCTGAAAAGCTTAATGAGAATACAATCACAGGAGCTAAGCCTGGCTAGATGAGTGAAAGACGTGGAAAAATATGAGAACTGGCTGGATGAGTGAAGGGCTTGGAAAATAATTAGAACTTTATTTTACAGACTTTCTTACACAGGACTGACCTTAGAGACTACAGATTGCAGAATATAGATATTTTCCTCATTTTACTTGGAATTTAATAGACTTATTTCTTCAATCAAGGGTGACTGAGATTGTTTTCTTATGCCAGAGATCAAAAGAGATAAAAGTTGGACATATGAATGGATGTGTGCCTAAAATAACCAAGGCCGGACTCGCTTGGGATTGTACTGAAGACTATATCCTTTTCAAGTTAAATGATTTCTGTTGTTGAATTGTTAAAGTGATCATTACCACCATTTAGCCTTGATTGTTAGTTTGATAAGAGATTAATTTGTTTGTGTCATTTTAGTCAAGTGTTCAGAATCGTGTTTTAAAAAAGGAGATGAAGATGATGTCCTTCACAGCTTGATGCCACGCCCCATTACAACGGAATGGGAGAGAGATACCATCTACCAATTGGTAAAAATTCAATTGCAAAAAGATTGCAAGCAGGACTCAGGATATGTTGTTTGCAAATGGGCCAGGTATTGTTCATCAGAGAATCCATTCCCTAGGGGTGACTTGGAATAGGACATTGAAAGAAACTTTAGCGAAAAATGTGTCAAGAAACTGATTTAAATTGGTTCCAAGTGATTTCCATTTGTTTAAAATGGTGTGCTGTGTTTCCCTGTTACTGTTCTGTATTTCTGTCTCCTCAGGCGATATCATGTGGTTTAAAAACAAAAGAAAAAAAAACAAAACAAAATGGAGACTTGGCCCATTGAGATCAAAGTAAAAGGGCAGTGTGATGTGATGTGATGTTTTCCTGACCACCCCAAGTGAGGAGATTAAGGCCTTGGAACCGTTATATTTAAATCCAAAGAGATACTATTGGAAATAAGCCATTGAATAGCAGATATATTATTATTCAGGTGGACGATGACCAGAAGGACCCACTGAAGATATGCCTGACCAAAGTTCCGGCAGGCGCGCCGAAAGGAGGTCCAAAGGACGACCTTGAAGAGGAAAGGAGAGTCAGCGTCGTGGGGGCCACTCTCCTGGGGACAGGCTGATCGAAAGCCACCCCAAAAGAGGAGGGTAGACTTCCGAGAGTCACCCAAAGACATGACCTTGGGACTTGGGAGTGCCAGTTTTGGGTTTTTCTGTGTATTGTATAGTTTTGTTTGTTTTGGCTCTGCTGGTGGTGTAAGAAGATCCTTTGTAGGCCTCCACCAGAGAGCAGAAGTGATAAGGCTGATCAGTAAGATGTGTTATTGGGACTGACCGTAGTCCAACGCAGGGCAATTGGATCAAGATACAGATACAACATATGTTTCAAATAGTACATTGATACATACACTTACAAAAAACAGTAGGGTCATTCTTATCCCTACCTTTAAAAAGCAAGGATCCTCAAATAACATTAGGAGGATTGCAGTTAACAATTCAATGTCCTCAGCAATGCTGAGGGACCCAATTACATTTTGTTTTTACTCATTGCACAGATCACTATTTATGCAAAGGCCACAACTTCAGTTATGTCAAGACTCAGAATCTGTCTGACATGGAATAGAGAGAGCTGTATCCTAACTATCCTATGTTTTGACACTAGTGACACCATCTGTTCAGGTTGGCAGATAAAGAGACCCTAACTTGGGGTTCTTCTTTGTCAAATGGGCTAATAGCTATCATCCTGGGAGGTATCAGTGTGTTGGTGTGGGCTTTCTAACCCTACCAGTGTGAATCATCAAAGGAACCCAACCCAGAGAGAGGCAGAAGAGGGGGGTTCCAGCCAGAGAAAATGGGTGCTGGGTGTGATGAGACAGTGATCATTGAGGATCAACTGTCTGACACCAAAAGCCCAAAGGGTAGGAGCCGGAGCCATCACTGAGATCCTGTCTTTAGGGTCATACTCAGGAATAATAGCCCAGGACAATCAAAAGAGCATTGTGAGGCTCATCTGTCGCCTAGAAAATCCATCAGTGCCACTGGGAAAATAGTTAGAGCATTGCAAACTGAAGCTGAAGAGTTAAGTCAAATGGAGATACAGCAGAAAATGGCCTTAGATTACCTCTTGACAACCAAGGAGGATTTTGTGCAATGATCAAAAGACAACTGCTAAATACAATTTCATAATTTGAACCAAACAATAGAAGATGGCCTGAAAAGCTACAGGTCATGATTCAACATAATGTTAATGAACCATCTCAGTTTTCATGGCTAAATTTATGGTTGCCAAACGTGGCCTGGTTGAAAGAGTTGGTGATTGTGGGCTTCATTATGTTTGTGATAATTGTTCTTGTTTTATTAATACCACCTGCTGTCATTTCATTAACAAGACGGGAGACATTGAGCTACATTTGGAAAAAATACAGGAAATAGCAAGGGAGGTTCAAAAGTCATATGAGCCACCAAACAACTTGTGGGGCTGGTTAACCGGATGGTTACCAGATGCAAAGTGGTTAAAGTCGCTGGTGGTGATAGGTTTTGGAACCTTCTGTGCAATTGGACTTGTATTTTGTTGTTTTCCATTGATGTTAAAATGTTGTGTCTCAATTGCATGCCAAACTGTCAAGTTAGAGAAGATAGCCATGGTACAGAGAAAAAGAGTTGGAGAGATTTTTAGGCTGTCTTAATCATGTTTGCATTCGCTTTTGTAAAACGCTTTGCAAAAGAAAAAGTGAGGAAATGAAGGAGACTCATTGAGTTGCAGAAGAAACGTCAGGAGAGAATGCTACCCAGGCATAGGCATAGAGAAGAAGGCAGAGTTAGCAATAATCTGCCCAGAGACAGCAGAACAGAGAAGGAGCTATACTAAGGGAGTCAAACTGAGCATGTGCAGGAATGCAAGAGATAAAGAAACACTGTATCTCCAAGAATGAAGCGTGGACAGTCCGTGTTACATTATGATAGGCTGCAATTTTAGCTGCGACATAACTTTTAACCAATAATAAGATTTTGGGCAACCATAAGTTGAACCCTGATGCTTGTATAAATATGTGCCTCACAGGGGGAGGGCCGCCCCTTGAAGCACCATGTTGTGCAGGGACGGACTCACAGCTGTGGAAACAAAGTAAACTGAGCTTTCTGAGAAATCCTGTTGTCTGTCTTCTCCTTCTACTGCGTCTGCACGAGCAGCCTGCCTTGTGGGAGTATGGTAATCTGCTACAATCTTCTGGGCCCATATGGGGTAAGCCCATAAATAAATGAACAATAAATAAATAAATAAATAAGTAGCAACGAAAATATGGTTGGGGGTCACCACAACATTAGGAACCTTATTTAGGCATTAGAAAGGTTGAGAACCACTGCATTAATACATACCTGTATATCTTTCTGTTTAATTGCTATCAATTTTTTTTTAAAATTAATTTCTGGGGGGCAATGAGTAATTTTTTTTTCTGGAAAGGGGGCGGTAGGCTAAAAAGGTTTGGGAGCCACTGGTGTAGGACGTAGACATCCTGCAATATTGAGGCATGTCTCATTAAAAGCCACATCCACTGTGAGATGTATTCCACACTGGACGAAGCACAAGTAAAGGGGAAATTGATGCTTTAACAGGAGAAATGTCAGAGAGAGGTGATGCATTAGAATAGAAATGAAGTAGCAGAGTAAAGAGTCAGCTTGTCAGCAGCAGTCCAAGAATAGACAATTGTGATTGGCTCACCAAAAGATAGCTACTACTGGTCTAATAAGCACAGGCTGTGATTAGCCAGGGAACACCATGTGCTTCTAGAAAGATAAACAGCCGTGATTGGTTTAGCTCTCACCATGCGGGTTTGTTTACAAAGGTTGTGAATGGGCTAGGAAACGTGCATGGCTAATGAAGCTTCTCTCTTGGCAGGCAACAGTGAGAAGCTTGGTAGAAACATGTAACGATTTAGGAACAAGCTGCACATAGAGCAGATAACATAGAGAGAATGATGGAAATTAACACTGCGCAACGTCTGTCAGCAAATAGGATTGAGATGCTAGAATGCTTTGTTTAATTGGATAGAGTAATATGGGTTCATGAATACTAGCCAGTAACAATGCATGAAGATGGGAGGGACTGAAATATTGCCACCATTGTTTGTATAAAACCTGTTCACTGGGAAAGATCGGGGTTCTGTCCACCAGCGGCTGCGTTTCCGCACAGGGGGGCAGACCCATCAGCTGATGTGATGCAAATAAAGCTGGTTTCCTGAATCGCAATAAGAATTTTCGCGTCATCCTGTCCTTGTACTCGCTAGAAACAACAGCCTAAGACAAAAGGTATTGCCTTGGGAGTTTTGGGACTCCGAGATACTGCTACACAAGGACAAGGGCAGGTGTCTTCGCTGTGTCTGGTTGTGATCCCTAGGCTGAGATTATTATTTTTTGGATGTAAAACTCCACAGCACTTTAATACCCTTTAAAAAATTTTTTTTACAGAATTTTGATTAACTATGCATTTACACGGCGGAATTATTACAATTACGACTCCATGCAAATGGAATCGCTGGAGGTGTAGTTTTACAAAGTGTGCCTCACCAAACTACAACTCCCAGCCTTGAGCCATAGCCCTGAAGGTGATGCCAAACCGATTTAATTCTAACCATGGAGATGTGCCCTCAGACCAGGCCTGGGCAAACTTGGGCCTTTCAGGTGTTTTGGACTTCAACTCCCACAATTCCTCACAGCCTCAGGCCCCTTCCAAAGGAAGGGGCCCGGGGCTGTGAGGAATGTGGGAGTTGAAGTCCAAAACACCTGAAAGGCCCAAGTTTGCCCAGGCCTGCCTCAGACTCATAGATTACAACTGTATCCTCCCAATAGATAAATAAATAAATAACCCTAAGACTCAACCTATTAAGCCTGTTTCTCAAACTCTGGCCTTCCAGGCCTGTTGGACTTCAACTCCCATAATTCCTGGTCATTGCCTCAGGCAGCGGAGGCTTCTGGGAGTTGAAGTCCAAAATACCTCGAGGGCGGGAGTTTGGGAATCATTAATCGAAAAGAACTGCAGCTTCGGGGAAATTCCCTGATAGAGACCAAAACCATTGTCGCGTTCCTACCTTCTCAAGTTTCCCGCTCAACCTGCTGGAAATGACGTCACGTCTAGCGACGAGGAGGGGAATCCACAGAGTTCCAAAATGGTTTCGCAGACTTCCAGTAAACGTATACGTCACTCTATTTTTACTACCTCTATGCACATCCTCGCGCCTCCTCTCTATGAAGCGCGCGCCGGACGGGTTGTCTTGGCTGCGCCTGCGCAGAAAAAAGCACTGGCGCGACCAATAGGGTCAGAGAAGAGCGGGGGTCTCTTCCCTGTCGCGCGAGAATTCAACCTGGCGACGAGCGAGGAAGGCGGGGCCGTTGCTTCGGCCAGCTAGGAGACACTTCCCTCGTGACGTTCAAAGGGTTAGTGGTGTATGTGTGCGTGTGTACGAAAGGGAATGGCGTTAGCGTTCCTGTCACTTTGGCCTCGTTTCTCTCTGAAGGTTGTGGTTTGCGCATGCGTTAAAGGACAGAGACGGGGTGTTTCAAGGGGTGATTTGATTGGCTGACGCGAAGGGAGGGGGGGTAACCATGGCTTGTATTCTCTGTGCGCATGCGCGTGGAGCCTCGCCTCCTTTTGGTTGCCTTAGGACAGTGTTTCCCAACCTTTTTTGAGCCGCGGCACATTTTTTACATTTGCAAAATCCTGGGGCACACCACCAACCACATTGACACAAAATGACACTCTAACACAGTAATACATATAGTTAATATGTTTTTAAATGTATTTATACACTCAGTGTGAAACCTGGGCCTGTTTCGATGAACACAACATAGATATCCTGGCAGGAATGGCAGAAAGACACAAACTTCCCACACAGAACTCCCACAACCAAGAGAAAATGCTATAAGAGTTTGGTGGGCATTGACCTTGAGTTTTGGAGTTGTAGTTCACCTATATCCAGAGAGCACTGTGGACTCAAACAATGTTGGATCAGGACCAAACTTGGCATGAATACTCAATATGCCCAAATGTGAACGCAGATGGAGTTCAGGGGAAATAGACCTTGACATTTGCGAGTTGTCGTTGCTGGGATTTATAATTCCCCTACAATCAAAGAGCATCCTGAACTCTTGCAACAATGGAATTGAACCAAACTTGGCATATTGAACTCTCATTACCAACAGAAAGTACTGAAAGGGGTTGCTTGGGAATTGACCTTGAGTTTGGAAGTTGTAGTTCACCTACACCCAGAGAGCACTGTGGACTCATACAATGTTATGTTATGTTGTTGTTTGTTTTCTATCCAGAATCACAATGTTGGAAGGAGGCTCACCACTTTAAGGTCCCTAAAACAGGCATGGGAAAACTTTGGCCCTCTGGGTGCTTTGGACTTCAACTCCCACCATTCCTAACAGCCTGAGGCCCTTTCCTGCTTAAGTGGCTGAGGGGGGGGGAAAGGAAAAGAGCCTGAGGCTGCTAGGAATGGTGGGAGTTGGAGTCCAAAACACCTGGAAGGCCCAAGTTTGCCCATGCCAGCTTTCGACAGAGACCTCTTCCTCCCCCTTCCCCTTCGCGCTCTTTCTTCTCCCTCCTGCCGAACACTTACTTTTTCTTCTTCACTGCCGCTTCTGCCGCCATTTTGATCCGAGGGGGCAGTGTGAGCGTGTTCAGGGGGGGAGGGGGGAGGGAGGAAGACGTGAGCTGTGCGGGCGCTACTGCGCAGACTCGCCCCAGAGCAAAGCGAGGCAAAGCAAGCAGAGCGAGGCTGGGAAGAAGGGAGCCCGAGTGGAGGAGAAAAAGTGTTCGGCAGGAGGGGGAAGAAAGGGGATTGGAGGTTCCCATTTCCCACGGCACACCTGATGCTCGCTCACGGCACACTAGTGTGCCACGGCACACTGGTTGGGAAACACTGCCTTAGGATTCTAGCAGCGAGGCCCCTTCCACACTGTGGGCTGTATAGAATCCCACATTTTCTGCTCTCAACTGGAATACAGTGTCCCCTCGCTACTTCGCGGTTCGCTTATTCCGGACTCGCTGTTTCGCGGATTTCAAAAAATATTAATTTAAAATATATATCATGGTATTTTCTTTGTTTTGTGGTCTGCTCTCCAAGGCGCTTTCCCTCCTCAGTCCGTCCTCCCTCCCTCCAGCCTTGAAGGGCCTTTCCTTCACTTTGAGTTTATAGAGACTTAAAATAGTGTATAACTACTAAAATAATGTATAAATATTAAAATAAATTAAAATAATATTCAAATAAATAGAGCATCCCTACATCACAGTTTTTCACTTATTGCAGGAGGCCCTGGAACCTAACCCCAGCAATAAGTGCGTGTGTGTGCGCGCAACCGTATCAGCCAGCCAGGCGGCAGCACGCGCCCATTGCGCGGTGTGTGCTTTCGCACAAAAGCGGGTACGCGCGCCAGGTCTGCGGTGAGCCTTTGGAGGAGAGGAGGAAAGAGGAGGCGGACAGCCAGCCAGCCTGCCTGCCTGGCGAAAGTGTCTGGCCGTGGCAGCGGCCGACCCAGGAATTGAGGTCAAGATGCAGGCAGGGGTACGAGGAGGACTATGGCTGTCCCTCTCGTTCGCGCAAAATGGGCGCTCCTACCATTTGGCGCGAATGAGAGGGGCATTGCTGGCTGATCGCTCCTTCTCTTGTGGCACCCCCTCCTCCCTCTGCCCTCCTACTTCTCCCCTCGCCTGCTTCCATTGCTTGCAGGCGAGGGGAGTGGGCCAACCTACACTCTACAAACTTCGCCATGTAGAGTGTAGGGGATGGGAGTCGAGCGGAGAAAGCCCCTGGATGGCCTGGCCGCTGCTGTGGGGCCGCTTGCTGAGCCCAGTCCCTTCGCCCTTTTTGCAGACAGAGGCAGAGGGGGATTGAGCTTGCTGCATGGTGAGGAAGGGAAGCTTCAATACTATTGGAGGTTCCAATTTCCCATGGCACACTAGTGTGCCGCGTCACACCGGTTGAGAAACACTGATCTAGAGAAGGAAACTTGAGCCAAACCTCCGACCTGAGGACCTCGCTGCCACCGTCCCAGCTTGCTAGGTCCCGGCAGACAAACCTTTGGTTTAAAGGGTCAGTTCAGCAGAGCGATCAGTTCTGTGCACGCTGCGCTCCACCAGAAAAATCTATTGCACAGGCTCGAAGGACACATCCAACCTGCGAATCAGCAATGCGCTTGCAGAAAGCATGGGATGAGTCTTTCCTGAATCTTTGTTCGCAAAGAAAAGCCAAGAAAGGATTAGAATCCTAGAGTTGGAACCGACCTCATGGGCCATCCAGTCCAATCCCCTGCCAAGAAGCAGGAAAATCACATTCAAAGCACCCCCGACAGATGGCCATCCAACCTTTGTTTAAAAGCCTCCAAAGTATTTATTTATTAATTATGTATTTACAACATTTATATTCTGCCCTTCTCAACCCTAAGGAGACTCAGGGCGGATCACAATGCACACATACAGGCAAACATTCAATGCCATTGACATACAACACATATAGACGGACATAGAGGCAATTTAACATTTCTGGCTTCTGGCCACCAGGGGGAGCTGTCGCATTCCTCCATTCTTCCTTGTGTACTTCCTGGTGATTGTTTGATGGCCTCGTAAATCATTTAAATTTAGACTCCCCACGAAGTGATACCTAAATTTCTTACTTGACCGATGCAACTGTCTTTCAGGTTGCAAAGGTCAACAACGAGCTACGCAAATTGGTCGAGCACTCACCCCGACCCAGGCAGGCCTCGAACTCATGACCTTATGGTCAGTAGAGATCTTGTGCAGCTGACACTCAGCCAGCTGCGCCTCCACCACACTCCTGAGTCCTATATTCTGAGATACAGGGTTGTGTGGAAGGGCCCTGAGAAATAGAGTAACTGGTTACATTTCAGCAGAATTGCGGGACATAAAGACCATTTGGACTTTACATCCAAAAAGTACCTCAAGATTTGCGCTCTCGCCTTTACTTTTTTTCACAGCTTGCTTGGATGTTTCTTGGATAAAGCATGCATGTGCACTGTAGAATTAATACAGTGTAACACCACTCTCACTAAGGGCCCTTCCACACAGCTCTATACAGTGTCCCCCTGCTTCTTCACGGTTTGCTTATTGTGGACTCGCTGTTTCGCGGATTTCAAAAAATATTAATTAAAAATATATATCATAGGTATTTTCACTGTTTTGTGGGGTTTTGCCGCTGCCGCTCTCCAAAGCGCTTTCCCTCCTCAGTCCTTCCTCCTTCCCTCCAGCCTTAAAGGGCATTTCTTTCCTTTCCCTCATTTTATTTTGAGTTTATAAAGACTTAAAAGAGTATATAACTCAGGGGTGGGCAAACTACGGCCCCCGGGCTGGATAAGGCCCGGCAGCCGGTTCTATCCAGCCCGGGGGAAGGGTGTCGGGGGCGGGGCCAAGAATAAGGGGTGCCGCTGCCGCCAGCCCATCGTGGCGGCTTTGGCGTGCCCCAGGCTCTCTGCCTCTTCCTCATGCCTCTGGCATGGAGAGACTCCGGCTTGGAGGGTCGCACATCGGTGGAGTGAGGGAGGGCCCGAGGGTGGAGACAGCACCAGCTCCAGGCTCTCCGCCTCCTCCTCCTGTCCGGCATGGAGAGGCTTCGGATGGCCAGCGTGGGGAGCGTCAGTGCCGGCGGCGTGGCGGGAAGGAGCCTTTGGACGACTTTCTGTAGTCCCGGATGAGCTGGCTGAGACATTCTGTGAGCCGTATGAGTCAGGAAACTACGGTTCCCAGAATGCCTCAGCCAGCTCATCCGGGGCTACAGGAAGTTGTCCAAAGGCTCCTCCCCGCCACGAAAGTTCAGCCAGGAAAGTTTCTCCCCACCGCCGGAGAAGGCAGGAAGGAACCCCCGCTGCCCTGGTGCAGCCCGGCCGCGGCAGCCCCCGTTTTGAGGCAGGACCATGGCAATACGGCCTGCCACTGCTCCTCCCTGTGCCGTCCTCCTCCCTCCTTTCTAAGGCACTCCATGGCAGGGCGATCAGCTGGGGGCGAGAGCGGGCGGAGGCCTGCAGCCTCCGATCGCCTGCTGCTCTGCTCTCCTTTGCTGCAGCGGCGACTGGGTCCGCTTTGCCATCCTCTGGGGTGGGGCCATTGGGCCATTCCATCTTGGTTCACACCTTGTCTTCTTGAATTTTATTTTATTTTAGTGGTTTTTATTATTATTTTATAATAATATTATAATAATAAATAATATAATATGTTATATTATATTATAATTTCAATATATTATGTCTATATTTATACTATAATATAATAATTATGATATTAATACTAATAACATATGAATATTTCTTGATATATTAATATGTTAATATTAATGATGTATAATATATAATACATATAGTAAATAAATAAATAGGTGCAGCCCTCCATAATATTTTTTGGCTCTCGTGCGGCCCCTTGTAAAAAATAATTGCCCACCCCTGGTATAACTACTAAAATAATGTATAAATATAAAAATAAATAAAACATTTTTTCGCTTATTGCAGGAGGTCCTGGAATGTAACCCCAGCAATAAGTGAGGCAACACTGTGTCCCAGAATATCCAGGCAGAAAATCCCACAATACCTGCTTTGAACTGTGTTATCTGACTTCACACTCAGATAATGTGGGATTTCCTCCCTTGATATTCTGGGATATAAGGCTGCGTGGAAGGGTTCTTTCACACCACCATATTACCCAGAATATCAAGGCAGAAAAATCCTATAAAATCTGCTTGGAACTGGGTTATCAGAGGCCCCTTCCACACAGCTGAATAAAATCCCACATTTTTTGCTTTGAAGTGTAATACCGTATTTTTCGCTCCATAAGACGCAGTTTTTTCCTCCCAAAGTAGGATGAAAAATCAGCGCGTCTTATGGAGCGAAGATGCAGGCAGGAGGAGGGGGGAGGCGCTGGAGCAGAGGGGTGCGGCGATATACTCACCTCTTCTCTGGTCCGTTTGGCGGCGGAGGGCGGACTCGAGCAAAGGGCGGGGGAAAGAAGGAGCAAGAGGCGGAGGAGGCGTCAGAGGCTGAGCGTCGCTTTGTCAGGAGCAAGAGGGGGAGCTGGCACGCGTCAGAGGCTCTGATGCGGCTGCTCCCCTCTTGCTCCTTTTCCTTCCCCCCACCCTTTGTCCACTCGAGCAAAGGGCAGGGGGAAAGAAGGAGCAAGAGGGGGAGCGAAGCAGCGTCGCGTCAAAATTTTTTTTTCTATTTTTCTCCTCTAAAATCTAGGTGCGTCTTATCAGCAGGTGTGTCTTATAGAGCGAAAAATACGGTATATGGCACTGTGGACTCAGATAACCTAATTCAAAGCAGATATTGTGGGGGTTTTTGCTTTGATATTCTGGTGATATGGCTGTGTGTAAGGGTCCTGAGTCTTTAAGGTAACACGGCCTCATGCTCCTCCTCGTCACCTCCCTTTTCCTCCTCCCTCGCTCCTCCTCAGGCTGTGCCGCTCGGGGATGGCGAGGGAGCTGCCCACCCGCTGGAGCAGGTTTTGGCTCCCACAGCAACCGAAGCAGAGACCAAAGGGACCCTGCGATATCTGGCATATAAGATGACTCCCCATTTTGGGGTGATTTTTGGGGTTCAAAAGTTGTCTTGTACCCCGGAATATACGGTAGTTGTTCTCCAGAAACTTCATTTTTGTGGCTTCCACAAACTATGTTGAATTGGTTGAGACTTGATGAGATAGTCATTGAAAAACTATAGCAAAATATGCCGCAGAATGTCCCGCAAAAACAAAGGTTTTCCATTTTAATAAACTTTTCCCATGCTTTGAAGATAGAAACAATTAAGAAATTGCATTTATAATCCAGGAATAAAAAAATGTGTTACTTAGTGTTATCAGTCCTAGTTTTAATGGTAAAATAAATGGGACATCTGTCTCACCAAAATGGCATTTCATTCTCCATTTGTACAACACTGGGGTCTTGTAATATCAATGTAATATCCTTGCATTTGTTGTTCTAATGGCTGATAAATAACAATCAAATAAAGAATTATAAATCCCACTAGTACTAAAGGGTCCTTACAGGGAAGCATGTGCTGCTATATATTATATCATTACTGTACCTTGAGAAGCTGGACTTGACCATGGTGCTCCATGCCTTGGTTACATCCCATTTAGACTACTATAACAGGGTGTGCGTGGGGCTGCCCCTGAAGAGTGTCCGGAACTTCAGTTAGTTCAGAGATCTGCAGCTAGGTTATTGACAGGTTATTGACCCAGGGAGTGTACTACCCCCCTGCTAAAGAACCTGCACCGACTGCCAATATGTTTCCAGCCCGATTCAGGGTGCTGGTTTTGACCTTGAACACCCTAAAAGACTCAGGTCCTAACCTATTTGACCGCATCTCCTCATACCAAGTCGTCCTAACCTTAAGATCTTCTGAAAAGGCTCTCTTCTTGTTGCCATTGCATTTCAAATGTGGTTGGTGGTGACGAGATAGGGCCTTCTCGGTAGCTGCTCCAACCTTTTGGAACTTCCTCCCCGAGAAAGTTAAAACAGACCCCTCCCTGACGTCTTTTTAAAAGCAGTTAAAGACCTTCCTGTTCACACAAACTTTTAATAAAGATACTTAATTTGGAATAGCAGGCTAACTTTCAGTGAATCGTGCGAAGTTGCCATCTGTTTTGACGAGTTTCCCGCAACAACTGTATTCGTTAAATGTTTTTTAAAAAATGTTTGTTTATACTGTTTTGTAAAGTTGGCTTTACAGGTTATTATTATATGTATGGTTGACTTGTATTGTTTTAAAATGTTGTGAGCCGCTTTGGGTCCAGTTTAGGGAGAAAAGTGGGATACAAATAAAGAATTATTATTATGTTTCTATGACTTGTTTGACATTGCAAAAGTTCTTGATCTCTAATTATTTTAAGAATTAGAGATAAGAATTACCTGATGATCATGAAAAGTATATTTCTCTTCAGTAAAAGGTAAATATTTTAATCTACTTCAAACATACATTATAAAGGAACAAAGGTTAGGCTCATAAAAGACAGCATTTAACAACTTTAATGTCGTAAAGGTTCAAGGAATCACTAACTCTAATGCTAAAAATAAGAGCCATGTTTTGTTCATTTTCAGGTGATAGCGTGATGGAAATGGAGACTGAAGCTGTAAGAAACAAGGGTGTGGAGAAAGAAACCACTGAACAAAGAAAGGAACGAGAAAAAAAGAAACGCTCTAGAGTTAAACAAGTGCTTTCAGATGTAGCAAAGCAAGTGGACTTCTGGTTTGGTGATGTAAATCTTCACAAGGACAGATTTCTCCGAGAACAAATTGAAAAATCTAGAGATGGATGTGAGTTTGTGCTGTATAATAATTAAATCATTTCTGTATCCCTGGAGAAAATATCCTTGTTCATTCATGTTTCCAATTCTAGGATCTAGAACAGGGGTGCTCACACCTTTCAGCATGCGAGCTACTAATAAAACAACCAAGTCAAAATGATCTACCGACCCACTACAAAAATGTGAAACATATAACACAATATCTGATTTGAGTTGGGTTTTCTGAGTCCACACTGCCATATAATCTGATTCAAAGCAGATAACATGTGATTTTATTCAACTGTGTGGAAAGGACCTCAGATAACCCAGGGCCCCTCCACACATCCTATTTTACAGTTGACACACACTGTCCTCCCGCCCTGCCTGCGATCTACCAGGACGCCCTACGCGATCTACCAGTAGATCGCGATCTACCTAATGAGCACCCCTGATCTAGAATTTTTCATGTACAGTAAGTCATAGTGTAGAATCTAGAAATATGACGGGGCAGAAGAGTTGTATTAAATTATTTAGCTCCGACTTTCATGTTTCTCATGATCCCCTTCTACACTATCAAATCAGATAACCCACAGTATCTGCTTTGAACTGGATTATATGAGTCTACACTGCCAGATAATCGATTTCAAAGTAAATAATCTGGATTGTATATGGCAATGTAGAAGGGGCATGTGCAAACCAAAAAGAAGAGGCAAACAAAAAGGGGCCACAGGCTCAGTAACAATGCAAAATCTTGTGATTCAATAAGTGCCTGAAAGCGCACCCAAAACATATACAAATAGTTTATAGAATATGCAAGAGCCATAAAGGGGAGGTGATTCCACCGTAAATGTTTTTGAGGGAGGGAAGCCCGCGGAGAAGGGCCACAGAATATCGTGGCGATTCTGACACCCCAAATCTTCAGCTCAAAGGGTACCAATGCCAAAGTCTCACTTCAATTTTGTTAAGGAGGAGAAACAATCCCTTCTGACAGACAACTCTAGACAAATCTCTTGATAGCTTTATATTCTCCTCCCTTAATTTCAACATTCTTGTTTTTAGATGTTGATATATCGCTTCTGGTTTCTTTTAATAAAATGAAAAAATTAACAACGGACAGAAAATTGATTGCACGAGCAGTGAAAAGCTCATCTGTAGTAGAGGTAAGTATAAACCGGGGGATTTTGGTCATTTTGTTCAGAAATGTTGAATGAAAAGAACAGTTCTGGCCAAGACTTTCCTAATTCACTTATTCCCTATAGTTGGATTTAGAAGGAATTAAGATAAGAAGACGACAGCCACTGGGTGAAGAACCAAAAGATGTGGATAGTCGTACAGTGTATGTGGTAAGGCTTTCATTGTAATCCCCTCTTACTCATCTTTAAAATTGAAGTGATTATTATTACTCTAATTTCAGAAAGCAGTAATGAACTATTGCGATTACAGTTTTGAAGGCTGATATTATTTTATCATGTGTATGTGCTTCCAGGGAGTTTACTGTTTGGTTCAGATTCCTATGTTTTATTCAGATATTATGTTACAATGTCACTTTTGTTTATATTTATATCTCACTTGAGTCTGGGGGCCCTTCTACACAGTGGATTAAAATCTAGATTATCTTCTTTGAACAGGATTGTCTGACATTGTAGACTCATATAATCCAGTTCAAAGCAGATAATGTGGATTATCTGCCTTAATAATCTTAATTATATGGCAGTGTAAAAGGGCCCTGGAACTGAATGAGCTTTACAATAGTTAAAACAAGCATAGCTACACATTCACAAGCTAAAATAAATAAAAGCAATGAAACTCCCCAAAATTAGAACTTGTTATAAAAAAGGAGTAGTAGAGTTGTGTGTCATCTATATAAAACCAATTCCCAAATAATAAACATCTGACCTATATACGACACCTAATTACGAACAGGAAGTGACAGGAAATTTACCTATAGGTAGGGAAATTCACTTGTGGAAGAGGGAAAGGTGTCTCCACTGAAACTTTACCATCATTCTTTGTCTCCATAACAATACAAACCTTTCTAAATCCAATTGTCACAGGACAGAAAGTGAGGTGAAATGGCACAGACAGCAAAACAAACATTACAGGGATGTTAAACTTGCACTGTATTATTCACAACTAAAAATGGCTGGAGTTACACTTGAAAATGTACCTGTTCTGACTTACATACAAATTCAACTTAAGAACAACCATATAAAACCTGTCTTGTTCATAACCCAGGGACTGCCAGTACAGATGGTCTTGAACCCCAAATGGAGAATTCCTCATCCATCAGTTTCATGTATATCAGGTATGGGCAAAATTTAGCCCTCGAGGTGTTTTGGACTTCAACTCCCAGTAATCCTAGTCATTTTATTGGCTGATAGGAAGAAATAAATCATAAAATACCAGGAGGGCCAAAGTTTGCCCATGCCTGATGTATGTCTTAAATAGTACAAAGTGTGGAACTAGCATGGGGAAATCAACTGAGCCCTGAATGATTGCATAGGCCAGATATAATCCCTTAATGATTGCATAAGCCAGGCATCTGCTGTTAGGAATTGTGGGGGTTGAAGTTCAAAACACCTGCAGGGCCAAAGTTTGCCCATGCCTAGCAAAAGCCATGGGCTTTGAAATCAAACAAGAGTGTCTCGGTGGCAACGTATGGGGTTCTCTACAAGGAACGGAACCATGTAAAATAGAGCTTCCAAGGCCTATCTTTGTCACATTGCTGAAAAGGATACCATGACTGGGAATAAAAAAAGCCCAGCAGAGACACACTCTCAAGTTGCCATATAGGTCATGCACCAAGGTGACTAAATATGCCTTCAATGTAGGACAATGCCTAAAAACATGCTGAAATGGATGCTCACAAATAGCCAGGTAACTAACAAACTGTACTGCCTTAAGGAAAAACTTATGGAGCTTGGGATGTCTATCTCCCGATACTTTACTAACAGATCCCACCCAACCCCACTATTCAAACAGGAACCCAAACAACTTTCCATGGCTAACCATATCCACTGCAAAGAAGACAATCTCATAGATCTAGGAGACACTCCTAAACCATTAAAGCAGCTCCCCCTAGCAGAGAAGCAGGAATCAGAGCTCATCACTGAAACACCGTTTAGTGAGTTATACATAGGCGAGGAAGATAACCTGCTGGAAACATTCCAATGCCTCCCGCAACTAAGTCAAAGGGGAATAATAGACAGACTGACTCTGCTACGGGCAAAGCTTCTTAGTAGGACAACTAAGGGGGCTAAAATTCAACCCAAGCCAGGACACTTTATAGGGGACCAAGTGGAGAGGAATGTTCCTCACGGGAGGGCTAGAGGTGGGCAACTAACAGAACCACTGAGTCACCCTAAGAGTGACTATTGACTATTTAGGAATGAAGTAAAAAATGAAACACTTCCCACTCAGCCCACTATTCTGCAACCTCTACCAGCCCCAAAAGTGAAAACCTTGCAAACAAAATCATCTAACCTCAACTGTCTATCCTGGAACATAGCAGGTTGGCAGACCAGAAGTAAGGAGGAAGGAGTTGGTAAATTTTTGAGGAATTTCGACATGATCTCGCTACAAGAGACATGGAGTAAAGGACCTCTAGATTTTAATGGATACACCATAATTGACTCCCCAGCTAAATTGGAAAAAGGTAGAGGGCGGCCGAAAGCAGGCCTGGCCATTTTGCTGTCTACAGCTCTTGGGGCTAAAATCAAACCTGTTGAGAATTGCAGCTATATAGCTATGGCATGTCACATAGAATATGGACAAATAGCTATGCTGATATTAACTAATTTTCAAATTCCATTTAGCAGTAGTAAATACCTATTAAAATTGTAATGTATACAATTTTGAGGCATTCAGGATCAAGGATTTTGAGTGAGTATATATAGTATGTGTGCATGTACATAATAATAGTTATCTTTATCAGCTTTGTGGGTTTTTTTATTTGTTTTAGGAATTGCTTCCTAAAAATGTCAATCACAGTTGGATTGAACGGGTATTTGGGAAATGCGGCAATGTAGTTTATATTAGCATTCCTCGTTATAAGACTACAGCAGACCCAAAAGGATTTGCATTTGTTGAATTTGAAACAAAGGAACAAGCAGAAAAGGCAATTGAGGTGAGTTAAGGATGACATCGGACTTTTGTGTGTGTTTCATACATACACAATTTGAATTTCTATATCTTTTAAAAATAGTTCAATATGAATCCTTTTGTGATGGTAGTTATGTAACTTCATTGAATATGTCAAGTTTCTGTATGTGCAGTGGACTAAATGAGTATGAAATATTTTACACAGGGGAACATCTAAATTTTTAACAAACAATGAGTCTCTAACCCTTTATAGTGGACTGAAACTGTTCTTGAAATTAGGTACTAAAATGTCTAATAGCAGTTTCACTAGTCATAAAATAGGCTTACTGGTGTGGCAGAGCTCTTTGTTTTCTACCATCGACAATTATATCCTAATCTTTGACTATAAAGTGAAAGCTGTCTTGACTATATACTTAAAGCTCCCACATTGAATATCTAGTCTTACAAGCATTTACTGGTAGTAGGTTTCTCCAGATTCAGTGGGACTAACCAATTCTCCTGCCTTCTGAGTGTTGCTCTTTATTTCTTTATTTTCTTATTCATTTACTTGTTATTTAGTTCTTTATTTTCTTGATTCGCCCAAACATGAATCAAAGAACACGAAATACACTGCAGATTAATTCAACCTGAGAAGTCAGCCATAGCAGAGCACTTGATGAACCAATCTGGATACGGCATATTATTTGATAGCACAGAAATGCTGGACCACTCTAACAACTTCCATGTCAGACTACACAGAGAACCAACAGAAAGGAAGAAACCACGAAAATGAACAAAATCTGGCTACCAGTATTTTAAAGACTCTAAAATCAGGACAGTAAATAAAGAACAACACTCAGAAGACAGGGGAATTCCAGACATGAAACAATCAGGGCCAGCTAACACCTCCCAACAAAGGATCCCTCCAGGCAGGAAGCAGCCAGGCTTTGAAACTGCAAGACTATTCAATGCTAATCAAGCTGGCCAATTACAACATTCACACTTGCTTCAGGCAGACAAGAGTTCTTTCTCCCACCTTGAACATTCCAGATATGTAAACCCCACTTGCCTAGTTTCCAAAAGACCTCACGACCTCTGAGGATGCCTGCCATAGATGTGGGTGAAATGTCAGGAGAGAATGCTTTTGGAACATGGCTATGCAGCCCAGAAAACTCACAGCATTCCAGTGATTCCGGCCATGAAAGCCTTTGAAAACAAATTGAATATTGGATGCTCCTACTCATGAAGATGAGGGATTGACTTAGGCATACTTTTCATTCTTCCTTGTGGTCCATGTGTCCATCTAAATTTATTAAGAAGGATTGGCAGTACCCTTGGAATAGGGTTGGATTGGTTACAGTTTTGGGAATAAAATGAATAAAAATTGTTTCTCCCTGATATTAATGTCAGATTCTGTTCCATGGACACAGAGAACATCATCTGGATCCATCTTTTTCCATTTTTGGTGCAACACTTTTATGGCAAGAAATGCATTATAGATTGCCATCTTAATTTATCATTTTGCTGCGTGTCATACAGTTGCATAATACCAGAATATTTTTGAAAATCATTTCTATTAAGTACAAAATACCATGATCTGTGAGTAGATAATAGATAGCTATTACATATACACATTTTATATATATCATTTTTGTGTTATCTGGCTTGACTCTGAAGGAGCTGGAGATGGTGACGGCCGGCAGGGAGCTCTGGTGTGGGCTGGTCCATGAGGTCACGAAGAGTTGGAAGTGACTGAATGAATAAACAACAACAATGTTATCTATTCATCTCTTTAGAATGTTATTATTCGTTTCACTTTTTTCGTAATACCAAAGTATTTAAATGTAACACTAATTAAGATTATGACCTACTAATCTGCCATCTTATTTATTTATTCCTTCGATTTATTGGTCGCCCTTCCCGTA
The DNA here is from genome assembly GCA_030556195.1 of Anolis apletophallus. Lineage (NCBI taxonomy): Eukaryota > Metazoa > Chordata > Lepidosauria > Squamata > Anolidae > Anolis > Anolis apletophallus. The sequence goes on along the minus strand of JARBWK010000012.1, from coordinate 79,181,767 downwards.
GGCTCAGGGCGACTCACATTCATAAAAGCCATAAAACACAGTAAAACAAATTGTCAGTTAAAATTTCAGCAACCAGGCATGCAAACACAGTCTACACATTCATATGTCTATGCACCAAATGCTTGGGTGAAGAGGAGGGTTTTGCAGGCCCTGCGGAATGTTAGCAGATCAGTCTGCACTCAGATTGTGGAAGGAAGGGCATTCCAGAGGACCGGTGCAGCGGCGCTGAATGCCCTCCTCAGTGTTGTACCCAGGTGGATAGATTGTCGGCTAGGCACCATCAGGAGGTTCTGGGATTCTGATCGCAGTGGTCGAGGGGGGCTGTAATGGGAGAGGCGGTCCCTTAGGTACACTGGCCCCAGACCATTCAAGGCCTTAAAGGTCAGAACCAACACCTTGAAGGTGATCCGGTGCTCTATTGGAAGCCAGTGCAGTTCACGCAGCACAGGCGTGATGTGGCAGCAAGATGGAAGGCCTGCCACCAGCCGCGCTGCAGCGTTCTGCACCAGCTTAAGCTTCCGGATCACCGACAAAGGCCGATGTAGAGGGCATTACAGTAGTCCAGTCTTGAGATGACCGTGGCTTGGACCACTGTGGCTAGGTCATGATGGGACAGGTAGGGAGCCAGCCTCCTCGCCTGTCGGAGGTGGTGGAAGGCCACTCCTCTGACAATGGAGACATGTTTCTGGTGTGGTCATGAGGTCATGAAGAGTTGGAAGTGACTGAATGAGTTGGAAGAGTGAGTTGGAAGAGTTGGAAGTGACCATCTCTTAGTTATGTCTTTGCAATAAAATCTAGACATTAAATCATGCACAGATGTTTTCAAGTTGGCCTTGAAAGCAATGAATTTGTTCATAACTAATAGCCGTTATCTTACGTCTTGTCTTTTTTTTATTCATTGAAGTTTTTGAATAATCCACCAGAAGATGCACCAAGAAAACCTGGTATGTTCCCCAAAACAGTAAAAAATAAACCTGTTCCAACATTGCCTACAAATGATGCCAGTGTAGTTGGTGAGTACCTACCTGATGTTCTCTGTAGATACTTTTATGGATGAGGACAATTGATCTTTTAGCCAATCAGTTGAGTTTAGTTTATTCTTAAAAGGTGGTCACTTTGAAAAAACTTTCCCTTAAAAGTATGCTACCCTCAGCTATTTATGTACATACAACTAAATCATATGAAGAAAAACCAAACCAACTTCTGACTTTACAATGGGACTTCTGATATAATGCCTGAAGACTTCAATTGGAAATAATGGTTTTTCATACAATTTTGTCTGCTATATTTGTTTTTATAAAGTGATTAGGTTTGGTTTTTTAAATTATTTTAATTACTGAGGAATGGGGCATTATATAAACATTTCAAATAACATGTTTTCAGCAAATCCATTGGGATAGAAGAGCTCCCTCCCTAATTTTTATGGTATATGTTACTGGTCAAGCATCTATAATTTATTTAAAGATCCTGTGTATTAAATTACCTGCATACTATTTGTAATTGTGTATTATATAAGACCAAATTAATTTTGTGTTTTCAACTTGGGCCCCATCTACACGGACCATTTAATGCAGTTCAGAGCTAAACAACAAACTCCTATTAATGAATGTGAAAGAAAGCCCTTAATGTGCATTGGTGCTCTATGGTTTATGTAATCACCATTTGGGCCTCAAAACTGGTTGAATGGTTTCCTATAATCTGCACATCAAAAGCACTTTCTTGAATAGAGGTTTGAAATGCATGAAATGATCAGTGTAGCTATGCCTTGGTCACATCTCCAGGTATAGCATATTTATATGCTAGTAGTTCAAAATTTGAAAGAATTGAAAACACTTCTGGTCCTAAGCATTTTAGATAAGTGATACTCAACCTGTATTAATTTTCCATCTTTGATCATTATTTCCTTTAATCAAGATGTGGGATGCAATAGCTGACTTGCAGCAGTTCCCACCCTGATATGGGTTGTTGTAGGTTTTTCAGGTTATATGACCATGTTCTAGAATAATTCTCTCCTGATGTTTAACCTGCATCTATGGCAGGCATCCTCAGAGGTTGTGAGACCTCACAACCTCTCAGGATACCTGCCATAGATGCAGGTGAAACATCAGGACAGAATGCTTCTAGAACATGGCCATATAGCAAAAAAAAAAACCCAGTGATTCCAGCCATGAAAGCCTTTGACAATACATCCTGATGTGATTTTCTTTTTAGTTCTGCCTTGAGAAAGTTGCTATTAAACAGTTTCTTGCCCTAGTACTAATCAGATCTGAGCTTATTCAGCTTCCTAAATTAGATAAATTGGCTGGGTTAGATTATTCATCAATTACAGCCATGAAAATATATGGTAATTAAGATTATAGCGAGAAACCCCCTAGCATTACTAGTAAACATGTTTTTGTCACAGTACATTTATTGTGACATAAGCTTTCATGGGACAGCCCACTTCATCTGATTTATGAAAGGATGGCATCATTCTGTAAAGAAGCAAAGTCGAATAACTTGCAATAAATTGAGACTATTATGTCAATAATGTTGTTCACATAGAAGAAAAGAAGAAGAAAAAGAAGAAGAAATCCAAAACAAAGAAGGAAAATAGTCATCAATCAACTGCAGCAACAAAAGACATAAGTATGGATGTCACTCCAGAGCCCACAAGCAAATCAAGGAGGCGCAGGACAGTATCAGAGAACTCTGAAATAGCATTATCAGAAGTCCAGAAACAGTGTTCGAAGAAGGAGAAAAAGAAACTGGATAGAACTGAAAGCGCAAGTTTAGGAGAAAATAGATCAGGAAAAAGGAAGCGAAGCCGTTCTGGAGATGCTGAAGTATCCGTTGTGAAAGTAAAGAAAACTTCTCAAAAAGACCCTGTTCACTCCACAAAACAAGAACCAACCGACGGTCCAGAGGATTCCAAAGGTAACAGTCACATTTTCTTTTATGTCACTGAATTTAACAGATATTTAAACATATTTGGATCAGTTTCAAACAAGAGCTCTCAATAGTCAGATAATATGCAAATAAGGGTTACACAAGGTTGGGCATTCTTATGCTGATAACACAGCACTTGTTCTTTGTGATATGCTTTTGCTCTTGGCTATGAATGAGTGCTCTTAAATACCAAATAGGTAAATATTTGAAAAGAATCCCCTTGTTTAAAGATTGAATCAGGAATGTTATTCTTCCCTTTAAAATCCTGATACTCTCATATTCTGTCATATTCCTTAGACAACGCGGACAGTTGATACTCCTCTCTGAAATTTAGAATTTTGTGAATCTGTGATAAACTGTATTTAAAACAAACTGTTGATGTTGATTGTTGGAAATCTGAGAGGTGTTTTCTTTTTGTGCGTGTGCTATAAACTACATTTCAGAGTAATAAAAGGTTCTGTTGGGCGTAATGTTGTACTGGGCAATGATTTATCCAATATTCTACATTTCTCCTGTTGTTGAGAAGGCCTTCCCAGACTGTGATAATAACCAGGATATTAAATGTAGTCATTAGCAAATCTGTACATATATATATGGGACAAGGGAGTCAAGAATACAATTGAATGTTCATATTTCTGACTACAGTTAAAAGACAGTTTTCTATTATCAATTATTTCTTCCAATAGTCTATCTGTCATGTGTCTTCAAGACCCTATGAACTTCATGGGGTTTTCTTAGGCAAGGAATACTTAGGCATGGTTCTCTCAGTTGCCTACAGAATTCATTGGCAGTTTCCCATCCAAGTAATAACCAGAGCTGACCTTACTTGACGTCCAAGATCAAGTGGAATCTGGTGACTTTAGCAGATAGGATACATAGTAGTGAAGAGACACAGGTTCAAAGTTTCATCCAATTACCAAGCTTACCAATTAGCTACTCTTTCCTTGCCTGTCTAATTTATATGAAGTTTATGAGAACCGGGGAGGAGCATGGGAAGCCAACGCAGTTAGACGCAGAGCTCCTCTTCTCTGCTGAAAATAACCATTTAATCCCAGAAATTTACTTTAAAGCCGACTGGAAAGCATCTGTGTTTTTTAAAAGCTCAGTGCAGAGACTGAGAAAGTTTCTACCCTGCACTTAGAGCGAGATAAGCATAAATCAGCTGGACACATTCCTGACTCCCTGTTCCTGAGATAAAGAACTGAAAGCCTCCATTAATCAATCAACATGGAGCAACTCGTTCCTGACGCTCTGTGAAAGGTAATGTCAACTGATGACAAGCTAGATTATCGTACAACACTGGAAACAAAGGTTTGAATCCCCCATTGGACCTGGAGACCAAATGGGTGACCTTGGGCAAGTCACACTCTCTCAGCCTTGGAGAAAAACAAAGGTAAACTCCTCTGAACAAATCTTGCAGAGAAAACCATAGGATTGCTGTAAGAACTTGAAACTACACAACTATGTTACACAAATGTCATGAATTATGGAAGCAGTCATTGTAATTTTTAAAGTTTCTCTTTTGCTTTTTTACTTAGAAATGTCTACTGAGGAAGAGAGGGATGGTGGGGATAAGAAAGATACATCTCTTTCAAAATCTAAAAGGAAGCATAAGAAAAAACATAAAGAAAGACACAAGATGGGAGAAGAGGTCATTCCACTGAGAGTTCTCTCAAAGTAAGTTAATACATGCAAAATGTTTTTGTATATATGAAATGTTGCAGTATATGTGTATCTTCTTGGCTTTTCTTTGCGAACAAAGATTCAGGAAGGACTCATCCTACGTTTTCTACAAGCGCGTTGATGACTAAGAAGGCCAATCCGAGATAGGCAAATCTGGTTGCAGAAAGCACAGCAGAAAGTCTCCTTGGGTGATGTTGTTTCCAAGTTGCGGTTCTTTCTGCGTTGTCGTTTCTCTTCGAGACCCGTTTGGCGTGTCTTCTCGAAAGAGGCCGCAGCATTGTGGATAGTGCGTCTCCATGCCTCCCGATGTGAGGCCAGGGTGGACCATTGTTGGTGATCAATCTGGCCGAGCCTGAGATGTTGTTTCAGGGAGTCCTTATATCTCTTTGTGGGGGCACCTATATATGTGTATAGGTTATTTTTAAAAGCAAACAACACTTCCTACACCATTGTTCTTTAATTCAGTTAATCATTGTAATATGTCTTATTTATATATTAATTTTCAATTAAGAAGCAAAATATTTCAACTTTCACTTTGAAATGTGAGCTTGTAACCAAAGTGGCAGCTTTTTAATGGGTGGTGCTTAAAAAGTTCTGAGCTTGTGCAGCCAGAAAGTGTACAATTTGTTTTTTTCCAAGCAGGAGCTATATGGGAAAACAGTTATGTTCTGAGTTAGTCATTGATTGCTCAGGCTTCCTAGCCAGGATTGCAAAGTTATGAAGCTTGTCTGTTGTCTTTTCTATGAATTGAAAATGTCATTGTGCATGCCAGCATTTACTCATATAAGATGAGGTTCCAGGATCAAAAGGTGATTTCTGTGTGTTTGTTTTGTTTTAGTGGCAGGATTTCTACCTGGAAATTGCTGGTTTTCAATAGTATTCTGACCAAGAACTAACAAGGCTGACCTTACTTTATTTCTGAAATTTGTAGATGTAGAGCTCAGGGGCAGGGGGAGCAATGCTAGTGTTATTAACATTTCATGTGGTGACGGATTTTACTTCAGAAAGCCCAAAGTGCTTGTGACATTTTATAAGCTTGTTGGCGCTGGCAGTTGTAGCCTTAAGGAAATTTAATTGAATAGAATCTTAGCATAACAGGGTTAGAAGAGACCATGCAGGCTATCCAGTCCAACCCCCTGCCATGCAGGAAAAGCACCATCAAAGCACCCCTGGCAGATAGTCACCCAGCCTCTTTTTAAAAGTTCCCAAAGAAGCCTCCACCACGGAGTTCCACTGTTTAATAGCTCTTAATGTCAGAAAGTTCTTCATAGTGTGTCTTTAGTTATTTTAATTTTGTGGCCAGCTCAATTAAAGTCCTGTAATACTCAAGTATGACTCTTATCTTGATTCAAATATTGTGTTGAGCAAAAGGTCCTAATTTTGTTTTCTCTTTGGCAACACAAAATCATTCCTCAACCTCTTGGAAGGTAGCATTATGGATTATGATTAGGTGGTGAAAGTTGATGCTCATTAGCTAGTTACTTTTAAAGAAATCAGCAAAATATTGAAATATGTGCAAAGATTCTTCAATGTTGTGTCATACTGCATGGATTGTAACTTTTATTTTAACTCTGTATCTTGTTCTGTGTCTTTTAATAGTGTTTTATCTCTTGTTTTAATTATGTGTCCCATCTTGAGCCACATTATTATTGTTATTATTATTATGGTTTATTGTGGTTTTGTGAATAAATCTATTGAGTATATTTTCCAAATTGAAAGCAAGATCTGAGTTTTACATTTACAGACAAAATTTACAGGCATATCTAAGTCAATTGATGTTAATTTATGTTTACTAAACTGAATGTTTCCATCTGAAACTAGTATGATGCCAATGTAAGTGCCTTTGACTTGGTTAAGACCCTAATTTAAATCAGTGGGCTTAAGAATGCCTAACTATTGGATTTAGGCCATTGTTTATTTTTAGACTAGTTGTAAGTAGGAGTTGAGATTCTTACATCTACAACTGTATTGTTACTTCAATGCACATTTGCTGAGAGAGTGATAAAAAAAACCAGCACGTTTCCTCACAAAAAAATGCTTTATTTGGCCAGAAACTACAGAATCTCTGTAGGAGCAATAATTAAATCGATATTTTATGTATGCATTAATACATTTTATAGCCATATTTCAAGGGTCCACATATGTATTTTCTGTAAAGCTTGTAGTCCATCACCATTGCTAAAGTGCAATTCCAGATTATACATGACAGAGTTGCACATTAGCAACAGTAAAGGATTACAGCAAAATACCGATCTGTAGAAGATCTCGGTCCCCTTAAGTATGAAAAGATTAGCATACTTTCACGAGTGAAAATTAATGAAAAGGCCACATTACTGGCCAGAAAATCCTTTTGCTTCATCTTCATTCTGAAAATTTCTCACTTACAAATGAGCACATTAATGAGTTGTTTTCTTTGAACATAGCAAATACATCTTCAGACTGGTTGTCATTGCATGTATGCTGTTCCACTTCCACTAAATTATGCATTCTTTCCATTTTGCATAGTTGATTAAAATAGGATGTACCATCACTAAAATATGAAAGCACTTTTTAAAAGGAACAAAAACAAGTACTTTCGTATTAAAGTAGTGGATAATCCTTTACCATGTGGGTGAGAAAGTTACATTTTAAAACATGACAGCTCAATATATTTGTATGGCAGAATTACTTTCCTGCCAATACAAAGGTCATTTTACAAAATTCTAGAAAATCCAAATTGTACAAGTCTCAACTAGTACAAGCTATTTAACCGTTTTTAACACATTAACTGAACAACAAAATGTAGCATTTTCCCAGTCATGTTTTTAGGTGCGGGGGGGGGGGGGAGAGATGGGGCATAGTTTTCTCCTTAAGATCCTGGAAAGAAACGGAAGATGAAAATGCAGTAAATACATATTTTGTTATGATTAAAACCCTAAGGAGACCTAATTGGGAAAGTGTCATTAGAATGATGATGATGATGATATCCCACCTCCTTTCCCTAGGGGACTCGGGACAGCTTACAACATAAATCATACAATAAGTGCAATACAATAAAATACATAAAATGGATAAACAATAATACATCAATAGATAGAAAACAAAAAAATACAGCACAATCAAATAACAAAAAATAACAATAACATTATGAACATTAGATTATTATAAATGAGATTTTAGTACAAGTCAGTATTCATAGGTTGAAAATAATCCAGGTGTTCTCTGTTCAAAACAAGATTTCTCATCACTGAAATGTAAAGAAAAAGTACTTATAAAATTGGTAGTGGTAAGAGAAATATTAGCTTTGGCTGCAGTCATTGATCAAAAAAATGTTCTAGGTTACTCTATAAGAAGAACGTGTTTAATTGTCCTATTTCAGAATTAATGCATACATTGGTAGAACATGAATATAATTGATGTTGCAGTTAAATAAGCATATGTTTACCGTGGCTGTTTCAATGGTGAAACAAAACACAGGAACAAATTGAGAGTAAGTTCAGGATTTACTTCTACTAAAACATAGAAGCACTTACTTTTTATATGCACAGAAAGCACCTCCATGTTAAAGTAGAAGCAGTCCATACAGCAGATTCTCCTGTGCTGTTCAAATTAAATTAGGGGGGGGGGGACCAAAATATATGATGAATGATTACTTAAGAGAAAGATTTCACATCTTGCTTACCTTGCTTTCCATTCATTCTAGCTTCTTCTAACAAAGTGCTGCCTCCAGCATCTATTTATATGGTACTTTCCCAAAGGGGAACAGCAGCTTTTTATCTCAGTAGTTAGCTGGATCTTTTGTTATTTAATGTCTTTCCTCCAAGATTGTCTGTTCCTGGATGAGATTAAATTTGTACTAGAGAACACAGTAGGCAAGCCCAAGAGTTAAAGCCATTACCCCAAGCAATTGGGTTTTTAGAGGAAATTAAAAAAATATTTTTTTAAATATCCTTTATCTGATTATTTGATATCATAGATTAGATTAACAATGAATCGTTCTCAGTTTCACTATTTCAATTCTGTTTGTATGTGCAAAAGTCTCACTGCAAAACTACCAAATGTACCAGAAAAAATTACCAAATGTTAAAACAAATATTAAAAACTGAATGTATGAAAAGGAAGTGAGTTATAGTAATTTACCTTTCTAAAAATTATTTCTGTGATACACCATAATTTGTGTTATAATTAGATTTCTTAACAGTGAATTTATAACCAGTTTCTATGTTCAGATTCTGAGTAAGTAGTGATGTGTCAGAAATCTTTGCAGGGCTCCTAGCTGCCAGAAGCTGGAAAAATCCAGTTTATGCCACTGGATCATAAACTATCTTTCCCCATAACTTATAATAGCAATAATGCTTTATAATGTTATTAGAAACATTTTATAACAAAAAAAACCTAAAACAAATGCAGTAATGAATGAATATGTAGCATCCACCTCATGAAAGGTCTGTTCTATAGCAAATAAAATTCGTTGAAGGCCCCTGTTTGTATACCTGAACAAGTAGATCATTTAAAATCTCCTTGCACTGAAAGTGGCATTGCAGTTGCTCTCCCATATTCTAAAGCTGGTAACATGGTCCTTGGACAATCCAGTGGTATGTTTTTTAAAACTTTATCAATTTGCAGATTTTGTTTTAATGTTAGCAATTTGAATGTTATTTTTAGTGACACTGCTCATGTCTTAACTTTGTAGAAATGAATGGATGCAGCTGAAACAAGAGTATTTGACTCTACAGAAAGCCAGCATGTCATCCCTGAAAAAAGCAATGGCCCAGACAAAAGATATAGCTGTTGAACAAATGGAAGCAGATGCCAGCGTGCCAACCAGAAATGGCAAATGTAAACAATACTATTACTTTCTTTGTGTTGTCATAATTTGATTTTTTTTACAGTGGAAGGTTTTAGAGTTAAACATTTGGAATAAAATTTGAAAATTGAGAATTTTCTGATGTTTCCAGGCAAGAAAAAGGAGACAATGAAGTAATTTCTAAAGTTGTAAATAGGTTTTATCTGCCATGAGGCAAAATTGACTTACTGTAATAAGTCACAAACTGTTAAGGCGTGCAAACATATATTTATGCATGTGAGTGAGAAAGAGTTTCTGTGACATTATATTAATAGTTTTAGAGAAAGAGCATTTACATCTATCTATCTATCTATCTATCTATTACAGGCATTCACCAAGTTACAAACAAGTTAGGTTCTGAAGGCTTGTTCTTAAGTTGAATTTGTGTGTAAGTTGTAACACCTACATTTTAAGTATAACACACACACACATACACACACACACACACACAAGCTTTGGATAGCATAGGGAAGGGTTAATACCCCTGTGGTGTTTGTTTTACGGTCTGTGCATCTCACCTTCTGTCCCTGTGAGAATGAGACTTTGAAAAATTTGGCTTGTATTGGAAACAAGGATTGGTGATAAAGCTTCAGTAAAGACACCTTTTTCAGCAGTGCATTTCCATTCCAAGGGGTAGTTTTCTCTCACCTGTTGTCTCACCCCATTTCTTAACTATGAGTCATTTGTAATTCGGATGTTTGTAACTTGGGAATTTCTTGTGTGCTTGGATGTATACTTATGGTACATATAAACATAGATATTAAATAATAAACTTAGGGAAACTACCGATTGACTTTTAATTTGACATTCTGAATGGTCTGTGAAATCTTCCAATTTTACAGCAACACAGCCTAATTATTGGGTTTTATAAATGAAAGGATTTTGAGTTTTAGTTTTGGTACTTTTTTCTTTAGCATGATCTCATAGATTCCAAATAGATTGCTACTTCCTGTCTGCTAGTTTAGAACAATCAAATTCATCTAAATTCAGTTGGCATTCAGAAGAATTATTAGAATATCTCATACAAATGTTATTTTATCAAACTGTTTGACATCATTAACTAAAACAGTTGATTTATATATTGTATAGTCATGCCTAACTGTGCTGGTTGGCTTATAGGCGTCAATGTCCCAAACATCACTAGAGGCCAACCAGGTTGTAAAAGACTGATGGAGGGAAAGAGCATTAATATTATGGATATTGTTTGTTACAAAAGTTGTCTGTGTTTATACTGATGAGTGAAATTAAACATAATACTAATGTTTTACAAGTCAAACCTGTTGGTTGCTTTGTGTCAAGTTAAGTATATATTGTTGCTACTAGTTGTAATATATAGGAAGTGGCTAATCAAATATATGCATTTTAACCATTTCTTACATACAGTAATATAAAAACTATTAATACAAGTTTTACTAGTGCAGCTTTTAATTTATTCAGTGCTAAATTGTTACATGTAACACATTTTCTCCATTTGAAATGAACAGCTGTAAGTGAAGGTTCAGCCCCTGCTGAGAAGGTTCATTCAATGGGGCCTCAGTTTGAAAGTGGAGTAATTGTGAAGATAATCAGTGCTGAGCCTTTGCCTGGCAGGAAGCACATCAAGGTAATATCCCTGTAACCTCAGTTTAGTTGTTATTTTTTTCTTTGAAATCTTTTAACTTCTTGAATGTTAACTAGATGTGCACATACTTCAAGTACTATCTGTGAATGGGTGATTTCATTGAAGAACCAATATGAGGAAATCTATTCCAATGCAAAAAAAAAAAGGCTTTCAACTAGGCAGAGTACAGGAAAGATCTTGTCATATATTTTGTATCAGTGTAATTTCCTCACAGACTTCTAGGTTGCAGAAATTCATCCTCATTTATTGCAGTAGAGAAGGGCTTAAATCTTCTACAGTTAGGGAAAAAACGGTTTATTTGTTTTAATTCATTGTAATAATTAATACTTAAATAAAATATGTTAAATACCAACTTTTAAATAGGCACCTTCTGCTATACTGATTTGAGTTATTCACTAGGTCTCTGGGATAGTAGGCTTTGCTAAGCCTTTGAAACCCACTGGGTAACTTTAGGCAAGTCATATCATTTCAGCTACAGAGAAAGGCAATGGCAAATCTCCTCTGAACAATTTTTTCCAAGAAAAAAAAATAGGTTTGCCTTGGTGCCCTTTAAGTTAGAAACAATTTAAAGGGACACTACCCTGATCTAGTCAAATGTGGTTTCTACTGGTGTGCCTTAATTGGCTCATTACATTGGGTAGAAAAGAATACTGCTTATTTACACTAAAATTGTATCTAAAGTCCCAAACTTTCAGTGCATTTCTGGTGTCTTGCTCACTACATTTTTGTGAACTGCAATATTACTTGTTTTCTTGCACTGAAACATAAATAGTCTAAATCTTTCTAAATTCAATGTATTATCTGCCTATTTTTTATTTGGCACCTATGTATTGGGGTTGAAATATTGGAAACAATGACTGAAAGTGTATATGTTCTGAGAAGTAGATGCCTTAATCCAACCATGTTCTCGAGGGTCTTGGGTTTAACATTTCAGACTGTGTATAAGGAAACCTTGGTAACTAAATATGGAATGGCTGTTTGAGGCTATTCATAACAACAATGTGATCAGAACAAGAGAAATAAAGGAGCTATAACTATAATTTTATTGCATTAATTTCTGGTGGTGAATTGTAGCATGCTATTGAATGTTAGAATCTAAAACCAGGAAGTAACCTGTTTAAATTGCAGTTTGATTAGTGTTATGCAGTGGCTAGAGAAAATGGTAAAACCATGCTCATATTCCTTTTCCACAGTAAAGTTCATTCAGTCACCTGGACCAAATGATCCTGTCTAGCATGCCTTACAGAATGCCTAAAACATAAGCATTTTAGAGCAAACACAAGATACAAATCAGTTTATATTGGGAAACAATGTGTATTAGACTTTCCAAAGACTAAAATGTCTACGAAACAGGAATATCGACTGGGAGAAAGCCTGAAGTGTTCACCCAGTACAAGCAAAACAGTAATGTTAATTTATTTAATCCTTTTATTAGTCTCAAATGGAGTAGAGTTTTTGAATCACTTACCTAATCATGGCTAATCACTTCTTTAAACCCTGCTGATTCAACCAGTTGGAACAACCAATAATGTTCCGATCTGTAGCTCCATATGGTTGAAAAACTATACATGAAAAAAATATAATTGTTCTGTGTGTTACAGAACTATATATCTGAAGACCTCACAACTTCTGAGGATGCTTGCCATAGATGCAGGCGAAACGTTAGGAAAGAATGCTTCTCGTAGCACATGGCCATATAGCCTGAAAAACCTACAACAACCTATATATCTGAAGAGTTTTTGAAAATTATTAAGGAAGGGTTTTTGGAGGCGGATGGAGGTCAAAACGTATTACATTATTATATTGCAATTGCCATATCCCCCCCCCCCCAAATCCAGATTTTGTGATGCTCATTTGACATACCTGTTTGTTGGCCGTTATTTTGAAAAACCAATGTGTGATGAGAAAATCAATCTGATTAGAAGAACTCGCTTTCCTCATGTCTCATGAGTGTTGATCAAGGCAAGCACTACAGTGAAGATGTCATATATCTTAATATGACAAAAATGTGAATAATAATAGAGAATAATGAATACTAAATATATCATAACATATAAATAATTGTTTTCTACTGAGCTACTTTCTGTTTAGTGGGTACAGTAACTTAATACTTACAGTGGAGTCTTCTTTGTTTGAAACAGGACTTGTTAGCAACCCTAGCTAATGTTGCTTATGTTGACTTGCTGGAAGGAGATACAGAATGTCACGTGCGGCTTAAAACACCTGAGGATGCGGAAACACTAATAAAAAGATACAAAGAGCTGCAGACTAAAAATAACTGGAAACTTGAGATTATTTCAGGTCAGTTCAAATAATTAAAAATAATAATTTTCATTGACTTATTAAATGGATTTTGTTAAGTCTTCTTTCCATTTAGTCACAGAAGAAAGAAAGTGATCATTCCCATGTAGAAGTATCAATCTTTGATCAGCCAAAAAGGCATGGAAGCCCACTTCTGCTGGCCCTTTGTTTGTACCAAGTTTTATCTGCCTAACTATTTCCACCCAAATATGAGCCAACTATGGAACAGTTCCAAAATATATGTGTTAAGGGGGCATTTTTAGTATTACATCTCCACCAATTTGCTTTTATCATTCCTACAGTTTATCCTTTGCGTTTCTATAAAACTGTTCCAATATTTTTGCATTAAGGTGATCATGAACAACGATATTGGCAGAAAATATTGGTGGATCGACAAGCTAAACTTAATCAGCCACGGGAAAAGAAGCGAGGCACTGAAAAGGTAAGATAAGCACTCTAGGGTTTCTTGGATATGATTGTGAGAGTCTAATGCAGTGATGGAGTATTAATATTGACAGGTTCCAGTCAATGTCCTATTAGAAGGAGATACTTAAACCACAACTGGCTGGAAACTCTGAGAGTTGTTTCCAGTGGAAATAGTCTGAACTGGGCTCAGTGAGCTAATGGTGTGTGACTCAGTTTAAAACAGCTTCATGTTTTGGAAAGTTGATGTTTTGGAGTGGAGTACATGCCTTGCATATGTTAAATCTTATTGTTTAAGAATCATAAAATATTATGAAGCGTAAACTGGTTTGGTATCGAACTATAACTGCTACTTGGAAGAGATAGCCATTGATTTTATTCAGTATAAGATAGCAGCATACAGTTATGAGATATGTATTCATTTTTCTGTGTAAGGAAAAGCTTGTGTTTTGTTTTTTACAATACTTGACTAAATTTTAATAGTTCTAACATGAAATAGTATTATTTTCCCATGATTCAGTATAAACAATCATTAGTTTGACACCAGAAGTGACTTGCAGTTTCTCAACTCACTTCTGACACAATAAAAAAAGTTTAACCCACATGAATGCTTAATGCTGAGTTAGAGACATTATGAATGTATTTCTAGAAGCAACAAGTTGGTGTTTGTTTATTAATTTAATTTATATCCTACCTTTGTCCTTAGATGGGAACATTATAATGTGACTGTAATATTGAAAGACTGATCTAGGTCAGAAAAATCACTTTAGACTAGTTTTTACAGGGTTTTTTTTAACTATAAATACTTAATAGAGAAGAACATTTCAATAGATTTTCTAGGCTATGAATAACAACCTTGGAGGTCTGACGAATTTTGCAACCTAATGTCTCTCATCCCTTTACCTTTTTGAATATATGCAGTGAAACTTCTTCAGCAGTTGGAATCCTCTTGTGGTGTTAATTCTCTAAGTAACTTTTCCATAGTCATGAATAGTATAGTGTTAATTATTGGTTTGAAGTAATGTAAATGATCTCCTTCCTGAATAAAGTGGGAAGATTTTTTTTCAACCCAATACTAGAGAGACCCTGAAATATCAAGCCTTTGTCTTATACATTTGAAAATAATGTCTTCTACATGAAAGGAAATATACTTGCCAATATGGATTTATAAAAATAAATGTTTCCTGCATTCAGTGCCAATACAACAATTGGAAAATGAAGTATGGTTGCCTTGATTCAGAAATAGTGAGCAGTAATGATTTGCATAACTTGTTTTCAGGGATTTAATTGCAAGAGGCCCATAGAATCATAGATTTGATGGGGCCCCAAAGGCCATCTAGTTGAACCCACTTGCCATGCAGGAATACACAATTAAATCACTTCTGAAAGATGCCTCCTTGGCCTCTGCTTTGGGCACTGCTCTGTTTTATTCCAATTTTTGCCTTTCAAATGACTTTGAACTGTTTTAAATTAGTACTGTTTTTAATAAGAAAAAAATTAAGGGCTTAAAAATTATTGGCACATTGGGTTTTTAGCTGTGTTTTAATCTAAGATGTGAGCTACCTTGGGTTCTATACTGGGAAGAGATGTGGGATGTAAATTAAATCATTGTAAACAAATCATTAAAAAATAGGCTTTCACCGTTAATGGATTGCTGCAGAAAGGTCAGTAGGGAGTTTTTTCTTGTTACCCATCCAATGCTTTTAAATAGCTTCTAATTTAGTTCTGGTAGTAAACAATTCAATTCATTTAAATTACTCTTTAATATTGTGGTTTTAGCTATGTTTATTTTGTCAGAGGGTCCTGTATAGAAGAAAGGTGGGATCTAAATAAAGTAATAAATTTAAGACAAAATGTAATCATTGGGTAGATTACTGTACTTGGAATTAAGGTCCACTGTATTCAGTGGCAGTTATAGCCACTTAGGTATACACAGGTTTATAGCTTTTTGTTTGATACCTTTTTCTCTATATGACTGCCAGTCTTTTTATTTTAAAGAGGAGTATATTTTCCTTACTGTTTCCCTTATTTGTAATTGACTTTATTCCATAATTTTAAAATTCATGCTTTCAGAAGCAAGATCTTTAAAGTTCTGAGATTAAGACTATTAAAATATTAAATATAGAATATTTTACCATTTCTCAAAAGCAAGTCCTTCCAGGATGAAGACTGAATAGTTAAGGGATTAGAAGAAGAAAAAACTTCAGGTTAATTGTGTCTTACAATTCTGAAAAGGAACTATAGCCATGATTCTCTCATTGTTATTCTTTTTAGCTTTTTAATGCTAAATTAAAGAAGTTTGAAGATCTCAAATTTATGAAATAATTAGGATATTTATCTCTCTTTTTACAGTTAATTGCAAAAGCTGAAAAAATGAGACTGGCAAAGACTCAAGAGATGAGCAAACATATCCACTTCTTTGAAGATGAATAAGTATCTCACTTGAATAAAATCATTTTCTTAAAATGAAAAAAAAAGCAGCTAAGGACGTGATATGTGCACTCTCACCTATCAGTAAAAAGAAGAGGTGGAAAATGACATTCACCAGTTGTTTAAAAGAAAAAAAATGAATAAATCTTATTTGCCTTATAATACTGTGGGACACAAATAAAATGGTTCCGAAGTCCATGTTTCATCTACTAGACTGAACTGATTATTTGGGCCTGTTTGAGAATAATAAACTAAACTAGCTCCTGATGTATTTGTACATTACATTTTTATAGTCAGAGTTTAAGGACAAACCAAATAAACAGTAGAGATCTTTGTAGTTCATTGGCATTTATTTACTTTTTAAAAGTTTGTAAACAAAGATCCAAAAGTCCATACTAAAAGATCACTTAAAAATGAATTTGCTTTTTTCTCCAAACTTACATTTATTGTTTTCTTTTCATTAGCAAGTTTTGCATATCTGTCTATGATGAATGCTGAAGGAAAACTCAGGCTGCTACTATTATGAGATTGTTTATTTACGAGGCCATTGTTACTTGCTGAATATAGTATATAGGTTAGATCCAAGCTTCCCTTTTTGATGTTGGAAATATTCCTTTATTTTACAAAGGAACTGGAATCCAGCTGAGAATTCCTACTGGAGAAATGGAAGGGTGGTAATTTTTGTTTTTACCAATTCTCCACATATATCCAGACCTCTTTACATGGTGTCCAAGGAGATCCCTCAATGCCAAAATTTCTTACCCCATTCTCTTTTTCCATTGCAAGCTGGGCACAAGCTTGGAGCTCACACATAGTTTATTAGTGCAGTTCTACTTTTCCTGTGACAGCAATTGCTTCTGAAGTGTCTTTTTGCTCTTCTGGCAACATGTCATCCCTGTAAAGCTTTGCCTGTGAAATCATTAAAATAAATAAACACGAATTTGCAAGCAGAGCGAGTAATATTATTTATATGGTCAGTGTTAAGAGAATATTGTTTTATGCTCTATAGTGTTTCTTCAAGTCATTTCTGACTCATGGAGTCCCTGGGGCGAATATCACAGGGTTTTCTTCACAGAGTTTGGATAAAAGGGAGCTGCTCTGGCCTCTCGAGGCTGAGAGAGTGCGACTTGTCCAAGATAACCCATCGGGTTCCATGGCTCAGCAAAGATTCAAGTGTCCAACATTCAAACCACTAGACTAGCTCAGTTCAGATACAGTAAGTCAGGTTAATAAAATGAATCATCAAACTTATCAGTGATTCAGAGCTCACCCTGAGCAATGATGCTTTTTTGTCACAGGCTGCAGATGGTAGATGTGTTCTTGCGTGCAAACAGCTATACAAGTAAAAGATTATTCACCTGTAGTCAAAATAAGGATGTTTGAGGTAACATTTAAGACTAAGGATCCATTTCAAAAACTCCTAATGAAGAAACAGGTACAGAGCCCCACCTTGGATGCTAACATTTGTTACTGTTCATGAAGCATTGTTACAGGACCTTTGTTACAGTAATATATCCATGATATCAGGGGTTCATAAATGTGCTCATCCTCTGATGTGATATAACTTGCCAGGAATGCCTTATTATATTTTGCGTAGGGCAAAAGGGCATACACTTTGCAAAAGAATAAAAGGGCACATCTGACAGTAAAAACAGTGGCATTCCAAAACTGTTGATGCAGCATTTCAGTCTCGTAGGACACTGCAAAGTGGCTGTCCTTGAATAACCATCATCTTACACGATAGATTGCAATAGGAAACAGGAATGGGAGTCCAGGCAGTCCCCAAGTTACGAACAAGATAGATTCTGTAGGTTTGTTCTTAACTTGAATTAGTATGTATGTTGGAATGGGTACATTTTTAAGTGTAACTCCAGCCACACACACACACACACACGGTTTGGATAGCATAGGGAATGGTTAACATCCCTGTAGTATTTGTTTTGCATGCCTTTTCCCCATGATAATTCTTTTAGGTGTAAATTTCCCTTCCAATGAGTAGATTTCTCTCACTTCCTGTTGTTTCACCCCTATGAGTCATATGTAAGCTGGGTGTTTGTTAGTTAGGGACTGTCTGTAGTCCCAACTAGAGTAGACCTTTTAATTAATTTAATACATTAACATCTGTATAAATTCCACTGGTTCACTGGCTCTACTCCACTTAGAAGATAGCATGAAATAGTGATTTGAGTGATGGACTAGACCAGGATTTAAATTTCCACTTGACCATGGTAACCCACTAGGAAACTTTGAAGCCATGCTTCCTCATCTTCAGAGAAAAGCACAAGCAAACCACCCCCACCCACCCCACCCCGGCGAACAAATTCTGCCAAGAAAATCCCTTTGATGGGTTTTCCCTGATTCAGAAATTACTTGAAGATATCCAATAACAAACTTTTCTTGGCTCTAGCAACTCAAATTAGACAAAATATATTTAGTACATCATAGTGATCAGTTAATCTACACAGACTATTTCTATTACCATCCAAGTTCTGTTAATATAATGACCACTGTCTTTGTAATTCCATTGCTTATGATTTTTGCAGTGCTTTCCTTCAGACCCTGCTGATAATTCCTTACTCAGAAGAGTTCATTTAGATTCCGCTGAGCTTTGTACCGTAGGTCTCTATTGGACTACGATTTCATCACTATTGTATATGGAACTGCTTATCTGCATTGGGATGTTTTTGTCACCTTCCAACAAATGTTGAACAGTCTGTTAAGATAAACCATACCAATGTGATTTAACTTAAGTTTGTATCACTGTGAAGTATATTTATATGCTAATTCGTTCCAGTGCTGAGTGTGAAAGAATTGCCAGTGGTGAAATGACTGTATTTGCCTATGGATACTGTGGGTGTGTTTGCATATGGATGGAGATTGAATGAGAAAATGAAAGGATTCGTATTTCCAATGGAGTGTGAATGAGACAAATACAGACTAAGGTTTGGGGCAGACAGCGAAGACAATTGAGAGTGATTGTGTTGTGAGTAGTATGAGTTAAGGGAGATGAATATTTAACAGTGAAATTAATTAAGCAAATTGTGAGGGATGGTGTATGGTAAAATATTCATTTAATGAACAGGTAAAATGTGTTATTGACCTAATATAAGTATCGCATATCATTGCATCCAGAAACTGCCAAAAGGCAAAATACCGTTTTACATCTTTTTCATAAATTGCACCTAAAGAGCCAGTGTCTTATCATTATTTGAGTGTTATACTAGGATTTTGGGGAACCAGGTTCAAACTCAGCCACAGAATCTATTTGGGTGAACTTGGTCAAGTCGCCCTCTCTGAACCTCAGAAGAAAGCAATGGTAATCTCTGAAGAAATCCACAAAAACCCTATTAATGTGTGTCAATATGATGACATACCCTTAATTAGAACTCATTTTTTATGTAAACATTTTATATTCCAATTATAATACAAGCATACTATGAAATTGCAGATCAATAATCACAAGCATAACAATTCAACAATCTGATTAATTTTCCCCGGTTAAAGCAGGTACATTGAATCAGTGCAACTTCCATAAAGGTTGTCTTGTATTCCTGTTGATTTAGTGGGTCTACTGTAATATGGGCAAACAATTCGGTTTAACTTCATTATAAAATAACAGTTCATTATAATATAACAGATTTTTCTTGAAATGTGTTAGGTGGAACCAAATTCCTTTTTTTTAAAAGGTCTAAAACATTTTTAATTTAGTAATGGTCTAATCCAATTGATGATGCCAAATAGAGAAGACCCGTTTAGATTTTGTTTGTTTTTTCATATCAGGAACGATTTGAGAAACTGCAAGTCACTTCTGGTGTGAGAGAATTGGCCATCTGCAAAGACGTTGCCCAGGGGATGCCTGGATGTTTTGCCATCCAATGGGAGCCTTCTCTCATGTCCCTAAGCTAGAGCTGACAGACGGGAGCTCACCACACTCCCCGGATTCGAACCGCAGACCTTTCAGTCAGCAGTCCTGCCACACAAGGGTTTAACCCATTGTGCCACTGGGGGCTCCTACTCATTTAGGTAAAATGATATAAAAGTAGTAGTAAAGGTTTCTTTTTAAAATTAAAAATACACATTTTAGGAAGTATAGACTTATCTGTATATTTTATTTATTTACCGTATTTAAAACTTTTATACTCCGGCCTTCTCACCTCCGAAGACAGACTCAGACCGGCAAACCGCAAGTATTCAATGCTAACATTTAAACATTTGAACTCTTGACGGTTCATAGGGGAGAATACGTTCAGACAGGTAAACTGGGCCAGAACCGTTTTGGAACTAATGGTGTGGGTAGGTTTGTGGGAAGGGTTATAAGCATAAGAAAGAATTTAGCACGCAGTCATTAATACATACCTGGAATTGTTACTCTAGAAGACTTCCTCAAAGGTAACCATGAATGTGAAATGTTATGGCTAAGCTTACAATCTTGCAATATAAAAACATTGTGACACAAATTACTTGATACTTTATGTGTGAGATATTCCTGCAGTCACAGTGAAGGTAATCTTTCCAGCTGTTCTGTGCTGATACAGTATATCTTTAAAAAAAAAACTCCCTAGAATTAAATGTTTCCTTTCTTGAGTCAAATTTACTCTTGCTGATGGAATTATATTGATTTTAAAGATTAGAGAAAAGAATATGATTCACATCTCCCAAATATATGAATGAACCCTTGTGTGTGACACAGTTAGATGTTACTAATTTTGCTGCCTGATGTGTTGTCTTTATCTATTTATAATCAGCATATAGAGCTCCGAATATTTAATGCAGCAGTTATTTTCCAGCTTGTTAAAGGCTTTTCCAGTCTGTGAGGGATTTTTTTCTTGGTAGATCTGTATGAATTGCTTAGAGAAGTAGACATTGTCTAAGCAGCACAATCAGTTGCTGGAGTGACAAAGATTCCTCTATTGCTGCTGACTCATCCCATAACTGGAATATATTATAATGATATATTATGGGGCCACTCTTTCCAGTGAATGAAGCCAGGATATCTGTAGAGAGAGGAAAATACTTTTTGTAAAGGTTAGCTGATCCTCAATTTTAACTGATTCTTTTGTGGGTTAGAATTTTGGAAATGGCAATAAAGAAATGTGAGCTTAATGTAAAAGGTATGTCCCCCTCCCCTTTTTCTTTCTTCCTTGTCTCTTACATTCCAGAAGCTCCAGGGAAACAGAAATGAGTAAGAGAGCTGGTGTTTCGAACTACAACTCCCTTAATATAGACCATGGACTAAACTGGTATTAATTGAAGATATAGTCATTAACATCCAAAGGGTACTACTTAGGGAGTTTAGCAAAGGCAAATTAGCAAAAGGTTACTTTTACTTTTTTTTCGTGTCAGGAGTGACTTGAGAAACTGCAAGTCGCTTCTGGTGTGAAATAATTGGCTGTCTGCAAGGGGTCACCCAGATATTTTGATGTTTTATCATCCTTGTGGGAGGCTCCTCTCATGTCTCCGCATGGGGAGCTGAAGTTGACAGAGGGAGCTCATCTGTGTTCTCTCCAGATTTGAACCTGTGACCTGTCAGTCTTCAGTCCTGCTGGCACAAGGGTTTAACCCACTGTGCCACCGGGGGATCCTATAATACTGAGTGATATTCAAAACTCATTGACTTAGTATGACTATGACACAAGGACTGCCCTTCCTCAACCATTATGGATGCATACTATGTGGGTAGTGGTTGAGAGTTGGACTAAGGCTCAAGAGATTGGGGTTCAAATTTGCATATGGCCGTGGAATCTCTCTGGATGACTGGAGTGTTGTGTGGTTTCCAGGCTGTATGGCCGTGTTCTAGCAACATTTTCTCCTGATGTTTCACCTGCATCTGTGCCTGGCATCTTCAGAGGATCCTCTGAAGATGCCAGGCACAGATGCAGGTGAAACATCAGGAGAAAATGTTGCTAGAACACGGCCATACAGCCTGGAAACCACACAACACTTCTGTGATTCTGGCTGTGAAAGCCTTCAACTATACCTCTGGGTGACCTTGGCCAAGACACACACTATCAACCTCAGAGAAAGAGAAAAAGCAAATCTTGCCAAGAAAACACTTCGATAGGATTGCTATAAGTCGTAAGTGATTTCAAGGCACACAGCAGCAACAACAAACATTACTCTTTTAGGTGGGATATTGGAGATGGGCAGTAAGGTGTGTCTTAATAGTAATGCCCAAATCCTGTACGACTCTTGAGACGCATAAGGTGAAGTGTTTTTGGAGGGAAGGAAAACTGAGGCAACAATTCAGCATGTCCCACTGCTCCCCTAGATCAGGCCATTTAGGAGCAGATGTTGATCCAAATGTACTACTTCCAAGCTACAAGCTTTCTTCTCCTTGGATTTCTTTGAGAGCATCCAATCCCTGCATATTTCCTATTCCTGGACTGCAACTCCCAGCAATCCTCCAGATAGGTAAAATAGATTATATAGAGATAGGTAGGTAGATTGATTGACCAGGAGAACTGCTGGGAGTTGCAGTCCAAGAATAGCTAGAGAAGGAAGAAAGGGGTGAAAGAGGAAGGGAAATAAAGGGGGGGGGAAGAGTAAGAGAAGGAAGGAAGGAAGGAAGGAAGGAAGGAAGGAAGGAAGGAAGGAAGGAGAGAATGAAAGAAAAAAGGGAAAGAAAGAGAGGGAGGGAAGGTTGGCCACAGCAATGCATGGCGGGTACATCTAGTAAAAAATAACTTTTGTGTGTATTTCTGAAGAAGCTTTCAAGCAGTCTCCCGAAGGTCCACAATGTTTTGTTTAGTTATGCAAGGCTTACCAGACCCTGGTATTTCATTTCATGTGTGCATGTTGTTCTGGATGAAAAGTTTGCTGAACCACACTGAATTGCGGTCCCTGTTTTTCCTAATATTCCTTTAGAGAAGGAAGACTCAGGAACACATCTACTTCATTAAATGAGTTATATTAGTATAGCAAAGATGTCTACTTAAGAACCAAGAGTATATTGTAAATATCATCAGAAACTGGATAAAAAGGGATATAGATCATGAAAACATGTGCCACAGTAAAAATGATTCACCCTTAAATTACTTTGAGATTACATTGTTTTTGAGATAGTTTCCCCCTTTTTAATAGGAAAAAGGAAATCCTAGAAACTTGAGCTGGAGGTGTCTGTTTCTCTGCTTGCTATATGTATACAAATCAACATAGCTCATTATATGTTTGGACACTTGCCTGTCATTATGTGTATCTCACAGTATGCCACCTCCCTACTATTGACATGCCTCCTACTTCTGCACTCTGTGTGCCTTTTGTAATGAAATAATTAAGCATCCTAGAGAAGCAAGCGGATGTATTTCAGGCTTGCTGTTTGCGTATGAAGAGTGATGTCACCTGAGCTGCATTGTAGGAATAGACTTCTGATGAATGACAGCTTGAGGTGCTTCATCTTAATAGAAAAGAGCTGATTCCTGGAGACAAAAGGCTGACTCATTTTGTAGAGCAGTAATAGCAGAACCAATTTTGTTCTGGAGAGGAAAAGAATGGTTTCATCATGCACATCAACATTTTCTGTAGCTCCTTCTGTGCATACACACACATTCATAGATATTGTGTATGTGAAAGAGAGATAGAGAAAGAGAGAGGGGATGGAGAACGGGAGGGAGGAAAGGAAGGGTTCTGATCAGAAAACATATGGTGAACTTGGACCATAATATTATGGTCTAAGTTTTAATGGGCATCACCATATGTATTATGTGTTCTCTGTTCACAGATCATCTATTACAGTGTGTGTTTTGTCACGATGCCAGGGCTCTGCCTTATTCAGGTAGAGATGAACCAAACAAATACCCAGTTTGTATCAAGCAGTTTAATTAAAACAACACTTTCTGGCTATTTTAATAGTACAAAATATAAAAGAAAGATAGCACTCAGCTACAGAATACAAAACAACTGATAGCGAACGCTACACCGTAGTCAAAGGGTCCAGTCCAGTGGTCAAATGCCGAGAGTTCAGTGAGTAAAGTCCAGGGATCAAGAGTCTATACTATAGTCAAAAAACAGTCCAAAGATTCAAGGTTCCAGGGTTCCAAGATTTCAGGAGACAGGTCAACATACTGAAAGAAAATCCACAAACCTGGGGGGAAACCAGCATCATCCACCACCAAGATAAAACAACTACTTTTCTCCCAAAGATCAGTGCCAATGCTAGCTCATTATATTCAGAAACACCTATCTTTTGCTTACCTCCACCCTTAATTGCTTTCACCCATGAACTCTTACTTACAGATTACTCAACCCTTTAGAACTAAGACTTACATTAACCCTTCCATCACCAACCACCATCAACTGCAGAACATAATACATGACATGTTTGTAGGTAGGGCTACATGTTTTTCTCACAACTTTATGTCACTGGTTCCCAATCTTTTTTTGACCAGGGATCACTTTGACCAATAACCAACATTAGTACCAAAAGGGTTACAAATCAGTTTTTGGTCAATTTTAGATTTGGTTTGGTTATTATATCTCATTGCAATGGTATAGTAATGGTGAGGCTGTGGACCACTGGTGAACCATGGACCACAGGTTGTGAACCACTGTTTTATGTGAATATAAAGAAAACAAAACTAGCAAATGGACTCAATTAGTCATGAACTATACACTCCATGTAATGAAACCTTAAATGCATTAAAACTAAAGACGGCAACCATTCCCCACAAGAGTAACTGGTAATAACAATTCCTAAATTTATTCTATCATTGCTTAAAAACAGTGATATGTGTTATCTGGAAAGAAAATAGAAAACTTCCTTGAATTCATTTATGCTCTAAATGATGTGATCTGATTTAGCATGCTTGGTTTAAATATATTCGTGCACATACATTGCTTTATTCATAGAGTATTGTATGGAAATACTTGTAAAAATATAATGAAAATAGCATATCCTTCCCCTTGTATTTAATAAAATCAGTGTATACGTATAAATAACTATTGTTTTAAGATCAAACATGACAGAGAATTAAACTTTTGTTGACATATAACTATAGTATATTCAGTTTCAATCACTCTCTGATTGCTTGTAAGTTGCATTTCAGGTTGAGAAAACAATCTGTTTCAATGCAACTAATTACACAAGCCACATCAAGCCACAATTATGAGTGAAAGGGGGGATATAAAAATAAATATAACAGCAACACCTTTTATTTCACTAAAGGATATTGTTAATCTGTGGTCATAGTCAACTTGTATTCACTTGTATGTGTGCTTTTTGTGAAACAGAAACAAGCTTGTCAGTGAGTTCATTTGTAAGGTTATTCTTCTGAGCATGATGGTTTTGACAATGCTTCTGTCCATTGAAAAATAACAAGAACTAAAAATAAGCACACACAAAATGCAATAAAATTGCAGAGCATCAATAATATAATTTTTAAAAACTAGCCAAAAGAGATGAATAAGTAAAGAGCCTTCATCATCATCCAAGCCACTGGGCTCAGAATTCTCAGAAGTCTGTTACTCATTACTTATTAAGTGAAGTAAAGTAGAGAAGGTGTATCTCAGGATCTAAACCAGAAGAACAGCCATTTTGTGGCATTTCTAACAAGCCACTCTTTGAGTTTTTTCCAAGGGCATGCATAGAAGTTAAAAGGTATGGATTTCTAAATAATAATATATTGAACTCCAGGTTTTAAGTTGCCAATAATCTCACATGCTGAGAGTAGCCCCAAAGCTTGTGAAGGATAAAAATCCCAAGAAGAAGACTGAAAAAATTGAAATATCAATAAGAGCTTTTGAATAAAAATGGGAGAATAATAATACTGTACTTTGGGATGAATGTGTAAGATATGCTGGCCTCAAATGCAGTCCTCTTACTCATAATTTCTTAGGAACATGTTGCATATCTATATACAGAACATTCATTTTCCAAATGCCTCTCCCCTTTGAGGGGCAATTTCTTGAGCAATAGTTTTGGTTAAATAGATCAGGGCTGTCCAACTGGCGGCTCTGGGGCCATATACGGCCCCCAGCCCCTTCCCTATGGCCCCCGCCTACCCTGCAAAAAATAGTAATTAAAAAATTTGATCTCCGGGGGGGTAGGGCTGGTGACGTCAGGCGTGGCGCCGGCGCCAAGCCTGACGTCACCCAGCCCTGCCCGCTCCCTTCCTCCTCCTCCTCCGTCCCGCCTCTCCCCCCGGCGCACCAATCGGGAACGCCGGGGAGGGAGGGAGGAGACGTGCCTAAATAGGAAGAAGGCACGCCTCCTCCTCTGTTCTGCCTCTCCCACCGGCGCCCTGATCGGGGTGCCGGTGGGAGAGGCAGAACAGAGGACGAGGCAGGCCTGAATAGGAGGAAGGGAAGCACTTCCTCCTTCCTCCTCCATAGGCCTGCCTTCTCAGTTCTGCTTCCCTTCCCCTCCATAGGCGCCCTGATCGGCGCCTGATCTGGTGGGAGAGGCAGAACAGAGGACGAGGCATGCCTAAAGAGGAGGAAGGCAAGCGCTTCCCTTCCTCCTCCATAGGCCTGCCTTCTCCGTTCTGCCTCTCCCACCGGCGCCCTGATCGGTGCGCCGGTGGGAGAGGCAGAACAGAGGAGGAGGCTGGCGTGACACTTTAGGAGGGAGGGCGAAGCCATGGAGGGCTCCTCTTGGCTTTGTCCTCCCTCCTAAAGGGTCATGCCAGCCTCAGAAGTGAAATCGCCACTTCTGAGGCTGGCGTGACACTTTAGGATGAGGGGCCGGGGGGGGTGGCTGGGGCCAGGGGTGGGGCCGGGGCGGGGCGGAGTGGCGCGGAGCGGCCCCCCAGGTCATCAGTGACTGGAAGTCCGGCCCTAGGTCCGGTAGAAGTTGGACAGCACTGAAATAGATGATGTAGGCTGGGTAGAACTGCTGTAAAGAAATATGTCTGACAAAGAGCAATCAATATATAATAGCCCCACTCAGTTCAATTGTAATTAGGCATATCTAACAGTAAAGCATAATAATATTTGGACACTATTTTTACTATATATGATCCTCTTTATTGCCTGGATACCTGGGTGTGTTGCAATCCTGCAAGGAGGCTTTTTTGTGACCCATGGGGATCACAACCAGATACAGTGAAGACATCTGCCCTTGCGCTTTGATACTCTACTGATGCATGCCCATATGGAATACATATCACCATGATAAAACAGTGGATATGGCTTTAAATTAGACATACTGCATTATACAGGATATCTACGCCCTACACCACTGGATAAATTATACTGTTTAGCAAGTATTGCACCACCTGACATCCACCAGGAGGTAGTTGCCAAGAATGAAAGGACCAAGGCAGTGACATCTCCAGCCCATACTCTGTTCAGATATCAGACAGCACACCAATGCCTTAAATCAAGAAATAGTTTTCTAAGATCTACAGAGATACTCACAGGAACACCTCAGCAAGCAAGAGTCCAAAAGTGGCAGGCTAAAACCCGGAACCTCAACCCATGGCTGATACAGAATGAGAGACTCTCCCCAGGGCACACAGAAGACTAGATGACTTGGAAGGTGCTGAACAGACTGCACCACAAAATGCAGAGCCAATTTGAAGAAATGGGGCCACAAAGTGGAGTCCATGACATGTGAGTGTGGAGAAGAGCAAACCACAGACCACCTATTACAATGCAGTCTGAGTCCTGCCACATGCAGAATGGAGGTCCTTCTTACAGCAACACCTGAGGCACTCCAATTAGCCAGCTCCTTATCATAGAACATTTAGTATAATGCCAAGTTTTTTTAAACTTTGTGTTTTTTATATACATCACAACTGTACCTTCGGTTTGCTTCTGATACGATAAATTTAAAAAGTCCTATTTATTATAGACAAAATATCTTTGAACTTGATACTTAGTACAGGCTTCTGTTATGGGACGTGGGATAAAACATGGAGAGAAAATGATTAAGGCTAGAAGAACATTAATTGTGTTTATATAAGCAAATTTCACGCAAGAAGTGATTTGGAAGAATCTGAAAACGGTGAAAGAGTTTTTATGGACTGATAATTGAAATGATTCCAAACAAACATGCTATGCGAATGTTACAGGCCACTTATCAAAAAAAAGAACAATTGGACTGTGAAATCATTGCTCTGCAGAAACAAGCAAATAAATGGGCTGGTTTGAATTAAAGGGGTTTGAACTTCCATGCACAAACACAGTGGAGGGATGCGTTAGAGGAGAGGGTAATGTCTGAAGGAATGTACACCTAAATATAATATTGGAGCCCAGACTAATCCAAAGTGTAGCAGTCAAATATGTTTTCAGATGACACATATGTATAGACCAAAGGAAATCCTAAACTATTTATTCATTTATTTATTTACTGTATTTGTATACCGTCTTTCTCAGCCTTTCGGCGACTCAAGGCGGTTTAAACTATTCAGACTTAACTACTTTAGATGGAGTTCTGCTAAAGTGTATATATACATGCCTGTTAATGGTGTTTATTAATGCATTTTTTAAAAAGATGTTTACCTTCCCTTCCTTAATAAATGTCCTGGTGTGCCGTGAAATAAAAATGCAATGTCATAATACAATAAATGCAGTTCACTTGCAAAAGCAACAAGACTAGAAGACAGCAAGACAATAAACCAACCTTATCTGAGGATTGTAATGCACCAACAGAATAAACATGAGTCTTATTTATTTATTTATTTATTTATTTAGGGCATTTCTATCCTGTCCATCTCACCCCTGAAGAGGGACTCAGGATGGCTTACAGCAGGCAGTCATTAGATGCCAAAAATACATTAAAACAGTTACAATTAACAGAATTAAAACAAGCATAAGCATTCAATTTGCCGGTTCAAAACATAATCCAAATCAGGCCATTGTGGTCCACTAAAACATTCTTTTCCCAGTTCATCCATTTATTGCAGAAACACTTGATCCCAAAGCCATGATTTGTGTTTTTTCCAAAAGGTCAGGAGGGAGGGGGTGGATCTAATATCATTGGGGGGAGAGTTCCACAGCCGAGGGGCCACCATGTAGAAGCCCCCCACCCCACCCCTCTCCTCACCAGTTGTGACTGCAAAGACGGTGGAACCTAGAGCAGGGCCTCACCGAATTATCTTAATGTCCTTGGTCGTTTGTAGAGGGAGATACATTTGTACAGGTAAACTGGGCCGGAACTTTAGAGCTTTATAGGCTAAAGAAGAATGACTGGGAAGGTCATCCACTAGCATCCAACCAGGCTGCTCTGTTGTGCCAGAAATCTGCTTCTTTTTTTTTTTTTTGGTCGTGTCAGGAACGACTTGAGAAACTGCAAGTCGCTTCTGGTGTGAGAGCATTGACCATCTGCAAGAACGTTGCCCAGCGGACACCCGGATGTTTTGATGTTTTATCATCCTTATGGGAGGCTTCTCTCATGTCCCCACATGAGGAGCTGGAGCTGATAGAGGGAGCTCATCCTAGCACTCCCCGGATTCGAACCTGCAACCTGTCGGTCTTCAGTCCTGCTGGCACAGGGGTTTAACCCACTGCACCACCGAGGGCTCCTAGAAATGAGGGAATGGGTAGAGACTGGAGACAGTGCTGGACCTGCCTCAGGTCAACAAATAGTCAGTTACATGTCTCTCAGATTTAGATTGCCAGAGATCTAGCAGGAGGAGAGCTCCAGACACTACAGCTTTCTAAAACCCCAACCAAGGGCATTTCAAAATAAAGCATTTCCTGCAGCCATTTTTCAGAATCAAAATTGTAATCTAATTCTCAGAGGTAGCTAATGGCTTCTGTTCCAGTGGGGTAATGAATCTGATGGAGGTTTAGTTTAAACTTTAAATAAACTATCCAAGATAAACCTATATTGTGAGTAGAGTTTAGCTCTTTGAACACCTCTGCTGTTCACACTTGCGACTCATCTATACTGTATAATTAATGTGTTTTTACACAGTTTTGTCATGTCTAAAGGCGAAAGGATAATTGAAGTTTTGATTTTAGAAGGTCTTTAACCTTCTCTGCCAAAGAATACTGGTGCCTCATCAAACTACAAACCCCATAATTCCACAGCATTGAGTGATGGCAGTTAGAGTAGTGTCAAACTGCATATATTCTATGCTGTAGGTAGCCTATATCCTAAGATTCAGAACAGATTCCACTACTATGTCAGCCACCAGTCATTACAACCAATTCAGAGGATGTAGGAGTGTGGTTGCATCTACACTGTCAAAATAATGAAGCTTGTCATCAGTTCAGCTTTCATGGTTCAATGTAATGCTGGTTCTGGTTCAAACTACAGTTACTAGATTCCATAACATTTAACCATTGAAGTTAAAATGATGTCAAATTGCATTAACTCAACAACGTAGATGCACCCAATGTGGTTAATTGCTGGAAAGTGTGAATATTTTCTATGAATAGCCAAGAGGATTCTAGCTTTTGATTTTTAAAATTATTATTCTGAAATAGGGATCTGGCATCTGGAAGACTCATCTTAAATACTTGACAAAGCTGCATTCCATCATCCCTTTGAGACTGCATTAATACCAAAAATGTCTTCCATCCAAATAGGTCTAATTATATGAATCTAAGGAAACCTACTTTCTCCAAGCCAACCTCTATCTGGAGAAGACCTCAGAAAACAACTAGGGATTCTTATAAAAATTAGATCTTTACCTGTCTGAACATATCTTCCCCTATGAACCTTCTTGGAGATTAAGATTGTCTGGAGAGGCCACGCTCTCAATTCCACCCTTCTCCCAGGTGTGACTGGTGGGGACGAGAAACAGGGCCTTCTCAGTGGTGGCCCCTCAGCTGTGGAACTCCTTTCCTAGTGACATTAGATCAGCCCCCTCCCTCATCGCCTTCAGAAGGAGAGTAAAAACCTGGCTCTGGGATCAAGCTTTTGGATATGGTGCAGTGCAATAATATAACTGGAATATGTATAATGTGTTGTAGATGAGTCCTTGAATGATGCTGAAAGCATGGAGATTGAAGAAAGAAGGGCAAGAGTCAGATGAAGAAAGGGAAAGGAAGAGACTTCGACAAATACTTAGTGAACCTACTGATGATGATTCCTTTGAGAGTTTCTCTGGGGATGATGGGTCTGATCTTGATGAACCAACTATGGGAAGTGGGAATGGGGATTCTGAAGGTTTGTCTAGTGATATGGATTGGACTAAAGTACAGGAAGTGCAAGATGTTTCTGTAGAACCAACGAGTAATGATATGTTTGAGGGGTTTTCTGGGGATTG
This sequence comes from Anolis apletophallus, assembly GCA_030556195.1. NCBI lineage: Eukaryota > Metazoa > Chordata > Lepidosauria > Squamata > Anolidae > Anolis > Anolis apletophallus. The sequence continues at coordinate 79,150,401 of JARBWK010000012.1, read as the reverse complement.
GAACTGGAGTTCCGATGACCAAACATCATCTTGGAGTGAACTAAGTCATGGCAGGAGAAAGAGCACTTGGCAGGAAAGACAAAGGACTACGTGTGAAGCTGCAAGGGCAGCTGAGAGGACTAATGAAGGGGTGTTGGCCCGTTCAAGCTCTGATGAGGATCTGTGAATAAAATAAGGTTTGGAGTACGGGGTTCCTTGCAGTTGGCAAGGTGTTGCTGGGTGCCCGTGTCCTGTGCTGTGTTCCAGTATTCCTGTGGACTGCCTCTTGGACTTGCTGCTGCCTGCTGGTGTGCTGACTCTGGATCGGTTTATCGTCACTGCTGCTTCCTCCTCGCTTGGACCCGAATTGGCTTGGCTTTGCTCCTGCTTCCTCCCATCTTGACACTGGACCGGTTTCCGTCTATGTCGCTGTTTCTCCTCGTTTTGACCCCGGACCAGTTTTGACCATGCCTTTGCTGCCTTCTCATTTGTGATTTCCAGACCATTTTGACATCTCTTCGCTCTTCGCCTTCTCTCATTGATGACGACATAGTTGTATTTGTCTTTGTGTGCCTTTTCTTTGTTGTTCCACATTTTTGGCATCTAATCCGGGTTAAAGGAAAATATAATCCGTTTTAAAGGGACATATAATCCGGGTTTTGTGTTAAAGACTATTTTGGCCAGTTTTTGCCACTAGGTTTTGTTCTTTCCACTCTCACACTGAAGTTTAAGTGTTTTTGGCTTTTTAAAGCCATATTTTGTGTTTGCAAATAAACTTTACTTTGAACTGTATTGGGCTTGGCTCTTTAAGGCTCTCTGAATTGCGACATAATGACTATGGAATGGCCTTACTATGACTTTGGCTGGCGTGATTTAATACTGAATGTAATTTTTAATTTTTAATATGCATCCATTTTAATTCAATTGATTTTAAGTTTACAGTTATATATGTTAAGGCATTGAATAATTACCATATGTCGCAAAGGGGGGGGTGTCAGAGGGGTTGCCAAAGATCATCAGAAAACACTGTATTTTCTGTTGGCCATCGGGTTCTGTGTGCCAAGTCTAGTTCTGTGTGCCAAGTCTAGTTCAATCCCATCGTTGGTGGAGTTCAGAATGCTCTTTGATTGTAGGTTAACTATAAATCCCAGCAACTAACAAATAACAAAATCAAACCATCCTCAAGCCCACCAGTATTCAAATTTGGGCACATGGGTCAAATTTCGTAAAGTGAATAAAAATACATCCTGCATATCAGATATTTACATTACGATTCATAACAGTAGCAAAATTACAGTTATGAAGTAGCAACAAAAATAATGTTATGGTTGGGGGTCACCACAACATGAGGACCATGTTAAGGGGTTGTGGCATTAGGAAGGTTGAGAACCACTGGGGTAGAGAATGGCAGGGTCCAAAAAGGGTAAATACATACATACATAACCTGATTACAACCAGGGGAAAAATAAACATTTACAGAAGGTTGAATGAGTACTTGGGAATAATTTGGTAGTTGGGAATAATTGGGAATAATTTGAGTAGAGACATTTAAGTCCTTGACAGATAAGTCCTTGTTAATGGTTTCATATCTAACATCTGACAATTTACTGTTTATTGAATATAACGTGCATAACACGCACAAGCAATTCATCAAGTGAATTTTGGACATAACTCAAGCTACAGCAAGGTAATCCCTATAGTTCATACCAAGCCCTAATATAAACGTTATCAAAAGAAATGCATTAATGTTAATGTTGTGAATATTAGGTGTGAGGAGGAGAGAAAATACACATTAACACATTTTTAGAACAAGGAGCCAATTTGAAGGTCCTCATCAAACGCATCAAGTGAGTTGTCTGTGGAATGGAAGACTTTGATATGCCCCGAAGTACTGTAATGACTATTGATTTTTGGAAACAGGATAATGTGATATTTTTTTTAAAAGTTGATCCAAGTGATTCTGGGAACCCTCTCTGCTGAGCCAAGCAAAGGCTGCCAAATGCCAACACATTCCTGTTGACTGCTTCTCTTTTTTACACTTGCTTGAAGTAGCAGGTTGCAGCCGTAAGCAGATCTACTGGGATAGACAATATTGAAATCGATGGTACTTTATTCCTCCCACAGATATTTAGAATTAGTGGCAGTTGTATTGTATATTTTTCATGTAATATAGAGTTTTAATACCTCCCTCAATTTTTCCTATTCCTATCAATTCTGTATCATTTTTAAAGCTGCTCCCAGTTTGTGGGAATGTCTGTGTTTTTCTTTAGGCTTTTCACGTTTTTCACATTTCTAGCCATACCTCTTCAAAACTATATTCTTCCTTGGAACTGGTCTTTTATATTTTCCAATGTTAATTTGTGCCTCCTCTCACAACAGAGCCATGCAATAGCCCTGCTTTTAAACTAAGATATCCTTCTTGTAATGAATTAAAACTAAGAGCAGAAATGACCTGAGGAAGGATGACATGCATTATCCAGATGTGCAGTCAGCTTTCAGATCTTTTGTAAGGGAAAAAAGCTTTGGCTAAAATCCAACTGTAACTCTCAGACAGAATAGATCCATTGACATCGATATGAATGGGCTTACCAAGTTCCTCTTGACTCAGTGGGCCTACTCTAGTTATTAATCGCTTCCAGATTTAGGTCTGAATATTCTACATATGCTAGACTGATTCCATTCTTATAAACACAGACACACTCTTTCGACAAAGAAATACATTATAAATATCAGTGTTATATTTCATGTTGCTCTCACCAATGTAAACATGTGAAGGTAACGGGGTTTTTTTTGTACAATCTATAAAACAGTCTGAAGGGATTACTTCAGAACAAGTTTCCCTCTAAGACATGACAAGTTTTATAAATGCAAACACTAAATGTAAGCCAGCCATTTTTCAATTTTTTTAGGGCTTAGGCAATCTCTCATTCTCCGAGTATAATGGCTTTCCAAGTGTAGTGTCTTGGCAGTGGATCCATAGGTTATTGTAGAGCCCTATTCTTTATCTGCATGTTCTTCCATAGTGAGGGCATCGGTTTCCAGGTGGAAGGCTTGACATGCCTTCCTCTTGACGCATTTCTCCCTTTCGCCTTCCATTTGTGCATCTTCGAATTCCACAGCACTGCTAGTCACAGTTGACCTCCATTTAGAGTGCTCAACGGCCAGGGCTTCCCGGATTTGGGGCCCTTCCACACAGCCCTACATCCCAGAATATCAAGGCAGAAAATCCCACATTACCTGAGTGTGGACTCAGATAACCCAGTTCAAATCAGATATTGTAGGATTTTCTGCATTTATATCCTGGGATATAAGGTGGTGTGGAAAGGCCTTGGGTGTTCATGCCACAGTTTTTAAGGTTAGCTTTAAGCCCATCTTTAAATCTCTTTTCCTGTCCACCAACATTCGATTTTCCAGATTGTTGTAGGTTTTTTGGGCTGTATGGCCATGACGTTTCACCTGCATCTATGGCAGGCATCCTCAGAGGTAGTGAGGTCTGTTGGAAAATAGGAAAATTGGGTTTATATACAGTATCTGTGGAAAGTTCAGGGTGGGAGAAAGAACTCGTCTGTTGGAGCTAGATGTGAATGTTTAAATTGGCCACCTTGATTAGCATTTGATGGTCTGACAATTTTTGGTGTGGCTTGTTACTGCCTGGGGGAATCCTTTGCTGAGAGGTGATTCGCTGTCCCTGATTGTTTCTTGTTTGGAGTTCCCCTGTGTTTGAGTATTGCTTTTTATTTACTGTTATAATTTTAGAGTTCTTTTTAATACTGGTAGCCAGATTTTGTTCATTTTCATGGTTTCTTCCTTTCTGTTAAAATTGAACTGGATTCTATGGCAGTGTGGATTCAGATAACCCAGTTCAAAGCTGATTTTGTGGGTTTTTCTGCATTGATATTCTGGATTATATTGCTGTGTGAAAGGGCCCTAAGGTTGGCTTGCTCTTGATGGATTTCCCCATTGAATCACTAACTTGAATCATGACCCTTCTGTGAAATACTGTGGGTATTATCTACTAATATGCCTTGGTCAAAAAGTTTATGAAAATGGCAGAGTTTGAAAGTTGACAGTCTGAAAGTTTACAGTCATGCCAGCTGGTGGAATATGGAAGTTAGTAAGCTCTCTTTGAACACCCTATTTCACTGTGATAGCTATGAAATATAATTTTATTAGAAATATATAATAAGGTTTTAAAAAGGCAGTCATAAACAACACAATCTATTTTACATGGTTTATTATATACCATTCAGGAATCATAGAACAGTGCGTGGTGCTATAGGGTGCTGTGAGACAGGACTACCATGTCATCCTTTCCAGAATGGGTTCAGGTCAATGCTGGTCAATTGCTGCAAAGGTCAAGGTGGAAGCCTCATTTGCATTCCATGCATAGAAGCCAACTGGCAGCTGAATCTTATTTCAACACTGGTAACAAGATAGTATCCCTTGCCATGCCAGGTGCAACAAAGAAGCTTAGAAGTCTAGGGCCCCTTCCACACAGCTGAATAAAATCCACATTGAACTGGAATATATGGCAGTGTGGACTCAGATAATCCAGTTCAAAGCAGATATTGTGGGATTTTCTGCCTTGATATTCTGGGTTACATGGCTGTGTGGAAGGGCCCTCAGACAGGCTGGTGTAGAATACACAATTCAGTCCTTCAACAAGGAGGAAATAGGCACTGAAAATAAGCAAGTTAGCATCTATCACCTGAAGCAGCAGCCTCACTTTTTCTAACTAGCCCAACCAGCACATTTTGGTTTTTTTCTTCTTCTAACAGTGGGGGCACAGACTTAACATAGCTTTTAGACTCCAATTTTATACATATAGGTTTATGATATTTGGTGTTACTTGGCTTTGACTTATGTCAACCCTATGAAACCGGTATGGCTAATGGTCTGAGAGTTGAACTATTAGTCTGGATGCCAGGTTATGAATTCCTGCTTAATCACTGAAACTGGGAGGGTGAACTTGGACAAGTCACTCACATGTAAGATCCCTCCCCCCACAACCAGAGGCCCTGGTCAGATCATATAGATAAAAATATACATACTTACCCAAAGCTAAATCTCATTAAACTCAACTGAGTTGATTTCTAAGTAGGCATGCCTTAGGATTGAATGGTGAGGGTCTAACTCGTAGCAAGTAGGGGCCCTTCCACACAGCCATATATCCCAGAATATCTATGCAGAAAATCCCAGTGTCTGCTTTGAACTGGGTTATCTGAGTCCACATTCAGGGCCCTTCCACACAGCCATATATTCCAGCATATCAAGGCAGAAAATCCCACAGTATCTGCTTTGAACTGGGTTATCTGAGTCCACACTCAGGTAATGTGGGATTTTCTGCCTTGGTATTCTGGGATGTAGGGCTGTGTGGAAGGACCCTAGGAGCAAAGCCTCACTGAACTTGGAGTTTCTAAAAAGACCTCTATAGGCATTTCCTCTTTGTCCTCCAGCATCCCTTCTAGACATAGAATCACAGAGTTGGAAGAGACCTTCTGGGCCATCCAGTCAATCCCCTTGCCAAGAGGCAGCAAAATCAAATTCAAAACACTCCTGACAGATGGTCATCCAGCTTCTGCTTAAAAGCCTCCAAAGAAGGAGCCTCCACTACACTCCGGGGCAGAGAGTTCCACTGCTGAACAGCTCTGACAGGAAGATATATCCCAATGTTCAGGTGGAATCTCCTTTTCTGTAATTTGAAGCCATTGACAGGACAGCAGAAAACAAGCATGATCTCTCCTCCCTATGACTTCCTCTCACATATTTATACATGACCATCATGTCTCCTCTGAGCCCTCTCTTCTGCAGATTAAACATGCCCAGCTCTTTAAGCCGCTCCTCATAGGACTTGTTCTCCAGACCCTTGATCATGTAATCACCTTTCTCTGCACACATTCCAGCTTGTCAAGATCCCCCTGTCAATTGTGGTGCCCAGAATTGGACACTGTGTGATTCCAGGTGTGGTCTGACCAAGGCAGAAAAGAGGGGCAGCATGACTTCCCTGGATCTAGAGACACTATACTCCTATTTATGCAGGCCGAAATCACATTGTTGGCTCATGTTTAACTTGTTTTCCATTCGGATTCCAAGATCTTTTTCACACGTACTGCTATTGAGCCAGTCATCTCCCATTCTGTATCTTTGCAATTCATTTTTCTGCCTAAGTGGAATATCTTGCATTTGTCCCTGATGAACCTCAACAGGGACAGAGAAGGTGAAAGACTGTATGAGAGCTTATTGGAAACGGGTCAGTTGGAGGATTTTGTGATGAAGGCTGGCACAATATAGACAACATTCGTGGTGGGGGGGGGGGAGAACAAATAGTTGGGGTTCTTAGAGCTCTTTATACAGGTGGAGTATCTCTTAGCCAAAATTTTTGAGGCCAGAAGTGTTTCAGATTTTGGAACGTTGCATATATCTTGGAAGTGGAAGCTAAGTCTAAGTATAGAATTCATGTCTTTCACATACACCTCCTTGGATGGGGGCCCACCAATGCATACTGGGGAGGGGGCTGTAGGCTCTATTTCGGAAGCAAAAACTGAATAAAACACCTCTTTGAGCATTCCTTGTTGGAGAAAACCCCATCAAAGCCATAAGATGACTTTATATACACATATATTTATGTTATCCGCATATGCTGAATGATGGTAATTTTATACACAGTATTATTGATAATCGTATTATCCATGAAACCAAAAACAAGAGGCACAGGTGTCACTCTCTCACCACTGTGGGCATTTCAGATTCACAGATGCTCAGCCTGTAATACAGCAGGCATGGGCAAACTTTGGCCTGCCAGGTGTTTTGGACTTCAACTCCCACAATTGCCTAGTTTCCAACAGACCTCACAACCTCCGAGGATGCCTGCCATAGATGCAGATGACACACCAACACTAATTTCTTTAGTGGAAATTGTACACAAGAACACAGCTGGAAGCAACAAACTAGCAAATATCAAATGACATATAACAGTTTCAAATCAATTTACAATGACATAAAGCCCACGTAGGCACAAAAGACAGGTCAGTCCAGTATCACACCAGCCACTGGCAAGATCGCAAGACAGGAGGTGTGGGAAAACAGTCCTGGGAGGGGATGAAAGTAGACGGAGAGGAAAGTCTTTGAGGGAAATGCAAGTCAAGTCCGTCCCCTGAGATGGCGTCCTTACCGCACGAACCAGCCATTTGTGCCCTCCGCACGGGAGTTGGACCCTTGTGGTGAACCTGGATGAGTATTTACCATCTCAGGGGACGGACTTGACTTGCATTTCCCTCAAAGACTTTCCTCTCCGTCTACTTTCATCCCCTCCCAGGACTGTTTTCCCACACCTCCTGTCTTGCGATATTGCCATTGGCTGGTGTGATACTGGACTGCCCTGTCTTTGTGCCTACGTGGGCTTTATGTCATTGTAAATTGATTTGAAACTGTTATATTATACGTCATTTGATATTTGCTAGTTTGTTGCTTCCAGCTGTGTTCTTGTATAGATGCAGATGAAACATTAGGAGAGAATGCGTCTGGCCATAGAGCACGGAAAACTCACAGCAACCCATTATTATTATTATTATTATTATTACTATTAGAAACACAACAAGAGGAGTCCACAGCAAACAAGATCACTCTGCTGGCTGTTGTATGGGCTCAGACATTGGACACTTTCCAAGTGTCTAGGACTGTGTGATGTATCGGTGGATAATGTGCCACCTCTGTGTTGATGGAGGCAGGCAGGATTTTCCCCGGGTACTGGTTGTGGGGGGTCGGGAGCAGGTGAGGGTTTTGCCCTCCTTTCTGCTAGAGATCCCTGTGTACAACTAGTGGGCCACTGTGTGACACAGAATGCTGGACTAGATGGGCTGAGGCCCGATTCAGCATGGCTCTTCTTATGTTCTTATGTTCTTATGTTCTTAATGCATGCAGATCCCAGTAAGGTGGCCTTTTGCAGCTGGCAGCTGGTAATTTTGTCAGCGCCAATTGTGTTTAAGTGCAGGCCAAGATCTTTAGTCACTGCACCCAGTGTGCTGATCACCACTGGGACCACCTTTACTGGCTTGTGCCAGAGTCTTTACATTCTCATATTAGTTCAATCTTTAAATCCTCATATCAGCTTTTCCAGGGGCAAACCAAGAATGGGCAACTTGGAAGTCCCTGAACAGACTCAGAAGCAGAGTAGGCAGATCAAAAGACAACCTGGCAAAATGGCACTACCTAAAAGCATCCCATACCTTGTGTGACTGTGGAGCAGAACAGACAACTCCGCATCTGTCTGCTTGTTCACTGTGCCCTGCCTCATGTACAGAGGAGGAATTGTTGGAGGCTACAAACAATGCCGTTGCTGTTGCCCGTTTTTGGTCAAAAGATATTTAGCCACCTGCACGCCTTCTATTTTTATCAGTTTTATACTAATTTCTGCAATGCTTTAGATATGAAATAAATAAAAAGCTTTTTCAGTTGTTTCTCATAATATTATTATTATATTATTACTAGTTGCCCCCTGCCATGCGTTGCTGTGGCCCAGTCTGTGTATATGTGTTTTGTGTTTATATGTATGTGTATATATGTGGTTTTGCAAATGTGTTGTATTTTCTAATTTTTTGGCTTTTAAGTCCCTTCCATTGCATTTATCTGTGTTTTTATGAGTAATGGTCACTCGTTGACCTGATAGGTGCATTATGTCCAAATTTGGCGTCAATTCGTCCAGTGGTTTTTGAATTAATCCCACAAAAAAACGTTATTTTTATTTATAAAGACTAGCCATCTCCTGCGATGCATTCTATGTATATGTGTTTTGTGTGTATATAAATGTGTATATGTCCATGTATATATGTGTGCTTGCGTATATATGTGGTTTTGCACATGTGTTGTAATGCATTGGGGGGGGGGATTTTTAAGCCCCTTCTGCTGTTTTTTTCAGTGTTTTTTTTTTTTTAGAGGGATGATCAATCGTTGGCCTGATAGTTGTATTGTGTCCGAATTTGGTGTCAATTCGTCAAGTGTTTTTTGAGTTATGTTAATCCCACAAACAAACATTACATTTTTATTTATATAGATTATTATTATTATTATTATTATTATTATAGATGTTTCTTCCTCCTCTCCTCCTCCTCCTTTCCTTCGAAACACAACACGATTAGTACACAGCAAACAAGGCCACTATGCTGGCTGTTGTATTGGATCCCACGTCGGACACTTCCCAATTATTATTATTTCTCTGTGGACCGAGACCCAACGCGCCCCTGCAAGTGTCCGGCGCTGTCCACACGCATGACCTCATCGGGTTCCCATTTTCCTCCTCCACCTCCTCCCCCCCCCCCCCACGGCCTCCCACTCGCGGAGAGGTGCGCTCGCTTTGCAGGCAGACCCACGCGTCTCCCTCCCGCCTCAACCCTTCCACCGGCTCCTCTCGCACCCTCCCCCCTCCCTCTTTCCCTAAGACACCAAACAAAACACAGCAGGCGTGAACGCGCCTGGACCCACGCGCCCAAAGAGCTGCACCAAGAAGGGAGAGGCGAATCCCGGCGAAGGAAGGAGCCGGTGCTGGTGGCGGCGGCGGGGAAGGTCATTCCTTGTGCCTTTCTCCTCCTCCTCCGCCTTTCTCTCCTTCCCGCTCTCCACCCAACGCAGAAGAGAGCAAGAGGAAGGTGACAGGGAGGGAAGCGGGACCAGAGCCCAGCCTTGCTTCCCTTGGCGCCGGGAACGCTTGAGGCCGGAGTCGGGGGCAAGCAGGCAGGCAGGCAGGCAAGGGCGGCGGCGGCGTGGAAAGAAGGGCACACACAGAGGAAGAGAGAGGTCTGTCGGGGTCTCCAACGCCTTGGGACTGTGGAGGAGCCCCAGCGGCGTGGAAGATGGCCTCCCCCTCTTCGCCGGGGCCTCCCGGAGGAGGAGGAGGAGGAGGAGGAAGGACCTCGCCCCAGGCCAGCCAGGCGCGCCTACGGCAGGTGGGTACACGCCTTTGGACCCCCAGGAGCCAGGTTGGGAAGGAGATGGGGAGGGAACGCCCTCTGAGCAGCCTCAAGGGCTTGGGGTGGGGGTGAAGGTAGGGGCACCACCACTCATTCTCCCCCATCCATATCTATCTATCTATCTATCTACCTACCTACACACACACACACACACACACACACACGCTTCATTCATGCCCAAGGAGATGGTCTTGGTTCACACCTGGAAAGGAGTCTGGCATTGCAGGCAGCCTGGTTTGGGAAGCAGTCTCCAGGAAGGCTTAGGCTGCATCTCCACTATGGCACCCCCTTTTACTGCCATAGCTGAATACTATGAGATCCTGGGCGTCTGTAGTTTGACCAGCCACCCTCTGCTGGTTTTTTATGTATTGTCAAAGGCTGGACCTTGAAGCTGCAAGGTTATTCAACGCTAATCAAAGTGGCCAATGGCAACATTCACACCCGCCTCAAACAGACAAGAGGTCTTTCTCCCACCCTGAACATTTCACAGATATATAAACCCCACTTGCCTAGTTTCCAACAGACCTCACAACCTCCGAGGATGCCTGCCATAGTTGCAGGAGAGAATGCTTCTAGAACATGGCCATTCAGCCCGAAAAACCTACAACAACCCAATGCTGGTTTTATGTACAGTACAGTTTCGCTTATCCAACCTTCGCTCATCCAACATTCTGTATGATCCAACGCAGTCTACCTCCCACCCGGATCCACAGCTAAATTCGTAAATACAGTAAAGGTAAAGATTTTCCCCGGCATTAAATCCAGTTGTGTCCGACTCTGGGGGTTGGTACTCATTTCCGTTTCTAAACCAAAGAGTTGGTGTTGCCCGTAGACAGCTCCAAGATCATGTGCTTTTTCTGTTGATTTGTTGTAAAACATGATGTTTTCATACTTAATTTTGAAAAATCTTAACATAATTTGAGATTTCATAGGCTTTCCCTTAATCCCCCCATATTATTCAACATTTTCGCATATCCAACGTTCTGCCGGCCGGTTTATGTTGGATAAGCAAGACTCTACTGTATTGTCAAATGTTTTCATGGCTAGAATCACTGGATTGCTGTGAGTTTTTCAGGGTGTATGGTTATGTTTCACTGATATATAAACTCCATTTGCCTAGTTTCCAACAGAGCTCATAACGACTGAGGATGCCTGCTATATATGCAGGCAAAATGTCAGGAGAGAATGCTTCTGGAACATGGCCAGACAGCCCGGACAACTCACAGCAATCCAGTGCTAGTTTTCAGTGCTATGGGATGCCATAGCACTGAGCCCTGAGGCACTTTGTGTGGTGTCAACTGGCAAAACCCCCATAGGCTTATGGCACTCCATAACACTTTGCCTGTGGCTTGAGTTTCCCTGGACTCCATGAACTGCATTGAGGGGATGGCTTTATCAACTCCCAAACGCTGCACAGGGGCTGCACTGCTTTGCTTTTTTTCTGCTCCATCATCCCTTAGCAAGGCAGGCTTGTGGACTGCAGTCATCCTTGTTCTGGTCTCCATCTACACATATAATAATAATAGTAATAATAATCTCAAACTCTAAAATCAAACCATTAAATAAAGAACAACACTCAAAAACGGGGGAATTTTAGACAGGAAAAAACCAGGGCCAGCTAATCACCTTCCAACAAAGGATTCCCCCAGTCAGGAAGAAGCCAGACCTTGAAACTGCAAGGCCATTAAATGCTAATCAAGTTGGTCAATTGCAACATTCACACCTGCCCCAAACAGACATTTTTTCTCCCACCTTGGATACTCCACAGGTATATACACCACATTTTCCTAGTTTCACAACCTCTGAGGATGCCTGCCATAGATTCAGGAGAAAGGTCTGGAGAGAATCCTTCTGGAACACGGCCGTACAGCCCAGAAAACCCACAGCAACCCAGTTCTGGTTTTCAATGCTATGGGATGAACTCCCAGGATCCAATAGCATTGTGCCTTGTGGCACTTTCTGTGGTGTCAAGCTGCATGAATTCCACAGGCTTATGGCACTCCATAACATCTTGCCTGTGGCATGAGCTTCCTTGGACTTGATGAGCTGTGTTGAGGGAATGGTTTCATCAACTCCCAAATGTTGCACAGAGACTGCAGTTTGCTTTTTTCTGCTCCATCATCCCTTAGCAAGACAAGTTGTGGACTGCAGTCATCCTTGTTGTAGTATCCATCTACACATATAATGATGATGATGATGATGATGCTTTATTTATAGTCCACCCTATCTCCCCAAAGGGACTCTGTGTGGCTTACAACAAAATAAAACAGGAGTGGCAAACATTCAATGCTGAGGATAACATAACAAAACATAAACAAGTGTAATAAAAATTATAAAAAGCAACTTAAATCAATAAGACACAATACAATCAACACAATTACAACATATTAAATCTTTAAAAATGATTTACTTATTTTTATTTACTCTATTTATACCCCACCTTTCTCTACCTCGATGGGGACTCAAGGCGGCTTACATAGAGACAGTTATTCAATGCCTTAAAACACATACAATTCCAATTAAATTAGATTAAAATTTAAAACATATTAAACATTTTAAAACATTATATTCTATATTTAAATCACACCATCCATAGTCATAGTCCAAGCTGTTCCGTAGTCATTCTGTATGTTCCAGATCTGTTAATTACACTGCACTATTCTCTGAAGGCCTGATCCCACAGCCAAGTTTTTACCTTTCTTCTGAAGGCTAGGTGGGAGTGGGCTGATCTAATGTCACTGGGGAGGGAGTTCCATAGCCAAGGGACCACCACTGAGAAGGCCCTGTCTCTCATTCCCAGCAGTCATGCCTGCAAAGGAGGTGGGGCCGAGAGGAGGGCCTCCCTGGATGGTCTTAATCTCCAAGATGGTCCATCTTTTAAAATTTGACTAAAATTACTGGAGTGAAGATGGTAAATGAAGGTAGAGGTTCAACAACTAGGCGAGGGGGCGCATATAAGGTGTAATTAGACCATTTAATGCAGCTCGAGCTGTGGAGGCCAGACAAGAAACTCCCACAAAACCATGCAAAAGAAAGCCCTTGTGGAGCAGTGTACTGTAATTTTTGTCATCACTATCCAAGCTCCAAATTGGGTCCAGGATTATCGATGTAACCATCTGCACAGTGAAGCCACTTTAAATGATCAGTAGCGGAGACATAGATAGGTTCTGTCTCCGCTAACTGAGAGACTCATCACTGCACCATGACTATATAATATTTCTCACTCCTTGTTTGATGTAAGGAATAGATAACAGCCACCATAGTTTCTAGCCTTGGAGAAATTGGTGCTTAACCATACACTGCATGTCAAACAAGAACACAGTCTTTAATAAGAACACAGCATTGATATAAACAACACGTTCTAGGCAGATAGCAATAGAAGAGGTTTTCCTTGCTGAACATAAAGACTGTATGCATGTACAAATACTTCTTGTAGCACAGTATACTGTATATGGCAACCTATTCCATTGTCAAAAAACCACAGAATAAAAAGATACAATTGAAGCTTCCAAACCACCTTTCCTCCTCCTACACCTAACAGATTTCTGTGTAACTGCACTGATGGTTGAATTCACAAACACATACCAGCAGCATGGCAAAGACCAACATATGCTAGTGCTGCATCTCTCTCTACACAAATTCTGCCTAACCTACAGACCAGACAAAATGCTGAACAAGGTATATATGTACATATGTGCATGTTTTGCAGTATGAACTCCACACCACACACCAGATTCAGTTCTGAACAGTTTAGCCATTAATTCAGCTTGCCATCTCTCATAAGAACACATACTTTCTTCTAACATCATAAGCAATTACACGTCTTTTATCAAACAACTGCCTAACTTCACACTTGACAGCCCCCACAATGGATACATTTCTCATGGATGGCAAGATGACATGGGGGTAAAATGTAAATCAAGGTAGAAAATGCACATCACTTGAAGATCATAAACCATTGCTGGAGAGAACATGTTCAAACAAACAGCATCTAGAATGACTCAACGGAAGTCTACCATTTGATAGAGATAAGCATCACTTGACAGGCATCAATACACATCACAATCAATGTGTTACTGAGGGGATTTAGTTTGCAATTGCTGTCTAAAAGTGCTGCAGTTTGGATATCGAAGAGCTGTATTTCCTATGTTTATGGATGAAAATTTAAAACATGTCATTGAGTAAGTAATGCAGTATCGATGGCTGGGTAATGTAGAGGAGTTAATGTGACATTTTATTGCTTTTCCTAGCATTTTGCATGTTTCTGGCACTAAGATACGGAGTGTGACTAGGATAGGAAAGTAAGGTGTTTTCCTTGGTTACCAGCTGAGCCTGGACTTGGCGTTCAGTAAACAGTGTTGGAAATGGGAAAAAAGAAAATGTAATTTGTGAGTGGCATGAGCTGCTGGGTTAGAAAGGAGTCCAAAAGGAAATTTCAACGACAGTGTCGAAATGTTTATAATGATCACAATGCCAAACTGATAATCAAATTGCCATTTAACCCTTCAAAACTGAACTGAACCCTTCAAAACTGAACTGCCTAGTATGTTGTTATTAGTTGTGGATACATTTTATTTGGTGAACCATTTGAATTGAACACAGTTTACCACTTCATCAAACTAGAGAAAAAAATCCACTTAAAATCCAATTTCTGGCTCTTCAGAATTCTGGGGTTTGTAGTTTAGTGAGGCTGTGAAAAGCTCCTACCTAAACTACAAACCTCAGAATTCTGCAGGAGACAGAAACCGGATTTTAAGTGGATTTTTTTCTGTAGTATGATGCTTTGCTTTGTCTTTGGATCTTACTGTTGCATATCAGACTCCTGGCCTGCATTTACCTTTTTGTTGTCTTGATTTCTTTCAAGCTTTCTCATATTCATAGACTGTGTCATGGGAAAAAGCAATGTAGCTATGTGATCTGAAATCTAATGAATTTGATTTCCAGTCTCATCCATTACAGTGACTAAAATGAATGTTTCTGTTGCAGAGAGGCCAGCCCTGCAAATTTCTATTAGGATTCTGACAGTAACCATATGACTTTAGGAAATGTGTACATGGATGCACATCTGCTTCTGTAAAAGATTATGATTATTAGAAGCAATACCTGTGTGCTTTTGAAATCAATCATGCAACAGCTTATATCTGCCAGATCTGGATTTCATTTTAATACTGGTTGAAACATCTATGTTTATATTAAACAGTTTGACACGAGAGTTGTCGTGCACTTTCCATTTTGGAAGATGGGTTTCAGTGATGCAGAGAGATACAAATTGCTTAAAGAATGTGACATGTCCCATGATTTATTCTCTTTTCCATTATTCTTTGGACTTGCAGAGAAGGGGGAGAAGAGAGAGAGATGGATGGACCTTGCAGGAAGTGGTGCATCAATTTGCATATATATTTAAATGTTTGTTAGAATTGCTTGTCATTCTCCTTTGACCTGAGCTTTATCTAGCCTGATGCCACAGAACTGCCATCAGCTTCAGATTGCTAAACATGTACATTGTGGAGTATACACATACTTTGAAGGTGCTTTAGAAGAACATTCTGGAAATGGAAGAGAGAAACTGCAGAACATCTTGTATATTCTCCAAGAACTACTGAAGTTTGTAGGTGTTTTCCGTTAATGTCTGTAAAATATTCTACAGTATATGTATTTATTGTTAAATACAGTACTGTGTATGGATGTGTGTGTACTATCATGTGTTAGAGATATGTTGTTACAAAACTTGTAATAATCTGGGCAAGATCAGATATTCTGGGCAAGATCAGACCAAGCTAAGTCTTTGGGACAGTGCAATAAGGCAGCAATAGGAAACTTTACCCTGTTGACAGGAGTCAATATGGATGATTTGAGACAGTTTATTTATTTATTTATTTATTTATTATTCCTTCTTATATTCCGCTCCTCCCAGCAGGCTCGGGGCGGATCACAGCATAAAAACCGGCTAACATGAGGCATTCATGTCGCCGTACAATAAAAACATAAAACATACAACATTGTCCCGAGATTAACAGTTGTGTCAAATCCTGGCATTCCAGTGTCGGAGTGTTGGTCAGAGAATGAATACGTTCGGCTAATTCAGCTAGCCGAAGGCCAGTCTAAACAGGGCGGTCTTGCAGGCCCTGCGAATGGGATGAGCTCCCGGCGGCACGGACGTCATCTGGGAGAGAGTTCCAGAGTACCGGTGCCGCCACGGAAAAGGCCCTTTGGCTAGTCACGGACAGATGGCAGGTGCGGACCGATGGGATTAGGAGAAGATTAGACTCCCTGAACGTAGTGACCTCGGGGGTACATATGGGGCAAGGCGGTCCCTCAAGTACGCCGGCCCTAGGCCGTGTAAGGCCTTGAAGGTTAACACCAGCACCTTGAAGGCAATTCGGTACTCAACAGGCAGCCAGTGCAGTTGCCGCAGAATGGGCGTGATATGCTCCCTCACCGGCGTTCCCGTCAGTAAGCGAGCAGCGGCATTCTGCACTAGCTTGAGCTTCCGAACTGTCGCCAAGGGGAGGCCAACGTAGAGGGCGTTACAGTAGTCTAGTCTCGAGATGACCGTCGCTTGATCACCGTGGCCAGGTCATCCCTGGAGAGGTAGGGTGCCAGTCGCCTAGCCTGTCGTAGGTGGAAGAACGACGCCCTGCTGACCGCAGAGACCTGAGTCTCCATGGTCAGCAGGGGGTCCAACTGAACACCTAGGCTCTTAACAATCGGCGACGGATTAAGCCGTTCGCCATCCAGGGTAGGCAACCGGCACTCACCCCCCCCAGGCCGACCAGGCCACAAGATCTCCGTCTTCGACGGGTTCACCTTCAGCCGGCTGGCCCGCAGCCAACCAGTCACGGCTTCAAGTTAACAGTTGATTTTAACGTGGGATAATTGGTTTTAGTGTTTATGTTTGTTCATAGTTTATTTGTGTTCTGGCATTGAATGTTTGCCTTTAATGTGTTGTGCTCCTCCCTTCAGGGTGAGAAGGGGGGATATAAAAGCTTTAAATAAATAATAAATAAAATAAAAATTCAGCAGTTAAGGTAGTATTTTCTGAAAATGAAAGGAGAGGGGGGAGGGAGGGAGAGGGGGGAGAGAGATACTGATGGTATGCTGAAAGAGCAGCCTCTACAGTCTAATCTCTAGGTAATATTTCCCCCCTGGTAATATTTCCCCCCTGGCTCTTCTTGTTTTTATCTTCTTCTGGAAACTGCAAGCAGAGAAAGCAAACTCAACTCCAAACAGTCCCCAGGACTGTAAGGAGCAATGAAAAGGACTTTTGATTAGTTATGGTTGTCCTTTATTTCCATCTCTAGGTTAAAATCCAGTATACACAGAGAGAAGAACTAAATGGTAAATAATAATAACTTTATTCTTATACCCCACCACCATCTCCCCAAAGAGACTCAGGGCGGCTTACATATGGGACAAAATGCCCACAAGACATAAATGCAAGACAATCAATTAAACCAAAAACACAATTAAAATTAAAACATAGTAAAGTATAACAATCCAGATAACAACACAATTAAATAAAACATAAGAATATAAAACAGCAGTGTTGAAGCTCAATCAAAACAATGCTCAACAAAATCAATAACCAGTAATACAATGGGCACGGCCAGGCTATAAAAAGGGCTGGGCATGGGATAGTGCAAGCAGCGTACCATAGGGCTGGGGTATTGGATGAAGCGCAGAGAACAAAATATCAGGCAACCTAAGGACTGGGCATTTATAACTAGGGACTAGACATTCTCAAATGCTACCTGAAACATCCAGATGTGGGGGCCTGCCTAATCTCCCTTGGGAGGGTGGTCCAAAGAAGGCCCTCTCACTCGTCCCCAACAACCATGCTTGTGCCAGTGGTGGGTGTGACAGGAAGGCCTCTCCAGCAAATCTTAGAGTCCACGCCAGTTCATTGGGGGAGATGCGGTGACGAAGATAGGCAGGTCTCAAACCATTTAGGGCTTTATAGATCATAAGCTGCACTTTGAATTGGGACTGGAAACGTATTGACAGTCAGTGGAGTTGCTTTAATAGGGGCATCGTGAGCACCCTATAATTATCTCCAGTTAGAGCCCCCAGTGGCGCAAAGGGTTAAACCCTTGTGCCGGCAGAACTGAAGACAGACAGGTCACAGGTTTGAATCCAGAGAGAGTGTGAATAAGCTTCCTCTGCCAGCTCTAGCTCCCCCTGCGGGGACATGAGAGAAGCCTCCCACAAGGATGGTAAAACATCAAAACATCCCCAGGCAGTGTTCTTGCAGATGGCCAATTCTCTTACATCAGAAGCAATCTGCAGTTTCTTAAGTCACTCCTGACACACACACACACACACGCCTGGCTGCCGATCATTGTACTAGTTGCAATTTCCAGGCCATCTTCAAAGACAGCACCACATAGGGTGAGTTGCAGTAATCCAATCTGGATGTAACTGTGTGAAGGCCCTCCTGGCCACTGTCAACACCTGAGTATCAAGCATCAGCACTGAATCCAGGAGGACCCCCAGACTGCGTCCCTTTTCCTCGGGGAGAGTGTAACCCCATCGAGCACAGGTTGCCACCCTATACCCTGATCGGCCTTGCGACTGCCCAAGAGGTTTGCATTCTGAATAAGTATGCAAAATAAATGCCCCACTACCTCAAAAGAATGACTTACTGCTACATTTCTAGGTGCAGGGAGTTTTCTCTCTTTTGTGAATAAACCATTTACTTATGTAGCAGGCATGACACAAAATAGTAAAAGCTAACTGATGATTGTATGAACTGACTTTCAACCTTAAATGAGAGTTTTTTCTCTCATGTCAAAATGGAGCTGGATTTCACAGGCTCATTGTGTTCTAGTAAAAAGTACAACTTGGAATGTGTGACTTTACAGTTGTGCCAGAGTTGCAGAGAATATCCTGTAACTGTAGAAAGCTAATGTGTGAATGAATATGAACCATGAGTGCTAATATTAGATGTGGAGGAAGATGACATTTCACAAGAAAGTCAAGACCTGGCTGTTTGAGCAGGCATTTGCTGATGAAATATAACGGTTTAATTAGATATATGGAATGACGACGATGTGACGGAAAGTGATTTCACCGTGACGCTGAGACTGTAATTGTATGTTTTAATTGCTAATTGTTGTGTTATATGGTTATTGTTTGGTTTGTTTTGCTCATGTTTTGACAGGAGGGCAGAGACTGCCTTGTGTAAACCGCCCCTGAGTCGCCTTCGGGCTGAGAGGGGCGGTATAGAAATGTGATAAATAAATAAATGACAAAATAGATTTTGAAATTATGATATAAGAATCTCTGGTACATATGTCAACATCATAATGCTTCCAGTTCAAATGTGGGTATGCCAAAAATAGAAACATTAAGATGTACTAATTCATGTTATAATGTTAATATGCAATTTGATCAGGGTAAGAAAACATGTCTTTAAGGTCAAGTACCAGAGGCATGAATGAACTGTGAAATCCCAGGAATTTCTCATATTTTTCAGTTCCTTAATAATTCCTAGAGTCTCATTGGTCCCTTGCCCAGTCTTTTGACTGGCCAGGAGCCATATGCAAACATTCTTAGATCTGTATAGTTCCAATTCTAGGCAGTCTTGTGATAACTTGATGCTGGCAGTGTTTTTTTTTTTTTATTTAAAAAAATTGATCTGTTTTTAGTGTGTTGTTCTGACTCCTCTGCCATGCTACTAAGGATGGATTCTTTGAATATCAAATCCAACCCACAATAATTCAACAATAGCTATGATTTTGTTTGTGGAAGAGAAATGTCATAACACCAAATCCAATTTTATATTTTGGCTGGGTGGCATTTTCTATAACAGAGTAGAATAAAATATTTATAATATTTAAATTTATATTTCAATGTTGAAAACTATCTAGACTACTTAAAAGCTTATTTCTCTTTTATCTAAGTTTTGCTATTTTAGCATGCTTGGTAAAGGCTTCTGAAGGTAGCTGTTGTTCCCATTGCCTGCTATAGGCAGGCATACACAGCAACAGTTGGGTGGGCTAGATGGTGATCAAGTTTTATTGAGCTTGTTGCTGCAGACATTTTGTTGCATCCAAACTGAAAGGCTGTGTTTTTCAAGCCCTCTTCGAAGTCCCATTCTTTTTGGCGTGGTCAGACCTCACTTGGAATACTGTGTTCAGTTCTGGGTACTGCACTTCAAGAAGGATATTGACAAACTAGAATGTGTCCAGAGAAGGGCGGCCAAGATGATCAAAGATCTGGAAGCCAAGCCCTATGAAGAGCAGCTTAGGGAGCTGGGTATGTTTAGTATGGAGAAGAGAAGGCTGAGCGGGGACATGATAATCATGTTTAAATATTTGAATGAGGAGGAGCAATCTTGTTTTCACAATGAGGAGAGAATAAGCTTGTTTTCCACTGCTCTGTTGACTGGGATATGTAGCAATGAATTCAAGCTGGAGAAAAAGAGATTCCACATAAACATTAGGAAGCACTTCCTGGTGATAAGAGTTGTTTAGTTGTGGAATATGCTGCCTCAGGGCATGGTGGAGTTTTCTTCTCTGGAGGTTGTATGGTCATCTGTTGGGAGTATTTCGATTGTGTGTTCCTGCATAGCAGGGGATGGAACTGGATAGGCCTTGTGGTGTTTTCCAACTCTATGTTCCTATGAAACAAGAAACTGATTTTCTTCCAAATAAAACTTCTAGCAGCTTATAATAAAATGAAATAAAAATGAAACAAAATTAAAACAAAAACAGTCCGCATAAATGATTAAAAGCACAAATTTAAACTTAATGATTAAAAACCCAAATTGAAAGCACACCAACAAAAGGGAATACAACACCATTTCCATTTAAAAGTCCTTTCCACAGCAAGTGAAGTCTGTTGTCCCTTCCTGAGTCCCAGTGTTTGGGAGCAACCCCTGAAAGGGTCTTGATTACAGCAGAAGATGGTTCAACTGAAAGAAGGGCCTCTTGATAATCTGAAATTTATTAGATTCACATAGAACAAACAAGGAAGCTCCATGCTCCTTGTGACTGGCTGTGGTCAACTATCTGGAACAGCTGAACTATTCAGTCAGTTTTTAAAAGGCAGCCTCATGTAGTGCACATAATGAAATTTGAATTGCTGTGGCAAAAGCGGACATTTCAAGTAGTGGGCGGAACTGCATAGATATTTCAGTTGTCAATCCCAACTAAAATAGACCCACTGCTTCCATTGGAACTGGGTAAATCAAGACCTATGGTTTACCAACACTTGATGAATATTATTGTTGTTTTAAACTTATACTTATTATCAATGTATTTAGATTGTTGTTTACATGATTTTAATATGTTGTAAGCTACTTTGGGTCACATGAGGGAGAAAATAAAGATTTATTATTATTATTACATACCTACTTATTTAGGTGATCCCTTGTAGTTTGAGGATGCTGGTCCTCCAAGTGTAGTGTCTTGGCGGTGGGTCTGTAGGTGGCTGTGGAGCCCTATTCTTGTTCTTCTGCAGTGAGGACATCAATTTCGAGGTGGAAGGTAGTCCTGGTCAGGCTTGATGCACCTTCCTCTCAGCATGTTTCTCCCTTTCACCTTCCATTCGTGCCTCTTCAAATTTTGCAGCACTGCTGCTCACAGCTGACCTCCAGTTAGAGTGCTCAAGGGCCAGGGCTTCCCAGTTCTCGATGTCTATGCCACAGTTTTTAAGGTTAGCTTTAAGCCTATCTTTAAATCTCTTTTCCTGTCCACCAACATTCTGTTTCTTGTTGGGAGTATAGTAACTGCTTTGATCGGGCATTCGGATAACGTGGCCAGTCCAGCAGAGTTGATGGTGTAGGAGAATCGCCTCAATGCTGGTGGTCTTTGCTTCTTCCAGCACACTGACATTTGTCACAAGAGATTTGCAGGATTTTTTGGAGGCAACACTGATGGAATCGTTCCAGGAGCTGAGTGTGACGTCTGTAGATAGTTCACGTTTTGCAGGCATATAGCAGGGGTGGGAGGACAATAGCTTTATAAACAAGCACCTTGATATCTCTATGGATGTCCCAGTCCTCAAACATTCTTCTTCATATGAAAAAATGCTGCACTCATAGAGCTCAGGCAGTGTTGTATTTCAGTGTCAATGTTGACTTTTATGGAGAGGTGTTGCACCTCAGACACCCCCCTCCCCCCAGATCACACAGACACAGGCGAAAGCAATAAATGTTCTTTTATTTAGAATAAAGGTAAAATAGTCCAAAGATGTTAAAATAAAGCAATTCAAAAGAGTTCAGCTTAGTTATAGTCCAAGGGGTGAAATATCCAAGAAACAAAGTTCCAAAACAAAGCAACCGCTCCGGTGGTCAAACGTGGCACTTGGATCAGGCCGCAACTGCGGTCGCTGGAAACAGAATCCAAACCACTCCAGCGGTTAACAAGAACTTGGAGACAGGAATAAGAGACGTGGTCAAGCCAAACGTGGCTTCAGGTCTGGCGAGAACTTTCCCAGGCCGGGTTGATATAGAGATCTAACTCTTGTGCGCCCAACGCACCCCCTTCCTCCAATCTTTCCTTGAAGCCAAGATACTGGCTCTCCTGTCGAATTCCATCTCATTAGCGGGTCCAGCTGCATCGCTATCAGAATGGGAACAGGGAAACTCCTCGCCTCCCATCTCACCATCTGGAAAGGGAGTAGACACTCTTTCTTGAGACCCAAGGCTGCCTGGCCTTTCATATTCATCCGAATCTATTTCCATGGAATCCTCCCTAAACTCCTCTGCAGTCCCATAACCTTGCATCCATGTGTTATCCCATTGCAGGCTCTCTTCTGTAGAATCATATGCATCAGGCCACCCATCATCCTCTATTTCTCCCTGGGCAGCTGGTGCCTGGCCCAAAGCCCCCGGGGTCTGCCCAAGCCCACCAGGCTGGAACCCTACAAGAGGTGGCTGCCAAGGTAGTGGAAATTGTCAACATTTTCTAATGTTACACAATTAAGCTGTGTTTCTAGCATTGCAAAGAGATTGGCTGGTGACTGCTGGAAGAGCACTTTGGTTTTCTCAATGTTCAATGAGTGGCCGAGCTTCTCGTATGTTTCTGCAAAGGTGTTTAAAGTGGCTTGTAGGTCTTTTTCTGAATTGCACAGACTACATTGTCATCAGCATATTGAAATTCTATAACAGATGTTGTGACCTTGGTTTTGGCTTTCAGTCTGCTGAGGTTAAATAGCTTGCCATCTGTCCAATAGGTGATTTCCACTCAGGTGGGAAGTTTCCCATCAACAAGATGAAGTATCATAGTGATGAAGATGGAAAATAGGGTTGGGGCATTAACACATCCCTGTTTGACACCTGATTCTACCTTAAATGGGTCACTTTGGAAGCCATTGCTGTCCAAGACTGTTGACATCATGGCATCATGGAGGAGCTGCAGGATGTTCAGAAATTTGTCAGGGCACCCGATTTTTTGGAGGATGGTCCAGAGAGCTCTACGATTCACTGTGTCAAATGCCTTTGCAGTGTCAATAAATGCCATGTACAGAGGTTGGTTATTATTATTATTATTATTATTATTATTATTATTCAGTGGATCTATTCGAGATTAACAAATGGACTGTTGAAACCCAAATGTCTGTGTAAGGGCTAACTTCAGGAATATACCCAAAGTTTTCAAGGGAGTTTCAATCCCTGTAATGGTTAGCAGTGTTTCTCAAACCATGCTCCTCCAGGTGTTTTGTAATTTAGCTCCCAGAAATCCCAGCCAGTTTACCAGCTGTTAGGAATTGTGGGAGGTGAAATCCAAAACATCTGGAGGAGCAGAGTTTGAAAAACACGGGGTTAGAGTATAATTCTCGGAATGGGAGAGACACTGAGCTGTGAAATTCACTGGATGACATTTCTCGAGTCAGTCACCCTCAGTCTGAAAACAGGGTTACTGTAACAACATAAATTGCAGTGAAGATGAGCTATATACTCTGTTTTGAGCACACAGGAGGAAAAGAAAGTAAATGTAGCTAATCGGCTAATAAATATTTTTTTTCTTTCTACTGATGAGAAGCATTCTGACTTGTTGACATTCAATTTCAATTTGTTTGCCCATATCTAGTACATTAGAGATAGCTTTAAACTTAGGTTAGCTTCTTTGGATTTTGATGGACGAGAGAGGAGGGGTGGCTGCTGTATTTCACCAAGGTTTTGTAAGGTATCATCTTTTATTGAGTCATATTGCAACTACAGCTTTTTTGATATTTTAGTAATATTTTATAATTTTTATCTGTTGGTTTTATTGGTATTTTTGGTTTTAATTATAACGTATGATTTTATTTTTGTTTCAAGATATTTTATAGAAAGTTAAGTATGAATGCCATCAATCAATAACTTCACATATGAATAATGAAAGATAGTTGTTGACAAATCTTTGAGGAAGCTGCTTTGAGTCCCCCTTGGGGTGAGATAGGGCGGGATAGAAATACGGCAAATAAATAACTAAATAAATACCCCAAAGAGCAAGACTTCTGACAAGTTATTGAAGGTAATGGATTTGGAGTTAGAATTTTTGAAGTAGGCCTATATTTTGAATGTAAAGTTAAAAACAAGACTTTCTGTTTTTAGGTGTTATCCAAAACAAGTTCCTGTAGGCTGCCTAATTCATTAGTAGTGTAAGAGATATCATGCACGTGGCAATTGAAAGTTAACAAGGATCAGTGTGATGCAGGGACTTGAGCTGACTACGTAATTTAAAAGAGACTCTGGTAAAACAAACACACAGAGAGATAAAAATAGTCATGCAACCTGCTAAGTAGCACTGCTTTAGGATTAGGAGGACAGTCAAACTAGGACCAAACTAGATATGACACAGAGTTCTTCAGTGTTTTCTTTAACTTGACGTAAACAAAATAAATGACTTCAATAGGAAATGGAAGAGATGTGGGAGGAAGCCTTGCTTAACAGTTTTCCAGTATGCCATATCCCCATTTTAAGAATTACACCCTAGTTGCCTATACATCTATAAGAGGAAAAGGAAACATCCAGGTTATCAGTATCTTAAGCAGTCTCTCCTTACTTGCCCTCTCTTGTTTACGAAGGCAGCTTACCATGGCTTAAAGATCATGGGGGAAAGTAAGATGGAACCCTGTACCGTGCCTGGTTTGGTTGTGAGCAGTTTCTAATACAACTGGTTGGGTCTCTGATACAACTGGTTGCAATCAGAAACAATCTCCCTGGGATATTAAATTTAACTAGTGTTCTTTTCTGAGGTGAAAATGAAACTCTGGTAATTCAAGTAAGGGTCTCAGAGTGTATTGTTTACAGACAACTGTTATGTCTTTGTGTGATATGTGATGTTATTTTATGTGATGTGTTTAATAATGTTTAACGTTTTATCAGGGGAGGATCATTTTTAATGTTTTATACTGTTTTTTTAATCAATGGCATTGAATTGTTGCCAACACAGTGAACCCCTCCGAGTCCCCTTTGGGGTTGAGAAGAGTAGCATACAAATATCACAAATGAATAATAATAAATAAATATTGTTGGTAATAGTATGATAGCTGGGTCCCAGTGCTGCGAGTGTTACACTGATTGCGCAATGGCAGTTGTGAATGAGGGAAGGGAGCACAGTCTGACCACGTGGTCAAGAGAGGGGGCAGACTGAGACCGGCTGGAGTGAGAGACGTAGGGGGGACAAACTCAGGAAGATATTTAGTTGCTGTATTAAAAAGAAGGATAGAAAGGAGGGGAGAAATACAAGGAGTGGTATAAAATCAATCTCATCACTTTACTGAGCAGTTTTGGACAACAGAGCTAGCCGTGACTTTTCTCCAGGGAGGTAGAATGGATGTTTAATGGAAGCGTTTAATAATCTTTTGGGTCTGATTAGTGATTTCTATCCCGTTTAAGGTCTTGCCAAACCGTTTCCCAAACAGCTGCTTATAATTTCTCATTAAAGACCTCTTACATGCCTTCACTACTATCTGTGTGTCCCCTGCATTAAATTGCGTCAGTGGTATCATCCCGCCCCTACGTTCCACAATCAACGTTCCCAAAGCACCGTTCCGGAAACAGCGTAATGCTCATAGCACAGGGACCCAGCTATCATACTATCACCATATTGTCTACCACCTAATAGGCAGCATTAAGAATGAAATAGAAGTAATAATGCGACCAGCAATATGAGTGGCTTTCAAAAATAAATCTCTCCGGACCTTCAGAGAAAAATAACTTCCCAGGCATAGAAAATGTTTATTTTTCTTTTCTGCTTATTTAGACAGATAGATATGTTTATTATGTACAACCTAAGCTATATGGTTGGTCTTATGGTTATTGTGAGTGCATAAGTGTAATATAGTTTGGTGAGTATTTGGGGAAAAGCTAGTTTAGCAAGATCTGAGAGCTATTGTGGTAGCCCCTCAGCTGTGGAACTCCCTGCCTAGGGATATTAGATCGGCCCCCTCCCTCCTGACCTTTCGAAAAAGAGTGAAGACTTGGCTCTTCGAGCAAGCATTCGGAACCTCAGCATAAGCAGACAAACTTGAATCGGAAAATGGCTAAGATGATGGAACGGATGAGGATTTGAACAAGAAGACATAGATTTTAAAATTTTTATCGTTCACTGTTTTTATGGTTTGAAATGTGTTTCTTTTTCTGCTTTTTATCAATGTATATATTTTATATGGCATGTAATTGTTCCGGCTTTGTACGCCGCCCTGAGTTGCCTTCAGGCTGATATGGGCTGATATGGGTGGGATAGAAATAGCACAAATAAATAAATAAATGAATATTGAATTGAGTAGTAAATCCAGGTATGGATGATTCAGCCTTAATTCCTTACAGTGAACCTGTTCTCATCCCACTTCCTTCACCAAACTGAACGTAGTCCACAATCATGTTGTGTGACTGATGTTTCTAATGACTATCAACTCACATTCTTTGTTTTTGTAGATTGGGATAGATAGTAAAAACCATCTATTTGTGAAATATTAAAATATCATAGTTCAGTGTGATGTTTTTAAAAAACCCGAAGTGCCAAAGAAGTCTCATAGGATAGAACTGTGGCAATTAATGTGCAATAATAGTATTATAAGTGTGTCGTTTGCTGAAAGTGGGGGTAGAAACTGCAAGCGAGACACTGAGTAATGGAAACAAATTATGTCAATGTGCAGGTGTCTGGCTTGTGATGTTCTGCCTGCTTCTTGGAAGTTGACAATGAGTCCATACATACTGTAGTAAAAAAGAAGAATTTTAACTCTTTTACCTTGAGTGGTAATTTGCACAGTACTGCACAGAAGAAATAGTAGAAACACAAGAAACTTTCTCTGGACTAATTTCCCCTTCACAGTAATAACTCTTCCCACCCACTCCACCCTCCAGACACACTATTTTTACTTTCCTCCTTGTAGCCAAAGCTTAAGCATCTTTAATTGGACATAAATCCCATTGGGTTCACTGAAACTAACTTTCAAGAAAGATTTTAGAGGATTGCAGCTATTCATCTTAAAACGTAATTACATGGATTTTAATGTTGTGTGTGTGTGTGTGTGTATATAATTTGACAGTACTGCTGATAAAATATGAATTTGTGGTTTTCTTTAAAAAATCACAACAACTACAATTGTTAGGCAGTATGTGGTTCTAATACAGTGACCTACTGTCAGCCACTGTGTTATGGTCATGACTTTAAAGTCTAAGCTGTTTGGAAAATCTGGTTGTGGGATTAATTTTTGAAGATGGATTTTCAGTTGTCTGATAACACTGTGAAATAATAGTTGTGTTTGTTTTCTTCCCAGCTGCTGGGACTAATTATGTATAACTGTTCCACATTTCTTTGGTAATCAAACCAAAGCTGTGGTTGAGTCATGCATCACAGCTGAGATTCTTACTATGGAAGGGGAAAAAAAATCTGACCTCAACAACATTGTGAAGTCTGTGAACTTTATAAAGTGTTTTTTTCACTGTGCCCACTTGTATGGTTTCCTCTCTCTCTTTAAGAAGTCTCTGTAATGGTAAAGTATTCTGCGTTATCTACATGCCTTAATTGCTCCTTTAGAGTATGAAGAGTACAATGGGGCAACAACTTGAGACTTCCCAACACCAAAGGAATCATTGTTTAGTCAACAAAGGATTCATTCATCAAAGAAAGCCTGCAAAACATTTGAGATGAGTGATTGCTGCGTTTAACCCCTTGAACACAGGGGAAGGTTAGATGCTGCTGCTTCCAGATATAATGTACAATAGTCTTGCTTGTTCCCTTTGTATACCTGGAAGACATAATTTCATGTTGTGTTTCCTTGACCATGCTTGGTAGGTAGAACATTTACCGAAGTCCGCTCTGGTCTCTTGATTCTCATTTTTTCTTATTAAGCATTCATACGAACTTAAATTGAATGTTGCATAATTTAATGACTTGAAACTCTGGCTGCCCATTTTAAATCCCCCAACACTCTTTCTGATATATGGCTTAGCTAAAATTTTAAACAAGAAAGGCAACTTCATAGGCTACCACTATTTTAAAAACTCTAAAATCATATCAGTAAATAAAGAACAACACAAAAACAGGGGAATTTCAGACAAGAAACAACCAGAGCCAGCTAATCACCTCCCAACAAAGGATTTCTCCAGACAGTAAGAAGCGAGGCCTTGAAACTGCAAGGTGATTAAATGCTAATTAGGGTGGCCAATTGAAATATTCACACTTGCCTCAAGCAGACAAGAATTCTTTCTCCCATCTTGGGCATTGTACAGATATATAAACCCAATTTTCCTAGTTTCCAACAGACCTCACAACCTCTGGGGTTGCCTGCCATAGATGCAGGCGAAACGTCAGGAGAGAATGCTTCTGGAACATGGCCATACAGCCTGGAAAACTCACAGCAACACAGTGCTGGTTTTCAATGCTATGTGATTAACTCACAGAATCTCATAGCATTGAACCCTGTGGCACTTCATGTGGTATCAGACTTGTGGCACTCCATAAAACCTTACTTGTGGCATGAGCTTCCTTGGAGTCAATGAGCTGCATTGAGGGGATTGTTTTACCAACTCCCAAACACTGTACAGGAACTGCAATGCTTTGTGTTTTTCTGCTCCATCATCCCTTAGCAAAGCAGACTTGTGGACTACAGCCATCCATCAGGAGATAATGCTTCTGAAACATGGCCATACAGTCTGGAAAATTCACAACAACCCAGTGACTCCAGCTATGAAATCCTTTGACAATAAATCTTAATAGGTTTTACTGAGCTTCTACTTCCTATCAGATTTACTTTGGATTATGCTGTTTGCTACACATCCTGTGTTCTTAGCACACAACCTGGAGGATATTAATCCATGCAAGAGTTAATACGTGGAGTATGACACATGTATTCATTTTACATGTGATGGGTCTTTCTCTGTAACAGCGTCCTTGTTGAATTTCCTTCCAATTTCATTCTGGCTTCCTTTCCATCTGAGCTTTCTATGGACCTCTAAGGCCCCATCTACACTGCCATATAATCCAGTTCCAGAATGCAATTTAACTGCATTTAACTGGATTATATGGCAGTGTAGACTCTTATAATCCAGTTTAGTGCAGTTCAGCCTGCATTATGAATCTACATACATTGACCATTATAATGCAGTTCAAACTGGATTATATGGCAGTGCAGATGGTGCCTAAGATTAGTTTGCTTGGACTTAAAAGCAGGGGTGGGGGTTTAATTGTTTTATCTGTGTTTAGCCTATAAATTGAAGATGTTTAAGCCATTTTAGTTTGTTTCTGAATGTTTTTATTTCTGTATATTTAATGTTTTACGTTTCTTTATTTGTCATAGTCTGTTTTAGTGATAGATAAATGTCTCAGATAAAATGGTAAAAATAAGTGACCTTATGATCTTTTCCAGCCTTTTGATTGACATTTGTTGTGGCTGTTTATAAACATCATCTCATTGCTTCCTCTTTATGACTTGCCTTGAGTCTTTTTTGTTTGCCACCTCCTTAATATTCAGCATGTAGGTTTTCTGCTATGCAAAGGCTAGCCTTGGTGGAATCTGACTGACCCCTGCTTTGTGTCTTGTTCAGAAATTCCAGTTTAGTTCCAGTATTGCTCCGTATGAGAAGGCATTCATTCTTATATTTGTATATATTTGGATAAAGTACACAACAGCAAGAATGGGGAGAGGAAATACTCTCATTTTTGGGAGCTGATGTACAAACAGCTTGGTGCCTATGCTAATAAGCTTAATTGGAAATTTACATGGTATGCATATAAATAATCAACAGGAAATGCTTTGCAGATCTGGGTTGAATTGCAGTCAAATTTTGCCTCTGCATGTTTTGAAATTGAAATTCTCTTGACCTACGCTAAGAAATAAACAGGAAAAGAACATGTTTGTTCCTTTGCCTCACAAAGAAACTATAGATTAGTATACTTGATTTGTACCAAGTAGTGCAATGACACGTGGAGGCCACAACCACAAGAATACAAGGATTCAACCAATCACAGTTTAAAATATCCCCCCTTCCCCAAAAAAAAGTTTACTACAATAAGTTATTTTGAAGTTCACATCAAATGTTTGACCACATTTGACTTCCTCTTTCTCTGTATAATAAATCTCAAGATACTGTATGCCCATTCCCATCTATAAATATCCTAGTTGTCAGGGTGTGTAAAAAAATCAGTTGGTGAGTATGTTAATTGAAAATGCAAAGCACGAAGCTGATTGGTTGGGCCACACTGGGGAGCTAGCTGAGCCTGGGAGTTTTGGCAACAGTAACATTTTTAGGCTTTGGCTGTGCAGAAGCTTACAGAGAGACACTGTTCTTGCTTCATGAGCTGCTGGAAGGAGATCTTGCTGTCGCCCTTCAGGACACTTGGAAACCTCCCTTGATAAACCACACGTTCAGCTGAGGTATAACAGATTTATTTAGAATATCTGATTATAGGAAAGAGGCTAGAAGTCAGCTAAGATGCCTTTAAAGTGGCACCGGTAAATAGCAGCACTGTTCAATGGTAGCAGCAAGTTGAATATAGTCCCGTGACAACCAGGGATCAAGCAGGATACAAAAGGCAAAGTCTTTCTGTAGCAATCAGGAACAAAGCAACAAGGCAAACGGAGGCCCAAGCGGGCTAGATCCAAAGCAACCAGCGAGCTGGCAGGTAAAGTCTTGAGCAGGAAGGCCGCAAGGCCCGTTCAGGAATCCATGATCAGGGGATGCAATAGTTGGCTCGAGATGAGCTAGCTGCCTTTCCAAGACCAAACGGTTATAGTGTCCAAACCCTTTGATCTATCGACGTGACTGCGTTGAACATCATGGTTCTCATGATGGGCTGCAGCTGCTGTTTAGGTAAACCTCAGAGGCAAAGTATGTGCTCCCAATTAGTGCCCACATCTGTGAAGAGGAGGCAGTGGAGCTCCTGGTCCCATGCGCTTCTGCTTATCGCTAGAAATAACAGCCGCGGCCTTGAATGTTTGAACCAGTTTGCATAGTGCTGAGTTCACTTGGGAAAGGCAGACAGACTTAGAGGATTTTTGGATGCCAACATGGCTGCAGTGTGGTTCTGGGGAAACTGAGGCCTGGAGCCTGACACTTCCACATAAATACCATTTATCTCTCAAAGGACATTGTGTGAGTCAATGCAACTGTTCACATGACTGTATATATGTTGCTCTGCATTACAAAGAGTGAACTCCTTGGTTTTTTTTAATGAATCATCTGTGTGACATATTTTCTTTTCTCTGGCAAGACGCTGTGTGGACTGGTAAAACATGAACTACGCTTGATTTTTATTACACAAGTGTCCCATTTACTAGTTCATCTCTGTTGGTTAAGATCTTACATTTATTCATATAATAAACAGTCACACACATATATGCAAAAACTGCCATCCTTGTATTGATAAATAAACCAGGAATGTTAATAGTAGCAGCACTGTATACTACAGTTACAAATACAAAGGAAAGCACAGGTGACATGAGGACAGTTATTCAGGTTTCGCTATTTACTATTTAGAGTAGATTTGTGCACTTAATTTACAGATCAGAGTGTCCGATGTCACAGATAAACTCTAACAACTCACTGAGTTCATGTTCTGAGATAAGATTTCATTTCACCTCTGCCTCACCTAAACAGTGGGTCATTCCTGTTAAAATTATAAATTGGAGATAAGACGGTAGAAAGGGAAGGGATGGAATATCTTTCCTTGAGATGGACATGCTTGAGTGGGTGAAAACCTAATCAGGAGTGAATACATCACCAAAGCAATATAATCAACGTCTTTCAAGTTTCATTTATTCTAAAAGAGTAATATTAATTTATAACATGAAGGAAAACAAAACAAAGATCTGAGGGAGATAGTGTGTTTTTATTAGTGATAAAAATCTTAAAATAGACAAAGATTTTGAAAGCAATAAAACATTTAATGGATATGTAAAACAAAACGTTTGGTGGCATTTTGGGGAGTTAGCAACCTATTATCAGGAGAACATTAAAACAATAGCAGTGACTAAACATACCACATGTAAACACGAGAAAGTGGTAGGTCTTGCAAGTGTAATCATACTTTTTGGCTTCATGAATGGAAACAGAGATCAGGTCACAAGAAGTATTATTGCTGAGGCATTTTGAGTCTGTCAGATTTCTTTTGTAAAACTGGAGCACAAGAACCACATTTTAAGGACAAGATCAAAGTGGACTGTAGCTACAAGGGGCACTTAAATAAGTTTACTGAGGAATATTGTGTTTTTTTCTTGAGGAAATTAAAATAATGATAGTCTTTAGACTGTCGTGCAAATTTTATTTATTGTGTCAGAATCAAATTGAGGGTACAGTTATAATGTATTTAAAAACACAAAAAGTTTTTTTAAAAACCCTTGGCATTATTGTATATTAAATGTCCTTTGATCAGTAGCTGGCCACTTGGGGTGCCTCTGGTGTTGCTGTAAAAGATCCTCCATTGTGTATATGGCAGGGCTCAAGTTGCATTGTCGTAGGTGGTCTCGCATGTCATCGACTCCACGTTGTAGCCACATTTCTTAAGGTTGGCTCTGCATCTCATGGTGCCAGAACACAGTCTGTTCAGCGCCTTCCAAGTCACCCAGTGTGTGCCTAGGGGGAACCAGCCATGGATTGAGGTTCCGGGTTTTAGCCTGCCATTTTGGACTCTTGCTTGCTGCGGTGTTCTTGCAAGTACCTCAGTAGATAATAGAAGGCTATTTCCTGATTTAAGGCCTTGGTATGCTGGCTGATATCTGAACGGGGTGGGCTATGTCACTTCCTTGGTCCTTTCATTATTGTCTGCTACTTCCCGGTGGATATCAGGTGCTGCAATACTGACCAAACAGTATAATTTCTCCAGTGGTGTGGAGAAATTTTCCTTTGAAATGATAGGCTGTTATTCTTTGTTGCTCCAAGGCAGAGGTGCTGCTGTAAAGAACTTAGCCTGCAAAACACTTGCTGAAATTAAGTGGCAGCATGGAAAATGAAAAAGCAAGAAGTGCTGATTGTAAATGGATTTTCATGACTTACTGACACAATTGGTTGAAAAAATTCACCAAACCTACCCACCACAAGAAGGCATTGTTTAAAATAGGCATTTCCTGTATGCTACTATAGTTCTTTGGGACTGTGGTGGATTTGATCTTCAGACATGCTAATGTTGCCCATTCCTTCTCTAGAAGTCAGGACTAAAACCAGTGGGCTGAAATTGCAGGTAAATGGATTTCAGCTGACCTTTATGAAAACCTCTTTGACATAGATGTGTTCAACAGTGCAAAGTACTACTTTGGGTTGTGGAAGGTATTTAAATACAGTCTGGGCAACCATCTGCATCCTGAGTTGCCGAACTTAAACTCACCAGAGGATTGAACTAGATGATCTGCACAGTCCTCTTCAGCTCTCTAATCCTTTGATATCTGACATACTTTTAATTCACATGAGCAATGACATGCAAGCTTATCTTGTGTTCCTAAAAAGTATGAACTCCTGATAACCCAAATTCCATCCTTTTTTCCTGCAATCAGTGTGCATTTATGTACTACTGTAACCTGATGATCTGTAGTGTCCTTCTATACATGTTTATTACTGTTATTTGTACCTCCCATATTATGATTTAAAGCAGTTAACAACAAATAAAACTACATTTCTTACAATACATAAGATACAAAAGTTACGACACAATTAAACAGTAAAAATTATGACCAGGTTAAATCATACAGACACATCTATTCAAGTGAGTTTATTGTGATTTCCCCCAGCAAATCTATATATATATTTTCTTCACATCGTGCAACGGGGCAAATAGACAAAGAAACCATAAGCCGCAAAAACACCATATTAGGCAGCCTACCCCAACATACCACGAGGTACATTAACAGCCAAAAACAGGCCCTACGTACTCGCGCAACACCCCCAAACAAGACCCTCCAAAAACAGCCACATAAAACACCCTCCTCTCTCTTCGCTGCCAGCGCACGTTTAGAACGTTCAAGGCCGCAGAAGCCAGAAATCAGCGACCCGCCAGCCTTCACAGTACCACACGCCGCACACAAAGCCAGCCCTTCCGCTACACACCTCCTTCCCCGCCCCGCTTCCAAAATCCCCAAAACAACTCTAAACAACACACCCTCCCACCCTTTGCGTGTCCCCAAAAGCCCCGCAACACACCCCCTCGCCCCCTTTCTCGCCAACCAAAACCAACTCACCAAAGCCCCCTTTGCGCGCCCCAAAAAGCCCCGCTACACACCCCTCGCCCCCTTTCTCGCCAACCAAAACCAACTCACCAAAGCCCCCTTTGGGCGCCCCAAAAAGCCCCGCTACACACCCACTCCCCCCCTTTCTCGCAAACCCACAGCCCCCCAAGCAACTCACCAAAGCCCCTTTGCGCGCCCCAAAAAGCCCCGCTACACACCCCCTCGCCCCCTTTCTCGCCAACCAAAACCAACTCACCAAAGCCCCCTTTGCGCGCCCCAAAAAGCCCCGCTACACACCCACTCCCCCCTTTCTCGCAAACCCAAAGCCCCCAAAGCAACTCACCAAAGCCCCCTTTGCGCGCCCCAAAAAGCCCCGCTACACACCCACTCGGGACTACACTTCCCAGAAGGCACCACACGGCTCAATGGCAAGGAGGGCGAAGAAACAGGAAGTCGCCGTGCGGGCCCTCTGGGAACTGTAGTCCCGTGGCCATGCCCGCTTGGTCTCCCGCCAGTAGCCCCTCACCTTAGAGAGGGGCAGGCACACAGGAGGTGCTCCATGTGGCCGCCGCTTCCAGGCCTTCCCAGGACCAGGAGAGGCGGAATTCCCCCGGCAGAGTCGCGAGCTACGACCCGGGAAGAGGTGCGCTGCTGCTTCTCCTTCCCCTCCAAGATCTTCTTCGCCTCCCTGCTTCCATTCCCCTCAATGCTTTCTCTCTTCTTGGCCTGGGCAAACCTCTTCCTCCCTTCCCGTCTCACTCCCCCCCTCCCCAGTCACACACACTTCTCTGCCACTCATTCTATACCCCACTCTTCCCTTTTTGTAGTTTCCTCCTTCCTCTCCCAATCTTAACATCCCCCATTCTCCAGCCCCTCTCTCCACTTCCCATTCCCAGCCTTCACCACGTTCCACCCTCTCTTTCCCATGTCATTCTTCCCCCTTTCACACACATATATACATACATACACATACATACACACATATACACATACACACACATATATACATAAAGACACATTCACACACATATATACATACACACATATACATATATGCACATACATACACACATATACACATGCACACATATACCTATATACACATAAATACACCCATATACATGCACACACATATATACACATGCACACACATACATACATATACATATAAACATATGCACACACATATATACCTACACACATATACATATACACGCACATATACATATATACACATGCACACACCCACCAAGACCATAAGTAACATCAATTCCAACACTTACATACTCAGACTTTCTCACATCTCCTAAATAGGGCACAGCAACGCGTGCTGGGTACAGCTAGTTGCATATAAAATTGTAGCCTTGGAATCTGAATCAATTTTTTTAGTTACTAGCATCAAGTAGTCAACCATACATTTAGGATGGTACTTTGGGTCCTAAGTATCTGCTGGGGTTTGGTTCAAGGACCCTTGTGAATACCGAAATATGTGGTTGCTCAAATCTCATTAGCTCAGTGGAGTAGTAAAATGCTGTCCCTTATATAAAATGGCAAATGTTTGGGGTTTTGGGATTTTAAAAAAACCTCTTTTCATGGTGGAATCCATGGATGCAGAATTCATGGATGTGGAGAGCAGACTATATGACAAAAGTGAATAACGAATTTGTTGATACGGTTATTGACATTTATCCCTGGTGCTTGGCCTTTAATATCTTGCAGTGTTTAAGACTAAAGTTTAAGAGTCGGACATATAGTCAGAAAGATGTGTCTAGTCTGATTTGTTTTAATTTTAATATCTTGGTTTCCCCCCCACAAACCTGTTTTTCAATAATCCCCAGTTTGTTTCTTTTTTGGTGTACAGTGAATTTAGTTTGTTCTGTTGCAATGTACTCTACTTGGGGTTGCCTTTGAAGATGGCTTGGAAACTGCAATTGGCACAAAGATCGGCAGCCAGACTAACTATAGGGAGCACACAATGCCCGTACTAAAGTAGCTCCATTGGCTGCTGATAAATTTCCAGTCCCAATCCAAAGTGTGGGTTGTTACCTATAAAATTGTTTGAATCTTGCCTATCTTTGTGATTCCCCCCCCCCCCCATGAGCCAGCGTGGGCTCTACAATCTGCCAGGGAGACCCTCTTCTTGGTCCCACCATCATCACAAGCATGGTTGGTGGGGACAAGGGGGAGGGCCTCCTTGGTGGTAGCTCCCTGGCTTTGGAACACCCTCCCCAGGGAGATTAGGCAAGCCCCCATACTCGCCTCTTTCTGAAGGGACCTGAAAACCTGGCTGTTCAAACAACCTTTTGAGGACACCTAGTCCCTAGTTGTCCTACTCAATAGTTATTCAGCCTTGCACTTTGTCCCATGCCCTCGTTCCATGGTCACAGCACTGCATTTATCCTATTCCCTTGTCCTATTGTTTACAGCCTGGTCATGTTTACAGTACCTTACCGCCATTAGTTGATGAGTGCTGTTTTAATTTGAGTATTAAGTTGTTGTTTTTATGCCTATTTGTTTCATTCAATTGTATTTTATATTGTTTTATTTTATGTTCTATTTTTTGAGGCACATTGTGCTGTGTGTAAGTTGCCCTGAGTCCCTTTGGGGAGATGGAGGTGGGATGCAAGAATAAAGTTGTTGTTGTTTTTGTTGTTGTTATATTAACTAGAAGATTGCAAAGTCTCACTGCATTTATTTGATTATTCAATTTAATCTGTATCCAATTTTTCTCCCTTAAGGAGACATGTTTTGTGAAAACATGCATACTTTGCATACCAATATGTTTTGAAATCAATATGACTCAATAGGTCCATTAAATGCTAGAGACCTATACATATATATATATATATATATATATATATATATATATATATATATACACACACACACACATGCATATATATAATTATTAATCATGTGGAATATTTTAATGCAGTTCTTAAAGAAAATGTATCCTCAATAATGTGACATAGTACTGTGCCACAATAAAAAGCAATATACTTTTAAAGTCAAACTTAAATAAAAACTAGCAAAAAATAAAAACCGTGCAGAAAATGTAAAACTTCAGTCAATACTATGTGGACAACAGTAACTAAAGCAATCTTGAGTTTTAATGTCCCATAAAAACTATTTTAGGAAAAAAATCCACCCCAAATAGTGATGTCTTTTTCAGTTGTGTTGGCATGGCTGAAAAAAGCCACTCCCTAAATGCTTGACAACCTGATGGTCTTCACTGGCAAACATGTGAGCAGTTGTGTAGCACAGCAGTTCTCGTTTGTGCCTGGAGGGCAGGGAATTGGTCCTGGGGTTCCATTAGCATTAGGGCCTGCAGCAGCAGATGTGGATTCAGAGGATGAGCTAGATGACTGGGGTGAAGCACAGGGCCCTTCGGATGGGCCTCGTTCGCCTACAGAGAGCTTGGCATGGGATGAGATGATGTTTGGGCCTAGCATAGATTCCGATCACCAGGTGGAGATGGGAAGCAGCGAAGGAGTTATGAACACCCCGGGGGAGGAATTCCCAAGAGCTTGAAAGTGAAAACATGGACGGAAGCCGAGTGGGAAAGTGCTAGGGAGGAAAGTTCTCAGGAAGATAGCGACACAGCTGCTGAGAGGCAAGGTCGAACTTTCGATAGGAGACGGGACATTGAGTCTACTAGGAGGGCTTGGTCTAGGGTCCTAGACCGACCGAGGTCCGTGAGCGGAGATTGGAGACGAAGAAGCCTAGAGCGTCGGGGGCCTCGGCCGAAGGATTAAGTATAGGATCCGTGGGAACGCATCCTCAGTTCTCCGGCCACGTCTTTCCTGAATAGGCGTGAAGCGGAGTGAGACCACAAGCCAAGCCGTGGTCATCAAGCCTTGCTTTGCATTTGCCTTGCCTTGTTTCTTGATCCGCATTGGATTGCGGAGTCCTGCTTTGTTCCTGAGCCGCATTCTGTGTGTGTGATTAAGGGGCCCGCCAAGTCTGTGATCGTGACAAGTTGAGTTGGCAACTGACCTCTTATGTCCAGGCAAACTGGTCTGGGTCAAGGCAGCCTGTTAAGCGAATGGGATGAAACAGTTAAAGACTTTTATCAATGTTACTATTCATCCAAATATAATATTTGAAATTGTGGAAGCAATGCTTGGAATTGATGGGTTGGTTTGTCATATTATATTTGACCCTTGCTGGCAACTTCATAACAAAAGGAGTAGATTGATTTTTTTTGGTTATTCTCAGCACACAAATAATTAGATAGTTTTTACTTACTAATACTTTTAATTGTTTTTGAAATGTTCATAGTAGTTTACATTATGTACAGCATTTATAGGCACACAGTATTACTCCTGACACATTAATGTATCCTTTGCTTTCTTAGACCTTAATATAAGTATGTTTTCTGCTTCATGAGGAATGCTTTAGACATAGGTTTAATGTTCTATCTATTTATCCATGCAGGATGCCTTCCTCTTTTCACATCTCTGAAAAGATGACTCAGACTGGGGGGAAAGGTGCTCTGCTTTCAGTCTGTGGAACTGCTATGTCTTCTCCTAAGTGCTTTTTAATCTCATTTACCTGACATTTACTATAGTGCATACTCTGCAGAGAGACAAATGCATCCTGATACAAATTTCATAAATGCTAACAATTTGACTCCAACAACATTTACTAAGGAAGCTACTCAAAATAAAAATTTTCTTTGGTGAGTGTTGTTGCTTGTCCTACTTTGGAGATAATTTTCAGTAGGTCACAAGTAGTGAATGGTATTGCAGAAGCATCATTTCAACTATTTAGTTCTGCTGGGTGAACTCCATTTATTTAAGTACGCCACTTTTTGTGTAGGTTTTGCAATATGGCAACTTTCTTCTGTATGCCTTTGTGTAGGTTTTGCAATATGGCAACTTTCTTCTGTATGCCTTGGCTCCAGTTGGTGCATTGTGTTAGGTCCTAATATATTATAGTTTATTTATTATATATTTTCATTTGAGTTACAGTTTAGTCACAAGCATGTTTTCTCCAGATTAATTTCCATCATACTTAATAGGCTTTAGTTTACACTATGATTTGTGTGATTAGTAGGGATGTGCTTTGGTCCAATTCAAAATGAGACCAAATTGGCCCAAACAGATTTAAATCTGCCTGAAATGAAGTATGACTTCACTGATGCAGAAAAAAATTGAATCTGAACACTCTTGAAAATGAATTAATTATTGGGATTTGAAAGGACACAGAAGCTCTATTGAGGTATTCAGAATAGGGTTTAAATAGTTTTGAGACCTATAAGCCTAGGTTCCAATCTGTTGGAAATCACAACGTTCTTCAAGCTTCCTCTAATAATATTTCAATCTATAATCCTGTTGCTTACTTATGTGTATGTTATGATATGCAGCTTCATTTGCTTGCTCTATGTTTTTCCTGAGACATTGTGGGAGGAGCTGCAGACCAAATAATCTTGTAGTCAACGCACAATACTAGTTATTCCTTTGTTTTTTTGCATTCAACTTGTATTTTTAACTTCCTCAAATGAAAGATTTGTATATAGGCTTATAAGCTTTTTCTTGTTTTTACATCAGCCACTAGAATTTGTACATTTTGTGGGTATTTACTATTCCTCACTCCTCTTATTCCAAGCTAATGGTATGCACCAGGTATCTTGAATAACATATGTGTGTGGGAAATAACATCAGATATAAGAAAGTAAGGGGAAGGGAAAAAGGAGGAGGAATGGAAAAGAAGATAGAAATGGCTCAGGAAATATATTACATGAAATAAGAGGGTAAAATTAACATATTTTCCACTTTGAGAAATTGCTTTTCTTTCAAAGTTGTAGTATGATTTCACAGACAAGAGTGCTGACCTTAGACTGTGAACAGCTGAGTTTTAAACTCTGATCAGTAAAGATAAAATCAGGACAGTGGCTTGAAAAAAATGCCATGAGCATCTTCAAGAAAGAACAGGATGAAAATGGAGCAAACACCTACAATAATTTAAAATACTCCTGATATTTTCCTTAGTGCGGTGTGGCAGCAATCTGACCCCTAGGACACAGAGCAGTGGATTCAGATTGCAGGAAAAAAAACACTCCACCTAAAGTTAAAGAGAACTTCCTGGTGGTGAGAGCTGTTCATCAGTCTAATATGTGTGGTAGGGTAACTGTTTTAAAAAATTGGGATTGCGTTGATTGTGTTCCTGTGTGGCAAGGGGTTGGACCGGGTGGCTCTTGGGGTCTCTTCCAACTCTATGATTATATAACTACAGATCCTTCAAGGGTGTCGTGGTTGTTCCTGATGGGAATTGTTA
This sequence comes from Anolis apletophallus, assembly GCA_030556195.1. Classification (NCBI taxonomy): domain Eukaryota; kingdom Metazoa; phylum Chordata; class Lepidosauria; order Squamata; family Anolidae; genus Anolis; species Anolis apletophallus. The sequence goes on along the minus strand of JARBWK010000012.1, from coordinate 79,109,587 downwards.
TCCAACATGCCAGGAGGGCATTTGGCTGGGTAAGGTCACATAAGTATAGAAACTTATTCCGAGTGAACCATGATGTTATTGGTGCAAATGCAAAGGGAATAACTTCCAGCATTAATTTGCCTTTTGGTTTGTCTATAGATGATAATGGTTTCTGCAGGGCAGCTGGCATTACATCCAAACCAGCAGATAATTTGGATGACATGAAGTGGCTTTTGGCTCTGTTTACTTGTCTCTTGGCAAGGAATTAATCAGAAAGTTGCAGGTAGCATCATTTCAATTTGTACTTTCCAGGAGAGCCACCAGAGGGTGCCTGGTTCTATTGAATGCATTATAAGATCCCCCCCCCCCCCAAGTTAATTACAATGGCACAAAAGAAGCTGTCATTTATGTTTAATTTCAGTGGAGATAGAAATGATTGTAGGACAACAAGAAATGTATATACAGGAGCAGAAAAAAATGATGTAGGGAAGAATAGTAAAGGGGTTGAAGAATTAACTTTAAAAACACCTGTCTCCTGGCTGTTGCTTATTGTTTCTGTTGTGGTTTTTATATTGTATTCAATGTTTTTATGTGCATTACTTGCTGCCTGTAAACCGCCTTGAGTCACCGAAAGGCTGAGAAATGCGGTATACAAATACAGTAAATAAATAAATAAATAACTATTTCAGAAGCTCAAATAAAATGCTAAAGGCATATAGCCACTTCTGTTAATCCAAACCTCGTATTATCCATAAAATGTTATGAATTTTTGTTTATGAGGGTAATATTTAACCAATATGTATATATTTTGATAAAACCTAGGCATATTGAGATATTTTTTAAAAAACCAGTAGTAACAAGAACCTGAAGCTGCTGCTGCTACTACTACTAATACACTTACTGTATATTCCACTTTATCTCCCTGTAAGCACTCAGAATCGATTACAATATACACATATGAGGCAGACATTCAATACCTTTTACATACAGTGGACAACGACATACAACACAGATAGAGGTAAAGGTCTTACCTTTCTCTTCCATCTCCGGTGTCTGGAGGCAATGCTCAGCTCTGGCCATGGAGAGGTACTCTTGTTCCATTTTTTCTATGCTGAGGAGCCTGTTGTCCATAGACATCTCCAATTGTGTTGCTGGCATGTCTGCATATCTGTACGGGGCACATTTTTTTACCTTACTGCCAAGGCAGTACCTATTGATCTACTTGCATTGTATGCTTTTGAACGGCTAGGTTGACAGAAGCTAGGGCTGACAGTCAGGAGCAGGAAGAGAAAATGGGTTTCTTTTCCTTCTAAACTTCAATAGTGTGGGTTTGAATTAGGAAGCAATTGTAATTGGTGATCATGTTGTAAAACAACTCTTCCAGTCTCTTTAAAAACAGATGAAATTGTAGACACATGTTTTGGCTATGTTTGCTACAATCTTAAGATTACTTAGAAAGATATCAGCATTAATGAGAAAAAAACCCCTTTTTGTTGGGGAGTGGAGGTGAGGAGACAATTTCTGTACAAACTATCCTTGTTAGTTTCCCCAAAGTTGGGGTGTGTGGAAATACAACTTCAGTAATCTCAGTATTAATATCTCTGGGGGATTATGGGAATGGCAGTCCAATACATCTTGCTATAGCCTAGCGTTTCTCAACCTGGGGGTCGGGACCTTGGGGTCAGAGGAGTCACCAAAGACCATCAGAAAACACAATATTTTCTGTTGGTCATGGTGGTTTTGTGTGAGAAATTTGGCTCAATTCTATTGTTGGTGGGGTTCAGAATGCTCTTTGGTGTAGGTTAACTATAAATGACATCAACTATAACTCCCAAATGACAAAATCAATCCCCCAACCCCACCAGTATTCAAACTTGGGCATATTGAGTATTTGTACCAAATTTGGTTGTGAATGGAAATACATCTTGCATAGCAGATATTTACCTTACGATTCATAACAGTAGCAAAGTCACGAAGTAGCAGTGACAAGAATCAGAGAAACAAGATTGCTAAATCAGATATATCATGCTAAAAATCTCAGATGGGAGCTCAGAAAAATCAGCCTAAACAGTGGATAATTAATAGATTGCAATCACATAATGCAAATGGGGACTGTTCATAAAATGTTCTAGCAAACCTTCCTTTCCAACATGCCATTTCTAGATATAGCCAATTATGCAGACTTCAATGAAGTGGGGTTGGGGGGTGCCCAACTCTTGAGGAACCATCTTTCACTGTGGAAGTAGTTTAGTGTGGCTTTCAGGATGCCTTGAAAATGCAGTGAAGGGTACTGAGCAAGCTACAACAGCTTTACTGGAGAGGTGGCATTTGGAATCTGATATTACATTTTACTTTTAATACCTTTGCTGAGTGCTACCAAATTAGTAAAATGAGGTACATAAAGGATACCAGAAATACAGCAATGTGGACCATATGTACTCTATGAGCCACCAGCTGACATTTCAATGATATAGAGTTGTCGTTGTTGTGATGATTTCTTTATTTATCGTGTCATAAGCAAGTTGAGGATACAGTTAAAATACATTTACAATACAATGTTTAAAAAGTGGCATTGTGCTAAATGTCCTTTTACCAGAAGCTGGCCACTTGGAGTGCCTCTGGTGTCATCATGAGAAGGTCCTCCATTGTGCATGTGGCAGAGCTCAGGTTGCACTGTAGTTGCTGGTCTGTCGTTTTCTTTTCTCCGCACTCGCATGCTGTGGACTCTACTTTGTGGCCCCATTTCTTAAGGTTAGCTCTGCATCTCGTGGTGCCAGAGCACAGCCTATTCAACGCCTTCCAGTTCATCCACTCTTCTGTGTGCCCAGGATGGAGTTTCTCATCTGGTCTCAGCCACTGATTGGGGTGCTGGGTTTTAGCCGGCCACGTTTGGACTCTTTCTTGCTGAGGTATTCCTGCGAGTATCTCTTTAGATCTTAGGATGCTGTTTCTTGATTTAAGGCATTGGCATGCTGGCTGATATCCAAACAGAGGATGGGCTAAAGATGTCAATACCTTGGTCCTTTCATTGCTGGCTAATACTTCCCGGTGGATGTCAGGTGGTGCGATACTAGCTAAACAGTGTAATTTCTCCAGTGTGTGGGGCATAGACATCCTGTGATAATGTGGCATGTCTCATTAAGAGCCACATCCACTGTTTTAATGTGGTGAGATGTATTACACGCAAGAAGTTGTGATGATGATAGTCTTTTCTTGGCAAGATTTGTTCAGAGAGGATTTGCCATCGCTTTCCTCTAAGGCAGAGAAAATGTGGTTTGCCCATGGTTATCCAGTGGGGTAACATGGCTTTGCAGGGATTTCAACCCTGGTCTCCTGGGACCCATTCACATTACACAATAGTGCTACATCCCATTTTAACTGTCAGGGCACAGTCCCATGGGCCTTTGGGATTTGCAGTGGAAGGAAGGCTATTTTGAATTTTCAGACAGAATGCTCCAGTGACTTTCCACTCTCAGGTAAGATGTGCCATTGTCCTGGAATGCATCCAATACAGAGGGGGTCCCATATGTGATTCTCGAAGGGGTGCCATCCTAAAAGCATTGTTGTAGGTCCATCAGCAGCAAGTGGAATGTGTTACAATAAAAATTCAGTAGATGGCAGCAAGACATCTAACTATAGGATTTGGAATCTGCCGTATCTTGCTCCAACAAGAGTCCTAGGAAGCATGATGCATTTTAATAAGGTATTCAGTTAGCATGTAGACTTCTGAGACTCTTTGTGCCTCTGCTCTTCAAACCAACAGGAATTGCTAAGTCACAACCTAGTGGAGATTTCTGCCACTGAGGATGAGCTAAGTGAGATTTCCAAGCAATAGTGATTCAGCATAAGGCCACTCTAGAATTTATTTATTTATTTATTTCATACATTTGTGCCCCACCCTTCTCACCCCCGAGGGGGGACTCAGGGCGGCCTCACAACAAGCACCATTCGGTGCCATCACAATCATAAAAGCATTCAAACAAATTCATTAAAAACAAAACTTTGAATTAACGATTGTTAAAAAACACGCCAGTTAAAATCAAAGTCCAAGTCAGATCATTGTCGCTTCGAATTGCTTACGTCTTCTTCCCACTTGTTGCTATTCAGTGGTCAAATGCTTGGTCCCACAACCAAGTCTTGATTCTTCTTCTAAAGGACAGGAGGGAGATGGCCAATCTGATGTCACTGGGGAGAGAATTCCAAGGCAGGGGGCATTGCTGAGAAAGCCCTGTCCCTCGTCCCCAAAAATCGTGTTTGCGATGGTGGAGGGATCGAGAGCAGGGCCTCTCCAGATGATCTTAAACTTTGTGATGGTTCATAACAGGAGATACGTTCAGACAGGTAGTTTGAAAGCTAAGCAGATCTCTTTTCCACCAGACTCACCAGTCTTTACTGTGCCTTGCTATTGTCTCAGGAGGCTCTATTGCAGTGGTCCCTGGGTCCCTTCACCCCAATAGATACATCTGGTAGGAACATAGGAGGAGGACTCACTGTTGATTGCTCCTAGCTTTGGAATGCCTTTACTAGAGAATACAATGCAGAATTTTGACTTGTATCTGTTTTAACTTTTCTAAGACAAATTCAATCATGTATTGGGGAAAAAGTTGGAAAATCATAATGATGGACATGATTATGATAATGATAGCTTGCACCCTCTATTGCAATTATGAATCCATTTGTAACTAGAATTACAGATCCTTAACTGTTTCATGTTGAGTTATAGTCATTCAAGTAATTTCTAATTATCAGATTTTTCTTGGGGGAAAAATTGTTCAGAGGCATTTTCCTTTGCCTTCCTCTGAGGCAATGTGTGACATGTCCATGGTCACCCCATGGCCAAGTAGGAATTTGGACCTTTTTCTTCCAGTGTCCCAGTCTTGTTTATTTACAATGGCTCACCTTGATCTCCAGAGTCATAGGCCAACATTCAAATAATCATACCACTTTGGCTCTCTCAGGTGTAGTACACATTCACAAGCATGACATATTCTCATGAACATGAATACCCTTCAAATTCCACTTTAACCTCCAGTGAACCAAGTGATGGTGGTCTGTTCTGGTAGTAAGAGGGGCACAGCAGGATGACGTTTCCAGTCCTCTCTTGCTAGTGATAGATGCTACGGCAATCAGAAGCATGATCCTTGTTGCCATTTCTCATCACACAACTAATTGATGGGGGTAGAGAGCTGAAAATGTCATTATGCTGCTCCCTGATTGCTAGCAAAACAGACCTCAATTACTCAGAGTGGCTTCTGTCTACTGAGCAAGAAGGCAATTCTTATTTGTGAATTTATAGAGGAAATAGGATCTTGGCCAATACTAATAGTGAAAAAAAAGTTTCCTCATATTTGTCTGATCAGATCTCTGTGTTACAAGGGCCACTTTTGATAAATGCAAGATGACACGAAGGCCTGCGCGAAACATTTACTGAAGGTGGCTGTTACCAAGTCACAAATATCTGATTCTCTCACCATCTTATCCCAATAACTCTAGAAAACAGTACCCAACATACAGGTGAAAGCTCGATCCTGTTATTTTTCTTGTACTCTCTGTTTCCCCCACTTGGTGAAGTAAAGCCTTTTCTCAACAGTTGAAGTTTCCTCCAGTCACTGATATTTTACTACTTGTTATTTATTTATTTATTTACAATATTTATATTCTGCCCTTTTCACCCCACAGGGGACTCAGGGCAGATTACAGTGTACATATACATTTATTTAATTTATTTATTTATTTAGATTTATTGGTCGCCCCATCCCGAGGCTCGGGATGGCAAACATTCAATGCCATAGACACACAACATATATAGACAGACAGACAGAGGCTATTTAACATTCCAGCTTCATGAGGGTATTCTGGCCACCAGGGGAGCTGTCGCTTCACAGTCAATTTGTGACACTGATGGAGTACTTCCTCATTCATTGCACGCTTGCTGCAGATTTTGTGGCACCGTAAATTAGTTAAATTAGCCTCCCTGCATAAGTGGTACCCAAATTTCCTACTTGACAGATGCAAAGGTTGACAGCAAGCTACACGAATGGTTGGAAGCTCACTCCGACCCGGGCTGGCTTCAAACTCATGACCTTTCGGTCAGTAGTGATCTTAATGCAGCTGACTCCCAGCCAGCTGTGCCACAGTCCTTGGCAACATGAACCTCTAAATAAGTCTTACCCTGCTAAATTAGTATGCCTATGCTTTTTCCTTTGCATAGGATATTTCCTGTTTGAAAGTGTCTCAAAAAAGACAGTTCAATCCAAATCCATTTTCAAGAAAAGAATTTTAAATCACTAGAAAACCCTGTGGTGTAGAGGGTTGAACTGATGGACTGCTGAACTTGCTGACCAATAGGTCAGCAGTTCAAATCCGGGAAGCGGGGTGAGCTCCTGCTGTTGGCTCCAGCTTCTGCCAATCTAGCAGTTTGTAAACATGCAAATGTGAGTTACTGCTTTGGTGGAAAGGTAAGGTCACTCCATGCTTTCATTCTGGCCACATGACCTTGCAGATGTCTACAGACAACAGGCTCCTCGGCTTAGAAATGTTGAAGAGTACCACCTCCCAGAGTCAGACTCAACTAGACTTAATGTCAAGGGGAACCTTTACTTTACCTAGAAAAGAAGAGGCCAGCCCATCATTAGATGGAAAGCTGAGCAGATATACAAGTTACCTGTTCACATGTATCCCAGTCTCCTACAAGGATGAGATGTACTCTAATCCAGTCTATACTATATAAATTTCATATGTATGCATATAAATTAATATTTATCATTTAGCAACATCATGTTTTGTTGATGTTCCCTTTCCCCCTTTACAGTGATTATGTCTACCTATGCTGTCCTATTTACACAATCATATTCACAAGATACTTTTTTTGCAGTTAGACATTAAAAATAATTATGCGGCAGTACTGACTTGATGGTAACATGGAATGAGTGGAAAGGCTGCAAAATTTTTAGTTCCTCTACACAGCATTTGTGTATACGTTGGCAGCCCTCTATTCACTTGCAAAAAGGTTTAGTTTGAATTCATCCACACAAGTGAGTTTGCTGTACCAGTTCAGTACTGTGTGTTCTCCTTCCTTATTTTAGTAGTTCTCTGAACAATCACAATCCAACCTTATTTGTGCTAGGGAGAAAGCAGCTCCCAAGATTTATTATGAGGCTGCTTGGGTTTCTTTTTCCAAAGAAAAGAAGCTTTCTTTGAGATGCATTCAGCAAACTCTCTTTCTCACCGGAACTATGCCAGATGATGCCATTGCTGTGTGTTGATCTCCCATCTCCATTGCAACAAGTCATTAAGAACTAGTGGGAAGGTTGCACTTTGAAAATGCATTAGTATGAGTCAGGCTAACAGGAAATGAATTGGCTTCCATATCTTTCAGCAAGGACAATCACATTAAGGGCTCCAAGACCTACAAAAGATTGGGTGGGGCTTTTTGTTGAGATGTTTGTATTTGTATTATTGGTACAAGCATAAAAAGCTCATTTTACAAGATGCTGCTGAGACCTTGAAAAACTGTGAGTATGGGCAGGAGTGGACAAAGGTAATTTAAAATGCTAAGCAAACATTATTTTGGCGCCCCCTCACTCTCCGGCCTCATGGAGTGTGCGCCAGGTGCGCATCCGCAAAGCCAGTTGGTTATGCGCATGCGCGCGCAGCGCACATGCACACCCCTCTACAAGGCCGGAGACTGAGGAGGAGGATTTTGCAGCCAGGACGGAGCCTCCCGCCACTGGCTGCAAAACGTTCCTCCTTGTCGGCCTCGTGAAGTGCGATTTGCAACTTTGACTACGTGGAGTCGGAACTTGGCGGCCGGATGCACCCCTGACCATGTGACGCCCTAAGCAGTCGCTTACTTTGCATACCGTTAAATCTGGCCCTGAGTATGGGGAACACACACAAGTGGCAAATCTACATATATTTCCTTTCTCATTTAGTAAAAAACAAATTAGAATCTGCTATTTTTTTCATTTTCACCAAATAAATAAAAAGTTTTGAATCATAGAATTAGAAGAGATCACAAGGGCCATCCAATCCAACACACTGCCATGCAGGAACACACAAATCACTCCCGACAGATAACTATCCAACCTCTTTAAAAAAAAACTCTAGAGAAGGAGACTCCACTACACTCCAGGGCAGCCTATTCCACTATCAAGTGAAGTTGTTATACGATTGTGGAGTGTTAGTCTAAAATTTCACAAGGTAAATTTTACAAAATATTATAAAATCTGTTTCCCGGATTCGAACTGCTGACCTTTCGGTTGGCAGCCCTGCCGGCACAAAGGTTTAACCCATTTATTACTGTTCAGGCTATTGGTTGTTTTATGATGTTGTTTTATGTTATTATGATGTTGTTTTCAAATTTTATTGTGTTGTGTTTGGGCTTGTCCCCGTGTAAACCACCCCGAGTGCCTTCAGGGAGATGGAGGTGGGGTACAAAAAATAAAGTTGTTATTGTATATTATTATTACAATGTCAGGAATAGGTAGAATTCAGTGAAGTGGATGTTTCACTGAAATCTGTGTGCAGATAGGATTGTTCAGCCTTAACCATCCCGAGAGATTTTAATAAAGATTGAAGCTGTGGGAATCCTGCCATAAAGGTCTTGGCGTAAAATTTATATTCCTGTCTCCTGTGTTGTCTGAGTCCACAAGACATTAAAGAGTGAGCCAAAATTCCACTTATGAGAAAAATGGAACACTTTTTTTACTGTTAGCATTGCAATTTCTTGAACATTTGGTTGGTGCAATAAAACAATATGCAGAGTCTGACTGGATTACTGAGTATACTCATGATTAACTATTTATGGTGTGCAAGACTGAATAATAAACCAAATAGCATAATGTTCATCATCATGATAGTCTTTACTTACAGTTAAGAAGCCATAAACCTACTGAAACACTTATTTTGGTTAAAAATCCTTTGTAATATATACGGATTCATATTAAATATACTGTATGTATTTAAATAATACATATGGAGCCTAATATTACTTTGTTTTGTTGAGTTCAATGATAAACACAAATAAGATTGTAGCCTGACAGTGTCATATTTTACATAGAGTAAGATTTACTAAGATTTAGTAATTCTATACAGTAGAATATGTCAGTTCGACACCACTTTAACTGCTGTGGCTCAATATGTTTGAATTCTGGAATTTGTAGTTTGATGAGGCACTAGTACTCTTTGATAGAGAATATTAAAGACCTTGTAAAACTACAATAGAATTGAGTCATGGCAGTGAAAATTGTACCAACAACATTAATTCTACAGTGTAGATCAGTGGTTCTCAACCTGTGGGTCCCCAGATGTTTTGGCCTACAACCCCCAGAAATCCCAGCCAGTTTACAAGATTTAGGATTTCTGGGAGTTGAAGGCCAAAACATCTGAGGACCCACAGGTTGAGAACCACTGGTGTAGATGCACCTTGGGTTTATTAGGATTTGGCATAATACCACATACATTGCAATAGCACCTAGAATGAGTTCTAATGTTTATTCTATTAAATAATAGGTATTGTATCCCAGCACACTTGCAAAACACACATGTAGCTGGAGAAAATTGGAAAATGCTCTATTTTCTTTAAGAAAGCTTCACTACAGCCATTTTAATTCTAAATATTCAATATAGACTGATCAGACTACATGGTATGGTACTAGTCAGAGAGATTAATAATGGTTGGAAACTATTGCAGTTTTAATCTTGACAGGCCTGTGATTGGGGAAGTATGATTTCCCTTTTTATACCGCTTAAGATATCATCCTTTTATTGATAATCTGTTATTATAAAGGGGAAATTGATGCTTTAACAGAAGAAACGTCAGGGAAAGGTGCTGCTTTAGAATAGAAACAGAGTAGCAGAGTAAAGAGATAGTTCGCCAGCAACAGTGACAAAAATAATCCACTCTGATTGGTCCACACAAGCACAGGCTGTGATTAGCCCAGAGAACATCATGTGCCTCTAGACAAGAAACAGTCTTGATTGGCTTAGCATTCATCATGTGCATTTGTTTACAAAGTTAGCAATTGGGTTAGGAGATGCGCATGGCAAATGAGGTTTCCACTTGGCAGGCTTCCAGTGGGAACTCGGTAGCAAATGTATCGATTCAAGTACAGTCTGCACGTAGGGCAGATAACATAGAAGAAAGATGGAAATTTACACTGCGCAACGTTTGTCAGCAAATAGGATTGAGATGCTAAGAATGCTTTGTTTAATTGGGTAGAGTAATATGGGTTCATGAATGCTAGCCAGTAACAATGCATGAAGAAGGGAGGGACTGAAATATTGTCGCCATTGTTTGTATAAAATCTGTTTACTGGGAAAGATCGGGGTTCTGTCTTCCAGCGGCATTGTTCCGCAAAGGGGGCAGGCCCATCAGCTGATGTCATGCAAATAAAGCTGGTTTCCTGAATCGCAGTAAAATTGTCGCGTCATCCGTCCTTGCGCTCGCTAGCAACGGCAGCCTAGCACAAAAGGTATTGCCTTCGGAGTTCTGGGACTCCAGTTACCGCTACAATTACTGTTCCTCCTCCTCATCACCATCATAGCCTATCACTCATGTCCGAGTATGATTGTTTTCCAAGTGTATAGGGTCTTAGAGATGGGTCCATAGGGAACTATAGAGACCTATTCTTCATCCACATGTTCTTTCTCAGTGAGGACATCAGTTTCCAGATAGAAGGCAGTCCCAACAAAGGTTGGCTTGATATGCCTTGATATGCCTTCCTCTTGACATGTTTCTCCCTTTCTCCCTCGAGTCATGCCTCTTCGAATTCCACAGTACTGTTGGTAACAACTGACTTCCAGTTAGAATGCTCAAGGGCTGGGGCTTCTCAGTTCTCTCTCGGTGTCTTTGTCACAATTTTTAAGGTTGGCTTTAAACCCATCTTTAAATCTCTTTTCCTGTCCGCCAACATCCCATTTTCCATTCTTGAGAGTATAGTAACTGCTTTGGGAGACGGTGATTGGGCATTCAGATAACGTGGCCAGCCCAGCAAAGGTGGCATTACAGATAGTATAACTATAGCAAATGCTGTCTTCTGGGTATAAGAAAGAAAAGAATGATAATTTGTAAGAAAATTGCTACACATACATTTAAGAACAGAAATATTTGATCAGTTGCAAAAGCAGAACACAAAAGTGATGATTGAATGCTAACAATTTCAAATCATGTGTGCCTTATTTATAATTGGGTTTGTTTCCCAGTTATAAACAAGCCACACATGCTTTGAAAGTGTAAGAAACTGGAGGTTGGAAAATGAAGCTGTGTTGATAACAAATTGATTCATGGTTTCTCTTTTATGTAGCCATACCTAAGTTAGCAAAACATGTGACAAAGGAAATGGTGATTCTGATTGGGAGTGAGGTACCTCCAGCTCTGGGGCTGGCTGTGTGAACAGGTGCATACACTTTCAAATAGAACCAGGGGTGCATGGTGATTTCAGATCATGATATGAATAAACATAACAGTTTAAATAATGTACCATGGGTAAGGCATTCTCAGATCATGATAAGAATAACCACCCTGAGAATTTTGGGAGGTGGGGTGTCTAAGGCCACATCTATACTGCTGTAGAATGCAGTATGAAACTGCATTGTACTGCATTATATGATTTGAAAATGTCCATATAATGCATTATATGGCAGAGTAGATCCAGCCTAAGTTAGCTACTTCCTCCACAAGACTGTCAGCACTGTCTATTGCAGGGAGAGACAACTGAAGACAAGCTGCACTGATGCACCTGGGTCACTTTCAGTAAAAACCTAGCTTTTGAAAAATAAACTGGTCCAGTTGCCATTGTTTGGGGCATCTACATATTTTCTGGGTGGAAAAAGTCATACTACAAAAATTAAATTTATTATTTATAGCATTTATACCCCATCTCTTCTCAACCCCAGAAGGGGGATTCAGGACGGCTTACATAGGAAGCAATTCGATGCCATCATACAAACAGTTAAAACCACCATACATAATCATTAATCATTAAAATGCAAGAATACATAAATTACATATGACATTCATTAAAACAATATAAAACATTAATCATCAATAAAAACCAAATCCTCGTGTAAATCATCCTTATCAGTCCATTTTGTGCAAGTGCTGCTTTATGTCTATTGACCAAAGGCCTGGTCCCACAACCACAATTATACTTCCTAACAACCAGGAGGGATGGGGTTGATCGTATCTGGCTTGGAAGCATGTTCCAGAGGTGGGGAGCCACCGCTGAGAAGGCCCTGTCTCTCATCCCCACCAGCTGAATTTGAGATGCTAGTGGGAGCAAGAGCAGAGCCTCCCTGGATGATCTTAAATTACGAGGTGGGACGTAGAGGCAGATCCATTCGGACAGATAAGCTGGGCCAGAACTGTATAGAGCTTTATAGGTCAAAACCAGCACTTTGAATTGAGCTCGGAAATGGACAGGCAGCCAGTGGAGCTGACATAACAGGGGGGTGGTATGCTCCCTGTATGTAGCTCCTGTTAGCAGCCTGGCTGCCGTCCATTGGACTAACTGCAGTTTCCGAACTGTCTTCAAAGGCAGCCCCACATAGAGTGCGTTGCAGTAATAAAAAGGGATGTGACCAGAGCGTGGACCACTGTGGCCAAGTCTGACTTCCCGAGGTACGGGAGCAGCTGGTGCACAAGCTTTAACTGTGCAAAAGCTCCCCTGGCCACCGCCGAAACCTGGGGTTCCGGGCTCAGCGATGAATCCAGGATCACTCCCAAGCTGAGAACCCGTGTCTTCAGGGGGAGTGTAACCCCATCCAGCACTGGCTGTAACCATATGCTCTGTTCGGCCTTTCGACTGACCAGGAGTACCTCTGTTTTGTCTGGATTCAATTTCAATTTGCCAGCCCTCATCCAGTCTGACACAGCGGCCAAGCACCTGTTCAAAGTCTGGACAGCCTCCACAGTGACAGGTGGGAAGAGTGACAGCTTTGGACGTCATCTGTATACAGATAACACCATACTCTGAAAATTCAGATGATCTCCCCCAACAGTTTCATGTAGATAACATCAGGGACAGTACTGATCCCTGAGGGACTCCACAAGACAATGGTTGTGGAGTTAAACAGGTGTCACAGTCTCAAGCCACTTTTCCATCTATTGCTCTTGGCTTACCTTCTTCTTACTGTGAACCAGCTCTACACAACTGCCAAATGGAAGAGTGCCAACACAACAGAATACAATCTGTTACACTGTGTTACAAATCTGACTAGTCAGCGCTTAACATGATAACAGATTCAGCACATGTTCAAATTCAAATAACAAGGTGAAATTCCTATATTATTAGATGAATATTTTCCACAAAATACTCAGGTACCATGTTTGTCTTTTAGCTATCTGTACAACACAGGATTGTATGTTGTATAGATTCACTATAGTGAAAAATGCCTTCTTATGTATCCCAGGGCATATATTTTATTCCAGATCTCCCTCAGGTTAGGTTCGAAAACCTCAGCTAAGTCCTAGATGCATCTAAGGGCTTTTGCTTAAGGTCTTTGTTTGAGCAAAATGTGTGACTGCCATCAATATCAGCAGCATCATCGATTAGGATTTTATTCCTTTCTGTTACTTTATTTATCAACCTATGACTGTCTGCAAGTGGGTTTGTATAATTTTCGGGCACTCATATAGAGTAAGCCACCCCTTTATGTGCTATTAACTTCAGACATCCAGTTCCTACGTTTTCTCCCAAGTTTGGTTTCCCCGTAATAATATTTTTATGATTCAATGCACAATTTGCTTTTTGCTTCTCTTAGGTAGTCATTGGCTAGTTACTAGGTTGTGTTTAGGATAAATTAGACATGGATGCTAAAGAGTTATTTATTTACCATTAAAGGGAGCCATAGAAATGATGGTGGCATCCCCAGATTCCTTTGCCTTAAAGTATATATTCATGATCTACACACACAATTATTTGTTCTGTCAAAGTACAAACTGGAGAGAAGAGTAACAGCCTACTTGCTTTCTCAGCCAGACAAGCTGCTGCTTCTCAGCTGCCAAGTGTAAATGCATTTGATCAGAGCCAGAATCACCTATCGCCAGAAGCTGCTGGTGTGTTGTGGAGAAACTGCTATATTCAAGGGAGATCATGCGGAGCTATGTGGCCAGCAGGGACTGGTCAGAAGCAAGCACATGGATTACAGTAAGAGGGCTGTAATAGGAAAGTCTCCTATCTCTCCGACATCAGTTTGCAAGAGAGCCTGGGGGCATTTCTACCGCTTGTGGAGGGAGAACTGACTAGGGCTGGCAGTAAGTAGCTATATTTTATTTTTAAATTATTGGCAGTTTGGTGACTCAGTAGACGTATGGCATTCTGAATAATGGCATATCACGTCTATGCTTTTTTTTCTTTGTGCATTTGCAGACTTTGGGAGATCTACCTGGTGTGCCATAGATTCTTCTGGTTGTGGAAAATATTTGATTGTAATCAGATATGTTAACTTTCTTTTGGTTTTCTTGAAGGATAAGTTTGCCTCTGTTTGGGAAAAATCTGTATTTGGGATTTTGCTCACAGTGTATGCTGCAGTGCAAGCAGGCAGGAATGAGGGAACAGAAGGGTTTGAGGAATTAACAACTGAGAAAAATGAATGTAAGCCAGGATATTTTTGTCCAGTTGAACTTGGAGGAAAATGAATCTGGATGACTATCAATACATTTGGTCTACTTGGATATACATCTTACTACTTCGATATAAACCCCACGGAGCTTAATGGAGGTTGACTTCTCAAGTGGATTTGGTAATTCCTCTCGCGACACCAATTTTGTTGATATTACCAGTCACTCATTAGAGATGGAAATATAAAAAGCTGCCTTAAATGTAGTATGTTTCCTCTGAATTGTAACAATGTTAAATTGCAAGGTTATTACTTCTTTCCCTCCTTTTTAGATGGGCACTGAAGTAATAGGTTTTATACTTTTGTAACCCATATTATTATTAGCTTAGAAATTAATTTAGACTAATGGGTAGTCCGAGGCAGTGTGATGCAGTGGTTTGAATGTTTGACTGTGACTCTCGATACCAGGATTTGAGTCTTTGTTCAGACATGGAAACCCATTGGATGACTTTGGGGAAATCATACTCTCTGCCTCAGAAAGAAACCAAAGGTAAATCCCTTTGAATAAATCTTGCCAAGAAAAACCCATAACGGTTTGGTTTAGGGTTGCCTAAAGTTGAAAATGACCTGAAGGCACACAATAACAAGAAATGGGAGTGCAATTCTGATTATTGTTAAAACTGATGTTATGCTGAGGACAGAGATGAATCAGAAAGAAAAGATTGGACCTTTCATGGCCAATGTACAAAAGAGAGTGCTGTTGCTTTGGAGATAAATCTGCTTATATGCCATCTCCCTTTTGTTCAACCAATAAATCCTGTTGCCACTCTCAAAAAGAATAAACCCACTGAATCAATAAGACTTTTAACATAAGCCTATTTCTTTCACAAATATACAGGCTGAAGGAAGATGTAGAACAGTGGTTCTCAGTCTTCTGAATGCCGTGGCCCCTTAGTACAGTTCCTTGTGTATAAAATTATTTTCATTGCTGCTTCATAACTGTAACTTTGCTGCTGTTATGAATCGTAATGTAAATATCTGATATGCATGATGTATTTTCATTCACTGGACCAAATTTGGCACTGATGTTGTCATTTTGGAGTTTTAGTTGCTGGGATTTATAGTTCACCTACAATCAAAGAGCATTTTGAACTCCACTGGGATTGAACCAAGCTTTGCATACAGAACTCTCATGACCAACAGAAAATATGGGAAGGATTTGGTGGGCATTGACCTTGAATTCTGGATTTGTAGTTCACCTATATCCAGAGAGCATTGTGGAGTCAAACAATGATGGATCTGGTCTAAACTTGGCACAAATACTCAATATGCCCAAATAGGAATACTGGTGGAGTTTGGGGAAAATAGACCTTGACATTTGGGAGTTGTAGTTGCTGGGGTTTATAGTTCACCTACAATCAAAGAGCATTCTGAACCCCACCAACGATAGAATTGGGCCAAACTTCCCACACAGAACCCCCATGACCAACAGAAAATACTGTGTTTTCTTATGGTCTTTGGTAACCCCTCTGATAACCCCCTTGCAACCCCCCCCCCAGGGTCCCAGTTTCTAGGCAGAGAAATGCTAATGCAGGCAGACATTGGGCTAGGAGTTGGATTTGCTTTAGATGAAACATCTTCATGATTTATTACCTTTAGAATTAACTGGTTGATTTCATCATAGGTTTTCATGGATAATAATCCAATACCATAGATTCCTTGCTCATCTTTTACTGAAATGAACTACTTGTTGCCAAAGGTTCCAGAAGATTTCTTTTTCCCCATTCTGTTTTCTTATATTGAAACAGACTAGCACAACTTACTCTTTAAGAATCACATTTGGGCTGTAATTTGTTGCAAAAGGAACTATAACTTTCCCAGTACTTTGTCTTCACAAGGAAACTGTTCCTTTGAAGCTTCTCACTTTTAAAGAAGATGTAAAGCGCAACCTGCTATCTTCCTCAGTAGAAGCACTTGTCCCACCCTATCATACACGGATGCTTTCAACAGTGCAATGGGACTTTAGCCTTATTTGAATGCCTTCTGGCACATTGTAAAGTGTCATAACTAAATTAAATAATTTTCTGTGTGAAAACATGTTTTAATTGATCTGCCATATGAGTGACTTCCTGATGCTGGGAATGACTTCCTCTGTGGGTCTCATTGTCATGACAACTATTTCTTCAACCTCATGTTCTCTACATGTGCTGAACTGTACCATTGAACTTTCTTTTGGGGATTATGGGATATATAGTCCAACACACCTGGACTATATATCCCACCATTTTAGGAATTCGTAATTATTCTGTTCCCTAAATCAAATTGTTAATATTAATTGGAGTGGATCTCTTGAATCAGTGTAAAACTTGTCGGAACACAGAAGCCGCCTTAGCAATGTCTCCATCTAATGTTATCAATTGTTAAGGATTCCGCCAGAATTATTTTGTTGCCTTATACTTTGGAATCCCTGGTATTTCCCTATTGTCTCCCCTTGCTTAGCTGCTGCTCCCACATTCAAGAAAAAAACAACAACAACCAGAGCTTTCTTCTGTCTGCAATTACAATGGCACTCACTGCTCAAGCCTAAGGGGGAATTGTCGAGGCATTATAGACTTCAGCTGGCCTGGATTCCTGGACCAAGCTCTTCTCCACTCCATTTTTAATTAACTATTACTTATGACACCTAATCATGTTCCAATCTGTTAGCTCTCAAGCATCCATTCTGCCTCCCAATCATCATGTCTGGAATAAGTCTTACTTTAATTATTAAAATTTCTGAAGAATCATAGATTTATAGAATATTAGAGTGGGAAGAGACCATATGGGCCATTTAGTCCAACCCCCTGCCATGCAGGAAAAGTACAAAGTACCCCTGACAGATGGCTATCCAGCCTCTGTTTGAAAGCTTCCAAGGAAGGATCTTCCATCACGCTCAGAGGCAGAGAGTTCCACTACTGAACAGCTCTTACAGTCAGGAAGTGCTTCCTAATATTCAGGTAGAATCTCCTTTCCTGTAATTTGAACCCATTGCTCCAAGTCCTAGTTTCTATGTAGCAGAAAACAAGATTGCTCCCACTTCCTTATGACATCCTTTCACATATTTATACATGGCTATCATGTCTCCTCTCAACCTTCTCTTCTGCAGGCTAAACATACCCAGCTCTTTAAGACCCTTCTCACAGAGCGTGGTCTCTGGACCTGTGATAATTTTAGTTGTCCTCCTCTGGACACCTTCCAGCTTGTCAATATCTCTTTTAAACTGTAGTGCCCAGAATTGGACACAGTAATCCAGTTTTTGATTTTTTTTAGTATTCCCCGTGAATAGAGCAGAAGCGGGAGGCACCATGACTTCCCTTGATCTAGACCAGTGGTTCTCAACCTGTGGGTCCCCAGGTGTTATGGTCTACAAATCCCAGAAATCTCATCCAGTTTACTAGCTGTTATGATTTCTGGTAGTTCGAGGCCTAAAAATCTGGGGACCCACAGGTTGAGAACCACTAATCTAGATACTATATCCCTTTTGATGCAGCCTCAAATTCCATTGGCTTTTTAAGCTGCATGCATAACACTGTTGGCTCATGTTCAACTTGTTGTCCATGAAGACTCCAAGACCTTTTCACATGGACTGTTATTGAGCCTGGCATCAGCTATTCAGTATTCAGCTAAGTATAGTATCTTGCGTTTGTCCTTGTTGAAATTCATTTGTTACTTTTGGCTCAGCTCTCTAATCTGTTATGGTCATTTTGAATTCTGATCCTGTCCTCCTAATTTGGTACCATCTGCAAACTTGATAAGGATGTTCTCTAAACCTTCATCTAAGTCAGTGATTCTCAACCTGTGGTTCTCCAGGTGTTTTGGCCTACAACCCCCAGAAATCCCAGCTAGTTTACCAGCTGTTAGGAATTCTGGGAGTTGAAGGCCAAAACATGTTGAAATTAATGGCAAAATGATGTAGTTCAATATGTTTATATCATGGTATGTTTTTCTCCTGTTCTAACTTGTTAAACATGCTGTTGCATGTGTATTACTGCTTTTCTGTTGCTTTCTACAATAAAGTAGAAATGCTTTAATAACATGGCTTGTTTGCTCAGATGCATTATTTCCAGTTTGAGTCCTCATATGCCACATTTGCTGTGAACCCTTTTTAACTGCTTCTCTGCTGCGTTTTATACTTTACATCAAACCCCTTTTTTTTTGGAACAACAAAACATCTGGAGAACCACAGGTTGAAAACCACTAATCTAAGTCATTAATAAAGATGCTGAACAGTACTGGGTCCAGGACTGAACCCTGTGGCATTCCACTAGTCACTTCTTTCCGGGATGAACTGGTGAGCACCTTTGGGGTTTAAACGCTTAACCAATTACAGATCCACTTAGCATCTGTGTTAACAAGTATACGGGCAGTCCCAAGTTACAAACATCTGTCTTACAAATGACTCATAGTTAAGAACGGGAGTGCGGGAACGGAAGGGGAATTCACTCCTGGAAGAGTTATTATGGGGGAAAGGTGTCTCTGCTGAAGCTTTATCACCAAGCCTTATTTCCACAACAAGCCAATTTTTTCAAAATCCAATGATCACAGGGTCAGAAAGTGAGGAGAAATCTTGTGAACAGGGGCAGAGACAGCCAAACAAATACCACAGGGGTGTTAACCCTGCCCTGTGCTATCCATAGCTCACATGCATGCACACATGCACTAGAGTTACACTTTAAAAAGTACATGTTCTGACTTGCATACAAATTCAATTTAAGAACAAACCTACATGCTCTGTCTTGCTCGTAATTTGGGGACTGCCCATATAAGCTATGTGCAATTAAATGTCCTTGATATGATAAATTACTGCCTGTAGACCATGCTAGAGTTTGCGAAATCTATATAAATAAAAATGTAATGTTTGTTTGTGGGATTAACATAATACAAAAACCAAATTTGGCCGCAAGACACCTATTAACCCAAGTGACCATGACTTTAAAAAAAATGATTTTGTCATTTGGGAGTTTTAGTTGCTGGGATTTATAGTTAACCTACAATCAAAGAGCATTCTGAACTCCACCAATGATAAAATTGAACCAAACATGGCACACAGGACTCAACAGAAAACACTAGAGGAGTTTGTTGGACATTGACCTTGAGTTTGGGAGTTGTAGTTCATCTATATCCAGAGAGCACTGTGGACTCAAACAATGATGGATCTGGACCAAACGTGGCACAAATATTCCACATGCCCAAATATGTACACAGATGGAGTTTGGGGGAAATAGACTCTGACATTTGGGAGTTGTAGTTAGTGGGATTTATAGTTCACCTACAATCAAAGAGCATTATGAACCCCACCAACGACAGAATTGGGCCAGACTTCCCACACTCCCATGACCAACCGAAAATACTTAAGGCCATTCAGTCCAACTCCCTTCACCAGAGCAAGAAAACAATCAAAGCCCAAAGATCCATCCAGCCATAGATATATATAGATATATATGATTCACAGACACAGATATAGTATCATAGATTTGAAAGGGACCCCTAAAGAAGGACAATTATATATTGCATGTTCCAGAGTAGGCAAACCAGACAATCTCCACATCAACACTGATAAAGAAACAGCAAGAAATACTGCTTACCCACAAACATAAAGAAATTACATATATTACAAACCAACATTTTCTCATTATTTTATTTTCCAGATCACCAGACTGGGCCACAGCAATGCGTGGCAGGGGACGGGTAGTATAGTATAATTATATTTATTCTAGGCCAATGTAGTCCTTACTGTTACTTGTTTTCTGTGAAAGAACAGCTAATTCAGACTACTATGTAATTTTCTGAAACTATTTTTATGCTACCTGTCAATTTAATAACTTCCCAAATGCAAGAATTCATGTGTATGTGTGTGTAAGTTGTTTATTGTAGTTGCACAATAATAATAATAATTTTCACCTAATTAAACAGCTAGATTTACATTTAATTTAAAGCATTAGGAACAATAGAATCCCCAACACTAAAATTTTCATAAGAAGCATCAGTTAAAAACTGGATCAGATAATTAGCTGAAAGGTATGAGTAAAAAGAAAAAAAGTGGTGACAACTGTTTTCTTTATGCAAACTGCTATAGTTCCTTTATAATAAATATAGAACACACCATTGGGTGTGCATGTGGTTGAGTGCCCAAAAACTGCACACATGCCATGTTGAGTCTAATGGTGACCCATGCTCCCCATTGCTTCAGGTTAGATTGAGAGAGCATTGCACCCTCTGTGGGTCTAGCTAGTTTTGGCCACTCTCTGAATGTCATCTCATTTGGAGCTGAAAGCGGGGGGAAATACCATAGCGTTTTGTGCATTTCTGTTTTTGAAGAAAATTGATAATTTATTCACTGCCATCCCATGAGATGGACTCCATCTGTGTCTAGATAAATCCTCTGCTTACTTGACTATCACACAAGGAAAGGTAGTCTCCTCTTATACCTGTGTGTGTGCCTCTGTGTGTGTGTGTGTGTGTGTGTATATACACACACACACACACACACACACACACATATGAAACTTTACCATTGCCAAATCCCAGATCTAGTTTTTAAAAATTACTTTTAAAGTTGCATGCAAGATGATAAATGACAACAAAAGGCACATTTAAAGTATGCCCACAAGAATGGCCACACTTTCATGTCACTAAAACGATCTACAACAGAGAAATCCAACCAATCCCACTCCATCTTAAAATAAGCGCCTCTAGCCATTTCTGTGTGAATGGGAAGCTCTGAAGTCAATTGCTCCCCAACTCTAAAACAAACAAACAAAAAAACCAGTTTTTGCACACTTTAGAAATGGAGTCCTATGGGCAACTCTTGTACTCTTGTATTAACAACAACAACAACAACAATTTTATTTTTGTAACCCACCTCCATCTCCCCAAACAGACTCGAGGCGGCTTACATATGACACAAAGTGCCAAAAACAATGCATAAAAAGAACACACAGTGCAATACAAAAGTAAAACCAATAACATATAAAATAACAATTTAAAACTCAAAACAACACCCAATAACCTATGGTGACAATGTCTGTAAAACATGGTCAAACTGTAAACAGACAAGGGACTGGGATCGTGCAAATTATAGCTAAGAACACCGGCATGGGATGAAAGTGCAATTCTGTGTCATAATTGCAGACCATTGGGACTAGACATTTTCAAAGACTTGTTTAAATTTCCATGTCTTCAAGGTCTACATCCAAGTGTTATTTGTGAAAGAAGTCAAGATCATTGTTAGTTGCAGTGTTTGACCATCACTGCTCTGGGCAGAATGAGTAAAGCTCCAGATGTGAGAGGTCTCTTTTTAGAGCAAAGCATTGTGAGTGTCCCAGAAGATTACTGGGTTCTTCAGAGGAGGCATTTGAGGCCTATCTAGCTTAGGGGAGGTGTCTGCCAGCTGTTCATATGCTGCAGTATTGCCAGATCAGGAAAGTATATGTCCTCAGTGCTAGCCAATACTCTGCTCTGAACAGACTGGATGCTTTCTGGCTGGCTGGAATTTGTTGAGCAATGAGTGAAGATTTTTAGAGCAACTGGCACCAGACTTCTCAGTCAAGATGGAGTCTCTTCACTACACCTTGCACGCTACCATCTAGGGCAGGATCTCAACTGATTCTATGATGCAACTGAGTAAAATTCTACATTGGAAGTACAGTGTTCCCTCACTTAGATGGCGTCTAAGAGGTGACTTGATCGAAGTGTATAAAATCATGCATGGGATAGAAAAGGTGAATAAAGAAAAATTATTTTCTTTGTCACAAAACACTAGGACTAGAGGGCACTCCCTGAAGCTCCAAGGTAGGAAAATTAGGACTAATAAAGGGAAATATGTCTTCACCCAGAGGGTCATTGGGTTATGGAATTTACTTCCAGAAGAGGTTGTGACAGCTGTCAGCCTGAACAACTTCAAGGCAGGATTAGACAGATTCATGGATACCAAGTGTATCGGTAGTTACTGAAAAGGACATTCAAGTGCCACCTCGGAGTTGGTTGAGGTAGGCAGGATTTCCCTGGGTACTGGTTGTGGGGGGTCGGGAGCAGGTCAGGGTTTTGCCCTCCCTTCTGCTCGAGATCCCCGTGTACAACTGGGGGCCACTGTGTGATACAGAATGCTGGACTAGATGGGCTGAGGTCCGATTCAGCATGGCTCTTCTTATGTTCTTATGTTCTATTGCGGGGGTTACGTTCCAGGGCCTCCTGCAATAAGTGAAAAACCGCGATGTAGGGGTGCTCTATTTTAATATTTATACGTTATTTTAGTAGTTATACACTATTTTAAGTGTATAATGTGAAGGAAAGGAAGGAAAGGCCCTTCAAGGCTGGAAGGAGGGAGGACTGAGGAGGGAAAGTACCTTGGAGAGCAGTGGCAGCAGCAAAACCCCACAAAACAGCAAAAATACCATGATATATATTTTAAATTAATATTTTTTGAAATCCACAAAACAGCGAGTCCACAATAAGCAAATCGCAAAGTAGCAAGGGAACACTGTAACCCAGTAAGATATTGATGCAGGTTGGAGGTTGGTGGATGAAGATTGAAAAGAGAAAATTTACACATACTATAAATAGTGTGTTAGTATTTCTGCTATTTGTACTATTACTGCAGCTTAAGAAAGAAAAGCCTTGTGTTGGAACCAACAGCTTTGTGTGTTTGTGTGTGATGTTTTTGTTCCTGAGGGAACTACTTCATTGCAATAAGGCATTTGGCTTACTAACAGGAGTGAAGAGTGCTTCTCCACAACAGGGAATTTCATGCTGATTTGAACCCCTGACAGGAACTAGATCCCTGGAAAAGTGAAAAACTGCAAACAGCTGTTTCAGAGGAAGGAACTGGCAGAACCCCCTTTAAGTATTCCTTGCCAAAGGAAAACCCTTCATGGGGTGTAATAAATCATCAGACCACTTGGAAGTCACACACTCAGATATACACATATAAAGGAAAACTAATGATAAATTTTAAAATTCACTGTACGCCTTGTTTTTGTTTCGTGTATTTTGATACGTATGTTATGGAGGTATGTTTTAATATGTGTATTTTACGGAGTGTTTTAAAATTATTACGTGTTTATGTTATAGTAATGCTGTAACCTGAGTTGAGCCGTGAGAAGAGGCGGGCAAGAAATAAAACTACTACTACTGTTATTGCTACTATTATTATTAGAATCATAGAATCATGGGCTATCCAGTCCAACCCCCTGCCAAAAGGCAGGAAAATCACATTCAAATCATCCCCAACAGATGGCTATCTAGCCTCCATTTAAAAACCTCCAAAGAAGAAGACACCATCACACTCCAGGGCATAGAGTTCCACTGATGAACAGCTCTCACAGTCAGGAAGTTCTTCCTAATGTTCAGATGAAATCTCCTTTCCTGTAGTTTGAAGCCATTGCTCCGCGTCTTAGTCTCCAGGGCAGCAGAAAACAAGCTTGCTCCCTCCTTCCTATGACTTCTCCTCACACATTTCTACATGGCCATCATGTCTCCTCTCAGCTTTGTCTTCTGCAGGCAAAACATCCCCAGCTCTTTAAGCCGCTCCTCATAGGGCTTGTTCTCCAGGCTCTTGATCATTTTAGTTGCCCTCCTCTGGACACATTCCAGCTTGTTAACATCTCCCTTCAATTGTGCCTCCCAGAATTGGACACAGTATTCCAGGCGTGGTCTGACCAAGGCAGAATAGAGGGGATAGCATGACTTCCCTAGATCTAAGCACTATACTCCTATTTATGCAGGCCAAAATCCCATTGGCTTCTTTTTTTGCCATCGCATGACATTGTTAGGTCATGTTTAACATGTTGTCCACAAGGACTCCAATATCTTTTTCACACGTGCTGCTGTTGAGCCAGGCATCCCCCATTCTGTATATTTGCATTTCATTTTTTCTGCCTAAGTGGAGTGTTTTGCATTTGTCACTGTTGAACTTCATTTTGTTAGTTTTGGCCCTTCTCTCTAATCTGTTAAGATCATTTTGAATTCTGCTCCTGTCTTCTGGAGTATTATCTATTCCTCCCAGTATTAAAACTAAGCAAAGTAGGCATTTTAA
Source organism: Anolis apletophallus (assembly GCA_030556195.1). Lineage (NCBI taxonomy): Eukaryota > Metazoa > Chordata > Lepidosauria > Squamata > Anolidae > Anolis > Anolis apletophallus. The sequence continues at coordinate 79,084,974 of JARBWK010000012.1, read as the reverse complement.
CAAGGTACCACGACTTTAAAAAAATAGCAGCATATTCGCCATCCTTGCTTTTGAAGTGTGTTCTAGGACAGGCTGGTCATCTTATCAGCAGAAAGAACAAGTAGGTATCTCACGTAGCATAAATAAAGCAGCAGACTCATGTTAATGCTAATGTGCCCACAGTTTGAGCCAAAAGCTTTTCAGGCTTATTACAGCACACTGGGCATGGAGCCTATCCATATAAATGTCTCAATCACATTAAAGTTATTGATTGCCCCTTTGGACTTATCTTCAGACATGGGAGCTTGGTGATACAGTTTCCACTCTCTGGAGTCTAAATTTTGGATGCTGTGAGGTGAATTGTTATAATGTAAGAGCCAATATGTCAAGCAATGAATTAGATACTTCATTTTCAAAAATGCTAAAACATATTCTTATATAAAAACACTTTCAGCTGAGTTTCGCCCCTTTTCTTTTAACCTGTGTTCCAAATTGGCATAGTCGGTTACTTCTGGAACATTTGCAAGAGACCCAAAATATTTGAATAGGCATATGGATAAATACAAGTGTTGTTTACAATACAGCTCATGTCACTTTAGGTTAATGTACAGAAATATTTTCTGATAAATTATGTTTCTCCTATTTTTATAATAGAAATGTTATCTAAAACAACTATCAGGCTGAGAAGCTGGATTGAGACCTTGAAGACCTGCATCTATACTACACTTCTCATAAAATGAAACACATTTTTTGTCCCCACGCACTCTCCAAGCTTCATAAGGATTCTTTCACCATGTGTTGGGGCCTTCCTGAGCAATTTTAAGCTCAGGAGAGATCTTAACAGCACGAAATGAGTGGGAGTCATTTCCTGTCCACTTTTTTTAAAGACCTCTCCCCAGAGCCATACTTTGTCCACCCCTTCTTTAAGAGAACATTGAAATCCCTATTTTGCTATCCTCACATGCTATTTCTTAACTTAAAGCAGTGGTTCCCTACCTGTAGTCCTCCAGGTGTTTTGAACTTCAGCTTCCCCAATTCCTAATTGCTGGCAAACTGGCTGGGATTTCTGGGAGTTGAAGTCCAAAACAGCTAGAGGACCAAATGTTCGGAACCACTGACTGAAAGGGTAATCAGTTGTGGACTTCACTTTCGTTATAAAAACAAACCAAATGTTAGCCACCCCGAGTCCCCATTGGGGAGATGGTGTTGGGGTATAAATAACATTTATTATTATTATTATTAGGCGCAGATATGACAGTCTGAGATCTATGAGTATTTTTATTACCATATACACTCCTGTATAAGTTGATCTTGTGTATAAATCAAGAACAGATATTGAGGCCGTGATTATTGACTGCAGTAGCACAGTGGATTAAACCCTTGTGCTGCTGAACTGCTGACCTGAAAGTTGGCAGTTCAAATCTGCGATATGGGGTGAGCTCCTGTCTGTCGGCTCCAGCTCCTGCCAACCTAACAATTCGAAAACATGCAAATGTGAGTAGATAAATAGGTACTGCTTCTGTGAGGAAAGGTAAAGAAACACTCCAACCCACACAACCAGGAGAGGACAACGCTCGCTCCTTGGCTTGAAAATGGAGAAAGCACCTCCCCAGAGCCAGAGATGTGCACTGTCTCTAGAAACCGGAAATGAAAGGAGAAGTTTCTGCATTTGTTTGTGTTTGTGTGTCTCATTGCATATGATTTTAAAGGCACTGAATGTTTGCCTATGTATGTAAATGTTATAATCCGCTCTGAGTCCCCTAGGGGAGAAGGGTGGAATATGAAGAAAGTGTATTATTATTATTATGATATGACTTTGAGATGGGCCCCAAGTTGAAATGTTTTAAAAATGTGGAGAGAAAAATGTGCTGGCATCTCTCGGGGGCAGTTGCCCCTAGCTGCCACCACTGCAATTTTTCTGCCTAGGCTATCAAGTTTTCTAGAAGCAGCACCTCATTGGAAAGGAGTCAGTTCAGCTTTTGGGATCTCCCAAGACAGACTGAGCTGTCACCTTTTCCCACTTAATTCAGAGAAAGGGATAGTTTCTTTTTTATATATAAGAATTAAAGTACATTACATAGATAAGTTGACCTGAGAGTTTTACGGTTTATTTTTTTGTTAAAAATTTTGTGACTTATAGATGAGAATTTTATATTTAGACTGGGGTCCCATCTCCAAGATATTGCGTTATATATGTATGTATGTGAATTCAGGTATTCCAAAATCCTAAACAAATCCCAGCAATTGAAACACTTCTTGTTCCAATCATTTTGGATAAGAGATACTCAACCTGTATAAGTTAATTATAAATTGAATTCTCAGAAGCCAATTATTCACAGCTCTGAATACTTTCCTTTTTATCATTTCTTTGACATGCTGTGCTATGCATGTGCATGTGTGAAGACATGTGAAGTCTAGCAAGCTCATGACTTTGGAAGTTTGGCTACTTTTGGGTTAATTTACACAGTAGCATCAATGTATTCTGATATCATTTTAACAGCTATGGATCAACTATGGAATGATGGGAGTTATAGTTTCATGAGGTTTTTAGCCTTCTCTGCTAAACAGCATTGGTGTCACAACAGACGACATCTTCCAGCATTCCTTAGCATTGAGCCATGGCAATTGAAGTATGAAATTGCATTAATTCTACAGTGTCAATGCACTCTTTGTCTTCAGCTCTCATTTCTCAATATAAAGACAGGAAATTGATGTCTTGTCGTTGTAACTATTGCCATTTTGTTTGTTTTTGTGAACTGCTTAAAACACAAAGTATTACAAACAAATTAACCGAATATTTATATAGTCACTTTAATACAAACATCAAAGAGTTGCATTGTAAAACAACTATATTGATGTCTGCCTTTTAAAACACAGTCAATAATTCCTAACAAAATAAGGTCATCTTAAATCTTTTGAGTTTTAATTCAGGTACTGCCAGTAAAGCACTTAAAAGGTTACTATTTCTGCTGTGACTAGTTATACACAGTCACTGATCATTGGAATTCTTATGGTATAGTGTAGTCCAATGGATAATACCCTCCTTCATTTCTTCATTTGTATGAATACTAAGGACATTGTCTTGACTTGGCCTGGGTGATGGAATAAGTTAGTTTGCGGAGGGGTTGGCCTAATGTCTGGTGTACAATATGCTTTTTTAGGTCACTATATCGCCCATGGAAACTTGTGGGACACACAAAGTGCATTCATGTGATGTCATATGATGTCACTGATAATGCAGTCATGCACTTTTGGTTCCAAGGCAGTCACTGAAACCACATTGTCACAGTTCAAACCAGGAACACTTTGGCACAGTATGCAAGGAAAGAAGTGCATGAGCACGTAATGTGTACATAGTGGTTTTGAACATTATTAGTATATGTTTTATACACTGCTTTTTCTCTCTTAAAGGAGATTCAGAGCGGATTGTAATTTTTTATTGACAGTCTCTGTGAATCCTTGTGCTTTAGAGATATGCCAAAGGAAATACTGAAAAGGCACAAATGGCGTGTCATGGTCCTCTATTCTTTCAGAATATTTCATATTCCAGTTTTAGGGTTCAGTACAATTCTAATTTGAATTTAGTGACATCTTAAATAAGTGAATATGCTTTGGAATACATATTTGACTATGTTTAATTGCATCACATTCATATGCTTATACAAATTCTGGCAAGGCTTCCCTGTCCGAACATATCCCCTTCTATGAACCACTTTGGGGGTTAAGATCTTCTGGGGAGGCCCTGCTCTCCATCCCACCTCCTTTACAGGCGCGATTGGTGGAGACAAGAGACAGGGCCTTTCCCAGTGGTGGCCCCTCAGCTTTGGAACCTTTTCCTCAGTGAAAGTAGATCAGCTCCCTCCTCCTGACCTTTAGAAAGAAATCAAAAACTTGGCTATGGGACCAAGCCTTTGGAAATTAACTCAGTGCAATAAGTGGATACAAAACAAGTCAAACATGATTGGTATGGCTCCTGGACCATGGCTTTGGAATTGTGTGGTTTTAACAATTGGTTTTTAATGTATAGATGTTTTAAACTCGAATGATTTTAATGTATATGTGTTTGTTACATGTTTGTTTACACGACATTGAATTGTTGCCAATTTGTAAGCTGCCCTGAGTCCCCTTCAGGGTGAGAAGGGCAGGATGTCAATACAGCAAATAAATAAATAAATAAATAAAAATATGAATGTCCTGTTTATATGTGAGTTACTATCTACCATGTACTATTTATGATAAGATTTGAAAATATGGGATATCTTTGTTTCCTGTTCTTTTTTTAAAAAAAACCCCAAAAAACTTGCAGCATCTATTACATTTTGTAGTTTTTGTGTACATCAAGGACGTTTACTATATATTTATACAGTAGTGTCCATTACTCAAAGACAGTTTCAGCACTGGAAAGCAAAAAAAATATTAGTTTAGAATTGGCATTTTTCAGCCATGTCATTATCAACAAAAGACCAGTTGATTTTGAGAGAATGATTGCCCATTGCTTTCTACCTATGCCTCTTCTTTTTGCCTGTATATGAATTTCAGAATGGCCACATTTGGGTATTCCAAATTTCACACTCCTTAATTATACCATCCTTGTGTAAAAACCTGCATTGCCTTGATAGGGTGCAGTCTTTTTAAAGGTAGTTCTGCCAAGAAGTACCTTCTTCCACACTATAATGAAAAACTTGCCCTTAAGCAGACATGGCCTCCCACACCCATATTTTTGGTATCTTCATCCTTATTATACATCATGCCAGAAACAGCAGAGAAATATAAATGAACTGTCTGGAAAGTGTCAGGAATCATTACAGTGATAGGTAGATGTGTAGGAGGAGACTGAGTATTTGCACTTTCCTTACCAGAAGCATTTGAAACTTTAATTGCAAAACCACTGAGGTGCAGCTGTGCTCCAAAATCCTCATTGTTTTAAGATGTTTTAAACATTTATGAGAAATAGTTGCAGATGCATTTTAGTGGTGCTTCCAGGGGAGAACTCTTTCATATATTTTATATATAAGAGATGTTGCTTAAAAGCACGTAATTGCTAGACTGTTCATACAACTAGGGCAGGTGTCCTTTGGTCATTATAAATCATAAAAATTGAAAGGTAAAAAATTGTTTTCTTGTGCAGTAATTTTGGATTAGAACAAACCCATGAAAAGAGCCTTATGCAGTTTTAGGTTTCTTTGCTTGTATTGGGTTGGGGGGTGGGGTTGGGGTATGGGAATTGTCATCCAAACATAACATTATTAAGCTGTAGTAAAAGTTCCTTGCTGGATTCAACATTTGGAACAAAAACATGGGTCAGAAGTTCCTAATACTCAAATGTCGTCTTACTTTGCTTAGTGATCAGTTTGGTGCTCTGTGTTCTTTCCTTGGGGCTTTTTTTGTGTCAGAAGTGACTTGAGAAATTGCAAGTCACTTCTAGTTTGAGAGACTTGGCTGTCTGCAAGGATGTTGCCCAGGGGACACCCTGATGATGTTTTAGCATCCTGTGGGAGACTTCCCTTATGTCCCTGCACGAGAAGCTAGACCTCGACAGACAGGAGCTTATCCTGCTCCCCGGATTCGGATTGCCAATCTGTCGATCAGCCAGTCCTGCCAGCACAAAGGTTTAACCCATTGTGCTGCCGGGGGCTGAATTGAACTGAATATAAAAACAAATCAGAAGAAACATCTATGAATGTTTCTCTTAATAGACTTTGTAATTATCCTTTTCATATCCTGTCCAATATTTCTTCCACATGATATATGATAAAGCACTTTGATATTCATTCATCTGCCATGGCTGCATCAGTGCATCCTGTCAAAACATGGGATGTGCAGTCTGATGAAGCACTGGAACTCTCTGACAGAGCAAAATATCTATAAAACTGCAAATCCCTGTTTGGATCCAGTTGAGGTGCCTCAAAAGTGCTGTAACTGTGTAGTGTGGAGGAGACCTTAAAGCAGAGGTGAAGATTGGTAACACAATGATGTTTATCCAGCAAGCTCATTCCCCCCACCCCACCTGAGCTTATCTCATCCTGACTGAAATCTTTTTAAAAAGCTGATTACATCTGTCATTATTGTCAAATATGATTATGCAACACTTTTAAGACACACCTCAGTCACCAAGCCACGCAAGAATAAATGGATCTGTAATGGGGTGATGCCTTGCCTGTGTGTAGATAAGTAACACTAACATGACAACAGTTGTCACAGGAATTGTATTCAAGTGGACAATTTTCTAAATGGAATTCTGCTTAAGACGACTCAGTCGTATTGTTACTTGGGTTGACCCATCAAATAATGGGATTTCCCGGTCTGTCGACTCATCGATTAGTCCCCTCTAATGGGAATAACCTATAGAATTCAGATTAGAATACTGATACTAATAAAAGAGAATGAAGTGGAGAACTGTAATTGAAACACTAACACCACCTCTTCCACTGTATCGCATGGTCATTTAATCCTTTGGAACAAATTTTGAGGAAGTACGTGAAGCTGCAGGTCAGTATTTGCCGACCTTCCTAATGCTGCAACCCCTTAATATAGTTCCTCATGTTGTGGTGACCCCAACCATAAAATTAAACCATACAATGGCCACAGATCACGACACATTGCCTCTACAAATAATACCCAGAATCTCACAGAAATAAAATATACCAGTACTTAATAACAATGCAATCAAAATTAAGAAGATGCATATCCTCATATTGTCAATTTGGGAGAAAATGTACATGGACAAAATGGAGATACACACTTTAGGATCCATAGATCTGGAAGATAGAGCAATAAGATTTTAGGCATTTCAGCTTGGAAGATCACAGCCTCTCTGATTTGGCTTTGTTAGACAAAAGGGAGAATTTTTGGACATAGCTTCAGTTTAGAACAGTGGTTCTCAACCTGTTTTTTGACAAGGGACCATTTTGACCAGAGACCACTTGACCAAGGACCACTTTGACCAGGGATCATTCTCCAACATTAATACCAAAAGGGATACGAATCAGTTTTTGGTCAACTTTAGATTTGATTTGGTTATTTGGGGTGCTGATTCAGAAAATTGCATTGGATAGACCACATCAGCTCTAGTTTTTGATACAGAACATATGCCATCCAGTAATCGCCATCTGATCGCCCACAAAAAACCATATTTAATAATGTAGAGCTGATGTGGTAGTAGTAATCTTTCGTGAGTGGTCAGTCTCTCCACTCCTGACATCCTCGTTGCCTCAGCACTATAAGAGGGTTTTGCGAGACCAGTCACTTTCGTTGGTCTGTGATTTTGAGGCAACGGTGTAGTAATGGTGAAGAAGTGGACCATATTTTCATTTTTGGGGACCACTGGTGGCCATGGACCACAGGTTTGGAACCACTGCTTTAGAAGATAATATCTACATTCACTAAGAATACTGGTAAACTGCTGCTTGATATGCAGCCCAGTGACATCTTTAGCAACTGGAGAAGGTAGAAGCTGGAAGATTTTGCTCTTGAATTTCACATTCTGTTTGTTAATCGCTTCCCCCTCCTCTGTCTATACACCCCCCCCCCATTGCAATCCATTACCAGTAAAAAAATCCAAACCTCTGACTTGTCTTAAACATCTACTGTCTCCTTTAATCTTCACTGTACAAAGCACCATTTCCTCAGAAATGTCTGTTGCTTCTTGTTATGCCCCATGAAGAAACAACACTATATGCTTGAAACAGTGCAGAGGCAAATATACAGATAAAGTGATAGTCTACAATTAATTACTTTGTGAATATGTGGTTGCAGGTAACTCATGTGAAATGGATACATGCTGTTGGTAATGTTCTTTTAAAAATTGATATGACGCTGGAGGCTGGTGAGAATTTAGTTTAGTTTATAACAAATAGGAATCTGAAGGTGTCTGAAATAATAGTGATAAGTTTTGTGATTTTTTTTTCATTTCAAAAAGGCATCCTGTTGGTTTCAATGCAAATATTAGTGTTTTCACTTGTTTTATTCAGTTCCCTGTTGTGCTGTCATTGTACAAGTTAGATGAAAGAATATCAGGCTTTTTACATTTGAAAAGCACAGCAGGCATTTGCTTCCTTGTGGTGAATAAAATGACTGCATTCTGGTCTGACTGCACTGAATCGTTTTAGTTGGGATCTTGATAAACTACTATTTGTTATAAAGAAATGGGATCACATTCTCTTTATCTCTCTTTCTCCTATACATTTATGAGGTGGGATTTTTAGTTCACTTTTACTACATGTTATCGGAAGTTTGCATTTTTTCCAAACCTGGCAAATTATGGTTCATGAAAGTGTATTCCATTCTTCTCCTTGCCTATGAAGACTGAAGTTAAGCCATTTTTGAAAAGGATCAAGAAGCCTGGGAGTTATAAAATATGATAGTCTTCTCTCTGTTAATTAAAAAGAAGGTCGTTAACGCTCTGTGTCTTCACTCCACTTTAGCATTAAAATCAGTGCATTTGCCAATATTAGTTATACATAGGATTGCACTGTAAGCCATCAATGTATTTGATGATTGTGACCCAAATCCAATTGTTTATCTTCAATAGAATAGACAAATTAAAATCAATGGCATTTGCATAAGAGTTCAGTTATCAAATTCCCATTGATTCATTGGGTTTGTTGTAGTTGGGAGGAATAATTGGATTTTTCTCGTCTCAGCTTCGTTTATATTTTTTCAAGTCTGAATAAGCTGATAAGCCAAAAATGGTACTCAATTCAAGCTATGGGGAGATGTTCTTGTTCCATTTCCAAGCCGAGGAGCTTGTTGTCCGTAGACACCTCCTGGTCGTGTTTTGCTGGCATGGCTGCATGGACACCTTTATTACCTTCCCACCAAAGTGGTACCTATTTGCATGTTTTCGAATTGCTAGGGTATGACCTTTATCTCAGCCATATTGTTTTATTATATTGTTTATGATTGTGTCATGTTTTATTATTTTTATTTGATCGATTTAACTGTGTCTTTGTTTTTATGTGTAATTTTTGGGCTTGTCCCTTTGTAAGCTGCTCCGAGTCCCCTAGGGAAGATAGTGGTGGGTTATAAAAATAAAGTTGCTGTTGTTATTTTTATTATTATTTTACTGACACAAAAACACAGTATGTCACAGCAAACAAGATCTATATGTTGGATTTTATATCACAAAGTTGAACACAGTTTGTGATTTTGCCAATGTTTATTGTTTCCAAATGCCGGCTGAGATCTTTTGGCATGGCGCCCAGTTTGCTGATGACCACTGGGACGGCCTGTACTGGTTTATACCAGAGCCTTTGCAGTTCATTATTTATAGGTATTATAATTATTATTATTATAGATTGGCAGAAGCTAGGGTAAACAGCGGGAGCTCATCCTGACCCGTGATTTTGAACTGCCAACCTTTAGGTCAGCAGATTCAACAGTTCAATGTTTTAACCCAGGAGTGCTCACACTTTTTCAGTATGCGAGCTACTTATAAAACAACCAAGTCAAAATGATCTACCTACCCACTACAAAAATGTGAAACATATAACACAATATCTGCTTTGAACTGGGTTTTCTGAGTCCACACTGCCATATAATCTGATTCAAAGCAGATAACATGGGATTTTATTCAACTGTGTGGAAAGGACCTCAGATAACCCAGGGGAGCCGGCGGGACGGGACTGAGCCTTCCTCCCGCCCTGCCTGCGATCTACCAGAGCGCCCTACGCAATCTACCAGTAGATCGCGATCTACCTAATGAGTACCCCTGTTTTAACCCATTGTGCCACCACGGTTTATATTATTGAATCTGGTTTACGCTTGTTTTGGTGTTTAACCTGGAACTAAACTTTCTCTAGGCTCTTGATAACACAAACATTCTACAATGCAAAGAACTTTCTGCATTATATTGTAATTACTTTTTATACTTTATATGGTATTTTTACAACGTTGAGAATGACAAATGTGAGGTGATTGATAATCCAAGCGATTCACCCTTGTTGATGCCAGATGTTATCATCTTATTAAGGTTTGTGGAATGATCAAGTGGCCCAACATGTTACATCTGTGGTGTCTAGTAGGCATGGTTAGGGCCAGTGGGAATCTTTGCAATTCAGATTAAATTTGGATCAAATTCCTTTTTGAAGTGATTATGAAGCGATTTGGGAACCCAGAAGTAACCTTGCCATTTCGAAGCCTCTGTCGCCATCTTTGTTCCATCTCAGGAAGTAAATTGGAAATGACTCAGCGTTTGGAGGCAAGCAGCAGCTTGCATGTTGCGATGCTTGCCTCCAGCCAATGAGGGGAAACCATGTGGGGAGGGGTTTTGGCATGGCAGCCATTGCCCTTTAAAAAGGGCTGCATGTGCCTCGTGGGCTCATTGTGAGCTGGGGACGCGAATGGGAAGGGAGCTTGGGTGGGAAAGGTGCCCCCGCTTGGAACAACAGGGTTAGGGAAGGGAACAAATTGAGAAGAACGGCTGGTAGCAGGCCCCTTGCCTGCGAGGCTTACTTGTGTGTGGAGAGGGAAGAAGGGCAGGGCAGGGCAGCACATAAGGGCAGCTGGGACATTCTTCTCTTGCCTGCCACTGCCAATTTCCCTTTTAGAAGCAGTGAATTAAACTTTCAAAACATCTCAATCCCCTTTGGGTTACAGTTTGGATTTTGGAATCCCAGGAAGTCCCTTTGGACTTTGGAAATCCCCCTTTCTGCTAATAATTCCCTTCCTGAAGCAGGGAATACAAGGTTTAAGTAACGAGGAGAACTAATAAACAATGATAATAGTATATTTGTATTCTATCTAATATATATCACCAAACATATAAATGCAACATGCAATGCAATATCTCGGAGCACAAGTCAATAACATAATAGATACCCTACATGGGTTAGAGCAGTGTTTCTCAACCTTTTTTGAGCTGAGGCACACTTTTAACATTTAAAAAATCCTGGGGCACACCACCAACCAAAACGACACAAAATGACACTCTGAGGCAGAGAGTTCCACTGCTGAACAGCTCTCACAGTCAGGAAGTTCTTCCTAATGTTCACCCTCTTACACAGACATGCTTCCCTGTGATGTTTGCTTTTCTGCCTGTGCTGCTGCTGTGCTCTCTCTCTCTCTATAAATGTAATGTTCATTTGTGGGATTAACAGAACTCAAAAACCACTGGACAAATTGCTGCCAAATCTGGCCACAAAACACACTAATACTAACCCAAGGAGGGAACATCAGTCAAAAAATTGATTTTGTCATTTGGGAGTTGTAGTTGCTGGAATTTATAGTTACCACACAATCAAAGAGCATTCTGAACTCCACCAATTATGGAATGGAATCAAACTTCCCACACAAAACTCCCATAACCAAGAGAAAATACTATAAGAGTTTGGTGGGCATCGACCTTGAGTTTTGGAGTTGTAGTTCACCTATATCCAGAGAGCACTGTGGACTCAAACAATTTTGAATCAGGACCAAAGTTGGCATGAATACTTAATATGCCCAAATGTTAACACAGGTGGAGTTTGGGGAAAATAGATCTTGACAGGATCACGGGGAAGGCGAGGGAGGCGTCCCGCGAGGCCGCCCTCGCGGGAAGCAACCCCTGCCTGTCCCCCAGCACCCTTGCCGGCGGCAGGAGCACGGGGAAGGCGAGAGGCCTCCAGCGAGGTCAGCCTCGCGGGAAGCAACCCCCGCTTGTCCCACAGCACCCTTGCCGGCAGCAGGAGCAAACCCCTGCCTGTTCCCCAGCACCCTTGCTGGCGGCAGGAGCGCGAGGAAGGCGAGGCGTCCCGCGAGGCCGCCCTCGCGGGAAGCAACCCCTGCCTGTTCCCCAGCACCCTTGCCGGCGGCAGGAGCGCGGGAAGGCGAGGAGGCGTCCCGCGAGGCCGCCCTCGCGGGAAGCAACCCCTGCCTGTTCCCCCAGCACCCTTGCCGGCGGCAGGAGCGCGAAGGAAGGCGGGAGGCATCCCGCGAGGCCGCCCTCGCGGAAGCAACCCCTGCCTGTCCCCCAGCACCCTTGCCGGCGGCAGGAGCGCGGGGAAGGCGAGGGAGGCGTCCCGCGAGGCCGGCCTCGCGGGAAGCAACCCCTGCCTGTCCCCCAGCACCCTTGCCGGCGGCAGGAGCGCGGGGAAGGCGAGGGAGGCGTCCCGCGAGGCCGCCCTCGCGGGAAGCAACCCCTGCCTGTCCCCCAGCACCCTTGCCGGTGGCAGGAGCGCGGGGAAGGCGAGGGAGGCGTCCTGCGAGGCCGCCCTCGCGGGAAGCAACCCCTGCCTGTTCCCCAGCACCCTTGCCGGCGGCAGGAGCGCGGGAAGGCGAGGAGGCATCCCGCGAGGCCGCCCTCGCGGGAAGCAACCCCTGCCTGTTCCCCAGCACCCTTGCCGGTGGCAGGAGCGCGGGGAAGGCGAGGGAGGCGTCCTGCGAGGCCGGCCTCGCGGGAAGCAACCCCCGCCTGTCCCCCAGCACCCTTGCCGGTGGCAGGAGCGCGGGGAAGGCAAAGAGAAGGGCCTGTTTCCCACGGGGAGCCGTTCTTCCGGGTCCCGGCTCTGCCGGGCTGAGCCGGGAGAGGGGCTCCCCGAGGTGCCCAGGTTCCCGCCTCCTCCTCCTCCGGAAGTGAGCTCACTTCCAGAGGAGGAGGAGGAGAGCGTTGCCCGGCCCCTCCCCTCCTGAGCCTCCCCGGCCTCTCTAGGTCCTAGAGAGGATCGGGTTTCCCAACCGCTCACCCGCGATCAGCTGGTGTGCCGCAGGAAAACCTCGGAGGGGGAAGAAAGGCGGGGGGAAGAGGTTTTCTTGCGGCACACCAGCTGATTGCTCACGTCACACTAGTGTGCCGGGGCACAGCGGTTGACAATGACTGGGTTAGAGAGACGCCTGATTGTTCACAATACATAAAGAGCATTCATATCTCTGAGTAGAGAGTCCCAAAAGAGAGTTCCTTCGCAAATAATATCATAAAGTCCCAATTCTTCAGGAGGAAAAGTAAAAGAATAATGTCTATTCACAAGCGGAGTACTCTCACAGCGGCCCGACGATCTCGTGGCTGCGTGCGCTGAATCGTTTCACCGTTTGAAGGCTTTTTCTAGACCGGGGACGTCTTTCGGCGCTCCAATATAGCAACAAATCTTAGTACATCAAGGGAAAATCATAAAGAGGCATCAGGCCTTCTCTGGTCAAATCATGGAAATCATGATTTGACCAGAGAAGGCCTGATGCCTCTTCATTATTTTCCCTTGATGTACTAAGATTTGTTGCTATATTGGAGCGCCGAAAGACGTCCCCGGTCTAGAAAAAGCCTTCAAACGGCGAAACGATTCAGCGCACGCATCCACGAGATCGTCGGCCGCTGTGAGAGTGCTCCGCTTGTGAATAGACATTATTCTTTTTACTTTTTCCTCTTGAAGAATTGGGACTTTATGATATTATTTGCAAAGGAACTCTCTTTTGGGACTCTCTACTCAGAGATATGAATGCTCTTTATGTATTATGAACAATCAGGCGTCTCTCTAACCCATGTAGGGTATCTATTATGTTATTGACTTGTGCTCCGAGATATTGCATTGCATGTTGCATTTATATGTTTGGTGATATATATTAGATAGAATACAAATATACTATTATCATTGTTTATTGGTTCTCCTCGTTGCTTACATTTTTCAAGCAACCCCGCACTACTCTTTACCCAATACAAGGTTTAAGACCTTTTCCTCTCCTGGGGTTTGACTTCTGTGCTTTTGACAAACAAGAAATCCCCTTATCTGCTAATAATTCCCTTTCTGAAGCAGGGAATACAAGATTTAAGACCATTTCCTCTCCTTGGGGTTAGACTTCTTTGCTTTGCAAAACCAGAAATCCCCTTAGCTGCTAATAATTTCCTTGCTGAACGACAGAATACAAGTTTTAAGACCATTTCCTCTCCTGGGGGTTGACTTCTGTGCTTTGGAAAACAAGAAATCCCCGGTTTCTGATAATAATTCCCTTCCTGAAGCAGGGAATACAAGTTTTAAGGCCCTTTCCTCTCCTGGGGTTTGACTTCTGTGCTTTGGAAAACAAGAAATCCCATTATCTGCTAATAATTTCCTTGGGAAAACACACAAAGTTTGGAGGCCCCTTTGTCTGCTTGGGGTTACACATTGTACTTTTGGAAACTAGAAATCTCCTAATCTAATAATTTTCTTGGGGAACCACACCATACAACTTTGGAGCCTTCTTTCTCCACTTTGGGGTTATATGTTGTACTTTTGGGAACAAGCAATCTCCTATAATTTGCTAATAATTTCCTTGGGTTGGGGCAGGGTTGAACAGTGGCCTGGCCTCCGCTTCTCTTGGAAACAAGCAAATGCAATAAATTAATTTAATGTTATGAGATAAATTCCATTTTCTCATATTCAGAGAGATGTGCTCTAGAGTCTAGACAAATATGCAAAACAGAGAGATAGATTTAAATTTTCCAAAAGAATCCTGGAGGCAGCACATTTCTTCTTCTTGCAATATTCCTTATTAGATTACTGAAATTACTTTAAAAATTGTCAAAGACCCAGGGATCTTCTAAACACATTGAAAGTTAGTATGCTGACAGAGGAGAATGTTTTCTACCACTGTGGCAAGTTTTGTCAGTAGCAGTCTAAAAATGAGGGAAAGGAAATCCCCCAAGTTTTGCCTGTCCCGTTTGCAGGTTTTCGCGCCACTATTAATGAAGCGATTCAGAAATTTTGGAAAATTCTGACTTTTTTGGGAAAATTTCAGAAATCATTTCCAAATTGAATCACTAGCGCTCCCTACATTCAAAATGAGTTTTGAACAATTTTTTCCTTGATTAAACAAGCCTAGTGTCTAGTAAATGGATGGATGGTAACAGAAGTAAGTTTCACTGGTTATCATACAGCTTTTATTGGTAAAGGAAACTTGTTCAAAGTTGTAAATAGCTTGCCATTATCCATTGTGTAAGGAAAGGGGTGGAAAGTCCACCTGCTTTTTTATTGAATTTCAGGGTCATTCCAAACATGATACTGCTTCTGTGCAGAGTCGCCCACTCTGTCTAAAAGCCCCAGAAATTGTGCTAAATGAAAGGAAATGCCTGAAAAACAAGGATTTCTACTCCTCTACCTCAGTTTACTTACATAATGAAACCCGTTTAAGGAAATCACATTGTTCTGAAAAGTGATCACCTTGTAGCCTTGATCAGCTTATGTAACATATCATATGTACAAGGAGAAACTAACCCCTGCATCGCAGGTGGCCTGAGCCTTCAAATTGAATTTTCTGGAACAGCTTTTGGTAATTGCATTTCAGAATACTCTTAACAGCTGTAGTGTTCTACTTGACTATACTTCAGTGAAAGACTATGAGTCAGTCTGGGCAGAAGAATGAACTGAAAGTAATATTAAGTTGTGTCACCTCTGTAATACATATTTTCAGTTACAAATTGATAAACAGAGCAAAAATGAGAGTAAACAGGTTATTTAGGAAGAAAGCAGATAGTCTACCCAGGTGTTGATTGTATTGCGAGAAGACTTGTCTAGAAGCGATTTTTGCTCTGCCCTGTACTTTTGTAGAAAATGCATACACTCTGTTTTTCCTATCTTATTACCTACATTTTCCCAATTTCTGCCTTAATGGATGCATAATGCGAGTATGATGTGATATACAAACAGCTTATTATGCGATGCCGAGACGAAAATTGGATATTTCGCACTCTTTCTCAAAATCAATTGAGAGATGAGAGATCTAAGCATTTGTGGGCAGAGCTGAACTTTTCAAGAAGTCTATCTACTACCATGGTAGTAAATTATTGTAACATGCAAAAATTCCAAATACCACCATTTCTACAATATTTATTTTGTCTTTATCGAACCATTAGCTGTGCAGACATCACTGTTGGAGAAGGCAACACTGTTGGAAAAGACAGCAAGAAAGAGGAAGCTAATATGTTTCATAAAGATATATATTCATGATAGTATTAAAGGTAAAGGTAAAAGTTTCTCCTTGACATTAAGTCTAGTCGTATCCGACTCTGGGGGATGGTGGTCATCTCCATTTCTAAGCCGAAGAACCGGCATTGTCCATAGACGCCTCCAAGGTCATGTGGCCAGCATGACTGGATGCATGGAGCGTTGTTACCTTCCCACCATAGTGGTACCTATTGATCTACTCACTTTTGCATATTTTTGAACTGCTTGGTTGTCAGAAGCTGGGGCTAACAGTGGGAGCTCACCCCGCTTCCCAGATTTGAACTGCTGACCTTTAGGTCCTTAAATCTAGCAGTTCAGCTGCAGTGGGACAATGATAGTATTAAGTCTTTGCTAAATGTTCAGTAAATTATAAATTAATGATAATAAAATTGGTAAGAAAAGTTGGAAGGATTTCACAAATATAGTGAAAGCTGGGAGGATTATATTGTCAAATAAACCTAAGAGTTCATGTAATTCAAAGGCTGGAAGTATTTTTCCCCACCAGAGTGGTAGAAATGGTCTTTGCTCCCTTCTTTTGAGCAGTAAGTGGATTATTAGTCCATTAAAGTTAGGGTTTAATTTTTCATGAGAAATTTGACATTAGATACTATAGATGCAATCTGACATTTTAACTCATTTCTGTGTAACCATTGATGGGATTATGGGAAATTATACATATTTAAATAGGTTAGCAACGTAACATTAGATAATTCTGACTTAAATTTGTAACTTTTTTTAACTGGTGGAATTCTACATGCCAGAGCAGTTTAGAACAGTACACTCTATACGTGTTTATTCGCAACAATCTTTTCTTCCGTTAAGTAGAAATTACTTTCTGATAATGTCACGATGCACGGACTTGACCGGCCCCTTAATCACACACACAGAGACGGACTGAAGGCTAACTACTTTATTGAATATATAGAAACAGTTCAAAAGGAATATTGTCCATAAAAATAGCAAAAGCAATCCAAAGGCTGTAAGCAATCAATAGTCCAAAAGCAGCTTGGTGAATAATCCAAAAGGCTTGGCAAAGCTCCGCACAACAATGCGGATTCAGGAACAAGGCAAGATACAGGATGCAAGGCAAGACTTGGTGGCCACTAGCCAACTTAGCTCCGTGGACCAACTTCGCTACACGTCTACCCAGAAGAGACGTGGCGAAGTACTGGGGATTCGTTCCCACGGATCCTATACTTAATCTTTTCGGCCGAGGTCCCCGACGCTCTAGGCTACGTCGTCTCCAATCTTTACTGACCGACCTCAGCCTGTCTAGGCTATGGTACCATCCCTTCTGCTAGACTCGATGCTTCGTCTCCTATCAAAGGTTCGGCCTTGTCTCCCAGCACCTGGGTCTCTATCTCCATGAGAGCTCTCCTCCCTAGAATCTTCCCAGCCGCTCTCTTCCATGTTTTTCACTCATAGGATAGGCACAAACGAGAACTGCTGTGCTACAGATAATCATCTATAGCATTGCAGCTTTAATCTTCACTAACACATTACAAAAATTACTATAAGGTAAAGGTTTCCCCTTGACATTAAGTCTAGTCATGTCTGACTCTGGGGGGTGGTGTTAATCTCCATTTCTAAGCTGAAGTGTTGAAGTGTGACTGCATGGAGCACCATTACCTTCCCACTGGAGCGCGGTACCTATCGATCTAATCACATTTGCATGTTTTCAAACTGCTAGGTTGGCAGAATCTGGGGCTAACAGCAGGAGCTCATGTGACTTCCTGGATTAGAACCACTGACCTTTCGGTCAGCAAGTTCAGCTCAGCGGTTTAACCCGCTGCACCACTGGGGGCTACTAAATTACCATATACAGTAGTAAACACAAGAGTGAGTATCAACAAATTGAGTGCTTTCAAAATCAAGAACTTCATTTGCTAAAGTCATCCTACTTCTACTTTTTGCAGTTAGAAGAAAGATTTTGCCTGTTCTCATGCGTGTTTCACTATTCCACCTTCCCTGGCTCACATGAATATATCTGCTATGATAGTACATTTTTGTTGTCCTAACCCGGACCATCATAATAAAATCTGTGTAAATATTACTCTGAATCCTATTTTTGCATTTTAGTTACATTTAAGGGCCACCTTATTATTCAGCATTAACCACTAGAAACACTATTAACCAATAGAATTGGGAATTACTATGACTCAGTAGTGGAACATACTGTAAGCTTTACACAAAAGGCCAAATTTTGTTTCATATTTTGACATCTCCAAGTAGGGTTCACAAGGACTACTGGCATAAAACCTAAAGAAGTGATTCCCAAATTCTAGTCATCCAGATCCTAGAAGACTCAGCTGTCTTAGACAATGAACAGGGATTCTGAGAGGTGAAGTCCAAAACACCTGGAAGACCAGAGTTTGGGAAACACTGCTTTAAAGCAGTCCCGTCAAGCAGCAGATCCATTAATGAGCAGCTTTGACATGCTTCTTATTGGAAAAACCCTGTAATAATGCACCTACTGAGCACAAACAAAGGTAGATTCATACAGAAGACAGAAAAGGAGTGTGTAGGGGCATTACATCTTTATTGGACTAATACAACTCAGTGGTACTTCTCGTTGACAAGTACAGCAAAATTTTACATTTTGGCAGAGTGGTTGTATGTGTAACACAATGTGAAAGCTTTTAAAGCATTGAAACCATTTGTCAGCATGAAGTATTTAGTAGCATGAGAAAAAAGTTATGAAAATTAAAAGAAATCGTAAGTGATTCGTATGTAATGGGACTTTTTAGTTTATACGCATCGCTGCGGCGATCCCGGAAGTACCCTTTCTTTTACGACACTTTGCAGCGCCATTTTTTTATCTGGTGCGTAAGTGTCGTAAGGACGTCGGATTGCTTCTTTGCCCTTACTGACGTGGTTTCTGATTGGCTAATGGAGACCAGGTGGTACCATAAAACCACCTTTCCTTTAGCCAATCAGAGAGCGAGGGCCTCCTCCTCCTCTCCCGCCTATGGCAGGGCGGCGAGAGAGGAGGAGGATCCCTCGTGCCCCTGCTGCCTCTCTCTAGCCCCATCCATGGATCCAGGGATCGAAGCTAGAGAGAGACAGCGAGGGGCGTGGGGGGATCTTCCTCCTCACTCCGCCCTCCCTCCTTGCCCTGCCAATAAACCGGAGTATTGGCAAGGAAAGGGGGAAGCGAATCGCCTCCTCCTTCCCCTCCTTTCCTTGCCAATACTCCGATTTATTGACAGGGAAAGGAGGGGGAAGTGAATGCCCCCCCTCCTTTCCTTGCCAATAAACCAGGGTATGGGCAAGGAAAGGAGGGGGGAAGCGAATCGCCGCCTCCTTCCCCATCTTTCCTTGCCAATACTATGATTTATTGGCAGGGAAAGGAGGGGGAACTGAATGCCCCCCCTCCTTTCCTTGCCAATAAACCGGAGTATTGGCAAGGAAAGGAAGGGGGGGGGGAAGCGAATCGCCTCCTCCTTCCCCTCCGTTCCTTACCAATACTATGATTTATTGGCAGGGAAAGGAGGGGGAACTGAATGCCCCCCTCCTTTCCTTGCCAATAAACCGGAGTATTGGCAAGGAAAGGAGGGGGGGGAAGCAAATCGCCTCCTCCTTCCCCTCCTTTCCTTGCCAATACTCAGATTTATTGCAGGGAAAGGAGGGAACTGAATGCCCCCCCTCCTTTACTTGCCAATAAACCGGAGTATTGGCAAGGAAAGGGGGAAGCGATCGCCTCCTCCTTCCCTCCTTTCCTTGCCAATACTCTGATTTATTGGCAAGGAAAGGAGGGGGAAGTGAATGCGCTTTAGATCCTGGCAGGGAGTATTGGCAGGGAGGGCCCCGTCTGCTCCTCTTTCTCTGCCAGGATCTATTGGCAAGGAAAGCATCAGCCTTGATGCGCTTTAGATCCTGGCAGGGAGTAAGGGCAGGGAGGGCCCCATCTGCTCCTCCTCCTCTGCCAGGATCTAAATCGTATCAAGCCTTGATGCGCTTTAGCTCCTGGCAGGGAGTAAGGGTAGGGAGGGCCCCGTCTGCTCCTCCTCCTCTGCCAGGATCTAAAGCGCATCAAGGCTGGAAGAGGCTTCATGACTGGCCAACTTCAGCCCTCCAGGTGTTTTGGACTTCAACTGTCTCCATTCCTCACAGCCTCAGGCCTCTTCCTTTTCCCCTCAGCCTGGGCAAACTTGGGCCCTCACTCCTTCAGGATCGGGCGAGAGAGAGGCAGCAGGGGGGCCTCCTCCTCCTTTTTTGCTCAAGAATAGAATACCCCCTCCCTCCCTCCTTCCCTCCCTCCTTCAGTTTACCAGCTGTTTGGATTTCTGGGAGTTGTAGGCCAAAACCATCTGGAATGCCCATCCGCTGGCATACGAACTACTAACAAATAGTAATTACGTTACATTTTAGAAATTTTTGGAATTTTTTTTTTGTAAGTCTTTCTATTACTAATCAAAAAAATCCCACCCCCCCATTAGATTTTTGATTCGCTATTTTTGGGTTCTAAACCATGCCTAGTATTTAGCTACTCAATGTTTTAATAGTTGGCAGACTGTATAATTTACACTGTCTAGAAGTGTATTGTGTTTGTGAGTCAAACTTTCACTCTGTTCCAGGAAGAATACACAAAGGCAGTAGTTGTTCTACTTCTGATGTGACTCTACTGATTCAGTTCCAGGCAATTTCCCTAAAGTTATTTGACACAGACAAGGAGAAGTTTTAGAATAGTAATGTATTGAGGAAAAGCCAGGACAGCTAGATTGCAACATATCTAATGAAAATAAGAATAAATGCAATATTTCCCATCAATACGTTTAGTATCATTCCCTTTTAGACTCTTTTTACAGTAAATAAAAATATATAATTAAAATATAATACAATGATACCTTGACTTAAGAGTTTAATTTGTTCCATGAATGAGCTCTTAACTATTATCTCAAAGTGAATGTTCCCATTGAAATGCATTGAAATGCTATTAATCTGTCCGTCCCTCCGAATCCCCCATTTTTATTACGTGTTTTTAAATAATAAAATGTACTCTATAAATAACAAATAATATATAATTCCCATTCATATGGAGCAATAAAAAAGAAAATCAACTTTGAAATGATAGAAGCACAATGTTGTGGCAAGGAAGCACAGTTAAGGCAAGGAAATGTGTATTGGCCAGTGTAACAGCAAGGCAAAACGTGTGCATTCACATGGAAAAATAATAAAAAAGAAAGATCAACTTTTAATGGTAGGATCACAAAGTTGTGGCAAGGAAGCACAAAGCACAAATGTAAGAGACAGAAGCATCACTTTCTTCATGCTGTACACATTTCAGCCTCCCTCCCTCCCTTGCTCTCTCCCCCCCTCTCTTCATGAAGCCAAACATGCCAAGAATAAACCCCACACAAAATCAACAAACCCAAAGTCCCACAAAGCAGACAAGAGCAAAGCAGACAGCAATCTCAAAGTGGACAAGAGCTCTAGGCATGAGGCATGGACGCTGCTCCCTTAAAGCCCTATAACCCTGTACTATCATGCTAGTGCTCCCTCAACAAACATATTTTGTCTCTCTTTCACACAACACATACACAATTTACTCACTCTATTTCTATCTCACATCTATATGGTTTTTAATTATGTGTACCAGATGGTGGGGTTTTTTTCGTGTCAGGAGTAACTTGAGAAGCTACAAGTCACTTTTGAAGTGAGAGAAGTCACTGTCTGCAAGGACGTTGCCCAGGGGATGCCCGGATGTTTTGCTGTTTTACCATCCTTGTGGGAGGCTTCTGTGTGTCCCTGCATGGGGAGCTGGAGCTGACAGAGGGAGCTCACCCCTGCTCTCCCCAGATTCAAACCTCCGACCTGGCAGTCTTCAGTCCTGCCGACACAATGGTTTAACCCATTGTGCCACCGGGGCCTTTTGTCGGCAGTACTGCTTGAACAACAGGTTGGTGGTTCGAATTCGGAGAGCGGGGTAAGTCTCCTGTCTGTTGATCTCTAGCTTCTCATGCAGGAACATGAGAGAAGCCTCCCACAGGATGGTAAAACATCAATCATTTGGGCATCCCCTGGGCAAAGTCCTTGCAGATGGCCAGTTCTCTCACACCAGAAGTGACTTGCACAAGTGACTTCCAGATGCAATTCACTAACATCCAATGCCTCTTCTGACTAGAATTGCTGGAAAGGGGCAAATCAACAACATGTTCTCTGCAGTTGCCATATACACTTATGTAGATACCAGTATTTATGTTTGAGCATACATATATTGGTCTTTGCAACATGAGTATTGTTTTGATGGAATTGTGGTTTTTGTTTTGTTTTTCAAGATCCTGGGCTATATATTTAATACTGAACTGTTCTTTATTTCAGTGTTTTTCAACCTTTTTTGAGCCGCGGCACATTTTTTACATTTACAAAATCCTGGGGCACACCACCAACCAAAATGACACAAAATGACACTCTAACACAGTAATACATATACAGTAGGTAATATGTTTTTAAATGTATTTATACACTCAGTGTGAAACCTGGGCCTGTTTCGATGAACACAACATAGATATCCTGGCAGGAATGGCAGAAAGACACAAACTTCCCACACAGAACTCCCATAACCAAGAGAAAATACTATAAGAATTTGGTGGGCATTGACCTTGGGTTTTGGAGTTGTAGTTCACCTATATCCAGAGAGCACTGTGGACTGAAACAATGTTGGGTCAGGACCAAACCTGGCATGAATACTCAATATGCCTAAATGTGAACACAGATGGAGTTTGGGGAAAATAGCGTGAGCGTGTTCAGGAGGGGGGGAGGGAGACGTGACCCGTGCGGGCGCTACTGCGCAGACTCGCCCCAGAGCAAAGCGAGGCAAAGCGAGGCAAAGCGAGCAGAGCGAGGCTGGGAAGAAGGGAGCCCGAGTGGAGAAGAAAAAGTGTTTGGCAGGAGGGGGAAGAAAGGGTATTGGATGTTCCAATTTCTCACGGCACACCTGATGATCGCTCACGGCACACTAGTGTGCCACGGCACACTGGTTGGAAAACACTGCTTTATTTGGTGGCAGTGTGAAATTATCTTATTTCAACATATCAAGACAAAGTTGCTGCTGCTGTTTTATTATTAATTTTATTTATATGCCATCTCAACTTATCAATTAATATGCCATCTAAAGACTTGTAATTCTATATTAAAGACCAAAGGACATAGGGTGATTATAACAGATGGTTTCTTGATATTTTTCTCAGTTTTAATAACAAGAGACTAAAGTGTTCATGTGATACATAAGGAGTTCAGGCAAGGAACTAGGTTGAGCATTACAATGAGTGAGTGAAATGTTGCTATAGAAGCAGCTTTGATTCAGTGAGGATACAAAGTGGGGTGGGAGGAAGAATACTCAAATGAAAAGATTTATGTGACGTGTATTTCCTTTCTCAGGGACAAAAAGATCTTGTTCTACTGATTGTAGTTGTTTATTTGGAACATCTCATTCTAATTATGCCCCACCCTATTTGGATTATCTTTTAAAATTATCAAGTAGGTCTTGTTGCTGAACTCTTTGTCATTATAATGCAAATTACAGATATTTCTCTAGCAGTTGTGAATGTAACATGGTGATTTTTCTATCCCATCCCATTGTTGTCCCCAAAGTTTGTCCTTCAAGAATTATGCAATTGTGTTACAAAAACCTCCACCAAAAATCTCATAATGTTTTCAGTAAATTTATTATTTTGTGCTGGGCAGGAGTAACATGCCCAACACATGTCACTGGTGATGCACTGAGCTGCTAAAATTGCTGACCAAAAGGTCACCGGTTTGAATCTGGGGAGTTGGGTGAGCTCCCACTGTTAGCCCCAGCTTCTGCCAACATAGCAGTTTGAAAACATGCAAATGTGAGTAGATCAGTAGGTACCTCTCTGGTAGGAAGGTAACAGCACTCCATGCAGCCATGCCAGACACATGACCTTGGAGGTGTTTATGGACAACACCGGCTCTTCAGCTTAGAAATGGAGATGAGCACCAACCCCCAGATTCAGACACAACTGGACTTAATGTCATGGGAAAACCTTTACTTTTACCCTAGTGGTAACATGAGGCTAACAAGCTGCATATGGACCTGTGTTAGAGAGTGTCCTGTTGTTTGGAGGGGGAGAGAAATGCCTTATGAGACAGAGTGGTCCCTACTACTTTGAAGGACGTAATAAAACTACTGATGAGCGAAAAGACCCTCTTTACACAGACTGACTTGGCCTAATGCTGGCTGCTTCTTAATTCTACTTTCAGAGCAAGAAGTTTTAGTGAGTGATGGTAGACTTGTTCCCATCAATTCCTGGGTGAAACAAGTTGTCTAGACCTCTCTCAGAGACTGGTTTGGCTGAATGAATACCCGGGATCGTCATCGTTTTGATATTTGTCACCTTTTAATGGTATCTTTTTGGATCAGCTTGCTTCATTAGGGACGCTAAGCCTGTATTGTGATTTGGTTCTTCCTGGCAGAAGATCTTAAAAGGTGATTCAGGGGTGGTTGCCTCAATTCATCTGATGAAATGAGCTAGAATTCATGAAAGCTTACACTAAATAAAACTTGTTAGTCTTTAGTGTGTCACAAGGTTCTTTGTTATTATCTTATGGGTTGCTACTCAGTATTCTGGTTTTCAAAAGGTTGGCTTAAGTTCACCCTAGTAATAACATTCAGCTGCTGTGCAACTCAGAAGAGAGAAGAAAAGGCCTTTTTTCTGTAGAAGGTTTTTTTTTTTGCAGTCGACTGTTTGTCTTTTTTCTTTTGCCATGGCTTTCCCCTTGTGGATAGGAAACACTGGAATTGATATGCACACAGCTTGGCATTTATCAAGAAACTTCAAATGCTGAGCTGGCAACACTGATTACTTTTTTCAGAATACCCACATGGGAAAATGTGGCTTTAACTTTTGTATGAACTCTTGGATTGAAGTCCCAAGGAGAAACAAAACTGTGATAATTTTAGAATACAGTGTTTTTCATGCTATCCCCTTTCCTAAATTCCTAACGCAGCAAATATCTTGGAAATAGTTATTACTCTTCCCAGAGTAATCCCTGATGTTAGACAGTAGTGTCATTGTACTGTTTTGAATTAAGGGATGTCTCCTAGATTAAATACAAAACACCTGAAAATGGTGAATGGCATGCTAATGTACTTTCAGAGCATTTAATGAAGCTGCACAGTTAAAATAATTGCTATTCACTGCATGTTCCTTTTTCTGACACATTGCTGTCCATTGCTAATCCAATATCTCAGTTTGAGAAGGGTTTTCCCCATCCCATTGTCTATGTCTTTTTAAAAAAACTGAAGGTACCATGGGTTTAATTTATAACATGTTATTTTCACTAGGAGCCCCCAGTGGTGCAGCTGGTTAAACCGCTGAGCTGCTGAACTAACTGACCAAAAGGTTGGTGTCTTAAATCTAGGAAGTGGGGTGAGTTCCCGCTGTTAGCCCAAGCTTCTGCCAACCTAGCAGTTCAAAAACATACAAATGTGAGCAGATCAATAGGTACCACTTTGGTGGGAAGGTAACAGCGCTCCATGCACTCATGTTGGCTGCATGAACTTGGAGGTGTCTATGGACAATGCCGGCTCTTTGGCTTAGAAATGGAGATAAGCGCCCCCCCCCCAGTCTGACGTGACTAGACTTAATGTCAAAGGGAAAGCTTTACCACAGCACATATGGCATGGTACAATAGTTCTTGCTCCCATTTCAGAGGGATTTCAATAGCAAGCTTCTTCTGTCTACATTTAGTATATTAAGAAATTTTAATCTATAAGCTTTCCAGTTACAGGTTTCAGTTACTTCTCTATAGCATGAGTGTCCTGTGATGGGTTTTAGGATTAGTACCACAATAGAACTACACTTTTTTTCAGGGCAAGCCACACAACTTTCATAGAAAATCTGCACACTGTCCAGTCCTTGCAGGGGAAAGAATCCTGAGTGTTCTAAAGCTATGAGATGAAAAACAGGTGCCAAGGATTTGGGGGGCAGGAGATTTACTTTCCCTACTTTAAAGAAAATGTGATGGTCCATTTATTAAATGCTGAGCATGAAACTAAATATCCCAGAGGCACCAGTTTGTTTCTGATCTTTGAAGCTATGAAAGGTCAGCCCTGGTTAATATTTGGATGGGAAACTGCCAATGAACACTGTAGCCTGTATTTTAGAGAACAAACTGACAAAAACAGCTCTGAATATGTTTTGTCTAAGAAAACCCTATAAAAATCATGGGATCCCCATAGATTGACAGATGACATGAAGGGACATATACCAGGAAGGCATTGCCTTTCTGGGGTAATGCTGACATTGTCACTATTGGACAAGCCTGCAAGGAACCACAAGCAGACAAGTTGACTTCCCAGAAATTCCCTGCACCAGCCATTTGCAGTTCCATTTGGATAGATAGGAGCAGTCCAGATCCTTAATCCATTTAGGCCTGGTTTATGGTGAAGCAAGGCTCCATTTGCCCACTAAAAATGTATTCCAAACCAACACTTTCTACTTGGTTACCCAAGACAACACTTTCTTTGGTAGGATGGATCCACCCCACTTTTTGAGAAACAGTAGATTTAAAGGTCAGCATCTCAGTGTGATATCCCAAAGGAATCCTATGAAAATTTTAGTAAAGATTCGTAATAGTATTGTTTTTTTATTCTTTTCTGTGACACATTGCTGACAGTTGCAGTTCTTCTGACATGTTTGCTGAGATCCCAGATGTTTTATTGTGACCTATTTATATGTGTAAATGGGATAATCCTATGCATTTTTATGTTGAAAAATGTCTTATTGTGTTCAGTGGGGCTTTAGAATTGCTATATCAGGCAAAAATAAAAATAACTAGAAAATAAAAATCATTCATATTGCAGAAAAAACAATTCTTGAAGGTCAAATAATAAACATGCATTAAGACTGAAACTTATTTAAGTATCTGATAAAGGTCTGACATGTTTTTTTTCCCTTTTCTGTTCTAGGTAAGTAGCTGCATGTGGATATGAAGGGCTGACATTTCAAATGACCACAATGTTACAAAAGGTACCCTAGAATTGTATATGTATTGTATTTGGCCAAAACTGTTGCAAATACTCTAAATATTGAAATATTATACCAAACAAAAAGATGACACATAATTTTGTTTTTTAAATAAAAAATCTCAAATGTTATTTATTAGCCCTTATGCCATATCATAATACCAAATAAAAAAGGCTTGATAAGATTTGATTACACACTCTCTCTGTATAGTAAAAATACAGTTACTGTGTTGTGTGTGTGTGTGTGTGTGTGTAAATGACCATTGACAACTTGATTCTAGTCCTGAATCCCCCTCTTTTAATCAAGTATTTGCTTGGAAATGTAGGAAAATGTGAGTGATGTGTATAAACAGAACCTATCTGGGAATAAAATTTGTTGTAATGGAGACTAGAATTTAGTTTCTAGGAATATTATTAGTTGGCCAAGGTAGAAGCATGCTAAAACAGATGAAATTAAGGTTTTACATCTCTTTCCAGGGTCTTCCATAGTTTTGTCTGGAGTCCTATGCTATACATATTTTCTCTTTTTTTATTTATTGTATCAGGAGCAAACCAAGGGTACAGTTAAAAATCAAACAGCAACAAAAAAACCCTCTAAAAGTTTGGAAACTTGGCATAATATTAAATGTCCTTTGACCAGTAGTTCTCTTTTATTAATGTTGGTGATTCAGACTTCGGTACTGACTTCAACACAGTTAATAAAAGAGACAGATTTACCATCATGTCTGACTCCAGAAAAGATTACATCATTGCATAACCTTGGAAGAGCTGAAAGGTGCATTGGCTGTTCTCTAGACAAATGGTTCTGTGTCAGGTAGATGATTATTTGAGAGTGTAAGTGCTGTGATGTGGGATAGAAGTTTGCAAGAGAATAATATAATGAGATCTGCGCTTGTAGTTGAGAAGAAGGCCATCTGTGTTTTGTTTTCAGGGCAGCTGTTAGTGCCATTTTTTTAAAAATTACATACCGGTATATACAATCAGGGTTTTTCTTACCATGGCTGTTTGTATATAACTTATACCTCAAAAGGGGAACAAACAGTGAAACCTAATCATGTAATTCACAATTTGTTCCCTGTCTATTAAAGTATAAATTGCTTTCTAAAAAGAGTATTATGATTTATAACCCAATAAAATGTTACATTTTGAGTTGCATTATGTAAAAATACTTCTTTGGGTTCTGAGGTCCTTTGAGTGGAGATCCACTCAGAGATACAAGCTGAATTGAAGAGCATCAATTTTCAACAATTCATCTTACTTTTTACAGTTTTTCTGGATTCAGATAGTTTGTTTTAGAGGTTAAGGAAACCTATGACATGGGGCTACATGGGGAAAGTTAAACTGGCACAAATTAACCCTGTGTGATGGCACCCCATACAGTCATACTGGCCACATGACCTTGGAGGTGTCTACGGACAACACTAGCTCTTTGGATTAGAAACGGAAATGAACACCACCCCAAGAGTCAGACTCAACTAGACTTAATGTCAAGGGGAAACCTTTACTTTATTTCTGTAAGTAGGAATGACAGATGGAAAAAGGCGTTCTCCATGTTTAAAAAAGTTGAATGGACCATTGACCATAGTCATAAGTAGCAATAAGCAAAACATACTGTTAATAAGTTATATACTGGTGCACACAAACTGTTTGCTCTTGTTTGACTCCTCTTTCCAGAAATGGTTTAGTTAGCCTTATCGTCTAGTCCAGTGGTTCTCAACCTGGGGTCCCCAGATGTTTTTGGCCTTCAACTCCCAGAAATCCTAACAGCTGGTAAACTGGCAGGGATTTCTGGGAGTTGTAGGCCAAAACACCTGGGGACCCACAGGTTGAGAACCACTGATCTAGTCCAAATATGGAATATAGGTTTGCTGTGTTTAAGGAGCGATGAGGTTATTATATTTATTCAAATTGTGCTCTCATGTCTCCTTATGCTTTGCAAAGCAACTAGAACAGTATTTCCATGAACTGTATTTTTCAGCAATGTGCATATATGCAGTTGATCCAAAATTAAAATTCATGGCCCATGGAGGAAATAGCTTTAATGACAAAAAAATGAGATTACAGCAATCTGTTTCAGGCAATTTAGTTTATTACATTTGACATGTTATTTTTCCAATGAAATCTAAAAAGCTTCCTGTTCGAAATGCATCTTCTCAACCTTTCTCTCCCATTGCTTTGCAAGGATAATTTGTAGTTCTTTTTTTAATAGCCAGATGGCAGCTGTGCAGATCAGGTGAAAAAGTTTGCTCTTACAGCCTAAAACTGCAGAAAGGAAAGGTTTTTTTTAACATTAATGAAGGAGAGGGATGGGCAACAAACATGAATGTGGCTCCCACTCATGTTCGTAGCCACTGGAGCCCCCATTTTTGGATTGGGGAAGTAAAACATGGAGAATTGTGGTCTAAGAAGTATAATTCTTTCAAAAAAATGTGTTTTAAAAACAAATTATTTCTAGTTTGAAAGAAGGGGATGATGTGGTCCACTATGGGCCTGGGTGAAAAATTGATTCCTGACCCCCACCCTAAGGTTTCCTACCCTGCGCTATTATATGATGCCGTTTATAACTATACATTTTGGAACCAAAATAGTGGTTTTATATTTCATTCATTTCATATTGTCCATATTTTTGCACCCAAAAGAAACAGCATGGAAAATGCTTCAGCAGTGAGAGCCAACTCTGAGCTAATCTGTATATTGTGCAAGACGGCTTTTGAGTATTTTGTATCATTATGTTTGTAACCTTTGGTGGAAACAAACGTTATTACTGTATTTCTTCAATTCTAATATATCCTTTTTCTCCCCATGTAAACTTCTCTAAAAATGGGGTGCGTCTTAGAATTAAAGGTGGTTTTTTTTCTGCTGGTGGTACTAATTTACAATTATTGACATCTTAGAATCAAATAAATACAGTAATTCAGTATAATGTGGAAATAGCACAGAAACCTGAGGATAAATCATGATAGCCAGAGACACACAGTTACCACTACACTACGGCTACTCATTTTCAAAATGCATAGAATACACAGATCACACTAATCTATATCCATTGGCCTCTCTGCTTGCTTGCCTGCCTGCCTGCCTGCCTGCTGGGGCCCTTACATGGGCCGGTCAGAATCGGCCGGCGGGCCACATGTGGCCCGCGGGCCATGAAATGCCCAGGTCTGCCCTAGAGGAAGACCCTTGTGGGGGGCATCCATTTGGGATTCCCTGGTTTATCTTCCCAGAGGGATATTCTTGCTGTTGTTGAGAGAGGGGGAGTGGTGTTTCTCATGAAGTTTTTCCTTGATTTGTGTCTACTGGTAGGGGGCTGATAGCCATGCAGTGAAGGGCTTTCGCAGTGTTCAGCCTTATTTCTCTCACAGCCGCAATTTCTCATCACATATTTGGGGAGGGAGGGGGACAATGCCAGCTAGTTTATAGAGTTTATCAACAGGTGTAGGTCTGAGACATCCTGTGATTATTCTACATGTTTTGTTCAGTGCTATATTTACCTGCTTCATGTGGCAGACTTGTGCCAAACAGGGCAGGCATACTTAGCAGTTGAGTAAAACAAGGCCAGGGCTGATGTTCTTATTAATTTTGGGTCTGCATCCCAGGTGATGCTAACAAGTTTCCACAGGAAACAGTGTTTCCTAAATGTTTGTATTCAGACGCGGAGATATTTAGGATGGGAACAGTGCTTGAGCTCTTGACCATCCCAGGTAACTTTCAATTTTCTGTTGGCTTCATGGTTACCTAGGTGGAAAAGCAAACACTTGGGTCTTGGCAGAGTTAGGCTTCAGGTGGTTATCTTTGAAGTAACTGTAGAGATCTTTCATGGCATTAGTAAGTTGGTTTTTGAGTGTTTCAAAGTCTTTTGCTAATGTTGTTAAGTCAAGGTCATCAGCATATATAAAATTCTTTGTGAGTGGTGGATGTGGCTGATCGTTAGTAAAGATGTTAAGGTCGGTGCAAGAATGCTGCCTTGGGGAAAACAATTCTTTTGCCTCCTCCATTTACTTTTCCTCCCTTGAAATTCCACATAGAAGCTGTGGTTTTCTAGGACAGTCTGGACAGTTTTTGTAAATTGACGGTTGCCAGGTGATTTGAAGGCACACAAACACATACGGCTTTATCTGGAAATGAATGAGTAGTTTTTTGACAATGTGGCAAGAAGTTCCAAAACTTCAGAATGACATCTTTTCTTGACCTAGCATAAATTAGTGTAAAATGTGTAACATTTGGATTTAATTATAATGTGCCAGAGCTTCAATAATGTAATTTCTAATTAAATAGTATTTAATTCAAATCATGGAGTTGGAAGAGACCACATGGGTCATCCAGTCCAACTCCATTCTGACAGGCAAGAAATAGAATGCATCACTTTACATTTACCCCCTCATAAATCAACATATCACTCACAATAAGTCAAGTTATACAGCCCAGCAATATACTACATGGTAGATGATGACTGATTGTTATTCTGTTAACTGATGACTGGGGAAAACAGCTTTATGTGCAAACTCTTCTGTGTGTCCAGGACCAGTTTGTTTAATTGTTCAGGTTCTCTAAATTCATTTAAATTCAAAGACATCTTAAATTCAACCACCCCCCCCCACCTCCGATTCTCATTTAATGTGCATCTTATTTATATAGTCTATTTCAAGTAAAAGCTTTGTCCTTTAACTGTCACCCATATCCATATTTTATATTAGGCTGAATATGTCTCTAATGCTGATCAGAAAGTTAATTTCCACTGCTCAGATATTTATAAAATTCATTGCATACTTGGCAAAGGTATAGAAGGAATTGCAAGGTTAAATGATCTCATATGATATTCATATAATTTTTGTCTATATATCTTCAAGACAAAGCTTATATGCACCATCTGAGATCATTTTAACCTTGAAAGTTAGATAGCTACCATATTCTAAATACTTGGCAGGTTACATTGTGTATATGTGTATTGTGGACTCTGACAAATATTTATATCATTGTCTCTATCTTTTTTTTAAATTAAATTTTTATTGAAAGTTTTGAATACATACAGATGAAAAAAAGGGGGGTTGGGGTAGGGCGGATTGAGGGTATAGGGAGGGATGGGGGGGGTAGGAAGGGGTAAGGGTTAGGGGCGGTGAGGGAGGTTGTTTGGTCCGGGATCTGGGAAGGATAGTAATGGGTAAGGATGATGAGAAAAGATAGGGATAGGGGTAACTTGTTTTCTTCTAAGTTCCTTGTTCATGGATGCTTCTTGTTTTTCTCATACAGTCTCTCTCCTTGTTAAGCTGGACATTTCTTTTTTACAAGTCTTCTTTTTAGGCTCTTTTTCCTTCTTTTTCCAGAGACGGGTCTTCATAACCCTCTTGGTATAAAAGCAATCTGTTGTTTTTAGTTTTTGTCCTTTATAAAAAAAAAAACCCTCTTTTCCCTTAGCCTTCAAAATCTTTCCAGTATTTGGTGTCCATTGTCCGTTCCTTATCTTTTAGTGTAGCTGGATCTGTACCTTTTCGTTTTCCTCGGCTTCCTTTCTAACCATTCTCTTTAGGAGATTCGAGGCCTTTTATATCCATCCCCAGGATGCCACATCTCGTAGGCCTAAAATACGCCTCTACAGAGTAGGGGCAATTTTTCTTTAGGTTTTTCTTTCTTCCTTGCTGGGTTGTTCTCGTCCAGCTTCTCTTCCTATTGGGCTGCGTCCCAGTCTTTTTGTTTTCGTTCTTATCTGTATCCAGGATGGGGCTTTTAGGTGTTGCAGCGGCCTCTTGGTTTTTCCACTCTTCTCTTATTTGGGGGCAGAAGTTTTAGGGCCCTTGAAGTCATTCTTGCAACTTCCAGTGAAACTTCCTCCCTATTTTTGGAGTGAGGTCCTCTTTCTTCTGGTATTTCTTGCGGTTTTGTATTCTCCTTCCCTCTCTTCGTGGGGAACGCCTCTTCGGTTGGTTCTGTTCTTGCACGTTGGGAGTGCTCCCGGATCGTTCCCATTTGCTTTTCTTGCCGAGACATTATGGAATCCATCTTCCGTAGGCATCCGTCTTGAGCTTCCCCTATTTTTCGCAGTTCTGCAAGGATGTCCCTCAAAGTTATTCCTTCCTCCTCTGGTCCCTCTTCTTGCATTATCCTCCGCTCTTTTGCTCTTGAGGTCCGTTCATGCAGTGCCGACATAATTCTATTGTCAGTTGTGCTGTTCCCTGTTTTACTATTGGAAAAATGTCTTTTTCCCTCTCCCAAGATGGCGCTCCCACCAAAAAGCTCTTCTTCTTCCCTGCTCCTAGGACTGTGAGAGCTCACCCGCCATTTTGGTTCCCTTTAGCTCTTTTCCTCCTGTTCCCTCTGCCTTTGCCAGGGATGGTTGACTGCCCCTCTGTGTGGCCTGCTTGCTGGGCCTTTGTGTCTCTTTTGTTGGGGGCCCGATCCCCTGAGTGTGGGGGCTTCAGTGGGGCTGTTGGGGTCCCTGCTGCTCGTCCTCGCTCTGACTGACTGACTGACTTTATTATTTCTGAGTCGCTCTCCACATTAGTGCTCCAGGCGACTTACACACAACAAATTCCACAATTAAAATAGAGTATTTAAAACTATTTAACCCTCTGTCTCTCTTATATCGGGGTTCATGTGATCATGGGAGGGACAGGCCTTCCTTTTGGCGCGATCTCCACCGCCCCCTTAATATGTGTGCTGACTTCCCCAGCACTCACGTTTGTTCGTGCCCGTCTCCTCCTCTTTTGGCCCCGATCTTGGTGGGCTGGGCTGGGCTGGCAGTTACTGCGGGTCGTCCCCCGCTTCCCGTCCCTCGACCCGCTTGCCGCCTCGGCTGAAGGCAGGACTCACTCGATCTCCCCCTCTTGAGGAGAGGGTGATCCCTGGAGTCAGCGGCACCTTCCCTATGGCTTCGTGATCCCTTTAGACGTGGCTTCGTCTCTGGGAGGGGGCGCAAATCGCCCTCCGGTCGAGGAGACAGTTGGCACTCTGAGGAGCCTCAGAGTGTCCGTCCTGCCACCATCTTTGCCCGCCGGGTCTCTCCTCATTGTCTCTATCTTGATTCTAGTTATAAGCCCCACAAAATAAAGGATAGTTACTGTATTTGTAATCCAATCCCCTTAAAACACTACCACCAATGTCATTGATTATCCTTAAAATACCAACACATGTTTTTACCAGTTCACCTCTTAATGTAACCAGTTATTCTCCTGTTGCACCTCTTAATTTAAGTCTGGTATAAAATAATGTGGAACATAGTTTATGGAAAAGCTGGATTCTAATGAACAAACTGTCAGAAATTACCAGGATTTAAGCTTTTTTTTAGCATGATTTACTTTTTAAAATTTCTTTAATGGGAAATTTACACCTTCTCTATAGTTACATTTTATGTATGTATGTATGTATGTATGTATGTATGTATGTATTTCTACCCCGCCTTTCTCCCACAAGGGGACTCAGGGTGGCTTCATATGTGCATCAATTATGCTATACAAAAATACATTCGATAAAAACAGTGGTATAAAAACATTATAAAATAATCACAGTATTCAAGTTCAGCTGCCATTATCCTATACTCAATACCTTTAGTGAAACACCTGGGCCCATAGCCAGGATTTTAGTTGTCTCCTAAAGGATAGGAGGGAGGTGACTAACCTGGTGTCCTTAGGGAGGGAGTTCCACAAATGGGGGGGCACTGCTGAGAAGGCCCTGTCTCTCGTCCCCACCAACCGCAATTGTGAGAGTGGCGGGATCGAAAGCAGGGCCTCTCCTGAAGATCTTAAGTTGCGTGATGGTTCATAGCAGGAGATACGTTCGGACAGGCAAACTGGACCAGATGCTTTAGTCGCTGGTAAAGAGCTATTCAGTTATTACTTTACAGTTAGCCCTCCCCATTCATTGGGACTTGTCACTACGGCCTCTGTGAAAGAAGAAGAAAAAATCACAAATAAAAAAATACTATTGTTTTTACCTGAGGAAACAACACCTCTCTGTAGTTCTCTAGGGGCCCTGCCAGACAGGCCCTATATCCCAGGATCTGATCCCAGGTTTTCTGTTTATCGCAGATTATCTGGCAGTGGGGACTCATATAACTCAGTTTAATGCAGAAAACCTGGGATAAGATCCTAGGGCCTGTCTAGAAGGGCCCTAGGTCTTCCAGTGTGAGTCTGTGGCCAACATCTGGCAGAAATTGACTTCAGGATTGAGATTCCTAGATAAACCATATTCATAAAATCTGTAATAATCAAATCAGTAAAAGTGAAACTCACAGATGTGGAGGGCCGACAGCACTTTTATCATGCTGAGAACCTACAATTTCATAAAAACATTGGAAATATTATTTGGGGGGGGGGGGGCAATAACATGCAATCTCTGATGAGTTTCTTGTTCTGTAAAAAAGATTACATTATGTCAATTTGTCTTGCTGTTAATTATGCAGTATAATTTATGAGATATAAAAATATTTACTGTATCTAAGAGTAATAATTTTTGATGCTGTCTTGGTGTTTTTAATGTTTACTGCATTGTTATCATCATTATCTTTAATATACATGATTTGACTTCTGATGAAGTCAAACCAGAAGTACATTATTTTTGTTTTTCCACATCCATTGTTTACCCTTAGAAATTCTAACTATGAGAATAAATACACAGGCTAATATTACATAATGAAAAAGTATATGTAGATCAGAGCCAACATTTTATAATTGATCCAGTGTGGTATAATGTTGGACTAGGGGCACCGTCTCCTACACTATTAAAGTAATGCAGTTTGACATGACTTTAATTGCTATGGCTCATTATTAGGGAGTCAATTATTCATTTGAACAATTTATAATCCACCCTTCTCACCCCGAAGGGGACTCAGGGCGGAGCACAACATATATACGGCAAGCATTCCATGGGAGGACATAAAATAACTATAAATATACACAAACACTACAATCAGTTATATCTACTTTAAAATCAGTTTTTTAAACCATCTCAAACAGTTCCATAGCCTGGGGCAATCACTGAGAAGCCCCCCCCCCCTCTTGTTCCCACCAAATTCGCCTGTGATGGTGGCAGGACCAAGAGCAGGGTCTCCCCAGAAGATCTTAGTCTTTGTGGTGGTTCATAAAGGGAGATGCATTCAGAGAAGTAAACTGGGCCAGGGCCGTTTAGAGATTTATTGGCCAAAGCCAGCACTTTGAATTGAGGTAATTGTAGTTGACAAGGTCTTTAACCGAAGAGTGCTAGTGCCTCACCAAACTACAGCTTTCAGGACTCCATAACTTTGAACTATGGCAGTTAAAATGATGTCAGTTTGGATCCATTCAACAGGGTACAGCTAGCACAGGACTCTACTCAGCCATGGAAATAAAATGGTACGCTTTAGCCAAACCACGTTCTCTCATCCTCAGAGCAAGGCAATGGCAAACCCAATCTGAACAAATGTTGTTAAGACATTGATAGGTTCTCCTTTGGATTGCTGTAAGTTGGAAGTGACTGATAGATACACAGCAACTACACCATCAGAGGCAAAGCCTAGCAATCTTTTGCTACCACTGTCTGTATGGATGGCGACAGTTAAATTAGTTCTGCTGTCCTGAGCCCAGATGGACTCCAGTCTGTAGCTTCCTTTTACGAAAGTTACAAGACACAGTATAAAGTCTTGTGTACTAGTATGTCCCCAAGCGCCCCCCCCCTTTTTTGGGGAGAAATGAATGAATAGAAACTGCATAGTGTTTGGGAAGATGCTAATTTGTAATCCAGACACATAAAGTATTGAGTAACTCCTAATTAACCATTTTGAAATCTTTTGGATGTTTTCCTGTCATTATAAAGGACCTAAGAAACAGGAAAGTAGGCAGATACTGAAAAAAAGAAACACCCCAGTGTCTGGTATTAAGAAAATGTACAAGCCACTTGTGTTTATGGAGTGAATAGCTTTGGAAATCAATCAATATTTGGTCTTGATTTTTAAAAATACTTTAGCACCAAATATTTAAAAAACCTGTAAGGTTACAAAACCCCGTATTTTAATTAAAAGTAATGTTGTAACTGTTTGCTCCACTTCCATGTTTTTCCCGTGGGCATTTTTTGTCTATGATTCTGAGAATTAATAACATCTTTTCCATTAAAGTGAAGGTTGAGACTTGAAGACATCTGTTATTCAGGGCACATGATCAGAGAACTGACTGATTCATCAGAGCTTGAGGTTTTCCTGATGCACTTAAATTAATGGGAAATGCTGAAACTTTTCAAATCGGCTACTTTCCTGCCACCTTCACACTATTACATTCCTGCTTGTGAGCTGTTCTAGCCAGTGGTTATTGAGAGAGTTGGCCCATTTTTCAGGGGAAAGCAGCTATTGGCAGAGTATGTGAGAAGGAAAATGATACACCACCAGTTGAGTGCATTGAGTAGATGGGTACTAGAAAAATATTTCCATGCCATTGCTTCAACCACATGGAATAGTTTGCCAATGTAAATAACTGGATCCTTTCTTCTGGAACCTGACAGGAGTGGAGAGTGGTTTGATTGCACCATTTTGTTCTTTGAGAAGGTCAGATTTTTTTGGTCAGAAATGGTCTTTAGAAGTAGTTCTCAGCAGGTGAGTCTGAAGATCATTCACATACAGCTTGTACAGGTTGGGCACCTCTTATCCAGAATTCTGAAATTCAAAATTGGCAAGAGATAGTGTCACCTTTGTTTCCAGATATTTCACATAAACTTTATTTCATGCATGCTATTATTAAAATTAAAAGTACTGTATAAAATTACCTTCAGGCTACATGCATTAAGGTGTACATGAAACATACATTTCATGTTTAGACTTGGCTCCAAGATTATGTTCATATATAATCATATATAAATACAGGTGTTGTAAAATCCAGAAAAATCTGAAATCCAAAACATTTCTGGTCCCAAATATTTTGGATAAAGGATACTCAACATGAACAAGAGAGAACTGGAATAAAGTGGTCTAGTGTGGCATAATCCTGAGATGTATTCACACAAAACAATTATAGTACTTTGATATCACTTTAGGTGTTGTAACCTCAACCTATGAAGTCCTGGAATTTATATTTTTGTGACCTTAGAATTCTTTGCCAGAGAGCTTTAGACATTCTGCTAGACCAGGCACTGGCAAACTTCGGCCCTCTGGGTGTTTTGGACTTTCAACTCCCACAATTCCTAACAGCCATTGTTAGTGCCTTTTGGAGCATATAAAGACCTACATTTAGAGGGAGAATATTGACAGGTGTATTGATTCAATTACTTTTGTTCTCCTTTTTCATATCCCCTGGAATGCCCGTCCCTTACTAGACACATAATCTTTTTAATCCCAGCAGTATAAGAATCTAATCATCTGAGTATATAAGCTGGTTGTGATTACTGCCCTAATTAGAAGTAGCAGGTAAAACAGGAGAGAAGAGGATGCGGCTTATTAGAACTGCCCATGTAAAATAAGCAACAAAGTGTGACATATAATACAGTGGTTGTGGTGTCATTGCATGCTTGTTTCCCAAATTACAAGAAGAGTAAATCTTTTGAACATCTATACTTAATACTTTGTTTTGCCAGGTTCTGTTCCAAGGTGTATAGAATTCAAGGAAAGCATAATAAAACAGAATAAAATTGGTCCAGCAAACTAAGCTATAGTTTAAAGAGGACTAATTGGTCCCTTCTGAGTAGTAACATTAAATAATCAGTCTTCTGGTGTCATCAATTCAGAAAATTACTGAAACAGGGAATAGATCCTTCTTTTTATCCATGGGTCTGTTGGCCTTCGTAAGCAAAAATGGATTTAAATTAATAAAGAAGATGGTCAGTGAGTGGCTGATAAAAGACCATCTCATGTCAGCATAATACAGTTTTAGGTATAACCTAGTTACGTTGTGCTGACCTTCAAGTATTATATTGAAATATACATTCTTTAATTAGTAGACTTTTCATGTTATTAAATCTTGTCACGACTGTTGTATTTTTGCCAAATATCCATAAGGAGATTACTGGCAGTGGACATGAATCAGATTGTGTTTTTCATAAAATGATCTGCTAATTGGTTTTCTTATTGGCTTATATGTTTGTTCTGCTTTCTTTTCTTTCATGGCCTTTCTAGCATGGTATTGTTCGGCTCACATGACAGCCATGAAAAATAACATTGTGTCTCTAGTAAGAGATGGAATTTTAGGCAAAGAGCATTGAGCATTCTCAGTGAATTAGCAGTTTGATTTGATAAGTAAATGAGTCATTCCTTGATGTAGAAAAACATTTTGCAGAGCCATTGTCATAAGTACAGCTACCGTAATATGTTTACAGTTGTACATTTGTCTTATAGTCTAAGTCTTACTGAAGAAAGGTCACTAATATGATTAGTTAAACTTTATTTTCAATTCCATCAGTTAGTTTCTGGATCAGGAAATGGATGTCTGCATATTTTGTAGAAAGTATACATGTATTTATTTATCATGTCAGAAGTGGATTGATAATACAGTTGTAATGTATAGGAAAACCATAAAGTTAAAAACTTGGCATTATACTAAATTTTCTTTGACCAGAAATTGGCCACTTTGAGTGCCTTTGGTGTCACTCTGAGAAGGTTCTCCATTGTGTATGTGGCAGGGCTCAGACTGCATTGTAGTAAGTGGTCTGTGGTTTGCTCTTTTCTATACTCTAATATCGTGGACTGCACTTTGTAGCCCCATTTCAGGCTCTGCATCTCGTGGTGCCTGAGTGCAGTCTGTTCAACGCCTTTCAAGTTGCCCAGTCTTCTGTGTGTCCAGAGGGAGTTTCTCATTCGGTATCAGCCAATGATTGAGGTTCCAGGTTTTAACCTGCCACGTTTGGACTCTTGCTTGCTGAGGTGTTTCTGCAAGTATCTCTGTAGATCTTAGGAAGCTATTTCTTCATTTAAGGCATTGGCTTGCTGGCTGATATCCGAGCAGAGGATGAGCCAGCGATGTCAGTGCCTTGGTCCTTTCATTACAAGCTGCTATTTCCTGACAGATGTCATGTGGTGTAATACTGACTAAACAGTATAATTTCTCCATTTGTGTAGGACGTAGACAGCCTGTGATAATGCAGCATGTCTCATTAAGAGCTACATCCACTATTTTAGCATGGTGAGAAGTATTCCACACTGGGCATGCGTATTCAGCAGCAGAGCAGCAAAGTGCAGGGGCAGATGTCGTCACTGTATTTGGTTGTGATCCCCAAGTTATGCCAGTCAGGTTTTGTATAATATTATTTCTAGCACCCACGTTTTGCTTGATATTCAAGCAGTGCTTCTTATAAGTCAGCGCATGGTCCAGAGTAATTCCCAGATATTTTGGTGTGCTGCAGTGCTCTACTGGGATTCCTTCAGTCTAAATAACCATATTGTTTTGAAGCAAATTAGACTAGAAACAGGAAGATGTCATCTTAGATTATTAAGAAATTCAAAAGACCTGTCTTCTTGTCCCCAAAAGTGGCAAATAGTACCAAAAGCATGGAAAACATTGTTAGTTTGGTTTAACCTCAGACATTTTAAGGAAAATGCAAGTACAATTTAAAAACTAGTTTCCTTTATACTACAGTTTTTTACATGTCTGCCCAGATTTAAATCCCTTTTGAATTCAATGGGGCTTTCTTCTAGGTAAGTGGATAAGCGCATATAGTTTTTCTTTAATACATTTCAGTTTGTAAAATAGCAGTATATTCTATAGATGTAAGAATTAGTAAAGATTGTAGGTTGTACTTCAAAGGGACACCAACATGAGACTTAAAATACACAATTGTAATGTTATTTGTTATATATTCAAAAGCAAATGCTGCCATCTTGTGGAAGACTAAAGAATCTATATAAAGTTTGGCTTTAGTTAGACCCAGTCTTTTTCTACCAGTCTTTTCTGTTGTATTGTATTTTTTTCTTAGAATGTATACTATATATACTAAATATGAAACTGTTTTAGTAAGTAGTCTAGCCCAAAAGCACACTAAATAAGCACTGCATTGTAAGCCTAGAATCCAAATAAACTGCATTTACTTGAGAAATCTTATTTGGTATATCAGTCTTACATAGTTTAGAAACAAAGCCCAAAGTACGAGTGATGCATCTCAACATAACAGAATACAAGCATGTGACTATCTAAACAGAATGCATTGAAAGAGCATTTTTGTCTAACTAAATATTTCAGAGTGCAATAGGTGAGCCAGGTGTCCAGCTTTAGTCAAATGAGCCCCAAGTCCCTTGCTGTGATTAGAAAAGAGAAATGCCATTCATGGCACAAAGAATTACACTGAAACCGTAGCCCCCTTAAACATGATACAGAATAGATTTTACGATCCTAGTTTTATTTTCTAAAGTAATTTTTAATGTGAAATTCACATTCTATGACTTATTGAGGAGTGCTATTAGTAGATTGGGGCAATTGATAGATTGCTGGCAATATGATATCATATTTAAATTGGTCTTATTGTATTTTATTGCATTTTATGTGTTTTATCTATTAACTCTGTAAACTGCTCTGGGCTCCAGAGAGAGCGGTATATTAAGTCGAACCAATAAATAAATAAATAAATAAATAAATAAATAAATAAATAAATAAATAAATAAATAAATAAATAAATAAATAAATAAATAAATAAATAAATAAATAAATAAATAAATAAATAAATAAATAAATAAATAAATAAATAAATAAATAAATAAATAAATAAATAAATAAATAAATAAATAAATAAATAAATAAATAAATAAATAAATAAATAAATAAATAAATAAATAAATAAATAAATAAATAAATAAATAAATAAATAAATAAATAAATAAATAAATAAATAAATAAATAAATAAATAAATAAATATATAAATAAATATATATATATATATATATATATATATATATATATATATATATATATAGCCTGGCAGGCGAGCAGGACCAAACATGGAAAGTAGTAGACTTCCCTTTGTTTGGAGGTTGAGATATATATAAACCAAGCCCCCATGCTCTTTCTCTCAGTTTCAAGGGAGCTTCATTTCCTTCCTTCCCTTGTTATGTTCATGATTGTAAGGGTACTGTTTTCTTACATTTTGTCACAATTTCTGGAGTAGTTTGGAGTGGAACCCAAATCAATTTGGAGAAGAAATGTGGCTTGCATGTCCATCAGCATTGGCAAGGGCGTTCCCCTTATTGGGAGTGGTACAGGAGGAGTCATGTCCATCTTGGAGTCTGTGGCTTTGCCCCACTTCTAGGTGACAGTGGGACACACGCTGGTTTGTGTCCATATTTATCATTCCAGGCTGGATTAATGGTGGTTCATTGACTTGAAGGTCGGTTAATGTCAGGTTCCATTCTGATACCAAGCTTATTTGCAGCAGTAACCAATAAAGCTGTTACCTGTTTTATAGAGTTTGACCTGTGTGTAGTTATTGTTCAACATAGATTCAGTGGCAATTGAGTCTACAGTTTTTCACCCTTAAACACCAGTATTTTTCATTCTTAAAGTTAACTATTTCAGATAATAAATAGAGGGCCACCTCTATTTTATTTATTTATTTACTACATTTATATCCCACCATTCTCACCCCAAAAGGAGGACTCTGAGTGACATTACAAGAAGGCAGCGATTTGATGCCATACACATACGTACATATAGTAAAAATAAACATATACATTAAAACCAAAAATCAACAGCAATATTAAAACAATTATTAAAATCATGTCATCTAGAGTCAAATTCAG
The DNA here is from genome assembly GCA_030556195.1 of Anolis apletophallus. Classification (NCBI taxonomy): domain Eukaryota; kingdom Metazoa; phylum Chordata; class Lepidosauria; order Squamata; family Anolidae; genus Anolis; species Anolis apletophallus. The sequence continues at coordinate 79,042,450 of JARBWK010000012.1, read as the reverse complement.
GGCCATTCCATTAGCCATTTCACAATTCCATATATTCAGTTTGAATTAGCCAAGTTAGTCTATAATTTTTTTATTGTTTTGATGTTTTAATGTTTTTAGATGTTGCAATGAGTTGTTTTATTCTATTCATGGGTTTTTAAATGGCATAAAAATTGTGCCAATTGTTCGCTGCCCTGAGTCCCTTCGGGCTGATTGGGCGGGGTATAAATGAGGTAAGTAATAAATAAATAAATAAAAGTCCAAACTAGCTAAATAAGTTAGAACACTTCATACACTCTGAATAAGGCTAGAGCTGCTGTAAGCTTTATCTGTGTTTATTTGCATATGAGATGGGAGCAGCAGGAAAAGGGGGCATACGAAGCCACAGGCCACAATCAATTGCTAATACATGACTGGGAAATAGAAAAAAATGTATAATACATAATGCAGGAATGTAGCTACGAAGGCCTATAGGAAATATTAAATAGGAAAATAAAATTTATATTTTATATTACTGATATTATGAGAATCAGGGAGGGGGTCAGACAAGAAAGTATTAGTGCAGTTTTCTTGGAGGACATGAATAATTCTAATATATACTCTACCTAATATTCTGCCTCCCACAATTTATCTGCATTTATTTATTTATTTCGGACATTTGTATCCCGTCCTATCTCAACCTCCGCAGAAGGACTCAGGGCGGCTAATTCTGCCTTTGATACAGATTGTATGCTGTAGAGCCTAGCAAGGTACTTTGTGCCATATTTTAAAACATCCTTATGAAGTTGCTTTTAGTAAATAAATTATTGATATATTAAATTATATTATTGATGCTTTGTTTATATAAATTATAAAACACTGTACTCGACAAACCCATTGGTCTATCTGCAAGGATTAATGCAGTAGAACAAATAATTGTAAAAGGGATTCAGCTTTTATTTCCAGACCATAAAAACATAGCTTTCATCCTGTATACCCATCATTAATGTTTTCATTTTGTTCTACTTTTTCCATTTTATGCTCTGTTATCCATCTATCTGTCTGTCTGTATTTATTTTTTATTTCATATCAAATGGATTGCATAAATTAGTATAAAACTGATAAAAATAGAAGAGCACAAGTGGCTAAATATATTTTGACCAAAAATGGGTAACAGCAACCGTAATGTCTGTATTCTCCAACAATACTTCCTCTGTACATGAGACAGGACATTGCAGACAAGCATATAGATGCAGAATTCTCTGTTCTGCCCCACAGTCACACAAGGTAAATAAACTGTATTATATAAACTGTAAAACCATGATGAAGTTATGCATCAATTAAGCAGATGTGCCCCTAACCTTTACTCCTTTAATAGAAAATTGGTACAGGATGAATATCTCTTATCCAAAATACTGGGAAGCAGAAGAGTTTTGGAATTCAGATATTTCCTAATTTTGGAATATCTACCATATATTTGTATATACCTGTATAGCTATGTAAACATAATAAACTCAATCAAACAAAATTTCGTCAATAATTAATTAATTAATTAATTAAAAACTTTTGTATCCCGATCTTCTCACCTCCGAAGAGGGACTCAGACCGGCCTCACAGCAAGAATTCAATGCAGCCAATAAAAATTAAAACATCATATTACCATACAAAGTTAAAATACATATAAGTAGTCAGTCATATTGAGTTTATTATCTTTTTGAGCCACTACTGGATTTTGACACTTGGTATTTGCTGCTGGTATGTATTCAGCCTTCTGCAACTCACTCCTCTTTGTTGCTGTCCCTCCCGGCAAATTGCTAAAAACCACTAACTGAATGTGACAGGAAGAACTTGCAATCCGAGTGCTAAAGGTCAAAGCATCTTCCAGGAGACAATATGGAAGAACTGTCTATGACCCTCTCAGTATGTCTTCTGTTAATGTTTCTGATTCATTATTTCCCCTCCCATAATCACAACCACCACCACCTCCTCCTCTTGTCAGGGGAGAATGTCAGGATTTGGCTCTTCCAAAGCATGGAAAATACTGAAACTTTAAGGGGAAAAAACGGGCTCGATTCTATTGATAACTATTTCAATAAAGTACAATGAATGGAAAATTACAGATTGGTAAAGAGATTACAAACAAATGGGCACAGTGTCATAACTGTAAAACTTAAGTGAATTTGAAAGAAGACTACTACCAAGAAATTGTTTGTATAATGCTCATGCTTCTATATTACTTTCTAGTACAACAGTAATGTCAAGCTCTGTGTGAATCCTTGTATACTGGCAGTGAGAAGATTTATTGCTTGATTACTACAGACAGTTTTCTGCTCTTATTAAGATAATATCTGTTTTCTTACATAAACAGGCCCTCGGGTACATCACTCAACCTCCTTTTTTCCTAGTCTTTGATGTTGAAGCCATTCCCCGGCATTCTGACTTACTGGATTTTTTCTTCCTGAACTGCAGAATTCTCAAGTTGCAATTCTTATATAAATGTAATGTTTCCTTTTGTCACTTTTATTGCAACAGTATTTCACACAGTGTAAAAAAACCAAAATATATTACTATCTGTAATAAGAAGGTTTGAAGTTGCAGTGATAACATGTGGTGTGAGCAGAGGTGGACTTTCATCCTGCCATTTTGGGGTGAGCTACTCTACGATTTATGGGTTTCTCCTCAAATCATATACTCCTTGTCAGATCATTTAGTACTAAAATTAAATATGCAATCTTTTTATTTTCATAAAACATAAACACCATATTCATCCTAATTAAATCACAGTTGAAATCTTTGTACCACACACACATTCCCACCAACACTGGTGAAAAGTGTAGCCATGTAGCCAACCAATATCAGAGTGTGATCAGGATAACAAAAGTTATCTAGGATGGGACTTTGGGGCACAGTTACTGTATGTAGTGGTTTTCTTGGGGGTATGAGCCATGAATTCAAAAGGGGTATGGTTTTGTTTAATGCCCTGGCCATTGGCCTATGGGGATGCCTATGTGAAACCACTGGAAACGGTCATCCAAGGTTTTGTGGCATGGTGACACCATTATGCTAATGACATCCAATTCTACCAGTCTTTCTCATCTGATTCCGAATAAGCGGTCTCAATATCAAAACAATGTCTGCTGTCAGTAATGGACTGAATAGGAACAAACAACTTCAAACTTAATTCAAGTAACATAGAGGAGCTACTGGACAGTTGAATGGCAGATCAGGGAATGGGAATTGTTCTTATGCTGGATGAAGTTATGAAGGAGTTAATGAGCTTAATAGTGCAAAATGCTGAAATGTTAGCTTAAAATGAAAGTGCCCCTCTTTGCAAAAGGGAACAGAAAAATCGAAGGAAAAGGGGAGATTGTGTGTTCCAGATACCAAACATCAGTGACCTTATCTAGATTCAATGCTTATCTAGATACAAATAATACAATGTTTATAGATGCTGGTCCCGCATATGTAGAGCTTATGAGTTGAAAGTGCCAAGATGGAACCTGATTGGATAAGGGATGTGAGGAGAAAGGTTACACCATGCCTAGTGAAAAAAATGTATAAAAGATAACAGAAATAATGTAGCGGGATGGGCAGCTCTTTCTTTGAAGGCACTTGCTAGCCTTCGGCTGTTTCTGTCTCTGCGTGGCCACGCTGAAAATAAACAACCTATGGAGACTGGTTGTTTTGCTTCTGATTGCCTGCTCTGCGGGACCGAAGTTTAAGGTGTTCCCTTTCAGTTACATTCCCAATGACATCTCAGGCTTGCACTTTGGATATTCTCCTGCACTGAAATCTGAGCCTATATTTTCAGGTTCCGCATATATGCTGTTAGGAGGGAATTCAATCTATCAACACAAGGATGTGAATGCCTTTCTGCTGTGTACCATCTCTTGCACAATTAACTGTCAATAAATTTTATGCTGTAGCAGTAACTTGCATTAGTGTTCAGTACTGAAATTATCCCTGGAAAGTCTGGAACTACAACCAATTCAAGCATAGAACAGCAACTGATTGGTTATTGTGTGAACCAATCCCACACAGCAGTTCTTATATTCTTAAAACAGGACATTAGAAGGTACATTTCATAGAGGCAATTTAGCACAGGTGACCTGCAGATGGAGGAATTAGAACGCAAACAATTTCCCGATAAGAGAAAGAAGAATAAGCTCCTGTACTCTTAGTAGATGGCAACTCCTTTCTGTCAAGATATGGCCTTTCGATTTATGCCTTTAATAACAGAATACTCCATTGTGCACTTTCTGATTAGGATGGTTTTGACTGGAATGGAGAAAAAGGATAAATATAGAGAACTTAGGATAATGTGCACACATGCTAAGAGAAAGTATTGCATCCTGAAAAGTCTAGTCATCTAATTGAATACAAATTAGTCTGGTTAGGAGAATCATTTGGGAGTGGCGGTATAGAAGCCGAATAAATAATACTACACCAGAAATCCAGAAATCCAAAGTATTACAAGGAGTCTTGAAGAAGAAAACCAGCAATATACTTTTCACAGTGCTTCCTTCTCCTCTAATGCAGAGTACTTTTTCCGCATTGCACCCATTCTATTGCTCTTTTCTCTTTGTGAATTCTTCCTGGGTATAGTTTAGCGTGACCAATAGAGATATAATACTATGGTATTTACCCTGATGGTTTAATTCTAATATCTGTGTTAGGAATTTAAATTCTGGATATATTTGTGGTTTGATTGAATATGATTCTTTGACAAGTGACTCTGTGGTATGCCCATATCTTCATTGATATTTGACAACACAAAGCACCATAGATGTCTACTAGTCTAGCACTTGCAGCACTGATGGGATTATGATCTGGAAGGTAGGCCTATGCTAACCAAAACAGTGAGACAACACATGAAAGTTAGATTGAAATATGGGCCACTTTATTTAATTGTCACCTATTTAGACACCCCCCCCTCCACACACACACACGTGTACAAAATAGAGGGTAATCAAGTGCAAGAGCAGCTAAGGCAGTTGATCTCTCCCAGACCCCCTTCCCATCTTCTGTTGCATGACAGATCCTGGGTTGCTCATTAGTTTGCCATCTACTGGAAGGCCAATCCAAGGGTCCAGATCCCCAAGTCACATGTCTTCTAGTGAGGGCTAAAACCCTCAGGACACCTCCAAGGACACTATTCTTCCCAAGCACTCTGGTTGTATGATACACAAATGCAGTCCCAGAGGCCTAACTTTCACCAAATGGATGCCATAGGTGCTCACCATACTTCTCCTTTTATCCCCCATCTTTGTTTCTTAGGGACTTACCTCTTTCATGGCCACTGCACATCTCTGCTGCCACTCCCTGAATGCATCCATATAGTTCTTCCAGGTATTCAAACTAGCAATAAGGAACTAACAAATTCATGATGTGCAACAATGAACATCAAGTATGTGGTGTACCTGAATATCAAATAAAAGTATTGATTTCAGTTAACAGACACATTTTTATCAACATATTGTCCACAATCATAAATTGCATGATGCATGTATTTGTCTTGGTGAAGAGACAACACCCAAATAGCCAGAGGGGTGCCCCCCCCAAAGTACATTTTGTTCAGTCTATATAAAAGGAACACGTTTGCAACTCACAGACAGGGGACGTTCTTTACAATGAAGGACACCTGGTAATCCTATAAGATACAAGCTTACCCTCAACTATGGGGCATCTGACAACCTTTACCCCCAAAGTTTAACCATTGATGGCATTATTTTGAATCTAGTGATGAGAAGCACTCTTCTTTTTCATTTTGGGCACAGATACTCTCTTTCGGTGTAATACTGCATATACCCTTGAATGTGAAACTGACAGAAGTTCCCTGAGATTAGTTCCCCCACCCCCCTTTTTTCTGAGGCTTCCTTGTGTCTTCAAAAGGAAAAGTTTAATTTATCATTCTGCAAGCTTTAGTTTTAACAATCCTCTAATTGTTTCTTGCATGGCATCTTAAGCCAAGGACATTCTTTACTAGGAAGGATATTGACTTCATATTGTATTAGCCCTCTATTCTGTCAGTAGTCAGGCTGTCTCAGGGAATCCAGTGCAATTGCGACATTCATTCAGAAGAGGAAAAATCTTCACACAACATGGAGTCTCATTGTATTCTTATAAAAAGACTTCAGGATGCCTATCAGAATAAGCCTTGATCCTTTCTTGCATGTGTTTTTATGCAATTCCACAGAACATTATTTATTCGGGTTTCTATGCCGCCGACTCCCGGAGGCTCGCGGCGGCTTACAAAAGCCGAGGCACAATAAAATACAGAGTAATAAAACAATAAAAACAGTTAAAAACAAAACAGCACAGTAGCAGTAGGACAATGAAGCACTGGCACGATTGGGGATGCACGGGCCTACCCACCGAAAGCCTGCTTGAACAGGTGGGTTTTACAAGCCCGTCTAAATGGGAGCAGATCTTTCATTACCCGGATTTCGGCCGGGAGGGCGTTGCACAGCGTGGGGGCTATGACAGAGAACGCCCTCCGACGGGTAGAGGTCAATCGTGCCAGCTTCGCCGAAGGTACCTCCAAAAGGTTGGCATCCTCGGACCGTAGAGATCTCAGGGGGCAATATGGGGTGAGACGGTCCCTCAGATACGCTGGCCCCAGACCGTGCAAGGCCTTAAAGGTAAGAACCAACACTTTGAAGGTGATCCGGTGCTCAATTGGCAGCCAGTGCAGATCCTGCAAAACAGGTGTTATATGGCATTATATATACTAATGCAAGTTAGATCTTTGTTTTTCTGACATTGTTTTCTTGTTCAACAAGAGTGATATCCACATTACGGTGACCTCATTTCTGTGCAGTACTAAATGAGCAAAAATACATGTAGACTGAAATTTGTTTTCTGATTGTAAATAGAGTGAGCCCATTGAATCAGTGATAATTTGGTAAGCCAACACTTATGTAAGTTCCTTCCAAATCCGGAGCCATCATTGGGCATTTAATTTCAAGTGACTTTTACAGTGCAAATTGTGAAGCGTAACAAAAGGAGAACCATTTATGTAACAGAATTGACTCAGTATTCAAAATAGCAAAGATAGGAAGGGCTAGCTAAATTGGCACTAAGTTGTGTGAAGATGGCCCAACTCATCCTGACTTATGGATATTATAGATTAGTTAGAAAAAAATCTTTATCCTGCCCTAATTTATTAGCCATTGTATCATCTGGTTTATATTTAGTATTAATTAATTATTATTATTGAAGATCTTATTGTTTTGCTCAAAGCACCTTAATTTTGTTTAACATTTTATATATCCGGAATAATGGCATTCTTTTATAAGAAGGATATTTTTTTTCTTTTCAACCCCACACAACCAGTTTGATGTAGGAGGTGGGAAAAGGAAAATGCAGTTGCAAGTATATTTTGCTGCTAAATTTAACTGCCAGAGAGCATTGTTTGCATATTAGATACTGTGCAAACAAAGAGAACCAGTGGGCAATCAGGAAGCAAGTGTTCATCACTAGGAGAATATGCTCCTTCAGATTACATACATAAATCACCCTGGCCTTGATATTTGAATTTAAATTAACACTTTCCAATGCCTGCTCTTTGACCATGTTCAAGTAAAAATTTAGCACATAAATTGCAGAAACAGGCCCATCTCAGAACAAACTAATGAGGCATGAATAATTTCACCCTTGATAAACATGGTGCAATTTCATAACCGTCTGTGGATAGGAGTGCACAAATGCTTCATAAAATTAGGAATAATGGCTCTTGGTCACAGCACTGTTTGATCCTGATTATGCCTCTGTATCAGGTCTACTGGAGCAGCCTGGTTCAGGTCCTGAGTCTTTGATAAGGTTCACAAACCCATCGTAGCCAACAATAAGATAAAACAAGTATCCTATGTTCCTTGTTTGCTGGTACCAGCAGACTGAACTACTGAAATTAAGGAAGTACCCCCTGAAAGACTACAATTACTGTACTGAAATAATATGTGTATTCCTTTTAATTTTGTTGTGAGCTTGAAGTAATGAATAGCAAGTAGCATAGTTCCATGTTGTTAGTTAATTGCATGGAAATAATGTGAGATGAATACTGGGAGTTGCGGTATCGTAGCAATGTAATAAATAACATTTCCTATTTACTTTTAAATATTTCTCTCTAGTGCCATTTGGGTGGGATTCCCCAAGTTTGATATCTCTCTTACTGATCTTAAGGTCTACTAATCTCCCCTGCCCCCCAAATAACATTGATAAAAAAAACCTAGCAGTGTAAGTTGTTGATAAGAATGGTATCTATAAATCAGTGGTTCCTGACCTTTTTTTATGATCAGGGACCACTTTGATCAGGCACCACTCACCAACATTAGTACCAAAAGGGTTACGAATTGGTTTTTGGTCAACTTTAGATTTGGTTTGGTTATTTGGGGTGCTGATTCAGAAAATTGCATTGGATAGACCACATCAGCTCTAGATACAAAACATATGACACCCAGTAATTGCCATCTGCTTGCCCAAAGAAAACCACATTTAATAATCTAGAACTGATATAGTCTATCCAATGCAATTTTCTGAATCGGCATCCAAAATAACCACAGGAACAGGCCTAAAAACAAAGACATCCCGCTTCCAGGCGCCACGTGGAATGGCTCTGTTCAAGGGGAGGGAGGAGGAGGAGAAGGAGCAGCCAGGAGGCCTTTCATGGATAGTCAGCCTCTCCCCTCGCAACACCCCCATTGCCTCAGCACTATAAGAGGGTTTCACGAAACCAGTCGCTCTTGTTGCAACTGTGTGGTAATGGTGAGGCCGCACCATTAATTCTTGGGGACCACTGGTGGTCCATGGACCACAAGTTGAGAACCACTGCTATAAATAAATTGTCTTTGGCAGGTAATTGCAGGAGGAGAAAACATACGTGTTTGGTATGCACCTTGACACCTTTTTGGTGAAGGGTGGTGCTGTGGAACAGCCTTTTTAGGCTTATGACTTGGAGGGCTGTGAAAGAGCCTCATTTTAAAGCTAAACTTGAGGTTGCCTTCCTTTTATAAATTCCTGTCGCTTGGAGAAGGGGACTTCCCTAGAGTTGGCTTCCAGTAAACAACTGGGTGGAATGAGCAATTCATAGCATTGCACTTGTGTTCAGGTGTTTTGCTCAAGAGAAGCTGAGGAGTTGGTCATGGATTGACATCTGACCTCTGTTAGACCCACATCATGTTGTTTACCCCATCTTTTGTATCGTTAGGCATATCTTGAATTAAATAGGATCTAGGTCAAATTAAATGGTCTTTGTTCAACCCATTTCCCATTATTTCATGGCTCATAATCAATTATGTACTAACATGGTTGAATCTTTCAAATCTATTCCTATTTTTGCCACCACAAGCTTTTGAAATAAAATAATGCCTTTTAGTACAGTGGGTCCTTGGTATCCACTGGGGTTTGGTTTCAGTACCACTGGGGTTTGGATGCCATGAATGCTCAAGTCCCATTATATATAATGGCATAGTTAAATGGTATCTCCTGTAAAAATATCAAAATCAAGGATTGTCTTTTGCTTGCTTTGTTTTAGAAACATTTCAAGCCATGGATAACTGAATTTGTGGATACAGAATCTAAGGATATTGAGAACTGATTTTTATTTCAACAGATCTATGAGAATTGCAAATGTGTGTACTTAATGTTCCTAATGAAATTATGATATTAATAATTGTAGAATTGTGAAATATTATAATTATTCAATTAATATGCAATATGTTAGGTAAGCAATACTTTTTGTATTCTTACATGGGATTGAGGCATTAATAGGACAAATGTGGGAACGGATAAATCAAAGAGCAATGAAAAATAGGGACAATAAGCAATGGTTATTGAAAAAAATCCAAGTGTGTTTCAAACAGGCTATCATATCCATCTTGAAAGCATATAAAATGTATAGACTGGATTAAATCCAGGAGTCCCATCTGCGAAAAGAGAGAACAGTCTCTCTAATTACAGTCTAGTGAGCACAGCCTGAGGATAATGACACACCTTTCCTCCTCAGAATATTGTCAAGACTCTCAGAGAGTCTCAGGAGATTCCCTTAGCTTTCTGTTAAACTGGGTCATTTGTATATAATTCAAAGGAAAGGACAAAAGATAGTTATCCATGTCATCCAATGTTTCTTTAAACATGATCTAACCAAGTTCAGTGAAAGAAATTACCTTAACAGATTTAAATACGTTTGTCATCCAACAATAGAAGTGTGCTGCCCCTAAAAGCCGAAGTTCCAGATATCTCTTTTATGCTTAGATTTTATATTTTCTTCCTTTCCAGTTTTCATTTTAGCATCTTGCTGTAGCTCATTTGCTCAATTAATGTAGACACAGTAGTTTAAATAAGGCTTTATTTATAATCACCCACAAAGGACTAATATAATATTGTTTTTGTCTTCTCTTAATTACATTTCACCCTCATAGGATTTAAATTCGTTCCAAACCTAATGCAAGTTCAGTATTGCAATTTGTTTTTGTTGGTATGATTTAATCCTTTTATAAGTTATTAGTAAGATGAAAAAAACCCAGAATGTATTCTAAATGCATTTAGAAATACAGTTTCCAGACATTTGAATCTGGGCTGTGGGTCGAATATGTTTCATGCATAATCCAAATTCTGTTTTAGAAGCATAAATGAAGAAATTGAATTAGCTTTACTCTCTGTGACCTCCACATTTGAACTAATTGCCACCTCCCTAATTCCCAGCTTTCATAAATATTATATTAAGAAAGCAGTAGGAGATACTTTTCTTCCTGGCATTTTGCTCTAGTCTTATGTCTTATTTATTTTGTGCAAATACCATTTCAAAAAGATGTATGAGATGCAAAATAGTTGCCCCGAAGTGCTGATTTCTAGGGAAAGCAAATGAATTACAATAAAGCTACATTATTTACTTCAATGAATGCTTGAATGAGTCTACAAAGCTATGCATAATATTTCCCCCATGTAGTGCAGTTGTGCTTTCTGCTGACCAGTCTAGGAATGGTTTTAGCTGATTTCTTTTTTTTTTTTGCTTTCTGAAATGGAGTCACAGCTGTCCTTTAGCAGCCTGCAATTTTCTTTAGCTAATGGGTCTAGTCTTTAGATCATCTGGCCAGATAGTTTAACTCCTATCACAACATGTATTCTTGTGGTGTTTTTATATTACATGTTGTGAGCCGCTCCGAGCCCTCGGGGAGTGGCGGCATACAAGATTGAATAATAAATAAATAAATAAAATGTACTGTCTTGACAATTCCTGTGTATAGGTCACTGTTCCTGGAAGGTTATTTAGAATACAGCATTCATTTCTTGCAGTTTGTATGTGTGTTTTTTTAAAAATGAAAATGCAGCACAACAAGATTTTCACCGGATAGAGTATTATGTTAACATGCATTTTTGATTACTCGAAATTAAATACTTGGGCATCAGAGTAACAAATTGAAGTGCAATCTTGGTGAATTGAAAGGTAGATTGAGGAAATGAGAAATTTGCAGCCAAGTGGACAGGCAGAGTATGCCCCTGTTTATTCTTCTGGACCTCTCAATGGCTTTCAATATCATCAATATTGATATCCATCTTGTATGCCTCTCTGGAATAGAATCTCCTAATACAACTTGTAACTTTCAGGTTGCAAGAGTTGATTGCATACTTTAAAGTGCTAAAGTAAGAATATATATTGATAAAGTTAGCCATTCATTTTTAAGATGAACCTGCGCGGGCTCTAAGATCAGCTGCGGGAGACCCTCCTCTCAGGTCCACCTCCATCTCAAGAGAGGTTGATAGGGAGGAAGGAGAGGGTCTTCTCGGTGGTGCCCCCCATCTTTGGAACGCTCTCCCCAGGGAAATTAGGCAAGACCTCAAACGTCAATGTTTCCAGTGAGTCTGGCCATGAAAGCCTTTGACAACACATTTTCCAGAGGATGTTGAAAACACGGCTTTTCAAGCAGGCCTTTGACAAATGCTAAGACAACTAAATTGACAAAACAAATTGATACTGACTCTGGCACTTTACTATTAACTTGTTTTCTGGCTGGGAGTTTTCACGTGGTTATACTGCTCATTTTAATTAGTAGCTATTACTGCATTTTTTGAGTATTTTATTTAAATTGAGTTGGGTTCCCCCCCCCCATTTTTGTAAATGTATTATATTAATTGATATTGTTATTGAAAACTTGTGATATTGAAATGTGATGTTTACTGCAGATGTCAACAACACTTGACAATTTTGATAATAGAGTCAGAGATTGCTTCTCTTATCTGATTCTGTTCTGTATAAAACAGAGAAGGGTAGTCATCTCTAGTGAAAGGTATATGTAAACTCTCTACTTTTCATTCAGAATGATGGGACAATGCTGCCTCATAGTCAGAGCAAAATCCTGCTCAATAAAAGAGAAAATGCTTGCTGGATTTGCTGTCATTGAAAACTTGTGATATTGAAATGTGATGTTTACTGCAGATGTCAACAACACTTGACAATTTTGATAATAGAGTCAGAGATTGCTTCTCTTATCTGATTCTGTTCTGTATAAAACAGAGAAGGGTAGTCATCTCAAACCTTGTATTGGTGTGGAAGAAGGGAGGTGTTGGAACACAATTGGTGAATAATCTCAGAAGTGTGCATTCACCATGGTAACCAATGCATGAATCTTCACTTTGTTTCATAGATCACCTGAATCACAGAAGAAATATCCAGTACTTTGAGAGCAGCAGTGATTTATCCCAGGAAGAAAATTGTGATCTACTGTAATTTATGCATTACCATATGTAGTAATATACAGTGTTCTCTCACTTATTGCTGGGGTTACATTCCAGAACCTCCTGCAATAAGTGAAAAACCATGATGTAGGGATGCTCTATTTATTATAATATTTATACATTATTTGAGTAGATATACACTTTTTAAAGTATTTATAAACTTAAAATAAAGGAAGGAAAGGCCTTCAAGGCTGGAGGCATGGAGGACTGAGGAGAGAAAGTGTCTTGGAGAGCGGCGGCAGCAAAACCTCACAAAACAGCAAAAAAGCATGATATATATTTGAAATTAATATTTTTTGAAATCCGCGAAACAGCGAGTCCGCAATAAGCGAACGGCAAAGTAGCAAGTGAATACTGTATTAGTACTGTATTATATTCATCAGGTAACAACTGATTCCCTAAGACAGTGGTCCCCAACCTTTGCAACTTCAACTCCCAGAAGCCCAGGTCAGCTTGGCTAACTACCAGAAATTCTGAGAGCCAAAATAATAAATACCAGAAGAACCAAAGGTTGGAACCACTGTCCTATGACATCAACTAAGATATCCAGGAGTGAGTCTACATGGGCTGCTAAATCTGAGTCCAGTCCAGATCATTTATGCCCCACATTAGTCTTGGCTCTAGCATACCCACTGTAAAGCCATGTTAGTATCCAAATGATTCAGCTGGGCTGAAAACATGTTGACCACACTGGACAGACGCCTTGCCTTCTGTGTCATTCCTACCACTTCCAGCCAGCTATGGGAACTCCATGAGAGCGGCTGGCTATTGTAGTTGCCCCATTCAGACATCAATATAGAAGGGAGTCAATGGCCAGGATCTCAGATGGAGCTCCATAGCTGGTTGGGAGCAGCAGCAGTAATGACATGGATATGATCCACCCCTTTTCCCTATTCTCATGAGCACAGGTAAATCATGATAATGCTGGTCTCTAGATTGGACAATTGAATGGTCCTAGTTGGTTGCAATCCTAATATATACAGACTGCTTTGAAGCTGTGGGATACTCTAGAGGAAAAATCCTCCAATACTCACTAGAAGTTGGCAAACATCATGGGGACAGCCAGCAGTGGATTCAAGGTGAGTCCTGGTTTTGTTGCCTGTGTAGACTCATCTCTAGATACTTTCTAATGTCTTAGGCATCTTCTGGATAAAGGTCAAACAAAATGACAATATATTAGTTATGTACTGTACAACAAAGTTTCTCAAAATATTATGAGTTTCTTGGGTTCAGAGCTCTGATTTAAGGGGAACCTGTTCATTATTCAATATCCCAGAAAAATTGAAATTTCAACAGGACAAAGGATACTTCCCATCCCCTCGAAGCAGGGCCGTAGCCAGGCTGTTGATTCGGGGCTGAGTTTGGTTCAGGGGGCTGAGACTGGGTGAAGAGGGTCTACCCTAGCAAACCTTTTGTATTGTTATGCCATTAACCCCATGAATGTGGGATATAATGAGCATTGTGATCAGATCATGATATGAATAAACATAACAGTTTAAATAATGTACCAGTAAGGTCTTTTCGCGGACCACCCTGAGAATTTGGGGGGGGGGGGCTGAAGCCCCCTTAACCCCCCTGGCTACATGCCTGCCTCTAAGGATTTGACTTCCACATAAAATGCTGAACCTTTCATTCTCAAACTTTGCCAGATTGTTACTTTTCATCACCTTTGTTCTGAACCTTTTTCAGAAAAAAATGACTGGAGAACAGGGGAAACATAAGGAAGTCACTTTTGGGGTTATGTGCCAAATGCAATTTTTGTATAATTTCTGTTATACAGAAATTTCTGGATCTATCATATAAAACTTTGCTTCTTGATTTTATGGGAAAAGGAAGCTGCCTCTGAAGTTTTTTCTGACTTTACAAAGAAGTAGAAATACCAACAATTCCAATTTTAAACATTACATTCCAATAAAGGAAAATAAAAGAGTAACTTCACAATTCAGAGAGTGGAACAACTGATTTATTGGGAGACTTCATGTAAATTAGGTCATGTTGCAATTGGGAAAAAATCAACAAGTATTTAAAATAGTAAGTCCATACTAAAATTTAGAATTTTAGTTCTCAGTGGGAAATGATGTTTAGTTATCTATAATACATCCTCTTGATGTTAGCTCATGGGCAATAATATATTTGTGAAAACTACATTGTACTTGTAATTTATTTATTTTTTATTTATTTATTTATCATTTGGACTTGTACGCCACCACTCCCCAAGGGCTCGGAGCAGGTAATATTGTATATACTTTGTTTGATAGGAAACAGCGATGAGAGGATGATTCTTAGGTACAAATGACAATGTGCCAGTAATTATACTACTTTTTAATTACGTTCTCTAGCTTGTAAATGCAGCATTTGAGAATTCATTGAGTTTGAGCTTCCATCCAAAGCCACCCAGGGACAAGAGTCTGATAAGAGGTTTATTAATTTGGTGTTAGAAAGGAATTCAAAACCAGCATGATACTAAGAATCTTACTATTTCAGCTCTAATCATGTTAATGGAAGTAAATACCAAGACCTCACTTGTTAATGCCAGAAGTACAAGACGTTTTTTGGCTCAGTGCTTAGAGGAATTCCACAGGCTGGTGGATTTCTAAAGAAAGAAATTAGAAATTAACATAGACATTCAAATATAATGATAGGTCTATCAAAAGCTATTACTGTAAATCTAAAGCAAATATGTGTGTTATATTTCTAATAATATTTGAGCACTGACTCCAAGCACTACTAGTAGGAGACTATAGTAGAGTTTATTTAAAATTTAGATGTTTTGTTCTATTATAGATAAACCAAACAATGAAAAGTTGTGATATATAAAAATGAAAATAACTCAAGATTATATCATGACCATTTAGTAATGAAGTAGCTTTCCATTATTACCACCAGAACAGTATAATATATTTAAGTGTGAGTTATTTGTTTGTCTCAAGCAGAGTAAACCCACGGAAGTAATTGCTGAATTGGTGTCAAGAATTTCCCATTGATTTAGTGGATCTACTGGGACTAAGAGTATGATTCAGGCAGCTTTATTCAATAGTTGGGTCATGTTTTAGTTTATAAGATGGTATTTCTACTGATATCTTAACTGTGTCCAAAATAAAATGGATGTAAGTCAAATGGCTTCAGTATGTTCTTAGTTTGTAACCATTATAATAGTTTACAAAGATCAAGTTTACATTTGGCACTACAGTGTAAAACTTCTTATGAGGTGTTATAGTCAATACATTGATAACTGGTTCCCAAAATACTGTGTGCTGAAGAATCATACAAGAAGCGATACAGCAAATGTTTTAAAGACAATTTAATTAATGGTTAACATATCTGCCATTGTGTTTTATGCTGCAAATTACCCTATAAGCTGAAGTTTTGGGGAGAAATGGGTGACGAGGAGCCAAATCAAATCATAGCAATCAGCATCCTTTGTAGGTGTGAGGTAGAGCAATTGGAGAATGCAGCTCATCAAAAATTGAGCAAGGCTTTTGGTATATTTAGGAAGGGCTCAAATGCACACATAACGATAAGTAATTTGAAAATAACAACATTATAAAATGATTTACGTATTATAGATAAATGAGCATGAGCTACATAACAGTAGAACTCCATAGACCCTCTTAACCTTACTTGTAAGGGAGCCCCACTGAGTTCACTGGAGCCTACATAAGTCAATATAGTTTGATACTTAAAACAGTATATTCTATTTTATTGCATGATCTTCACATTGGATAGCCAAAACATTATTTTACCATTTGGACTGTGACAGCACATTTGACCACAACAATCTAATTTGGACCAGCTGTGGCCTTTTCCTACAGGCCATAGCGATTTGGACAATAAGCAATGTCCTTGCTGATTGCCTCTTTGCTGTCCAGCATCTACAATATCCATCAGTCCTAATGACCTTCTAGTAACACTTCAGGGCTATCCTTTGTGCCCTGACAGACTCTCTGGGGACTTTAAGCTGCATACATTAACTCAGAAAAGCTTTCTGAGCAGCCAGTTCTGCTAAGTACTGGTACAAATTGTTCAAGCGGATATAATTACGGGATTCAGATGTGCAGGACAAAAGCCTACCCCTATATCTAGTTTTAGGTCTTACACAGAGAACTCTAGTGTGCCAATTTGTTCAATTTGTTCCCAAGGGGAACAAATTCACAGCTATAATTATTGTGTGTGAAGAAGGAAACCTTACTGGATCTCAAATTTGCAGAGTTCTTGATTCATAGAAAGAGAAATGTGGACATCCTTTTCCTTCCTGTATATCGTATCTTGACATTTTGATGTCATATTTGTCAAAGTATATTTCTGTATAGGAAATAAGCATTAACTATGTTGATTAGGACATTTGCCAAAACATTTCTTCCCATATCAGTAGGGAAAGTTAAATGATGAAGATGTGTTTTCCAGTAACTTATTATGATCAAATCTTTTCATATATTTCTACAATCTAGTACTTTGTAAGAGTAAGGGGGTTTAGATAAAATATGCTTCTTCATAGTTCACATCTGTGTGATGTCTACACCAGAAAATTGGTAACCTGATGCATCAGAATTTTATATGCCTAATTTAATATTAATCACAGACTGAAAATGCTTTAGGTTTAACATAAATTATGCTTTTAGAGACATATTCTAAATACATCTTTATATTTTCAGGTAAGGTCTCAGTACAGTGCTAATGGCTCCTCTGAAGTCATGTTGTTACATGAAGCCACAGTAACACATGTTCCAAATGGAACATTGATGTATTTAATCACATATCTATGAGTTTCTTGGTATTGTAGCATTGTAATTTTAATGCTATCTGAAAGGTACGTCAATCTGAATAAGACAAACATATAATCTGCTGTAAAGTGTGAATCAGTATTGTTTACTTTATGTGACGACAACAATGATGTCGATGATTTGCTATTGTTATGTGCCTTCAAGTCAACTATGACATCTGATGGTCCTATCGTTGGGGGGGGGGGGGGCTGTGGGAGTGTGACTTGTTAAAGTCTCCAAGTGAATTTTCTTTGAGTAGCAGAGATTTGAATTTGTTCTTTCTAAGCATTTGCAATTCATAATAGAATAGTAGGAATGGCAGTTTTGATTTTCTCATAAATTTTGAGAGTGGGTGGGTTGTATATTTTTGCTGTGGATTAGACTATTTCCATGTCTCTTAGTAATGTACATGTGGATTATACAGTATATTAATATAACTATTGGATATGTGAAATCTGGCTTTGGGTGGGGTGGAGCAGGGGTTGGTAGGCTGAGTGTTGATATATCTTTTTTTGGAGCATTCAAGAAATCAGCTGTGTGTGAGAGAGAACTGTAAAATAAGATGCATGAAGCTGATTGGTAGGGCTATGCCCGAGGAGCAAGCTAAGTCTGGGACTTTTGGTTACTGTTACATTTTACAGGCTTCAGCTATGCAGGTGCTTGGAGAGAAGCAGAGAGAGAAAGAGTTTGGAGTGTGCTCTTGCTTCATGAGCTGCTAAAGGAGTTTATCCTCGTGGACAAAAAGGCCACTTTAAATCTGTCATAAAAGGACATTATGTGAGTTGATGTAACTGATCACATGATTGTAAATATGTTGTTCTGATTTATGAAAGTAACATACTTGTTCATTGGTGTTCATCTGTGTGGCATATTTTCTTTATCTGGCAAGGCAGTATGTAGGCTGATCAAACATGAACTACACATAGTTTATTTCACATTACACCACTCCTTTGAAGGTGAATGCAAATAAGAATGTATGTTATCTGACCTTCTAATCATATAAGTTAGGGCTTCTTAACCATTGTATTTTTAAGGTAGTGTCATCAATGGCCCTACTTTCTTCTTGCAAATTGGGGATGGTGACAACTTGATTGAATCAATTCATCTTCCCCTTCTCTTACTGCTTTCCACTTTACTGAACACCTTTTTCAGTACCATCTTTTCCAAAAAGTCATGCCTCATGCAGGGGCGGCCCGAGCTCTCCGGGGGGAGTACACAAACTTTATTTTCGCGCCCCCCCTGGCGGCTCCCGGCGGCTCCCGGCGGCTCCCGCGCATGCGCAGACTCCTGAGCGCGCCTGCGTGGAGGAACGGGGGGGGGAGAGGGGACTCACGGGGCGGACTCACGGACCCGAGAAGGAGCAGGAGGAGGGGGGAGGAGGCCACGAGGGCGGCCCCCACGGAGACGCAGCAGCAGCGGAGCCAGAGGCGCATCTTCGTGACGTCACTTCGTTGCGCCTCTGCCGAGGAGGAAGGGGAGGAAGGCCTCACCGGCCGCGCACTGTAAGGACGCCCGGAAGGAGAGACGCCGGAGGGAGGGAGCCCTGCGGAGGCGCAGCGGCCTCTTCCTCCTTCCCTCCCTCCCTCTGGACCAGTGGTACCAGAGGTCATT
Source organism: Anolis apletophallus (assembly GCA_030556195.1). Lineage (NCBI taxonomy): Eukaryota > Metazoa > Chordata > Lepidosauria > Squamata > Anolidae > Anolis > Anolis apletophallus. The sequence goes on along the minus strand of JARBWK010000012.1, from coordinate 79,023,389 downwards.
GAACTTAATGGGGAAGGCCGGCCCTGGCCTCATGATATATCTAAAGTTCAATGACTTGAGTTTAGTCATTTTGGCTTCTCGTAAAATTACAGATTCAATTTGACCCATTGATTTTTTGATTTTGGGATCCATAGAACTCTCATCCAGCAGTACAGTTCACTGAGTTGATTTTCTTCCTTTCAGCTTTCTTCACTGCTCAGCTTTTCACTGATACACAGAAATTGGCAGTACAGATTGAGATTCCCTTACCCAAAATGCTTGTGATAAAAGTGTTTTGTATCCCTTCTCCATATTTTGGAATAGTAAAGGTAAAGGTTTCCCCTGACATTAAGTCTAGTTGCGTCTGACTCTTGGGGTGGTGTTCATTTCCATTTCTAAGCCGGAGAGCTGGCGTTGTCCTTAGACACCTCCAAGGTAATGTGGTCAGCATGACTGCATGGAGCACCTTCCCACAGAAGTGGTCCCTATTGATCTACTCACACTTGCTTGTTTTCAAACTGCTAGCTTGGCAAAAGCTGGGGCTAACAGTGGGAGCTCAACCTGCTCCCAGGATTCGAACTGCCAACCTTTCAGTCAGAAAATCCAGCAGCTCAGTGGTCTATCCCGCTACGCCACCGGGGGGGGGGGGGCTATTTTGGAAAATTTGCATATATATAATGAGATTTCTTGGAGATAGGAACCAAAACAATATTAATTTAGGTTTTTATATATTTAAGCACATTTCCTGAAGGTAATTTTATACAAAATATTTTTTACAGTTTTGTGCCTGAAACAAACTTTGCAAAGATGCCAGTCTCTCAACCACATATGTGGGCAATTTTGGAACATTTTAAATTTTTGGATAAGGAATAATCAACATTGATGATTCAGTTTGGTATTTAATGACATACACATTTTTGTGTAACATATAATTGTATAAGTTATTTTCCTATTTAACTATTTGAAAAATCTAATGCAACATATCTGTCTTGAAATGGAGGGAGATCAATAATTTGGTACTGTGTGAGTTAATATTTTATATACTGAATTTAGTAATAAGAAATTTATTAAGAAAGGGTTAATGTACTTAAATAGGTTAAAAAAAAACCTAATGCAAATGTATTTGCTGAAAGGGAAAATTGACCATTACATTTCTATTTACATTTCAGTTAGATGTCTGCCCTGAAAGCATTAGCAGGATGAATTTGAAAATGGCAATTTATCTTTCCACCTCCTGCTGCAGTTTTGAAATAGTAGTTTCCGCCCACATTACCATTGCTTTATTTTCCTTCTTCCCTGTTGTCCGTAATAATCTTATTTCTATACCCTCTCCATTTAAAAAAAATATTGATTTCTACTTGAATAACAGCAAAAATGTCAAGGTTAAGAATGTCAGAATTCACTATTCTGGGAAGAATGAGGAGTTCCTATGAGATTTTGTGATCCTGATTTCATCTGTAATCATAATTTGCACCCTGGCACATGAAGATTTATGTGGAAATCTTCTCTGTTTGAGCAAGTTTTATATAGAATGGTATTGGCAAATATTGAATTACCTTTTTAAAAAAAAACTATGACTGTGGTGTGGCTTTCAGATCAGCCAATGAAATTTAACTTTTATTTTAGCCACAATGTAGGACATATCCCTGTAGGTTTCTATAAAAAACTCTCCATGCAATGTGAAAAAGAAAGATAGAAGTTACAAGCCTGAAGCATAATAATTAATTCTAAATGAGGAGCTCGGGCAAAAAAACCCCAACAAATGAAAATGCATGCCTCTCATCTGTATTATTTATCTCAATAGATTTAAATTTCCGAATACAGAATACCAATAAAACATTCATTTTGTGAAATATAAAAGCTAATAAAAGGTAAAGGTAAAAGTTTTCCCCTGACATTAAGTCTAGTCAAGTCCGACTCTGGGGGTGGTGCTTATCTCTATTTCTAGGCCAAAGAGCCGGCATTGTCCGTAGACACCTCCAAGGTCATGCGGCCAGCATGGCTGCATATACCGTCACTGCCTCGGGATTAAGCGTGTTGGAGTACTCCACACAGAAGTGGTACCTATTGATCTACTCACATTAGCATGTTTTTGAACTGGTAGATTGGCAGAAGCTGGGCCTAACAGCGGGAGCTCACTCCACTCCGTGAATTCGAGCTGTCAACCTTAAGGTTAGAAAGTTTAGCAGCTCAGCAGTTTGATCTACTATGCCACCAGGGGACAATAATAGTCTTGCTGAAATTCAACAGATTACTTCTGGTATTACAGTCTCTCTAGGTGCTTTCCTTGCATTTCTTAAAGCCTGTGATGATCCATATCCAAGGATGAACTATGCTCAATTTAAAATAAAATGACAAGTTGGAAGTAGTATTTCGGACCTATCATTTGATAATCTATTTTGTGTGAACTAGCTGAAAAAATGAACAAATTCCTATGCACAATGTACATATCTTGTTTGTAGTGCAAAAACAAGGAAAGAAAGAACACTACAGTGTTTAAAATAAAGAACAATTTTAACCAACGTATACTTAACAGTATTTCAGCGGAAGATCCCAGGGACCATCCAGTCCAACCCCCTTCTGTCATGCAGGAAAAGCACAAACAAAACACCCCAATAGATGGACATCCAGCTTTTTGTAATAAAAATGATTACAGAAGAAACCCCAGCGGCCATCCAGTCCAAATTTCTTCTGCCTTGCAGGAAAAGCACAATCAAAGCATCCCCTTGAGTGGTGGGAGAGAAATAGGGTTTTGGAAGCAAGCAAGGCAAGGGGGAAAGAATCTGGACGGCAAGGAATATGGAGGAAAAAGGCTTTTGGGGAAGAGGGAGCAAAGGAAAATTGGCTTTTGGGGGCGAGGAAGGTGAGGAAAAAATGTTTTTGGGGTGGGTGAAGGGGGAGGAGCAGGAAAACTTTGAGGGCGAGGAGGTGGAGTGAGGAGGTGGAGGTCTCCATGGAGCACACTTTGAGAACCGCTGGCCTACAGTGATGCTTCTCTGGAGTACCTCACTCCAGATCAACATCGCTGCTTCTGGACTATCAAGATGCACCCTTAGTCAGGATTGGACACTAGTGCCACAATGGGGGAATCAGGACAAGGGAAGTTATTTAAATATATTTATCTAAGTAGCTGATGTACACAGGCCTATAACTTTTATTAACTATGGTAATATGTTTGTATATTACGTATCAAACAATAAACATATATTTTCAATGAAAACTGAATGATACATGTTAGACACAACTTACATATCCCATTGATTTTAATGGGCCAGCCCTTGTTGGGAACAAACTTTGTTTGGCTTTAGTCCTAACCAGAATTGAATGGTGTCACTGTTTAAATAAGTCCTATTGATTTCTATGGATATCCTCATTGAGATTAAAATTGAATTTAGCATAATTTACCATATTCATATTATACAAAATTAAAATAATGTATAAAACACTCTTATATAAGTATTTGTTTCCACTATTCAGCCGTTAATACTTGTTTCCCTTCACTTTTCATATTCAGCATTATTTTGTTTCGCTGTGGCAAATTCTTCTTTTATTCTCTTTCTGTCTCTGTCTGTCTCTTTTGTATGTTTTGAAAGAAGAGCCTTGATTCTCCATTATTCATCGTCTTCCTCATACATCATTATTTATTATTACCGGTACTTAATAAAATCTGTGGAGTATGATGTGGTTCTAGTCATTTAAATAGTGAGCTATAAGATAGCACCTATTTATGTACCTTTCTATTTGTTTTTCTCCCTTTTCTGCCAAAAATAGTCTACATGTCATTCCATTGAGGTCCTTGTCAGTTCTTTTATGATTCATGCTTAGCCATTTGGAATTTATATCTATTAATCATTTTGTGTACAGTTCTATTTCTGGTACTTTGCCATCTGCTTTATTGTCATTTTTACCACTTGCTTGACATTGTGACAACACTTTAAAAGAAAGAACAAAGAAGCTATCTACTTTCAGGTTAAAATTATTTTTAGTGAAGAGCAACTGGAAAGAAGGGCACAGTTATAATTCATCAAAATTATGGTTTCATGCTACTCATGGTTGCTCTATAAATCTTGTGACTATTTTTTGGTGAGTCTGTATGGTAAAATTTTTTTAGTAGTAGAGTTCACTCACAGAGAAAAAAATCTTAATTCAAAGTGTCAGGATCAGTGAAGATCTGAGCTGGTATTGCTCTGATTTCCTGACCTGCCTGCATTGCTCTGGTCTCTTGACTCTGCTCGCAAGAGAAGATAAGCTCCAGGTGTTGGCCTTGGGAGGCCTTGGGTCACACCACACTGACATGAGTAAGACTGGCAGCAAGTTGCATCAGCCTGTTGCATCATCCTGGTGGATGGGGGTGGTGACTAAGGGCTTGATGGACAGGGAATGGGAGAGTGTTTTGTATAAAAGGTATGTTTGTTGCAGTGTGTGGCCAACTCTGGCATCAAAGGTATTGCTGTCCTTTGCAATAAATGGAGGTCCATTACCAGCATCGTCCTGAGTGTGCGTCCTTACTTTATTGAGAAGTTTGATCTCTTACACAAAGAAAGCTACTGTAGTTTTCTAGTATATGAGAATATGATCCATAACGGTTCATGTACATAGTCGTACATAATGGTCCTCCAAGTGTAGTATATGAGAAAGAGTTTTAACCTTAAACAAATTGTATATATTCAGAGGAGGATACTTGCTCAGTAAATATGCACAACTTGGTAAGTCATTGCATTTGGCACAGCTCTGGTATTAAAACAATACACTCTTAAAATATCTAATAAAAGGTTTTATAACCACTGTTCTAAATAAAATTGAATGACTTGACATAGTTATTATTCATACTGGAGAAATTTTCCCAACTGTTTAAAACATATGCAAATAGCCATCCCTCGAGGTAGATTAAATTAAAATTATTTTGTGTTTATATACTGTATAGTGTCATATATCTAGAACAGTGGTTCCCAAGCCTTTTTTGACCAGGAACTACTTGACCCAGGATCACTTTAAACAGGGATCACTTTGTCCAGGGATCACTTTAGTACCAAAAGGATTACAAAACAGTTTTTGGTCAACTTTAGATTCAGTTTGGGGTGCTGATTCAGAAAATTGCATTGGATAGATCACATCAGCTGTAGTTTCTGATACAGAACTTATTCCATGGTCAGTGACAGGGAAGGAGTCGCAGGCGGTGTGAAAGGAGCAAAATAAACAAAAAAATAAAGATGAAGGAGGCTCGTGGATCAGATTTTCATCCTTGCAGCCCACTGGTGGTCCGTGTCCCACAGGATTAGAACCACTGATCTAGAGGGAGAAATGTATCTGAACACATGCAAGGATGTTGTGTGAGTTTTTATATCTTTGTGACATTTAGTACAAGCAGCAAAATAACAAATCATATATTCTACAGTATTGATTAGTCAGCTTCAAGCAATCAAGGAACATTCACATTACACAATGGTAACATTATTATTCCACTGACTGTCATAATTCCACCTTGTGGAATTTTATTACTGGCAATTTAGGAAGGTATAGTTAGAGCTCCCCAGCACATCCCTAAATTGTTAATTCCAGAATTCCATAGGATGATTAAAGTAGAATAATAATACTATAATTGTGTAGTGTGAATCTACTGCAGGTCTTGCAAAAGCAGTTTCAAAGCAATACATGGGTTGCCATGTGGAATTCCTACATGAAAGAATTTTATAGTGATACTACTAAAAAGGTCTGGCATGCTTGACCATTTCAGGGATTTTACCAATGGGGACATGAGTAGGGTCTTTGTTAACTATATGGCCTAGCCATACTCACAGCATAGCCAGTACTTTACATAACATGGTTTCAAGCTCTATTTGGCACTTAAACCAAAACACTCAATTCAAGCAATTCAACACCCTCTTGTAGATTTGCCTCAGTACTAAAAAAAATCTCTACTTGGTCCTAGGAATGATTCATATGTACAAGATGTCCATCCCCCCCCCCCCCCGGGGAGGTATTATTGTTGGAGAGATATGTAGAGAAAAACTGTCAACCTTGTGTTGTATAGATAAAACTAAGGTGTTTCATATAAGCACTTCAGTGGTAAAAAGTACTTCAGCAGTATGTACAAATGAGTCACTCTTCTATATCCCCATGTAAGTCTGCTGGTTGGCACACTTGTTTAGCAGCACTAAGCATGCTCTTATCAATTATCTGTCCCAAAATGGAGAGAATGTTTTTCAGAAAAACAAGATTATAGCGTTTTCTTGAGGAGAGAATTATTAGACCGATGGGTACAAACTGGTTCTGTTCACAACTTGTACTCGTACAATTTTTTTTGAAACAGAAAAGGCACTTGTTAGATTTGTCCAACAAGCAGAGAACCTTCATTTCTTAACATTAAATCTGACTTTTAGTACCCCTGTATTCAATTATATGTGTTGTGCTGAGTTAAAACTATTATTTTTCTTTTTCCACAAACAGTATCATCATAAAAAGTATGTTGCAGAGAGGTACTGCATGGTCTTCTCCATATTGAAGGGGGGGGGGGGTGAGAGGGGGAAACAAAACTATATGAAATGGCCTTCTTGGCATTTATAGTATTGCATTTACCCATCTTGTTACCATACTCATGTTGTCATTTTTGAACATCATTGGCAACTTTCACAAAAAATGCATTTAAAGCAGTGGTTCCCAACCTTTTTTTGACCAGGGCCCACTTGGCCAGGGCCCACTTGAATAGGGACCACTTGAATAGGGACCACTTAACTGGAAAACAGTTTGACCAGGGACCATTCTCCAACATTAGTACCAAAAAAGGCGGGGTTGGTCAGCTCTGTTGAAAGGAGCAGAAATAAAATAAATAAAGAGGAAAGAGATTCGCAGGCTGGATTTTCGTTCTCGCTGGGCTGCGGCACACAGGTTGGGAACCACGGATTTAAAGCATTGCTTCCTTTCAGTTTCAATCTGTAAACAGTAGCATTTGGCAGAGTGCGTCTCAAATAGACCCTAGCAAGAAAGTACATTGGATGTTGCTGGACAGACACATGGTGGCATCATTATTATCATAATCCAGTTGCTATAGTTTATCACAGGCCTGGGCAAACTTGGGCTCTCCAGGTGTTTTGAAATTCAACGCCCAGAAATCCCAACCAGTTTACTGACTGTTCGGAATTGTAGAGTTGAAATCCAAAACACCTGGAGGGCCAAAGTTTGCCCATGCCTGGTCTATCATCACATAATATACCCTTGAAATAAATACTACACGGTCAGTGACTTTTATCACCTCTCTCCTTTTGTTCAAGGGCATCGCATTACAAGAATGTATTTTGGGAATGAAAGTTAAAAGTTTGATCTATTTGAAAAAAAATCAACATTTAGAAGTTTTGGGTTGGGCACCTAAGAACATTGGATCAGCTCTTTATTGCTATAGCAACAAAATTGCCAAGATCAGAATGCCTGATGCAGCTGGGTGAAGTGCATTAGTCCATGTCTTTATTTCAGCTGCTTTAAAAATTCATGCTGATTGTGCCAGCACCAGGGAAAATAGGCAGGAAATGACTAGAGATTCTATGGCTAGAGATGGAGGTTTTATTCCTCTTTTTCTACCAGAGAAAATTGGGGGAAATGTAGCATAGTTTACTTTTCAACTTTTCTGAGGTTCAAAAGAATTGGGGGTGGGCTGGAAAATGACGCACCTTCCTTTACATCTCTATGTTCTGCTATGAAGGGATGCTGGAAATCACCAGCTAAAGAGTTGGTACTTTCCTTTATTGTAGAGTAACCATTGCACCACCAATAAAATGTATTTTATAGCAATGACATGTGTCATTCTTTGAGTTTGGATAGGCTTGGAATTGCTGTCAGTTCCAGTTTGGAATGAGGTGGGCAGGCAGAAAGAAGTTGTTAGTCTTCTTTCTTGGCAAAAAGGTCTGTAATTCCTGAAAGCAATCATATATGTTGCCACTAAGGAGACTATATCAGCTCCATAAATTGGCTGTAAATTCTTCAAAGTTCCTTTCCTTTACTCTCTTCACATGTACATTAATCCTATATTACTGAGTATGGGGATGAAACAATATGGAAGGGACTAATTGCTATTGAATGGATGGGCATAATCAATGAAGCTAAATCCCCGAGTCTGTGGGACCCAAGTGGAACTGTTGATGATGGAATGACTTGAAGGCATCACATTCATGAGGACACTTGATGAAGTGGACTTGATGGCAGTAAATAAAAATGACTATCAATTTGTCCTGTTTTCCTCCTGGAGAGTGATGGCGAGGAGTGCCAATGCCACCAAGGACCTTGCCACTAAGGCAGTTGCCAGTGAAAGTGTGAAAAACCAACCTAATGAATAATAAAGTGTATGCTAGTTTAAAGAGCAAGGGCCTAAATATCACAATTTATCAAACTGGTCATATGTAAATCCCATGCACATGCAACAATATAACCCAGCAGTTATAATGGTAGACGTACACAACAAACATATTCCCTAGGCACCAAAATGTTCATAAATCACGGGCAAGTGTAGTTCTCAGGAGAGTCAAGTTGTGTATAAGTCTTATACTCCAAATCCTTCCCAAACAACAGAAGATAGAGATAATAAGGGATATGGGTATAAGACTGGGTAAGGGATAATAGAAAGTATCTCACAAGTAGAAGAATAAACTTAAACACCTCCTGTTTAGATTCTCCGGGATGAATGCAGGCGGCGGTTCTCCTTTCTGTAACAGGGAAGTCCTGGATCTCTGCTGCGTTCCCGGGCAAATGTGGTAGAACAGATACGAATTATCCTGTCCTTGCCCGTGTCCCCTGGTATAGAGGGCTGCACCCCTATACAGGAGGATAGTCCTGTGGTGAATATAGTACTTGATGGAAGCTGGTGCAGGGAAACCACTAAGATATTATATGAAGGAAACCCTTCAGATCCAGGTTTGTTATGGTGCGCGTCGACAATAGGGATTATCCAAACGCTGTTTCCAATGGATATTCAAATAAATGACTCAGGTAAGTGTTTCCAAGGGCAGTTACTCCATAAGGACCCTTTCTTTATTATACATTCCAACATGGAGAATTATATTGTGATGGTTGTTGTCACAATGCTGGGTCCTGGCACGGCCCCTTAAACACACACACAGAGACAATGATCAATTAACTATTTATTGAATAATAAAGAAGAGGTGAAAAGGTAGAATGTCCAAGTAAAAAGCAATTAGTTCAAAATGGTTAGCAGTAAAATGTCCAAGTGAAAGCAGGGAATCTCTCAAAAGCAAAGTCCATAAAAACAAAGCGAAACAAGGCAAAACAAGGTCTCCGTAGATCAAAGCAAGGCAAAGTACAAGGTCCAAGGTAGCTTCTTGGCAAGGCAAGCCAACGCTGGCTTCAGGGATCAGGAACGCTACACTTCCTTCAGATCAGAAGTGGCCGTCCAACTGAGGATTCGTTCCCACAGAACGTATATTTAATCTCCTCCTTTGTGAGACCAGCGCCGCTCTAGGCTTCGCTGCCATTCCTTTCTATGGGCCTCGATGCTTCTCCTGTGGTCAAAGCTCCTTCCCTCCCTAGCTGCAGCTGTCTCACTATCTTCATGAGAAACCTCCTCCCTTTCTGTTTCCATCAGCTCATCCCCCGCGGGTTCCCAGATTCGCTCCTGGGAACCTCGTCCACCTGATTTCTCATACGAGTTATCTGAATCTGGGTCAGACTGACCGTCCTCATCCTCATAGGCCTCGGGCCAATCATCTTCCCATTGCAAGCTCTCTGTAGGAGATGCAGGCCCAGTAGCCCCATCATCCATTTCACCTGAATCCCCATCAATCGGGTCCAAAGCAATTGGGACCCCCGGGGCATTCCCTGACCCCCCCCCCCCGGCTGAACTGGAGGCTGGGTTGCTACAGTTGTAAACTCCCATTCAATTACATTTCTCGCTCTTAATTAACTCGTCTTGGGGCCGACGAGGACGTATAATACTATAGAGCTCTGCTCTCGTTTCGATCTGTAAAGATCTTTGTCAAGGCCCTTAGAGCGTTAAGAGGGACAACATCATCATTTTTACGGTCTCAGCATACATGACCTATGAAACATAACAGTACACATAATGATAGTATAGGTATAGCAACTAAATGGACAATCCAATTACATATTATCACTTACAAACATGAATATAATCATATATATATTTACCTCTTTCAATCAATACAGATGCATATCTGTTGAAGTATCAAGTGCCAAATGCACTGACTACAGTGCTTCAAGCTCTAATGTAATCCCAACAATTAGGTAGCTCAGGTGTTGCCAGTGAAAGGCAAGCCACCTCCCTTCCTTCCCCCATCAGATAGGAGAAAGGGCGGCAATGTGCTGCAATGTGTGTTGCCCCACCACCCTTTCCCCTATCATACTGGGAAAAGGGAAGGAAAGTGTGGGTAGCCCTGACAGAACTACTCAAAACACACTTTGCTTCCCATAGTGGTGGAAGAAGCGTCTTTCAGCACTTCCTCTCCACTTTGGGAAGAATATGGGTGGGACCTGCCATGTGTTGTCTGATGGTGCATGACAGGCCTGTCCAAGCCATGAATAAAAGCAGCCAAACAGGGCTATTTTGCCACATGTGAAGAGGTCCTAAATCTCCCATTGATTTCACACACATTTTTCTACAAAACCAAAAGGAGACAAGCTCCATGTGTGAATAGATGGGTGACTGTTTATTTCTTTTAAAAATCCAACATGTTTTGGCCTACATGAAGAAAGACCTTCACACATAGTTCTAGGCTGCATAGAATCATTCCTCAGTACAATGGGTATCTTACGACTATTAGTGTTTGTCTCGTATGTCTTTTAGCCATCTGTGATATGGCCATTGTCACTTGTTACTATTTCAACCTTCCTATCATGCTGGTCCTTATGTTTTCTTCCCTTTTGGAATGCTACTTTCTTTCCCCCTTCTGAAGATGTACTCTTTCTCCCACTGCCTCACATAGGTCTCCTTGCACACTTTAATATTACCTTCACCTTTATTGCCGTTTTGAACCCAACTTCTCCTTCTTGGGTCTAATTTGTCAGTCATTTATATGTCAATCTTCAGCATATTTCCATGTTTCCAAACTTTTCTTCCATGTTTGCGCCATCTATGGATCTGATGTGAATGGCATGTTGAAGCAATCTGTCAATGATGTGAAATACACATTGTCACTGTGATGGCTTTGTTCTATGTTGCTTTTGTATTTTGTTAATGAATCATTTTAGGAAAAAGGAAAGATCCGAACTTTTAAACCTAAGGCAGAACCTTTAAAGAGAGGAGACATGTTCAGCAATAAAGGAGATAGGGAGCTACAAGGTAGACCCCCAGAAGGTTTCCCATTTGATCAAAAGGCATGCCTGCAGTTCTTTAGTGTACAAGCTTAAAAGCACTACAAGTTGATGCTGCATTAAAATAAACCTTCATATATGCTATAATTGCTTGCTTATGGAGTGGCTAATAATGTCAAGAAACATTTTAATTGGAAGACTCAGGATGGATTCATTTTAGCCACTTGAGTGGTTTCACAATAGGCTACAGTGCATGCTCATAAATGAAAGAACACAGGAAGATCAATAGATCTTCAACTATCCCCGAATAGATTGGCTAAATTCTTGTTCTACGCATGAAAGAGAGATAAGGTTCCTCGACATGCTAGCTGATTATTCCCTTGAGCAGATGGTCATGGAACCAACCAGGGGAAAGGGGATCCTGGACTTGGTGCTAACTAATGAACAAGATCTCGTTCAAGATGTCCTTGTAACTGAGCCCATAGGTACCAGTGACCACAACACAATAACCTTCAACTTAAGTTTGGATAGCAAACTGTCAGTGAAAACTAACACAGAGACCTTAAATTTTCAAAAAGGGAATTTCACCAAAATGAGAAAAATAGTAAAGAACAAACTAAAAGGAACAGTAAAAAAATCAAATCCCTCCAAAATGCTTGGAAACTGTTTAAAAATACTTTAAAACAAGCCGAACTAAAATGCATTCCTAAAATAAGAAAGAGGCCAGGAAAGTCCAAGAGGACATCGGCATGACTTACAAATGAAGTAAAAGATGTGATTGGAAAGAAGAAAAACTCATTTAAGAAATGGAAGGCTCTTCCTACTGAGGAGAACAGAAAGGAACACAAGCTCTGGCAAACTAAATGCAAAGCAACCGTCAGGAAAGCCAAGAGAGATTTTGAGGCACATATAGCTAAGAACATTTAAAAAAATAACAAAAACTTCTTTAAGTACATCAGAAGTAGAAACCCAACTAGAAAAGCAGTTGGGCCACTTGACGAAAATGGTAAGAAAGGGACAATAAGTGAAGACAAGGAGATTGCCGAGCGGCTAAACGACTTCTTTGCCTCCGTTTTCACACAGGAGGACAGACAACATATGCCTGCAGCTGAGTCAGTTTTTTCAGGGAGGGAATTAAATGAATTAAACCAGATAGAGATAAACAAGGAAGATGTTCTCACATGCCTTACTAAACTAAATGTCAACAAATCACCAGGGCCAGATGGCATCCACCCCAGAGTTCTTAAGGAACTCAAGTGTGAAATTGCTGAAATTCTAGCCAAAATATATAACCTTTCTCTAAGATCAGGCACTGTACCCGAGGACTGGAGGGAGGCAAATGTAACTGCGATCTTCAAGAAAGGATCCAGGGGTGATCCAGGAAATTATAGGCCAGTTAGTCTAACCTCAGTTCCAGGCAAAGTGATGGAAACCATTATTAAAGAAAAAAATTACTAAGCACATAGAAGAACATGCATTGCTAAAGGAAAATCAACATGGTTTCTGCAAAGGCAAATCATGTCTTACTAACTTGTTAGAATTCTTTGAGGGTGTAAATAAACACATAGATAAAGGGGACCCAGTCAATATTGTTTACCTTGACTTTCAAAAGGCTTTTGACAAAGTCCCTCACCAAAGGCTCCTAAATAAGCTCTTCAGCCATGGAATCAGAGGACAGGTCTTGTCCTGGATTGGAACCTGGCTAAACTGTAGGAAACAAAGGGTGGTAATAAATGGACATTTCTCTGGGTGGAAAGAGGTGAGAAGTGGCGTACCCCAAGGTTCAGTTTTGGGTCCGTTACTTTTTAATTTATTCATTAATGACCTGGATGTAGGAGTAAATTCTGAGGTAGCAAAGTTTGCAGACGACACTAAATTGTTCAGGGTAGTTAAAAATGAAACTGATTGTAAAGAGCTCCAGAAAGATCTCTTGAAATTGAGTGAATGGGCAACAAAGTGGCAAATGCATTTTAACGTAAACAAGTGTAAAGTCATGCACATCGGGGCAAAGAACCCCAACTACATCTACCAATTGATGGGGTCAAAGCTTTCCGAGACAAACCAGGAAAGGGATCTTGGGGTTTTGGTGGACAGCTCAATGAAGATGTCAACCCAGTGCGCAGCAGCAGTAAAAAAAAGCAAATTCTATGCTTGGCATGATCAGGAAGGGAATCGAAAATAGGTCGTCAAATGTTGTATTGCCTCTCTACAAATCTATGGTGAGGCCACATCCGAGTACTGTGTACAATTCTGGTCACCGCACCTCAAGAAGGATATAACGGAACTGGAAAAGGTACAGAAAAGGGCAACAAGAATGATCCAAGGGATGGAGCAGCTCCCTTACGAAATCAGGTTGCAACGCCTTGGTCTTTTCAGCCTTGAAATACGGCGTTTAAGAGGTGACTTGATCGAAGTGTATAAAATCATGCATGGGATAGAAAGGGTGAATAGTGTAAAAATATTTTCTCTGTCACACAACACTAGGACTAGGGGGCACTCCCTAAAGCTCCAAGGTAGGAAAGTTAGGACTAATAAAGGGAAATATTTCTTCACCCAGAGGGTCATTGGGTTATGGAACTCACTTCCAGAGGAGGTTGTGACAGCGGTCAGCCTGGACAGCTTCAAGGCAGGATTAGACAGATTCATGGATACCAAGGGAATCAGTAGCTACTGAAATGGACATCCAAGTGCCACCTCTGTGTTGATGGAGGCAGGCAGGATTTCCCCGGGTACTTGTTGTGGGGGGTCGGGAGCAGGTGAGGGTTTTGCCCTCCTTTCTGCTAGAGATCCCTGTGTACAACTAGTGGGCCACTGTGTGACACAGAATGCTGGACTAGATGGGCTGAGGCCCGATTCAGCATGGCTCTTCTTATGTTCTTATGTTCTTATGTTCTTAATAGAAGTAAACAGCTGAAGTTGCATAATTACCATAGATATCAAGCTAGAAATACTTAGGATCAATTAAGAACACATTATTTGTTGTCAGATTTATCAATGAATTCCAATATGGAAGTTTTATCCTCTTTTTGGTTGATTCATATCCATCTCACAATGAAGACCAAAATTCCATGGATTTCTGGACATTACTGCTTTTATATCCCGAGTAAGTCAATTTATCCTCTTGCATAGGAATTGGCATGTTGGACAAGAGGACATTACTGATAGCTGATAGTGTAAATTGCATTAGAAACATGAGTAAGCATATGTTTATGTTATTGGTCTTGGTAGGCTTATTTAACATCAGTGGCTGTTAGTCAAGAGTGGCTCATAGTCCTGCAGATCAAATTTTATTCATTTGATTAGCTTCTGTATGAATGCCTTGTTCGCACAATGATAAGGCACAAATGTTTTTACATTTCTTTTGTTGTCATTTATTCATTCAGTTGCCTCCAACTCTTTGTGACCTCATGGACTACCCCACACCGAGTTTCCTGTCAGCCGTTGCCACCTCTAGCTTCTTCAAGGTCAAGAAAGTCACTTCAAGGATAACATCCATCTTGCCCTTGGTAGACCCCTCTTGCCTTTTCCTTCCATTTTCCCCAGCATCATTATCTTCTCCAAGCTTTCCTATCTTCTCATTATGTAGCCAAAGTACTTCATCTTTGCCTCTCATATCCTTCCCTCCAGTGAGCAGTTTGGCATTATTTCTTGGAGTATGGACTGGTTTGATCTTCTTGAGGTCCAAGGCACTCACAGGATTTTCCTACAACACCACAGTTCAAAAGCATCTATCTTCCTTCGCTCCGCCTTCCTTATGGTCCAGCTCTCACATCCAAAGGTTACAACGGGGAGTACCATTGCGTTAATGGTACAGACCTTTGTTACCAGTGTGATGTCTCTACTCTTCACTATTTTATCGAGATTGGTCATTCCTCTCTTCCCAAGAAGTTAATGTCTTCTGATTTCTTGGCTGCACTCTGTGTCTGCAGTAATCTTTGTGCCTAGAAATACGAAGTCTGTCACTGTCTCCATGTTTTCTCCCTCTATTTGCCAGTTATCTATTTGCGTTTCTTTACATATTTGTATTTCTTTACCTTTTTACCATTTTTTCTGTAGTGTTTATACACACACACACACACACTTACTCACTGAGAGAATTATTTCATGCAACTAGTTAAGTACACTCTGGTCCATAAAAGCTTAAGTCACAATAAGCCTGGAATTTTTGATTGCTGGGTTTTATTTTATCAGCAACAGGTAGCCCTCTAATTTGTAACATGACATATAGTCCTCTGCTTTAAGCCTTGATAAGAATGTGAAGAGATGTTCAACTGAAGTCTTGCCACTTGCCTCGGGCTTGCCAAAGTGTTCAGGAAAATTATGTCTGTGCAACCTCTGTTTGTTTGTTTTTTGTTTGACTCTAAATTGGTCAGGATGGAACCTGTCAACTTCCATGTCCCTAGCATTGCCTTCAGAAAATACAACATGAGAGAAAGTGTGATCCAGTCAACAGGATTTTTTTCAACAGGGTTTCTTTAGTGTTGACTACGCAAGGTATGGGAGCTTCTGTTGTTCCTTAGAAACTCGGGGCTTTTGAAGATATAGAGTGAAAAATAGCTCAAATGAAACAACTGTAATTGGAACAGTATCTAAGTTAAATAGGCAATTGCAGTATGTTTTTAGAGTCAATCCCATTTCTAGTAAAGGCAAATTTACATGAAAAAATTCACTGTGTACAAATAAAAGGTGCACTTTCCTCCGTGCTTTATAGGACTTTTTAGTGCATACTTTGATTCCAGAAAGCTTTACACCCTCCTAGTAGCAACCCATATGAGGAGGAAACACAGTTAACTTTTAACCGAAAGACCTTTGCATTTCTTTCTTTTTCTGAAATGAACCCTTATTAGAAGTCTCCACAACACCATGTAGTAATGAGTGAATACAGATCGAACATTTCTAAGAACTCTAAGTTCACAGCCATTTGACCAGGGTAGCAAATACTTGTTTTCACAGTGCCCTTGCCCTGCTGTGATTCCATCAAAGTCTAGAGAATAAAAGGCCTTTTCCCACTTCTAAATAAAAGAAGCTTTTGTTAGTGAAGAGAGCATTCAGAATGTCCGGGAGTGTCTGAGAACATATCATTCTTTCCCTTTGCTTTTATTGTCTATACTCAATCACCAGTAGGCTTTTAGTTTTTCTCAGTTTCTCCAGCAGCCAGGGATCATCTCAGGTTTTAGTAAAAGGTCCCCATTTTATCATAAGTTTCAGAAAAAGAAGACATCCATTTCCAGAAAACAATTATTTGGAATTGTTGGAGTGACATACTTCCCATTATACATGTCACTTAGTGAAATCTGTATACCTTTATAAAGCGGAATGTTTGTATGTATGTGTGCGGAGGGCGGGAGGGCGGATATGTGGCAGCCACTTTCACAGGCCACAGCGATATGTGGCAGCTATTTGCATAAAGTCCTTTGATTGGCCAGCCTTGGCACTCCAAAATTCTAAGTGCCAGCTATTTGCATAAAGTCCTTTGATTGGCCAACCTTGGCACTCCAAAATTCTAAGTGCCAGCTATTTGCATAAAGTCCTTTGATTGGCCAGCCTTGGCACTCCAAAATTCTAAGTGCCAGCTATTTGCATAAAGTCCTTTGATTGGCCAGCCTTGGCACTCCAAAATTCTAAGGCACCAGACAGAGGGCATTGATAGCCACAGATTAGCCAGCAACCCAGAATCCAGGCCTCTACATTCAAACAACAGGATTTCTTCCCACTGAGGGGAAAAAATGCACTATCAACATTCCCTCCCCACTTGGCTCTGTGAAAACAAAATGGAATCCTGTTTTCTCCTCCCCTCAGCTTTTACAAAATGGCTGCCTGCCATTCCGCCTTTTAAAGTTACCAATTACCAGCAGAACAGGCCAGAACATTACAGGCCCCAAAAGAGAGTTTAGGGCAGGATGGCCCACGAATGAGGGCGGAAGGGCGGATATGTGGCAGCCACTTTCACAGGCCAGAGCGACCAGCGCGGGTGATGGACCTGCACCACACTTGGTACACATAACCCCCCTAACCCCCTTTACGTACTGGTGTGGTTCGGGGACATGACCCACGGATTATGGGATTTGTAGTACTTTCCAACACTTTGGTTCCCACAGACGACTGAGGCCACCAAAAGGACCAATACAGACCACACTTGGCACACACAGCCCCCATGACCCACTCTACATCCTGCTGCAGTTTGGAGGAGGGCAGGCCATGGATGATAGGACTTGAAGTACCTCTACTCACTTCCCAAGTCCACTGCGACCCTTATCCAATTACTGATCGAGACCAAACTTGGCACACATAACCCCCATGACTACCTTCACGTCCTGGTGAGGTTCGGGGGAGGACTGACAATGGACGATGGGATTTGTAGTACTTTCACACTTTCTGTTCCCACAGACCACTGCGGCCCCCAACAAACACCGATAAAGACCGCACTTGGCACACAGAGCCCCAGTGACCCACTCTACATCCTACTGAAGTTTGGAGGGGGGCGGAACGTGGATGATGGGACTTGCAGTAACTTCCCTTACTTTCCAAGACTGCTACAAACCTAATCCAATGACTGATCAACACCAAACCTGGCACACAAAGCCCTCATGACCCACTCTACATCCTGCTGCAGTTTGGAGGAGGGCAGGCCATGGATGATAGGACTTGAAGTACCTCTACTCACTTCCCAAGTCCACTGCGACCCTTATCCAATTACTGATCGAGACCAAACTTGGCACACATAACCCCCATGACTACCTTCACATTCTGGTGAGGTTCGGGGGAGGACTGACAATGGATGATGGTATTTGTAGTACTTTCACACCTCTCTGTTCCCACAGACCACTGCGGCCCCCAACAAACACCGATAAAGACCACACTTGGCACACAGAGCCCCAGTGACCCACTCTACATCCTGCTGAAGTTTGGAGGAGGGCAGACCATGGATGATGGGACTTGCAGTACCTTCCCTCACTTTCCAAGACTGCTGCAAACCTTATCCAATGACTGATCAACACCAAACCTGGCCCACAGAGCCCTCATTACCAACTCTACATCCTGGTGCAGTTTTGTGTGAAACGGACCACGGATGATGGGACTTGAAGTACCTTCACTCCCTAAAAACAATACAACCCTCATCCATTCACCAATACAGACCAAACTTAGCACACAGATCCCCCATGATCCAATCTACATCCTACTGCAATTTGGGGGAGGCTGGACCACAGATGATGGGACTTCCAGTACCCTCAGTACTTTCATGATACCACTGCAACTCCCAAGAATGATGGATCAAGACCAAACTTGCCACACAGTGCCCCCATGACCCACTCTACATCCTGCTGCACTTCTCAAATGTCCCGGGCACCGCCGGGTCCCCAAGCTAGTAATTAATATATATTACTTTTAATTAGCCACAGCATCTAATATAGGAATGCCATGTTCTGGTAGGAACTGCAACCAGACAAAGAGCCCATAACCATCTGGAAACTATTGCAGCTACCTTATCCCTTTTCACTTGCTTGCCTTTCCACTGTCATGGAGTCATCAGAACCAACTGAAATCAGCAGGACTCATGCACAATTTTTGTCCCAGGTAATACATGCATGATGTCATACAGGTCTTCTGTCAAGTGGGACCAGATCAGTAGATCAGTAGAATATTTATTTATTTATTTATTTTAAACATTTATATTCCGCCCTTCTCACCCTGAAAGGGACTCAGGGTGGAGCACAACATACAAATGGCAAACATTCAGTGTCAGGAGATAAACAGATTATACACAAACAAAACATTAAGATCATTTATCTCAGCATTAAAAACCACTGTTAAAACCGTTTCAATCAATATGATGCCTTATCTCCTATAGCAATTATTCCCTTGTTGAGTATCAAGGAAGTTCTATCTTGAGCATTTTGAAGGAAAGGATTCTCTAAACAAACAAACAAACAAACAAAACAAAAACAAAGGACATGTAAATATTCTGCTAGACATAACATGGGGCAGCTGTATGACTCACGTCTTTGGTTCTTCACTCCCTATGGTTATTGGGGTGAGCATTAATAATCCAAACATAGATTTGGGTTCTTGATTTTTCTATGTACCAATAGTCCCCAGTATAACTTGAGGCAAAAAAAATTGGTACAATTTTGGGATCTTCCTCTATTATGTCATCTTAACCCAAAACATTGTTTTGGCTAAGTGTGTTGTATTGGTATGAGGCAGAACATGGATAAGATGTTTTAGTTGCCGATCTTACATTGGGGCCGTAAGTTAGTGAGGCTGTGGTTAGCATAGTGGGTTAAACCGCCAGCAGTAGAAAATCTTGCCGACCAGAAGGTTGGCAGTTTAATCTATGGGTGGGGTGAGCTCCCAACATCAGCCCTAGCTTCTGCTTACCTAGTAGTTTTTAAAACAGTAATGTGAGTAGATAAATAGGTACCACTGTGGTGGGGAGGTAAAAGGCGCCCCTAAAGATATGCCAGAAATTTGATCAGGAAAAGGCATTAATTTTTCCTTGGCATGGAAAAATGGAACAACAGCACCTCTTTGTGGCTGAACCGAGCACAGCCTCCAGATGCTGGAAATAAAAAAGAGGAAAGCCTTGCCCCTGTTTATGTATTGTCTTTGTTAATTGAATAATGGCATTGAATGTTTGCCATATATTTATTCTGTAATCCAATTAGTCCTCTCGGGGAGATAGAGCGGAATATAAATAAAGTATATTATTAATATACTTTATAATAATAAAGTATATTATTGAGCAGGGGAGTGGGCTAGACAGCCCATGAGACTCCTTTCTATTCTATGATTCTATCACTCTTAATAGGAACTTGAAGACGGTTTTATCAAAACCTGTGAAACTTCCCTTCATTTACTGAATTGGAAAGAAGACAATAATGTCTTTTCAGTTTACTATTTTTGTTGACTGATCTTTAAAGTAGTGTTTGTCAGGAGGACTCTAACTGAAGTTTGTAAGGACTTGTGAAATAACAGTAGTACATATAATGAACAGAATATTCATCAGGATAAGGTCTGCTAGAAGAAGGGTGAGTCAGGAATTATTGTTGAATCTTATTTTGTGAGGAGAAACAATGTACAGTGTTCCTGTCGTAGATAGGTCTAGACGCGATGTTGAAATGTGTTTGGCATTGTGGCTCTGTATCACAACAGTTCCCTCACTACTTTGCGGTTCACTTACTGCAGACTCGCTATTTTGCAGATTTCAAAAAATATTAATTTAAAATTTATACAGTATATCATGGCATTTTTGCTGTTTTGTGTGGTTTTGCCGCCGCTGCTCTCCAAGGCACTTTCCATCCTCAGTCCTCCCTCCCTCCTTCCAGCTCTTTTGATGGTCTAGCGGGTCTAACCTAGGCCCTGGACCATTACTGCTACCCCCTGTTCTGACTCCTGTTCCCCTCCCCTACCCCCTGGTTGTTTGTTTGTCTTGTTTGTTATTTACCGCCCCCCTTATTTGCTGTTGGTCACCCTGTAATGTCTCATCCCGTATGCTGTATGTCCACTATGTATTCCTGGTGTATTGTCTTGTCCGCCTTTTTATTTTGTATTGTTATTTCTCGACTTTGTAAGCCGCTGCGAGCCGTATGGAGTTAGCGGCATATAAGTCTAAATAAATAAATAAATAAATAAATAAGGGCCTTTCTTTCACTTCCTTTAAGTTTATAAAGACTTAAAATAATGTATAACTACTAAAGAATGTATAAATATTAAAATAAATTGAGTTTTT
Organism: Anolis apletophallus; assembly: GCA_030556195.1. Taxonomy (NCBI): domain Eukaryota; kingdom Metazoa; phylum Chordata; class Lepidosauria; order Squamata; family Anolidae; genus Anolis; species Anolis apletophallus. The sequence continues at coordinate 79,002,409 of JARBWK010000012.1, read as the reverse complement.
CACTTACTGCGGGAGGTCCTGGAACCTAACCCTAGCAATAAATGAGGGAACACTGTATAGCTGGAAGGAGTCATATGTGCAGCAATCACTTAAAATCACTTTAGTGGAACATATGGCCACTCCATAATTTCTATCCATACTATGAAAGAAATCCATGCTGTGTTGTTTGTTCTACATTTGGATTGCGTGCTGAGCTTTCAACTGTTGGATCAGTTTTTTTAGATAGGTATTGCTAAAATATTTGTTACCATTTTTGAATGTTATAAACAGAAATACTGCAGATTTTCTTCCATATTTTTGATAGCTAAAATATTAGAGACCAAGTATATAAACCATATGGATACCAGCTTGTGCAGTTGCAACATTTAAATAGACACTGATGAGCTACAAAGTCTAATCTGAGCTAGCAGTGGGCCACAAAATCCTATTTCTTGGATGAAGTGGATGATCATATTGAGTAACTATAAATATCAAAGAAAAAATGTAACACTTTTAGGAATGTGCCATCAGGTTATTACAACAAATCATTATTGTAAATAAAAATACACATGTGCTACTTAGATGTTACTGTTTCAAAAGTGTGAAAAAAAATGTTGCATCCACTGTCCAATAGTTGCAAATATATTTTCATTGTGTTTGGTAAGGCATCTTAAATGTTTTGTAACAAGACTCCATTTTAAAGCCCCTGTTTATGTATTTTATTGTATAATGGGTTTATAGTATTTAATAGAAGTTCACATTCTCATTTAGCAGTTAGGTCTTAGCTGTTTCACTCATTGCTGCTGAGATCAATCAGTCAATGACATCCAGGAGGTCAGGACTGGGAGAGATAACAGACAGAAAACAAGTTGGCCATAGAAAGTAGAACAAATAACCATACAAAATAGCCATACAATCCATTAATCACAGGAAAATTTAGAGAAAAATATTTTCCACATTATTTAGTTGTTGTGAGATTGTTTTTGTGCTTTCAAGTACTTTCTCATATCTGGTGGCCTTAAGATGAACCTGTGATGAGGTTTTCTTGGCAAGATAACTTTGGAGGACTTTTGCCATTGCTGTCCACTGAGACATAGAGAATGTGACCAAGGTCACCCAACTGGTTTCTTTGGTCAACTGGGGATTTGACTCCTGGTTTCCAATAACCTTACTTCAACACTTATATGTATACAAATTTATAGTAAAACATAAATGTAACCATACATATGATAGGAACTATTTCATTAATGTCTCACTACATTGAATAAATCAAGGGAAAGTATTTCCTGTGGAAGGAAAGAATGGGTTATTATCTACACCAGGGATCGAGACATTTAGAGGAACAAATGTCTAAACAAATAAGCTATTGAAATATGAACTTCTTGGTATATTTATAAATGTGAAATATCCATGTATTAGGCCCGGCATGTAGTTTACATTAGCAAGGTAGTTTCTACCACCTGATAAAGTAGACATTTGCCAATGAATGCTTGCAATGTTAAGATACAGCAGGGAATCATGGCTCCAGTTCAGAAAAGGCTATCACACACACACACGCACACGGACCAGGAAATTGGCACCTGCATTTATATAATTTTCAGGATTCAGAGGTGCAACCAAATATAGATAGGATCTATCTGCAGTGTATTCTTTTCTGATGGATGTGCTCCTAGGTGTGCAATTACACTATGTTGTGACAAGGGTGATATAAGGATAGAACTGGAAGTGAACAGAAGATTTCTTATTCCATATATATCTTTCCAGAATAGTATCCTCGTTACTTAAAAAAAATAAATCTTGGTAGCTGTAAGGATAGTCTTGATCATGGATCTGAAATAGCCGTCAACTCTCCAGTCTCTGTGAACCATCACATAGTGCAGGGGTGCTCACACTTTCTCAGCATGCGAGCTACTCTTAAAGCAACCAAGTCCAAAAGATCTACCTGCCGCTGCCACCGTGTGCTCTCGCGCGCTCCCGCCGCCGCGCGCTCTTGCCACCACATGTGCTCCTGCTGCTGTTTTACGCCTGCGCAGCGCTTCTTCCACCTGCAGGGCATTGCAGGAAGGAGAAAGCACAGGCGGGGCATCCAGAGGGAGCACTCCGCCCTGCCTGTCTCGCCGGCAACGGAGGCTGCACAGCTGCTTCTGGATGAGAGAGAAACAGGGTGCTCCCTCCAGAGGCCCCGCCTCATGCTTCCTTCTTCCTGCAATGCCCCACAGGCGAAAGAAGCACCACGAGAGCGGAAGCCAGCAGCAGGAGCGCGCGTGCACGCAGGGTATGCGCGCGCATGGCAGGAGCGCCCCATCTGGCTGATGAGGCCCGAAGATCACCTGCAAGAGGGCCGAAGATCTACTAGTAGCTCCCGAGCTACCCAATGACATAGTGTCTTTCAGGTCTCTCTCATTCTCAGTCTCCTATTTGCAAAAGGAATGGTGATTACAGGTACTCCTTGCTTAACAAGTTAGGGACAAAACCACTGTCAAAAACTAGAAATTGTTGACATGAAGGCAACTTGAATTTCTTTGAAGGAACTCTAGGGTAGCTTGGAGTTTGGTCAACAAACCATAGAATGTAAGAGGACATATTTTGTTATCCGCAAAAACCCTCACCTGTAGAATTGAAATAATCAGAATCAAATTGCACATAAATCAACAGTCATCCAGGATTTTAAATTAGTCTTATAAAGACTTCAAATAGTTTTAAAAGGTCTTGGGGATCCCTTGAATGGTAAGTAAACTAGGCTTCAGCTCACAGTATTTTATGATAAGTTTTATTGTGATATGTTTTTATTTGGTTTTGTTTTAATGCCATCTTATTGTGTTATGTTTTAACTTTGTGCTTCCTGGGCATGTCCTTTATAAGCCACTCCAAGTACCTTAGGGGAGATGGAGGCAGAGTATAAAAATAAAGTTGTTGTTGTTGTTATTATTATTATTATCAACTGCATTTGCCCCTAGCAACAATGTTGGTCTGCCTTTGAAATTCATTTTCTTTCAGTATAGGTCTGTTTCATCTGCACTGAAAATCTGTTGTTTATATAGTCACCATTTTCTATATGTATTTCAAGTTCTGTAGGACACATCTCTGCAGCTGCAGTATCTTTGATAGCTGCTTTTCCTTGCACTTTTATATTGCGCAAATTATACCTTATCTTAAATCTATTGAACCAGATTTTGCTAGCCTAAAATATTTCTTCCACAGATGTATCCCCTCTTTCAGACTTCATTATATTAAATAGACTTAGGGCTTTGGTCTGAATAATGCCTCTGCTTAAAGGAATACTGTGGTCGGTTCAGTCTTAAATCCAATGTAAATATTTTTTTACATATTAGCATTTAGGTTGTCCCACTTCCCAATAATTTTAGCATGCACTAGCTTAGCATTTTTTATTTTATCGAATAGTTTAGCTTTATTCTTAACTATTTTATTAACTTTAGAGTGAGGTATGCCTAGTTTGCAGCATATAGCATTGGGTGCATCTACACTGTAGAATTAATGTCGTTTGACACCATTGTAACTGCCCTGGCTTAATGCTATGGAATGATGGTAGTTGAAGTTTTACAAGGTTTTTGGCCTTCTCTGCCAAAATATCCTTATGCATTACCAAACTATTTGTCTTACGTGTATGGCAAGGCTTATCACATTTAGAGCACCATGGCTGAGATCCTACATTATGTAGGCAGATCAAAGAGCAGTTTCTGCATCATTCAGTTTCTGCTTCCCGCATATATATATATATATATACATACCGTGTTTCCCCGAAAGTAAGACAGCGTCTTACTTTCTTTTGACCCCCAAAATCTCCACTACGGCTTACTTTCGGGGTACAGCTTACATTAGCCGACGGTACCTGCCGTACCTCGAAAGTAAGCCTTTCCCCTTGGCCGCCGCGTCACTCGGTCCCGCCTCTCGGTCGCCTCCTCCTCCGCCCGCCGCCGCCTCGCCCGCCGCCTGCCTCCACCGCCTCCGCCTCTGCCTCTGCCTCCGCCGCCTACCTCCGCCAGCCTCCCCACGCCTCCACCTCCGGCGCCTGCGTCAGCCGCTAGGTGGGACCTACTGCCCATGCGCCTGCATCCGCAGGCGTGCCTAGCAGCACGCTAGGCGTGACCTACTGCCCATGCGCTGACGCAGGCGCGCCTGGCGCAGGCGTGGGCAGGCTGCGCCTGGCGAGGCGGAGGCGGAGGTAGGCGGAGGCGGGCGGAGGCGGGTGGAGGAGGAGGGGGCGGAGGCGGGAGGCAGGCAGGCGGCAGCGGAGGCGGGCAGCGGAGGCGGCGGCAGGCGGAGGCGGGGGCGGAGGCGGAGGTGGAGGAGGAGGAGGAGGCGGAGGAGGAGGCGGGACCGAGTGACGTGGCGGCTGGTGGTACGTCTTATTTTCGGGGTACGGCTTACATTAGCCGACCCCCCTGACACCCCCGATACGTCTTACAATCGGGGGTGTCATACTTTCGGGGAAACACGGTATATATATATACATACAGTGTATATATATATATGGATGGGGCACAGGGGATATGCTTTAGTCCTTTGTGTCCCTATCCAAAAGCCCCTTCCCTGCTGCCAGGCCCCAGTGTCTCTGCTGCCTCTGCTGTGAAGAAGGGAGTGAGTGAGGTGGTAGCTCAGACAATGACGAATCAACTTTTCATGACTTGTAACAGGAAGTAAATTGGAGTGGTCATCCATGGAATGAGGTTTGCCCACACAATTCCATGTTCACCTGAACATATTTGGAGGGAGATGGAGTACAAGAGGCTATCCTTTATGCCCCATGTAAAACCTCTCCACTGTGGCTGTCAAGCTGTTAAAGGGGACAGGCATGCTGGAGGTTACCTGTGGAAGAGACTGAATGGGTAGGCATGTTCATTTCATCTTGGTTCGGAAAAGGAAGGTAATGGTGGTGTGTTAACATATGGGACACACCAGTACCTCTTTCCATTGTCTGAACAGCAGTCCCTTCCAGGGTTTGCCAGCTTCTGGGGAAATTGTAAACATTATCTAAAGCAGTGTTTCCCAACTGGTGTGCCGCGGCACACTAGTGTGCCGTGAGTAATCGTCAGGTGTGCCGTGGGTTCCAATGCCCTTTCTTCCACCTCCTGCCGAACTCCTGCTGCTGCTGCTTGCAGGGGGGGGGGGAGGAGGAGGAGGAGGAAGGGCCGGGCAGTAGCGAAGAAGAAGGGGCTGGGGCACCGCCTCCTTCGGCCGTTTCCCCTCCGTGCGCGCCAGCCATCCAGCCTCCAATTGAGGAAGGGAGGGAGGGAAGGGTGACGTCACTCGGGCCCCGCCCCCTTCCCAGCAGTCACCATTTGAAGAGGAGGAAAGGCCGGCAGAGAGGCTGAGGTGAGCGGAGGGAGGGTCGGAAAGGGGTGGAGTGTCCCCCTCTCCATGGGGAAGAGGCCCGCCCATCATTATGTGAGTCCACAGTGCTCTCTGGATGTAGGTGAACTACAATTCCCAAACGTCAAGGTCTATTTTCCCCAAACTCCATGTGTGTTCATAGTTGGGCATATTGAGTATTCATGCCAAGTGTGGTCCAGATCCATCATTAATTGAGTCCACAGTGCTCTCTGGGTGTAGGTGAACTACAACTTCCAAACTCAAGGTCAATTCCCAAGCAAACCCTTTCACTACTTTCTGTTGGTAATGAGAGTTCAATATGCCAAGTTTCGTTCAATTCCATCATTGGTGGAGTTCAGAATGCTCTTCGGTTGCAGGTGAACTATAACTCACAGCAATTACAACTCCCAAATGACAACATCAATTTTTTGACTGATGGTTCCTCCTTGGGTTCGTATTAGTGTGTTTTGTGGCCAAATTTGGCAGCAATTTGTCCAGTGGTTTTTGAGTTATGTTAATCCCACAAATGAACATTATATTGTGTTAGCTATTATATATGTATTCTATGTTGGATTGTATTTATGCATACTATTGTAAACCGCTCTGAGCCTTCAGGGAGTGGTGGTCTATAAATGTGAAGCATATATATATATATATATATATATAGAGAGAGAGAGAGAGAGAGAGAGAGAGAGAGAGAGAGCACAACGCAGGCAGAAAGCAAACTTCACAGGGAAGCATGTCTGTGTAGTAGGGTGAACATTAGGAAGAACTTCCTGACTGTGTCATCCATCAGTCCTCCCCAAAGAACTGTATATAGCAGTGGAACTCTCTGCCTCAGGAAGATGTGTAGTAGGGTGAACCGAATCTGGCTGCTGTTCAGCTCTTCTAGCCAGCTTCCCTGAGGGCTGTTGTTTGAATGAGGGGCTGGGATGCTGGCTAACGTTTTCCCTGAGGACAGGGTGACTGCGATAAAAACTAAACATAGAGAGAGACTGGCAGCTGTTGAGCAAGACCTTTGTGTGTGTCTTTCTGCCATTCCTGCCAGGATATCTAAGTTGTGTTCATCGAAACAGGCCCAGGTTTCACACTGAGTGTATAAATACATTTAAAAACATATTAACTATATGTATTACTGTGTTAGAGTGTCATTTTGTGTCATTTTGGTTGGTGGTATGCCCCAGGATTTTGTAAATGTAAAAATGTGCCGTGGCTCAAAAAAGGTTGAAAAACACTGGTCTAAAGGACTACAGAATAGTACCTTACACTTTGTCCAAGAAGAAAAAAAATTTCTTTCCGCTATCTTCCAACTGGAGGCAGTACTACAATCCATGAAATAGCAACCAAAAGGTGACATTCTAGTAACGTGACAAAATGGGCTTCTTGACCTTTGGAAACCAATGTAATAAGATACTTTATTGTTTTTTTGCTGTATGACACTATATTCTATTGCTATTCCTTATGATATCAGGGGGAATACTGTATAAAAAATGATTGCATCTTTAAATCACCTAGCAACATCCCTATTAATATAGCCAGTGTTTTTCCAATTGAAAATAATTCCATCACAGACTTCTTGCATTGACTTTATAGCTCCACTCCCTCCCTCCTGGATGTAGTAAGATTTCCTTTAACCTTAGATCTTCATTAGAATTCATAGCAGAAGGACAGCTCTGTGGGGAACATGCCTAATGATTTTGTTGAGGTCTGTCAGAATATTATCATAAAATGCTGAGTTTGCAGAGTTTATGTAGATCTAGTGGCCTCAGTCCATTACACCTGACAGACCTTTCTTCCTTTTTGTAAAATGTTATGTCTTTGAGACTTTGCCTCTGATTTTTTCTTATCATCCCAGCCTTGAAGTGCAAAAAGAGTCTCTCTCTCTCCCCCGCCCTCCCACCCCCCACTCTCTCTTTTCTCTCTCACTCTCTCTGTGTGTTTATCTTTATTTGTAATGGAGACCCTATCAAGTGCATAGGAAACATTCTGCCTTGCCAGGAACTATCTCCAGTAGGTTATAGTAATCATTACATGGCATATGATCAGGATGGCAATTATAGAGTGCCTAAGTGCCCATTCACTTTTGTTTCTCAACAGTTGGGGATAGGTTTGATATTTCTGCAAGTCAGCTCCCACATTTGCAGTTTGGACTTTTGAGGATTTATTTACTCATTGATTTGATAAAAACATTATCTCGAGGAATCTCTAGGTTCTCTGGTGCCCCTCTATGGAACATCTCTCCAGGCACCTCTAGGTCTTCTAGTGTGATTCTATGTCCATTTCCCAGTGGAAAACGACTATAGAGCCATGCTAAAGACCTAGAAATTTCTAAATACGCATTATTTTAAGTGGGAAACTAGCAGTTTTTATATTTGTGGTGTTTCACTTTCATGGAGATCTGTGGCCTTCACCCCAGCAAATATAGAGGGTTGACTGCACTATTAAACGTTCAATTATTAAAAGCAATGTGTTGGTCTGGATGTTTGGGACAATCATTAGCTCCATATGGTCAATGATTCTCCTAAACTTTTTTTTACCATATGGGGTCAATGATTGTACCAAGCATGTTTTACAAGCTTTATTTTAGCACTGTAAGCCACGTGAAAGCCAACATAGTAATTGGTTTGAGTGTTGGATTAAGGTTTTGAAGACAAGGGCTGAATGATGACTAGGGTTGCCATAAGTCTGAAATTTATCCAACCAGAAATTTAGTTCAACCTGGATGACCAAGGAAGTCTAGTGACTTTTGCGAGACAGAAACAATGCTTTCAGGTCTGGTGATGAGTTGAACTATATTGCTGTCAACGCAAGTCTCAAGAAAGGCATCCAGCAGGCCAAGATGGAGTATAAGAGGAAGGTCAAGGATTATTTCCACAGTAACAACATGAGGCAGGTGTGGCAGGGGATTCAACAAATTACTAACTGTAAATCAGGCAGTGTCATTTCTTCTGAGGGAAACACATCATTGGCAGAGGAATTGAATAACTTTTTCACCCACTTTGATGTAAGCCCACCAAAGGTAGCTGGAATTCAGCAACTGGGCAGTTGTAGCTTCCCCCTCGCCATGGAGGAATGTGGGGTAAGGTATGTTTTGAGGGCTGTGAATCCTAGAAATGCTGCTGGACTGGATGGCATTTCTGTCCAGGTGCTTAAAGACAAACTGGCCAGTGTTTTTACTGTGATTTTAATTGATCTCTATCTCAGGAAAAAACGCTCCATCTTCTTTGAAGGCCCCAATCATTGTTCCGGTACCAAAGAAGTTCCCTACTGGTAATTTTCAGGACTACAGACCAGTGTCCTTCACGTCCATCATTATGAAATGCCATGAAAAACTGGTCTGTAGGCATAGCATTTTCTTGCCTTCCATATACATTGGGCAAGCATCTGTTTGCATATAAAGCCAACAGATCAACAGAGGATGCCATAACTATCACAGTCCACACTTATCTCACCCATCTGGAACAATGAAGGACCTTTGTAGGAATGCTTTTTGCAGACTTTAGTTCTGCGTTAGTTCCTCTCACATAGACTGGTGTCTAAACTTATGGATCTTGGATTGTCATATTTACCCTGTTCCTGGATTATGGACTTCTTGTGTGGACATTCCCACAGTGTTAAATTAGGTAGTCATACCTCACTCTCAATGACATATAGTTACTACTCACTCTCAATACTTGAACACCACAGGGCTGTGTGTTGAGTCCTCTGCTTTACACTTTGTACACATGACTGCACCCCCATCAATTGGAGCAATATCATCACTAGGGACCAAGTGGAGCGGGTGGCCAGTTTTAATTCCTGGGTGTCACAGTTAAGATGGATCTGACATAGGCCACCCATACAGCAGCATTGGGGCCAGCAGAGATTATACTCCCCAAGACTCCCAAGGAACCAAAAACTGCTGGTGACTTTCTGTTGCTGTGTTATAGAGAGTATCATCACCTGCATCTGCATGTGGTTTGGTAACTGCACAATGGCAGAAAGGAAAGCGCACCAAAGGATCACCACTTCTGCACAGAGAATCTTTGGTTGTCCTCTCTCCTCTTTGGAAGAACTTTATAGGTCCCTCAGCCTTAAGAAAGCTCAGTGCATTCTTGGGGATGCAGCTCATCCAGCATATTCTTTTTTTAAAAAAATTATTACCATCTAGCAGATAGTACAGGGTGACAAAGACAAGGAAAAACAGACAGAGAGGCAGCTTTTATCCTAGAGCTGTAATTATATTGAACTCCATGGCTTCTTATTGGTGTGGCATTGGGAGCTGTGCAGTGGATTGGGAGTGTGAAGAGATGGATGTGTTGTTTGCAATGTGTACATTGGCAATAAAGTTATTCTATTCTATGAAATGAAGTAAGGGGACACAACAACAATACAAAGCGGTATATGCGGAACCTACTACCAAATTTATTCATTTTTGCAATATGCTTCTTTCCTCTTTCTCAGTTGATTTTACCATATATAAATTATATGATTTTGCAACAATATAATATATTGTTGAAGGCTTTCATGGCCAGAATTGCTGGGTGGTTGTGCGTTGTCCGAGCTCTATGGTCATGCTCCCGAAGCAATCTTTCCTGATGTTTCTACTGCATCTATGGCAGGCATCCTCAGACCTCACAACCTCTGAGGATTCCTGCTATAGATGCAGGTGAAACATCAGGAGATAATGCTTCTGGAACATGGCCATACAGCCCAGAAAACACACAACAACCCAATAGTAGAATACATTTATATTTTTCCTGTATGAAAAGCATTGAAACACTGAGTGATGTGCTTTAGGTTTGAAACCATGTTTAGTTTTCATCACACTTTTTCCCACCTGGAGAGAAAGCTGCACCTCTTTTTATTTTATTTCCAAAACATATTTCATATTTCTTTGTTTCTCAGATGTGTCTCACCCTGATGATTATTTCTTCCTTTGCTTTAAATGACTCAGTTTCAGTTCCAGCCCTGTTAGCAGGAGTTTACAATTAGAGGAAATTCTACTGAAAAGTTTGGCAAACAAATTTATTTGTGTTATTGACATTTCTTAAAAATATTTGTTTATATTACATTGAAAACCACGCTTTTGTAGAGGTGCCACAATAAGTATCAAATTGGTGTATTGACCCAACAAATGGTAATGTTAGTCAAAATTAGGTCATTAGTCCCAAGTTAAGCCATTCAACTAGGAAGTGCTTTTAAAGTCAGTACTTATGTAAGTTCCTTTAATTCAGTTTGTTCACTTTGGTTAGGAATAAGATTTGGATTAAAAAGTATGATCATGGTGAGTAGAGAATGTTATGTTGCCATAAGTGGATACAGGTACAACTTAGCTCTTAGTTACCTGAATTAGTTTATAATCTAGACTCCTTCTATTCCCAACAGCATTCATCCACTCATTTATACAGATGAAACATAGCATACTTTCAATTAAAACATTTTGTATATCTTTAAAAAAAACCCTCTTAAAATCCAGTATAAATAAAATAAAAAGGAGAGATTTAATCACTTTTGGCGTCACTCCATGTTTTTCTATGGTTACATGCAATACAAATGACATTCCTAAACATTTGGTAGCTATAAGGCAAAAGCTATTGAAGAGAAAGTACCATTGCACATCAAGTGTGGATCACAGAATAATAAGGATAATCAAAAGTTAGTAATTTAGTTTGTAGACAGGTCAAAGCTGTTGGAAATAGCAATCTTTTATAAGCCTCCCATGCTTATATTTGTTATGTATATAATTCAGTATGTTTACCATCTATTTGTATATATGTGTATTTGTATGCAGTATCCCTTAACTCTTTGTTATTTGAGATTGTGGGAGGACTGCAGACCATGTGATTAGATCTAACACCTGAGAAACCTAATTTGTCTTACATGAATACTAGTGGATATATGCAATTAAAGAGAAGATTCTAGTTTTGCAAAAGGTTATGATCTCAAAGGTCCTTTTCCAAAAGAAGCAACATAAATTGCAGCGAAGATAAAATGATATTTCAGTTTCAAGGAAAAGAGATGTTAAAAACAATAGCTGTCTGGAAATCCTCACAATTGCCCAACCTTTACGATGCGTTTTCATGGTTCTGCGTGTATTAGATGGTACATTTTTGTATTATCTCAAAATCCGATTCATGTGAAATGCTAAAACACTTGTAAAACAGTGTTCATTGCTCTGAGGGTTCTAGTATAATAGCATGTGTTGTAGAAGAACTGATTTCCTACGCTATAAAGACTCACTTTGGCCTTCTTCCTTTAGGGAGAAAAAAACTTACAATTGCCATTTTCTTTCACATATAATTAGAAGTACTTACTCTGCTTATTTTTCCCTTCACTTGGCCTGATTGTTTGATTTGAGGCTAAGGTGTGCCTGTTCAGTTGTTGATTTCTTATCAGTGTTGGACAGATGCACCTCAGGGTTTGACTTCAGTAACCAAGAGAACCCTCTTATTAAGAGAAGGTCATGGAAATCCCTGGTGATCTTAATTCCAGACTATTCATTAGCTACAGAATAGTTAATATGATGATTATTCTTTGTGAAGTGTGGTGAGGAAATTGTAGATATGTGAATTTCGAGGAGGAGAAATTTACATTTATTCATGAGTTTCAGCCTTTCATGATAGCATCTATTATAGAAGACGCCTTGAGCTCAAAGAAAACAAAAGAAAGCCATTGTAGCCTGGGTTCAGTAGAGCAAAGATCAGGTGATTTATATTTTCATAGGTTAATAAATAAAAATAGATTAAAATGAGGAATAAGAGAGATTTTTATAAACTCCCAATTGGTAATCTTAAATATACCTGTGGTACTTTCCATATGTTATGAACTTATTTAATTACAAAAATACAAAATCAGCGGGTAATTTATACGGATCCCTAAGGGAATGTATTTGACCTAAAGGCAGGCCTGGGAATGATAGTTTAAAATGCTAATTAATACTGAATAATTCCGACCTAATCCAACTGTATTGTTACAAAGGGGGATAGTGAGATATAAATGAAATAATATCACAATGATTGTAAATATCACCATCATATGGAATTATACGTGGAGGCATATTTTGCAGTCTGATTCATTTACTTAGCATGTTCCAATCTGTGGTCTCTTTAGCTCTTGGTACTTTGCCAAATTAAATATCTCATCATTGATATATGCAGCATTTTAATGCTTTCTAATGGAATTTTAGTGGTGTATTTTATATTATATTTAATAATCTGGCTTTCATGTATTTATTTGTTCGCCTTATATGTGAAAGACCTATGGTCTTAGCATTGAATAAACTTGACTTGAAACTTGGCCTAGATCAGTGGTTCTCACCTTGTGGGTCCCCAGATATTTTGGCCTTCAACTCCCAGAAATCCTAACAGCTGGTAAACTGGCTTGGAGTGAATCCTTGTCTAATAAATATATTCTAGTTGTATTGAGAACAACTTTTACTAAACACAGGAGAGCTTTGTTTTTGTTTCGTAGATTTACTTAGACCAGTGGTTCTCAGCCTTCCGAATGCTGCAACCCCTTCATACAGTTCCTCTTATTGTGGTGACCTCCAGCCATAAAATTATTTTCATTTGCTACTTTATAACTGTAATTTTGCTATTGTTATGAATTGTAATGTAAATATTTGATATGCCAGATGTATTTTCATTCACTGGACCAAATTTGGTACAAATACCCAATACGCCCAAATTTGAATACTGTTGAGGTTGTGGGGGATTGATTTTGTCATTTGGGAATTGTAGTTACTGGGATTTATAGTTAGCCTATAATCAAAGACCATTCTGAACTTCACCAATGATGGAATTGAACCAATCTTTGCACACAGAACACCCATGACCAAGAGAAAATTCTGAAAGAGTTTGATGGGCATTGACCTTGAGTTTTGGAGTTGTAGTTCACCTACATCCAGAGAGCACTGTACACTCAAACATCGATGGATTTGAATAAAACTTGGCAGGAATACTCAGTATACCCAAATGTGAACACTGGTGGAGTTTTGGTAAATCTAATTTTCACATTTGGGAGTTGTAATTGCTGGGATTTATAGTTCGCCTACAATCAAAGAGCATTCTGAACCCAGCCCACAATGGATCTGCACCAAACTGGGCACACTACCTACATGACCAACATTGAATACTGTTAGGATTGGGGAGGCTATTTTTGAATTCTGGGAGTTGTAGTTCACCAACACCAAAAAAGAAGAGAAGGACAGGTCAAAGGGATTCCGAAGACCATCAGAAATATATGTTTTCCAGTGGTCCTTGGCGACCCCTCTGAAACCCCCTGCAAACCCTCCCCCCCAGGAACCCTGACCCCCAGGTTGAGAAACACTGGCCTAGACTTCAGTATTCAGCTTGTGAAGCTGGAATCCTTCCATTGATGGTGTATTATCCAAGCAGGAGAAGGGCACTTTATCCTGTCTTGAAGAACCATGCTGCACTTCATTGTACCTAGGTGTCACATATCGCAGCGAGGCTTATGTCCAAGAAAACATGCACAGAATTGCTCTATAAGAACTTAATCCTGCATTGATTTCTAGCTGCAGATCATTAATGAAAGCTGAGACTTGTGTGTGTGTCCTTGAGGCAAAACCAGTAAAACAGTCTATGGTTGCTTCTGCTTTTGAGTGAAAGGACAGCCTGCTGTTATGACAGCTGTTTTTGACATCTGCTCTAGTTCTTCTGCAGTACTTTTAATGAAATATAAATTTGAACAATAAGATTAAGGTATGTAGTTTATAGGCAACCTCACATTATTTGGGATTCAGTACTTGCAGGAGCAATAGAAATTTATCTTCCCTCAATCAGTATTTACACTCGAACACAAAAAGGTTAGAAAGTGGTAACAGTTTGAAAATCAAATGGTGAGCATTAAGTAAGACAGTAGTACCTATTCCGTTTCACTTGTATTGATCTCCCACTCTGTTGTTCTATAAAATGACATGTTAGTGAAAATTGATGGGAATCTGATGAGCAAAAGGAATAGTGAATTGTTCCATTAACAGTGAACAGCTTGATCTTTGTACCGTGTGGTTTCTGAGGGCTTTTGGTGCATGAAGTGTGACAGCTTGTATAGTAATTTGCCAAAAAAAATGCTTTACATTCAGTGACATGAGCAGTCGTCCATACATTGAAATCAGTAGAATTAATTGTATTAATATTCTTTTAAAATTCTTTTGCCATAGCAAACAATACACTGGGACCACCACATCTTTCCCACTTGGGGCCTTGGAGCCCATCTGCTACTTTTAATGATTTCAAGGAAACTGGCAGTTGAGAGATAATTGAGGCATTCATCATCCTGCACATTTATTTTAGGCTACCTGGCTGGGATTGCATAATGTTGCAGTAAGCCATTGTTGTTCTACTTTTGTAGTATAGTACTTAAATATCTGATTTTCTATTTTAATGGGATGGGAAGAAACCAGCTTTATAAACTATGGTTTAACATATTTGTTTCTAATAATTAACTGCAGTTCATTAACAACGTCTTCATTGTTGTTGAAAGAGTGGTGTGGTGAGGAACACATAAAAGTGAAGTGAGACTATGCTTGTTATAGCATGGGAAAACTTCAGCTCTCTAGATGTTTTGGACTTCAACTCCTACTCTTCCTAGCAGTCGGTAAGATGGCTGGGATTTCTGGGAGTTGAAGTCCAACACTTGGAGGGCCAAAGTGTTCCCATGCCTGCTATGTTCAGAATTGTTGGAGCATTGCAAGGAATCAGTCAGTGTGTGTGTGTGTCAACTGTAAAATAAGATGCATGAAGCTGATTGGCCAGGCAATGCAGAGAATAATGGCTTAGCCTGCAACTTTTGGATACTCTTGCATTTTTGTTCAGGCTTGAGCTATGCAAATGCAGAGAGAAGAGAGAAGGAGAGATAGTCAGACTGATTTATTTCATGAGTTGCTGAAGGATTTTCTCCACATAGACAAAGAATGACCATTTTAAATCTCTCTAAAAATGAGATTATGTGAGTCTATTCAACTGATCATATGACTGTAAATATATTGTTCTGGATTATGAAGAGTAAACTATTTGTTCTTTATTTTTCACCTGCATGGCATATTTTCTTTCTCTAGCAAGGCAGTGTGTGGGCTGATCAAACGTGAACTACACTTGGCTTATTTAACATTACACCACAAGAATTATGTTGAGTTCAATGTATTATGCGTGCTTCCTTCTGAATAGTAAAGGTTTCACTTGACATTAATTAGTTGAGTCTGACTCTGGGGAGTGGTGCCCATCTCCATTTCTAGGCTGAAGAGCCAGCGTTGTCTGTAGATGCCTCAAAGGTCATGTGGCCAGCATGACTGCATGGAGCGTCATTACCTTCCCACCGAAGCGGTACTTACTGATCTACTCACATTTTCATGTTTTCGAACTGCTAGGTTGGCAGAAGCTGAAGACAACAATGCAGCTCACCCTGTCCCGCAGATTCGAACTGCTGATCTTCCAGTCAGCAAGTGCTGCAGCGTAGCGGTTTAACCTGCGGCTCCACTGCGACCCCTTCCTTCTGAATACCTAAATGTATTTTAAAATATTTCTTTAAAAAAGAATTACAAACTATGTCATCCAATGACATCTAATGAAGCAAGCAAAGCATATGCCTTAGTGGCAATAGAAATGTTAATTTTGTTCTGCACGATTGAGCAGACAACTGCTACTTGCTCAGTACAGAGAAATACTTTCATAGACCAAAAGCAGTTTTCCGGATACTGCTTACAGCAATTCACTCTTTTTAACAGTCTATTTCTTTTCAACTTGTTACATCTAGTGCTGTTAGATGTATGTTAGGAATGGGAGCCTATTTTGCATAAGCACCCCCTCCCCCATTTTTTTAAAAGACCCAAAATGTCAAACACTATAAAATCTACAGAAACCATCACAGAAAAGAAATGATGATTTTGTTCCACTTGCCCATCCCCACAACCCCATTCCCATAATCAACCATGAAAATCAGCTATATTTTAGCTGATACATATAAGTGCTATTTTTTTCATCAAACATGTTTTCGAAGACATAATTTTGATTACAAGATTATTGCAAACTCAATATAATATTAGACACATTATCTATGATTTTTTTTGTCTATATGCTATTGCAATGGGCCCTTGGTATCTGCCTGGGTTTGATTATCAAAATATGTAGTTGCTCAAGTCTTATGAGATACAACAGTATACTAAAATAGCAAAATCAAAGTTTGGTTTTTAAAATTTATTCTTTTTTTGGGAATATGTTCACACCGCTGGTGGGATCCCTGGATGCAGAATTCATTTATATTTTATGCTTCGAGAGATGTTAACACGCTGCATTTCCCAAGGGCTTTTTCTGTGGACAGTCAATTCAATTCATAAACATAACATATTGCCATTTGGAATGAACTCTATGAGGACAAACAAATTGAAACTTTAATTAAAAAATAGAGTTGCTTCTCATTAGTCAAGAGACAGATTTGGGAATCTGGATTCAGTTTGTGCTAGATGGGTTTACCCGCCCTTGAAAACACAGGTTCACAGTTTGATAGTATTCCTGAATTCAGTCCTGAGCCTGGAAGCCCAGGTTTCAGTGTTGACCAGGAGCTCATCTACACTAGGCAGTTTAGCTTGGTATAAATGTGCTCTGGAGCTGTTCAGATTCAGCATGTGCATGTTGAATCTGGGGCCATTACCTAGACATAGCCATACATCCCAGAAAACTCATAGCAACCCAGTGATTCTGGCCATTAAAGCCTTCAACAGCACATCATATAGTCAGCTTGAAAGCTAATCTGCTTTGCTGGTGTGGTCTACTTTTTATCTCTGTGTTGCTACTGCTGTTGCTCCTTAATAATACAGAGCTTCACTGCACAACCAGCAAGTCTCCACTGCCATCATGTATCCTCTCAGCCTTTTTTTCTGCAGGCTAAACATGTCCAGCTTTTAAAGACACTCCTCATAGGGCTTGTTCTCCAGGCCCTTGATCATTTTAGTCTCCCTCCTGGTTGCATGGATTCCTTCTTCTCACATTGGCTGGTGTGCCTGTAATGGCTCAGAGCTTGGATGGAGCTCCACGAATGAGTAGGATTTGTGGCAGAACAATATGGACATAACCATCCCCTTTCCAATTGAAGAGCTGTATTCTGAAGGGAAAGAAAGGGAACCTTTAGCTACTGATTTCCCCATTTCTTGGGTCATATTTTAGTGGTTTTGGGGCTTGGTTAATGCATATCTGCTTCTCTAGAATCATAGAATCCTGGAGTTGGAAGAGACCTTGGGAGCCATTCAGTCCCAACCGCCTGCCAAGAAGCAGGAAAATTGCATTCAGAGCACCCCTGATAGATTGCCATCTAGTCTCTGATTAAAAGCCTCCAAAGAAGGAGCCTCCACCACACTCCAGGGCAGAGTTCCACTGCTGAACAACTCTCACAGTTAGGAAGTTCTTCCTAATGTTCAGGTGGAATCCCCTTTCCTGTAGTTGGAAACCATTGTTACATGTTCTAGTCTTCAGGGCAGCAGGGAACAAGCTTGCACCCTCCTCCCCATGACTTCCCCTCACATATTTATGCATGGCTATCATGTCTCCCCTCAGCCTTCTCTTCTGAAGGCTAAACATGCCCAGCTCTTTAAGCCGCTCCTCATAGGGCTTGTTCTCCAGACCCTTGATCATTTTAGTCATCCTCTGGATAACCACCCTTCAATTGTGGTGCCCAGAACTGGACACAGTATTCCATGTGTGGTCTAGATGTGTACCTTGTTTTGTTTTATCAGCTGTATAGTTTCGTGAAACATTCTCCATTTTATTTTCACTAGTTAAAATAAAATAAAGAAAATACACTGCGAGAGATACTGCGTTTTCCATAGATGCTTCTTTCCCTTGGAAGAAGGAGAAAGCCTGTTTGTTTTCTAAATGACCTAAAGCTCTTACACACACACAACATAGCCCAGATACACGTATTATGTGATGATGTAATAATAGACTTGGTGCGTGTGTTCTCTCTTCAGCCTCAGTGGCCACATTTGATGCTGGCTCCGGGGCTGGAGTTTCAGTGCATATGTTACATTAAGATACACGCACACACACTGCTGCTACTGGTCAGAAAGCAGTAACCTCAGATTACTGGCATTTTGGAAATACTTCTCCCTGCACTACCCTCCATCATCTCCACTGACCATGGACCATGTTATGGGTATCCATGTGCGCTATTTATAAGAATGTGTACCCAATGTTAATCCTTCAATGAGTAACATTGTGTGTTCTTTACTCACATGCTCCTACTATGATGTACTTGTTGGTGTTTTACATGCTTTTTGTGGTTATACCTCACGTTAAGGTACTACCACTTACTTGACACGTACTCTGCACATTTTTGTTTCTCCTCACTGCTATGACCCTTGTCATGATTGCATGCTCTTGTTGTTTGCACTTCGGTCTTGTTCAGCCGCAGGATTTTGTTTCTGTAGTCCCAGATACTTGGACATGTTGTCCTGTTGCACTCTTGCAATAAAATGGTGTTGGACTTTCAATTATGGTCAGTTTGTCTATCTCGCCTCCAACACGTTAGCTTGCTAGCTCTCCATAAGTGTGTATTCACAGACACCATGATGAAAAATGGTAGGTTACATACCTGTGTTCGAATGGTGCTCTGTGAATTCACACAAACCCGCTCATCCGTCCCCTCTGACAAACCTCCCCCTTTCTTGTTGCCTTGCGACGGAGGAATGGGGAGGGCATTCGCAGGGCGCTTTATATGCCCTGCCGGGAGGTGGGTGTGATTCCTGCCAAAACTTGAAAATTTAAACTAGAAAGGTTTCCGTTGGAGCCCGCGTGGGCGCGGACTCTCCATAAGTGTGAATTCACAGAGCACCACTCGAAGAACAATGGTCACAGGTATGTAACCTACCATTTTACCCCATATGAAAAATTTTATTGGAAGACATTACCATATGTGTGTGCGTGTAGTAATGTCTTCCCATAAAATTTATATATGGGTTAAAATATATCATTGCCTAAATCCAATAGTTAGTCCGAAGGATATGGCCCTTCTACACTGCCATATAATCCAGAATATCAAGGCATACAATCTACATTATCTTCTTTGAACTGGATTATCTGAGTCTACACTGAGTCTACGCTGCCATATAATCCAGTTCAAAGCATATAATCTGGATTTTGTACAGCTGTAAAGAAGGGGCCGTAGTCTATCAAGTTGGTGAGTTACATCAATTTGGGGGATATGCTCTAGCAAAACTAATAACAGAATTTAGGCCCACACATTTTTTAACCTTATGCATCTGTTGTAACACAAGTACACACATTTTATGTGCATCTTTGTTGCACCAGAGTTTGAAGGATAACATGTATTCCAATGTGTGCATCGGTTTGTGGAGTTGTGGCTATATCTGCACCAAAATGTGACCCATACAAATTGCTCTTAATAGATTTGTAAAACATTTGTACATTTTATTGTATTAAAAATCACATTTTATTGTAAAAGACACAACGATGGTGCAGGAAAATGAAAGAAAGATAGGGCAAATGCTTATGCATATTATACCTTGCAGAGAGCCGGAGCCGTTGGTACAGTGACCTCATTACTGTTGTGACAGATATGGATGAAGGTGTCAATGAGCCCCTCATGTCTGTGTATGTATAAATAGATAATTTTGAGGGTGGTAACTAGGTCATTGTACTGGTTCTGCAAATTCCTTTCTCAATTCTGCACGGTCCATTCAAGGGATTTTGTACTGTGAAAGAGACAAGATCCTGTGATAATTAGTTAAATCAGATTTAACAATGCAGTGAGATAAACAGTTGTGGTAGCTGCTGCCATGGCAACACCATCATGCTCAACCTCTCGGTGCGTACACGTCTCCTTCCCTCCCTCCTCCCTTCCCCCTCTCCGCATACACATCCCTCCTCCTCTCCGGCAAGTGACACATTTGCTAATGGTCCGTACGTTTGAGAGGGTTTAATGGCAGCATTCTTTGCTTTGAAAACTATTCAAAATGATGAATGAGGAGGCAGCTCAGAAGAGTGATGGTGGAGAGAAGTATAATGGAAGTAACCAGAGGAAGAAAAGACCCAAGAAGGTAATGTAGAGAGAGATGGCAAAATGTGTGCATAGAATAGCGAGGTTGTAGGAGTGGTCAGGAGTCTTATGAAGGAAGGTGGATGCATGGAGCCCCTTCAGAAATGTATGCCTTTGTATCTTTTGCCTGTTTTGTGCTGCAAGAAACAGAGCAAAACATGACCATATTGCCTTTCTTGGGAATGTTGTTTGATATTTGTAAAGCTGAAAGAGCTTCTAGTGCTTCCGTTGTTGAGGCATTTGTGTAGATTCTGAGTTGTATGTGAAGGCTGTACTGGAGATTTGTTGTTACTGTCGATAAAATAGCTAATTTGATGAAAGAAATGCCCGAGGACTTACGTTTCAGTGTCTTTGCAGGCTGGACAATGCTAATGTTAATCCCAATGGACAGTGGACTGAAGGGCACTTTTAGAAAGCACACAGCTGCTGTTTTGTTGAATTACTATTGACTTTACTATGCCTTGCTCTATCAGTTCCATTGTATAGTAATTTTTTGCAAGAAAAAAACTGTATGGTATGTGTTTCTGTATGTATATCAGGATAGGGTGGGTTTTTTTGCCAGCATTTTGCTTTGTGAAGATTTGTAAACTGGAGTTTGCTTCCCCCTAATTCAGATTTATTTTACAACCATTAAAAAAATGATTTTTTCCCTTTTTTAGTTACCTGTACAAGCCATAGGCTTGTGCTACCTTGCTAATATGGTTGAGGGCAGCCTAAAATACATGGCCACACCCAGCTTTTAGGTAGTCTTCCTAAAGAAATGGATCCAGCTATTAAAGGCTTTCCAGATTGGAATTCAATATATATATACTCAAAATGAAGTCCCATTATATCCAAATTATATTGTACATGAGATCCTAACATTTATTTTTACAATTGAAGTATTTTCCTGTAATCAGATCTGCTCCATATTAATTGTTATGCTAATTGGCTCTTTAAGAAATGCTTTAGGAATTATGCAGAAACCAGCCCCTCCTAAATTGCAAAGTGACTTCAAAGGAAGCATCACCAGGCTATGTGCTGCCTTTTCACATATTTTTTTAAAAAATAACAATACAGCAAAAATAGTTCCACTGGAAAATCCATAAGATAATTTGTGTGAAGGAGAGGCAAAGCTTTGCAAGAGGCTGAGTTACCTAAGGGGTAAATGCAGCATATTCATTAATGTGTCTTGTAGTCATTGGTGTAAACATGCGTAGAATGTTGTAACATAGCTTCCCAAAAGATAAACCTGCCTATTTTTAGAAACTTGATAATATGTCCTACATTGAATAGACATTAAACAGGTCTATCAGAAGCCTTTGATATGTGGAAATCAAACTTCCATTTGTGTGTGTGTGTGTGTGTGTATGCAACATTCAAACTAGAAATTATATATATAAATTTAAAGAATATGCCCCAGTTGATTTTAAGTAAGAATATAAATCTGATTTGCCAAATCCATAAAGATTGCCTTAGAGTTCAAAACAGTAAGGACTGTTTGATTTAGATTGAGTTTCAGAGATATGCAGAAGAAACCTATCTGTGTGAGAAAGACTGTTTATGTTTTCATCATAAATTATAGCCTCCCATTTTACTGCCCATTTACAAAAGGTCCTGTAAATACAGAACCTTACATTCCTGTTTAAGCAACTTATTTAATTAGGTGAGATGAGAATGATCAAGGGGCATTAAAATATCTACTGAAGAAGCTCCCTCCCTCCATTTTATTCCTATTTGAGCCTTACAACTTTGTTGTTGACATAAAAATATGAGTTCTTCAGTTGAAAATCACCTTGCCTGAGTGCTAATGAGCTCTGTTCTTTTCTCAGCAAAATTAATGCCTAGAAGGTTAATTAAAGTTGTATCCAGACATCTCATTTTCATATCAGGTTTCTAAGACTTATCCTGTCCTTGGTCCTCATGTTTATATGACAGAAAGGATGCTGAGCAAAGAAATAAAACCATTTTCCTAATAGAGATTTTGAAGACCCCCCCCCCCTGTAAGTTATTATCTTTGTAGAGGCAACAATAAACATGTCTGGCTTCTTGATATGAAAATATGTACACTTGCACATAATCAACAGTGGAAGTAATAACCTACGTTAGCTCTTCCTTGCTGGAAGTCTTCAAGCAGAAGCTGGGCAGCCATCTGTTGGCTCTAGGTTGGATTTCCTGCATTAAAGGGTTGAACTAGATAGCTACAAAATCTTCTCTAATTCTGATATTATAATGATCCCAGTGTTTTGAAAAATTAACTTTTTGGGTTATGGATTTCCAAAACTTACAGACAGTATAGCGAGTGGCTTATGCTGGCTATGGGATTCTGAGAATTGTAACTCTACCAAATAACTTCCCCATGCTCTGATAGACCACACAAATTTGAATGGTACCAATTTGGACAGGAGTTGACTCATTTATTATGTTAAGAACATGCTGGATGTGATGCTTCCTATAGATCTGTGGTAAAAAACGTGGTTACCATGTATCATACTTGTTGCTTTCCCTTGTAATGGTTAGGCATGTGTTCCCATCCTAACCTCAGCATACTAATTTGCCTGTTACAGGGATAAGGAAATTAGAAGTAAGCACTCCATTTTAGGCAACAGTCTTGTGAAGTATTACATATATGTAGTTCTGCTCAGTAATGGGCTTTTAAATTGGCTTAGTGTATTTTTTCTTTTAAATGGATATCACTGAGCAATTAAGAATACATTAAATGTGCCACGCCCCCTCTAGTTTGCAAATTTCCTTACTCTCACTAGACAGGTGATCATTACCATCCAATAGCACAGGCCTTGACTAAGGACACCCCTGACTTCAGGTGTCACAGCCATGAACCCTTCACATAATGAATACACTGTTCATTGTATTTGTTAGCTACAATGCCCACTCAGAGTAGGGGCGACTCAGTAACTGGTCCTGTGTGTGTTCCCTAAAACTGGCCTAGTCAAATTGGTGCCCTCCAGATATTTTTTTCTAAATGGGCAGACAATTGTCTATGGAGATAAAGGATGTTTGTCCCAGTGTCCCCTCCCCATAGACTGCCTTGGGGTCAGGAGAATGGGAATGGGCAAACCACTGCACTTAAATGAGTCATTTGGGCATGATTTTTTCTTTTGGCAAAATTGAAATGGTTGGGTGGGACTGTTTGGGGCCTGCAATCTGCCCTTTTCCACTTCCATTTGTAGTGTCCATTATCCTTGATCACTGGTTTTTCTACTTTAGACATTTGGTAGATGGTAGATGATACATTTCAAGGACACCAGGTTTCCTATCTCTGCCCTGAATCATGGTTATTTATTATTTCTGCACCACCCCCTTTACAATGCAGCTACACATTGACTATTTGTTTAAAAAAACCCCACAACATTGTACTGTAGAATATCTAGAAGGTTAAATGTGTTGAGTCTATTGAAATTTGACATTTGCCCTATTGTTATGAAAGAAATGACAAGAGGTACTGAAATGTTACAAAGTGTTATGTTGTTCCCTACAAGTACATTAATTTATTGGGAGGCCATTTGCTCAAATCTGCAGTTGGAAGTGAAGAGAGGAGTATTAGTGTCTTCTAAACTAAGTTATCTTACTTTAAAGCGTTCAGACATTTCTTAATATGTTTAAAAATCTTTATGCAGTTACAGCTCCAACATTCCATCTCTATAATGTATTTGTGCTTAAGAGAGCCAGCACGGTATAGTGGTTTGAGTACTGGAGTATAAGTCTGGAGAACCCCACTCAAATTTCCACTCAGCCATGGAAATGTACTGTATGACCTTGGACAAATCACACTACTTCAGAGGAAAACAAAGGCAAATTTTATCTGAATAAATCTTGCAAGACCCCGGTGCTACCCTAGTCTAATGGCTACTGAGAGTTGGAAAAGACTTGAAAGCACACAACAACAACATGTTCTTCAAATCACCTCTCAACTTCTGATTATCCCATGCCCTTCATAGGGTTTTCTTGGGCAAGGAATACTCTGGAGTCATTTAACCAGCTCCTCTGAAATCATTATATCATAGGCTTTCACTCATGGCTAAGTATGATTGCCTTCCAAGTGTTGAGTCTTGGCGGTGGGTCTTTAGGTGACTGTAGAAACCTATTCTGGATCCACATGTGCTTTCACAGTGAGGACATTGATTTCCAGATGGAAGGAGTTTCTGACAATGGTTGGCTTAAAATGCCTTCCTTTGAAATATAGTCTATAGCACCTGGTGTTTGTTAACTATCTCCCATCCAAATGTTGAACCTGCTTGTCTTCCAGCAACAATGAAAGTATAGATGTGAAATAAAGGAATGGCTGTCTCCACATTCACTACTTACTCTTTCTTGTCATGTCAATGTAGTGCCTATTATTAGAACTAGTAGACAACATTTGATCTTCACTACAGGTTGTCAAATGACGGTTCAAAACATCTCATGAGTATCAAATTTCTGCCATTCCAGTTAATTCCAGATGTGATTTGAGAATACTGTTTTCATTTGACCTATTTATTCATTGTTTATTTTGGAAAATCAAGTCTGAATTTGGACTGCATATCTATTTCTGGAAATATAAAAAAACCCTTAATTATTTTGGCTTCATGGGACTAAATTTGTTCACACGCACCAAGTTTTAAGAATCTAAAAGTCAGCAGTGCCATTTTGTAGCTAATTTTATGTAGTAATGTCTCTAGGAATATATCTCAAAGGGTAGCCACATAGTCTGTTCCAGCAAAGCAGGGAATTGTCTTGACATCAGTTTTTGAGTTTGTATGGATTAACAATATTAGAGTTTCAATTATATAAACACATTATGGGTATGTGTTGAGAAATCAGAACAAGTCTGGACACAAAAGGTCGAAACTTTGTATGATATTAACAAAAGAAATTAGAAACATGAAGCAGTAAGTAAGGTAAATTAACATATGATAAGGATCTGTTATTACTGAATGAGTAAAACAATGAGAAAATATTATTGTTCTGCTGTGTTGAAACCAGAGTGTTTCTATTATGCACCTTTCCATTCTTTCTTTCTTTATTTGTTTGAGGAGAGGAAAAAAGCAAAAATAGCACTTTCTTTCCTTCTGTACATCTTTTAGCAAGCTACCCTGAAAGCAGAAGTTCAATTTACCATAATATTATCAATTATATATATATATATATGGTAAATATATATATATATATATATATATATGGTAAATTTGAGTTAGCCATATATATGGCTAACTCCAAAGCATAAAGTACATCATGCAAACTTTTGAAGCTTCACTGGCTTCTTCATCAGACAAACATGTTAAAAATCATACAGGAGAAGAAAGATGGTGATGTTTACAGTCTGAGGTTTTGCCTCAGATGTTACCAAGGCGGGGTGCCTCTGCTTTCATTGAAATCCCTCAATAGTATCTCAGCTGACAAGAAAATAATATCTGAGACAAAATACATCTTGCAAGCTTTCTTCTCCTTGTAATTTTTAACAGCTGAAGTAAAGCTTTGAAAGCTTATTTGATATTATGCTTTGGAGTTGAGCCAGTGAAAGTGTTGCTGGTTTGCGGATTTTGTATTTTGCTGCATGGCCAACATGGCCATCACTGAATATGTATTGTAATAATAAATACACTGTCAGCAGATAGATTTAGTCATTGGTTTGTCAGTCAGGTTAACATATACAACCTTATCTCATGGCAGGAGGGTAAGAATATCAATTTTCGGGGATGGCCTGCTATTCCACAACATTTCCCCACTTTCCTCTGCTTCTAGTTGTTATCTTCAATCAGAAGTTGAGGGAATACTTTTGAAAACAAACTTTTCTCTTCATCTTCTCACGCTGGCATGATGGATTTGCACACACAGCTGCCAGAAGTGGAAGAGGCTGTGTGTTGTGGAAAGACCTCCAGGGACTCCATTACGCCAGCATGAGGAGACAACGAGAAAACAGGGAAAATTTAGTATGGGATAAGGTCCTTTGTGTAAATATGAGTGGCATGCGTTTTCAAGGTCTACACATATCTTTGGAGCAAAAGAGTCAGATGATAAAGGTGCCACAATGTGGCAGCTACAAATATTTATGATGTCCCTTCCTTCATCTGACCCCATAAAATGATGCACTCTACTTCAAGAAAGCCAAGAAATGGGCCACTGAAACTTATGTATCTCAACATGTGATCTCAGGGCAGGTTGGGTTCTTTGAAAGTTCTCTTGCCACAATTGGAATTTTTATTGTTGCAGTTGTGCTTTTAAATATTCCCTTTGATGCAGTCATAAGAATGCCTACTGTGATGCCCTGTATCTCTTCTGTACAGATGTATACTTAGAGGAGGCAGCAAATTTAATTTGGGGGAAAAATATTTTTTGTCAGGTTGGAGATATAACTCTCTAAATCTATCATCAAGTATATATATAGATCTTGGTACATGGGAAATTCCAGGAACTATAGCCCCCAAAAGGAATCGGCTGTGCTTGTCATTTATTTGAGATGAGTATCAGACTAAAAAAATGGTTAAGACATTTCTTATTTGTTTGTATACTGCGAACTGGGAGGCCTTTGCTGAGAAATTGCTGTAATAATTAAATATTGTTATCTAAGAACTAGATGCTATTGTATATGGGAATGAACTCATGGAAAACTGATGTAATCTTGTATGATTAATATGATAGCTATATTTTAAATTAAGAAGGGTTGAAAAGAGATATTTCAGAATGATAACTGAGAGACAGGGAGAGGATCCTTATTTATAAATGTGGAGAGAGTGTAGAACAAATAAACTACTTTTTAAGCATGAAGAAAAATAGGCATAATTTCTTGACTCCATAGCTGCAATGCATTCTGTGTATTGCTGTCCTCAAAGTCTGCTTAGAATCTATTTCTGGTTTGCAGTATGGCTGCAGTATTGACTAGGTATCAGAGATAACAAATTTTGAGAGAGGGCTTCATTCCAAGTTTTTTTGGACACAATTCAAGGTGCTTGGTTTGACCTTTTCCTTAAATGCTTCAGTCCTATTTACTCTTAGAAAATGCCTGTTCTTGTAGCAGTTTTATTTTATTCCCTAAAATCCCAAACAGTTTCATTTCTGTGGATTCCTTGATCTTTAGTAACATTGTGAGATGATGCATGTAGGAACTGTTCAGTATTGATGTCTCTTCTGGAATTGTTTACTGAGGATTGCCTACCAACCTCTTGTCTTTTCAGGCTTTTGAAATGGGTAAAAGTAAAATGTAAATTTTGGCTGTGATTTCATTCACGTTAATTTCATATTGGCAGTGTTTTCTTAAAAACCTATTTTCTGCTCTTAATGGTTTAATATGATTCTTCCTGCTTGTTTTACATCTTAATTGGAAATTACTGTTTATTGTAAATGAGTAATTTTACTGAAAGACTGCTTGAACGTCCTTTAGCAAAAATGGGAACAACATTAATAAAATACATAATTTATAATGGTTAATCATCAAAATAAAGGCAGGATCATGGATAATCTTTTAAAATCAAAGAGTTTATCATTGAAAGGAACAATGGTTTATTGTGAAACTGGAAATAAATGTTTTATCTTTCTTTTATTTATATATAAGATTGTCAGTTTTGAAGACAATACAGTACAAAATGAGGACTGACAGCAAATACAATAAAGAAAACAGATTTTTTCTCAAAAGGATCTTTAGCCCTAAAGATAATTTCTTGGCCAAAATAGGAATACATTTTCTATTGCTTGCAACTAGCTTCTTGGAAGAAGATAATACCTCCTCAGTAGCAGTCAAATACATGTATGAGTTTTGTCAACTAGGCAGCCTTTCTATTTGCAAGGCATCCAAATTAGGAGGGGATAACAACAACAACAAGAAGAACAACAACAAACTTTATTTGTATCCCGCCACCATCTCCCAAAAGGGACTTGGGTGGTTTCCAAGACACTTTGGTGCAGCATATAACAGAAACAATGCATGAGTATAAAACAATATCACATAAAATTATAAAACAACCACTATCAACACATAAAATAAAAATAAACAATGCAATTCAAAATAAAAAACCATCAATAGTTAAAACTAGCTGCCATCAATTCAAACTAAAGTGCCAGGGTGTCAACCTCATATGGGCTCATTTCAGCCTACTCGAGGCCAAAAGCCTGCTTAAAAATCCATGGTTTTAGGCTAGATTGGAAAGATTCAAGGGTGCGGGCTAATCTAATCTTCTTTGGGAGGGTATTCCAGAACCGGGGAGCCACTACAGAGAAGGTCCTCTCTCTCGTCCCCATCAACCACTCTTGAGACGGTGGTGGAACCGAGAGAAGGGCCTCCCCTGCCAATCTCAAAGCCCATGCTGGTTCATAGAAAGAGATGCGGTCTCGAAGATAGGTTGGACCCGAAGCATATACGGCTTTGTAGTTAATAACCTGCACCTTGAATTGAACCTGGAAAGTTGTCAGAAGTCAGTGGAGCTGCTTGAGCAGGGACATAGTATGTTCCCTATAGCTAGTTCCACTTAGTAATCTTTCAGCCGACCTTTATACTAACTGCAGTTTCCAAATTGTCTTCAAAGGCAGCCCCACTTAGTGTGCATTGCAGTAGTCAATTCTGGATTTAACTAAGGCATGGACCACCATGGTCACGTCAGGCTTTTCGAGGTACGGTTGCAGCTGGTGAACAGGTTTTAACTGTGCGAATGTCCTCCCGGCCACTACCGACACCGGTTCTTTAGAGTGTGCTCAATATCCCTAGGTTCTTGTGACCATTGCTGGACCAAAAAGAAACCTGCCAGATGGAAGGTTGCAGTATGTAAGTAGATGGTTGCATGCAATAGGGATTTAGGTGTCTGAAAACCAGCTGAAAGTTTTGAAAACACAGTGAAGTGTGTGCCATTAGGAAAGAGGAGTCAATAGTCACAGTTACAATTGCTCCCCCAAAGTTCTGTAGTTAGAAATTTCCCCATAAAACATGCTCAGAGATTAGAAGATAAAAGTTAATAGTCACACAGACCAATTCCATCCCTCACCTAATCTCTTCATGGGTTAGGAACAAAGTCTGAAATTCTGCTTCATATTGTTAAGATCCCAGCCCAATCCCAGCTCATTCTGTCCAGGCTAAGAATGTTGCCCTAATTTAGGAGGAGGGAAGTCCATGTGCTTACAGTCTCATGAAAATATGCATGAAGGAGAGCACCACTCTATAAGTTCTTTCTTTCCTCTGCTGTTTTCTATGTTCATACTGTTAACTCTCTAAGTTGCAGTCAGACCGATTCATGCATAAAGTAGCCCCATCAAATATATAGGACTCTGTGAACTCATTTCTACTTTATGATCAATACATAATGTATTTTTCTATGCAGTTACATGATCAATATAACATGTATTGTTTTTTCTATGCATTTAAAATTAGAATTGTTCAATATGAATCCAAGTTGTGATTATGTTCGTATAGCCCATGAATTGAATTAGAACTTGATCCAGAAACTTCACTTGAAAAAGTAAATAACCACTGATTTAGGCAGGCTTCAGCATACAAAAATGATTGCAAAGCCCTTCCTGTAATGTGTTTTAGCATAAAGGTGAACCAGTCTTGTTAATTTAATGTACCACTCACTGATGACCTCTCTTCAATAAATGATTGTGAAAAAAGGTCCTCATATCATTGAGTAGCATTGTAGGAGGTTGACAATCAACTTACCTATGTGTAGCTGTTGACAATTAAAATTGGTAGCCTGAATCAATGGATCAGTGTCTGATTTAGCACAAAGGAGAATGTAATGACATACAGAAGGCAGGGCCGACATAATAGAATGGTTATCTATGGATTGAAAAACAGACAACCGTTACAGTCAGACTGAAAGTAAAATAATAAAGATAGTCTAAGACATTTTTCTCCCCAAGACAAAGGCACCATCCCAATATAGAAACTGCATAGACTTAGCTGAATGTTATTTCAGCATTAGTGACAAGATGGCATTCTCCACTGCCTCTGACCTCAATTTGTCTGTCCCAGGAGGAACAGTCTTTCCAGTGCTGATCCTACCTCACAGTAGTCTTGTAAAACAATGGGGAGATAGGGAAAGTTTCCCTCCTTTTCCCTCTTTTCTCTGCCTGTGTGTATGGGGCAGGAAGGTTTGTGTTCATGTGTATCACATCAGGTTCAAGTTTAAATCTCATAGAAGAGGACAAAAGGGAGCGGTCTGATAGGCCAGAAAGTATTCTATTTTTAGAAGAACTCATCCCTTCTGGTAGGAATAAAAAGACTTAGGAAAGGAAGAGTGAAAGCCCAACATTTCCTAATATTAGCAATATACCATATGGATGGGTTGTTCTAAGTTTTTCGGGCTTTATGACCATATTCCAGAAACACTATCTCCTGACATTTCACATGCATCTATGGCCGGTATCCTCAGAGGTTGTGAGGTTGTGTTGTAGTGGTTTGAATATCAGACTATGACTCTGGAGACTAGCATTCAAATCTCCATTCAGCCATGGAAACTCATTCAGTGACCTGTGCAAAGGCCCCTCCTGGCCACTGCCTACATAGCCTGAAAAGCTTACAACAACCCAGTGATTCCAGCCATGAAAGCCTTTGACAACCTATTACCATATGGATCTTAGAAACAGAAGTGGCAATTACAGGAATTCGAACTATGATCCCCGGATAAATTTAATAATACTAATAAGCCTGTAAAGTTAGTCTCAGTGGTGATCGTCACACTGGGTGCAGTGCCTAAAGACCTTGGCCTGCACTTAAACACAATTGGCGCTGACAAAATTACCATCTTCCAACTGCAAAAGGCCACCTTACTGGGATATGCATGCATTATTCGCCGATACACTACACAGTCCTAGACACTTGGGAAGTGTGTCACGTGTGATCTAATACAACAGCCAGCAGAGTGTTTGCTGTGGACTCACCTTGTCGTGTTTCAAATAATAACAACAACAACATTATTTTTATACCCCGCCTCCACCTCCCCGATGGCTTACATAGAGACAAGCCCGAACAGCATAATTAAAATAGCACACTATAATATATAATGGTAACATAAAACAGAATAAAACAACAACATTATAACAAAATATAAAAGCAAAACATCAACCAACAACCAATGAGCTCTATGATAACAATCGGTTTCTGGGTATGGGTGGGCGGACTGGTGCAAAGACAATTGTGAAGATAGGGCTGATGGTTAAAGTGCATAGATCACATGACAACAGTGAAGATAGTGGACAGTATGATAATAAAGCATTATGAATTTAAGTGCAGAACAATAGTAAAGTGCATGGACAAGGTTTTGGATCCTAGTTTTAGCAAATTTGGATGAGTCCCAAGGGGGAGTATAGCATACAGACTGACTGCCACCAGAGGAGAATGGTCAAAGGGGCATAAGAGGAATACCTGAGGGCCCCCTCCACTTTTAGCAATGTGCTATGTTAAGTCCACCTTGTCTTGACCACAAACTTGTGTCGCCGTCTGCACAGTGAGGAATTCTAAGATCTTCTTAAAGTTGGACATGTGTGTATCTTAATGTATGTGTGATATGACTGATTAGAGTTACTTAAGTAATGACAAGTTACCGTATTTTAAAACGGATTGATAAAAGCAATAAAGAAGTGTCCCCATTATAGCCATATTTCACACATTAGAAGATACTAAAATGAGATTTAGGAACAATTAGGAGAAGAAATATTGGAATTATGGCAACAACCTTCAGTACAATTGAGATTCATAGTAATTAACTTTAAAACATTGGAGAAAGATGCTTTCTGAGCTGGCATTTCTACTGAGTTATAAACAGTTTACTCCAGTTGATGGTACTGTGGTGACTGCCGCCTCCCCAATCTGAGTGAGAATACAAGCAAAGATAAGAAACACATTCTGTTCCTACTCTAAATGTCAATGCTTCATTGCAGGAATAATGCTCCACTTAGAAAATACAGAGTTTCTATTCAGCATGATGAATACAAGAGCATCAGGACACTGTCTGAGAAATACAATGCCCATTCCTTCAGTATAGGGTGATTGCACTTGGAACTGCAATAGGAAATTTGAATGTAGTGCAGGAATTATTGGATGGAGAGTTTCCCATGAAGAAAAGGTCGATAGATAGCATTATTGTCAATTTGTTGGCTGCATCCAATGTTGGACATGTTCCTTCCTTGGAAGAAACTGTGCACATTGAAACATTCACAATGGCAGTCCCAGGGCCCTTCCACACAGCCCTATATTCCAGAATATCAAGGTAGGAAATCCCACAATATCGGCCTTGAACTGGGTAATCTGAGTCCACACTCAGATTTCCTGCCTTGATATTCTGGGATATAGGGCTGTGTGGAAGGGCCCCCAGTGCCCGATGGGACTGTTTCTGATATATGGGCCCTGTACATTTTCATGTAGAGTTACATGGTGCATGACATTTATGCATGCATGGGTGAAATACATAATAGCATCCATATATACAGACACTTCTGGTTATTTTTGAATGGGCCTGGAACTCACAGTCTTATACAATATTCCTATTTTATCCCACATATATATTATATCTTGAAACAGTTACTTTGAAGGCTGTAAACCCTAAAATTCCTCAGATCCTTTCTACATCTCTATCTCTATATATAATAAAGTGGAATGTTTGTATGTATGTAGGTTTGTATGTGGGTTTGTATGTATGTGCCAGCGTTCTGATTGGCCACCATTGCCTCAAACAGCATGATTGGTTGCCACTCAGAGAGATTTTGCTACACCGCCTCTGATTGGCCAGCATTCCTCCCTCCCTAATCTCTAAGGTCTCACACACAGTACTTTACAAACAGGCTTCCTTTAGCTCATTTTACAAACTAGGCCTCGAGGACTTCCTCCACTTGATTCTCCTGGCTATTCCTCAGCCTGATTTCACTGTAAGAATTACTTTCTTTATTTCTCCTGACTAGGCCCCCTACAACAACAGAAAAAGACCACACCTCCCCCACAGCCCCCGCCCAAGGCCCACTCTACATCCTGGTGCAGTTTGAGGGAGAGGGGAACACGGATGATGGGACTTGAAGTACCTTCACTAACTTCCTAAGAGTACTGTGACCCTCATCCAATCACCAATACACACCACACTTACCACACAAAGCCCCCATGACCTCCTGCAGTTTGGAGGAGCCTGCACCACACTTTATGGGACTTGCAGTACCTTCATTAATTCCATGTTACCACTGCAACTCCTTATAATGAGGAATCCAGACCAAACTTGCCTCACAGAGCCCCCATTACCCACTCTATGTCCTGCTGCACTTTGGGGGAGGCTGCACCACAGATGATGGGACTTGCAGTACCATCACTAATTCCATCACACCACTGCAACTCCATATTATGATGGATCACAACCACACTTGACACACAGAGCCCCCGTGGCCCACTCCACATCCTCCTGCAGTTCGGACGACCACCGAACACACATGATGGGACTTGCACTACCTTCTCCAATTTCATGAGACCACACCTACTCCCAATAACGATGGATCTCAGCCAAACATGGCACTAGAACCCTCATGGCCCACGCTACATTCTGGTACTGTTTCGAGGGGACTGAACCATGACCGATGGGACTCGCAGTACCTTCACTAACTTCCAGAAACCAGAGCAAGCCACATAAACATCTGTTAAGGACCAACCTTGCCACACAATTCCTTTCTCAAGTGACCTGGGCACCGCCGGGTCCCCAAGCTAGTTGCTATATAAAATTCAGGTTATCTGCTTTGTGCTTGATTATATGGCAGTGTAGACTCATATAATCCAGTTCAAAACAGATAATGTGGATTATTTTATTTGATAATCTGGATTATATGCTGCCCTTTGCTTAACCATTTCGTACAATCACTAAGATCATAAGTTAATAAATAAATATCTTAAAGGGTATTATTATTATAATGCAATCCCAAAGTAGATAACATAATACAGAGCTTATAAAAACCATAATCACATCTAGCCTTTTTAGAATGGTATGCAACTCTCCTACTTTTTTCTATGTATTATTGCTCTTTTAAAGATTTAAAACTTTGGGGATTTGTGTGTCTTTTCAGTATTTCTGCAGGGCATGGTGACTTCCATCACTTGATAAATAATGGATATTAGGAGAAGGATGTTGGCTTGAATCCACAGAAATAGAACTGAAGTTTGGCTTATGCAGGGAAACTTTCTTACCTCTTTCCCCATCCTTCATCACCCAGTTTGCATGTGAGAATGGGGGGGGGGAGTCAGAAATTGCATAATATGTAGTGCCTATGTGATGGCCATGTGTTATTTCACCTGGAGTTTTGAATTATTTGAAATAAACATAGACATCTGCTCATACAAGATCTCAGATCTCAGTTAACTTGCATCAATGGAATTGGTGATTATCACTGTGAATCGAGGTGATCCCGGTGGTGCCTGTACCATCCAGCCTTCCCCCTCATCCCCTTCATCACACGGAAGAAAGCCTAAGCCTCAGCAAGCTGACTGGGTTCAGGTTTTAAAAAGGGAGACCGACTATTTCTCGCTTCACTCTCAATCCTTTCCTCAGCTTCTTCAAGTCTAAAGCCAGCTGGGTTCAGGTTTTAAGAGGGAGCTGGCTATTTCTCCCATCATTATCCCTTCTTTCATCAGCCTGGGTTTTACATTTCCAGAGCCGGCCCACACCGTCCCGACTTCCCCCTCATCATCGCCTTGCATGGTCTGGGGCCAGTGTACCTGAAGGACCGCCTTTCCCTGCATATTCCCCAGAGACCACTACGGTCCATGGATCAAAACCTACTGGAGGTTCCATCACTTAAGATCTGCCGCTTGTCATCGACGCGGCAGCGTACTTCTTCTGTAGTTGCGCCTACCCTTTGGAACACCCTCCCGGAGGAGGCTCGAGCAATAACTGATCTTCAGGCCTTTCGGAAAGCCTGTAAGACCAACCTCTTCAGACAGGCATTTAACCTCTAAGGCTGTTAAATTCCACTCATGTCTAAATCTGTTTTATTATGTTTTTAATTATGTTGTGATGTGTTGTTCGCTGCTGTGAACCACCCTGAGCCTTTTTGGGAAGGGTGGTATATAAATCAAAATAATAAATAAATAAATAAATGGTGGAAGCCTCTTTAAACTGGCCCAACTTATCTTTCCTTAAAAGCACTTTCCTTGAAGTACTCTTAGTGTATGTGAGAGGAACCAGCAGGCTCCATGGCTAAAGTGCAAAAAAACCTGTCACTGCCACTGAATTTCATCTGTGTGAAGAGTTCCCTCTTGCAGTCCAATCCGTGCCATTATAAATAAAAGGCTTGATCTTTGGGTCTTAAATGCAGTTTTGAGACTTATCCATATGATCAAGGTCAAGAAGAAAGGTGAATATTAACAGGTACTTTTGTAGATGCTAACCAGCACAGAAAGTACTTAAGCTGTGTTCCTGTTCAGAACCCATTGACTGAGAAAAGCAATGAAAATTATGCCTGTTTCTGTCTTAGCAGTAATGAAGCTATTAAGAGTTGCCTGCCTCATTTAAATGTTCATCTGAATAAATCCTGTGGCACAATTAAGTATCAAAGTGTTAAGGAAAGAATTATTGAATTGCACATGTTCTGAAGGTGAATGTGCTGAATAATTTAGTACCATTAAGTCAAGTTCTTCTGGGAAGGCTTGATTCTGTTCATTGATTTCTTTAGGAGAATAGGTTGCTTCACTTTGAGCTGCTCTGATTATTACGTAAAGTATCACTTGCATTTCACTTACTAATGGAGCAAATCCCCTCTTTTTGCATCCTGAAAATCAAATGAGAATATTAATTCCAAGAGATCCAGAAAAACAAATTCAGTAAAAATGTAGAATTAGAAGTAATGTTCACTTCCATCCCACATAAAATTTAATCTCCGTAGTATAAAACAGTATTTGCGAACTGCCCTTCAAGTTTAATTACAAAAATGTCAGAAGAGAGATGCCCATCGAGGCCAACAATATGTTGGATCAAATATTTCATCCCAGAAAGTATTCATTATATTCGGTTAATATTGAATGTTATTAAAATATTTATTGTTAAATATATTGAACAATATTTAGCACTTTAAAAAAAACCTTCAAATTGAGCAGTATTGATGACTGTCTGAGAAGGATTGTTGCTGGAAATAAATGATGAAACATGGCATTATAGCATCTTGCATGTTTTAGTGATGCTGGTCAGTATATAAAATTAGTTTTTAACTGGTGTTTGTGCAATTAAAACAAATAATTAAAAATAGGATGCAAGGAGCTTGAGGACCCTTGTAGTAGTAGTAGTAACAACAACAACAACTGCCTAAAGACCTTCACCTGCACTTAAACACAATTGGCACTGACAAAATTACCATCTGTCAGCTGCAAAAGGCCACCCTACTGGGATCTCCACGCATTATTCGCCAATACATTACACAGACCTAGAATCTTGGGAAGTGTCTGACGTGTGATCCACTACAACAGCTAGCATAGTGATCTTGTTTACTGTGTACTAGTCTTGTTATGTTTCTAATGATGATGGTGATGATGATGATGATAATATATTTGTAATCCACCCTCTCTCCCTGGAGGAACTCGGGGCGGCTTCCAAGTACAAAGGCAAATATTCAATGCCATATACAATCATAAAAACAAAGGCAGATATTCAATGCCATACCATAGGCAGCTTTCTTGTAAAAAGTATAAAATCTGCATCCAAATCAGGGTGCTTAGATTTTTCCTTCCTTAGATTTTTCCTTCTTCAGAGGTAGAAAAGATTGGGATATAAAAGTTTTAAATAAATATTTAAACAAATATATAATAAATAAATATAAATAAAACTTTATCTATGTTCTGCCCTATCTCCCCAAGGAGACTCAGGATGGATTACAACACACTAAAAACACATAGAGGCAAACATTCAATGCCTCACCACAAAAGCAGACAAGGATATAATACAACGATATTATACCCTGATTATACTGTACAAATTTAGATGTGGTGATTCAGGGACATTCAGCAACCCATTAACAACTACTTGTAACTTTCAAAACAGGATCATTCATCATAGCAGACTCTCTTTCAAAGAGCCGACACAGTATATGCCTAAGTGCAGGAAGACCATTATTAAGAGATGCTTCTAACTTTTCCTTATCGATTGAAGATTTAGGATCTCATCACATTAACTTCTTGCTCTGTCCTAGGATGCTGCCAGGATGGAGCCAGGATTGAAACCTCCAGAACCCTTTATACGATGCAGGGCTACTTCTGGTGGGGCTCCATTCTGGCTCTATCCTGGAAGTGTCCTAGAATGGAGCCCAGAGGGTTCTCATTACTTAGAATGGAGCCAGTTTGGGAATGGGGGTGGGGGTGGGGAAGCCGGGCGGTGATGCTTTGCCCCGTTTTAATGGGAAAGCAGTGATACAGGCAATGTGGGGCATTGGGCAGCTGTTTCCCTTATTGCCCCATGGATTTACCACGCTCCATAGATTCCCTTTCACTAATATATGAACCTGAGTTTAAATAGGAATGCCAAGCTAATAATTATAATGTTGTTGTTGTTGTTGATGATGATGAACATGATAGTAAAAATAGAGGCTGTAGAGTAGTAAGGTGATGAGGGAATATCAACCTCACCCTCCTAAGAAAGACTACCAAAATATTTATTTATTTATTTATATTCCGCTCTTCTCACCCCGAAGGGGACTCAGAGCAGATTACAGGCACACATACTTAGCAGACACTCCCTGCCGTTTCCACATACACACATATAGACAAACAGAGGCAAACTCTGGCCACCAGGGGGAGCTGACGCACTCCTCATCTCTCAGTGTTCCCAGCATCCCTTGTTGTTCCTTTCGCATTCTCAGGATTCTTGGAGTTCTTTAATGGCCTCATAATTCAGTCAAAATTTGCCTCCCCACTTAATGTGGTACCTTTATCTCCTACTTGACAGTTGCAACTGTCTTTTGGGCTGCAAAGGTCGACAGAAGGCTACAGTTAAAGGTCGAGCACCCACCGGGGGCAGTCCTCGAACTCATGACCTACTGGTCAGAGAGATCTTATGCAGCTGACACTTAGCCACTTTCATATTTCACTAAAGTTATTAATTAACAGGAAACATCCAGGGCAATTCCATTATCGCCAATTACTGTTGCTGTGAAAGGACATTGTGCAATGTAGTGTGTAAAACAGAATGTGCTTTTTGCATTTAGTTGATGTTTGACTCCACTACTTAATGTTTTTCTCTCTATCCCCCATCTCCTGGCAACAAGATAAGCCTTATGCATCTGATGCAGCAGAAAACGCCTATCCATGAAAGCTATTGCCACAATAATGTTGGTAGTCTTTATGGTGCTACAGGATGCTTTCCTCTTGTTACAAAAGACTAACATTGATATTTATCTTCATTTTATTTGCATATGTTTTGGAGGTGATCAGTTTCTGTGTTCACATCTCTTCCTGATGTATTCTGTGGCAGAATAGATCTTACATTCTCACTGGGCAGAGCACTGTCGGATCACGTCCTTAAGTTTCCATTATGAGCTTCCAGCACCACTATCAATCATATTTCCCTGCTGCAAACACAGTTCTTCCTGAGAGTTCACAAAACAGCAGGCAGCGACAGTCTGGGCTTTGACAGCCAGCCCTCCAGGATTAATGAGCATTGTCTCAACTGGCTGACAGTGGTGTTGCATATATCTACCTTTTGTTTTCTCTGTGACAGAGCTTGCTCATTCATCCCCTTTGGGAGAGAAGGCTTGAAAGATTCCTGCATAAGTCATGTTTGGGATAAAGGTATGCCCATTTTTTCTAGACATAATAATTGTGTGGCTACCTATCATGGGATGTAAGGTTGCTCTTCCTTTCTTTTTGATTAGCCCTTGCATTACTTTCATGCTGTATTTTTTTCCAATTGAGAACAAATGGCGATATAGCATTAGTGTTAATAAGTCTTGCAGTTTGTAATGAGACATCTGTTGTGACTCTTGACAACATTGCATTGAAATTTCCACATGAAGCATGAATTGAATCATGCTACTGATTTTACTAATAATGTCAACATTCCTGAAAGACAGAACAGCATGAGCATTATTGTTACACAGTGCCTCTGAGCCCACAAATAAAAGACTGGTGCAGAGAGCTTCTTAGCAAATATATATCCCAATGATTATTAAGGCAATAATGTTCCATCCTTCTTATGTTACAATTTTTTTCATCGCATTTGGCTGCAAAATGCAACTGAATACTTAAAATAGCTGTTGAATTACAAGTGAAACAGTGATTGCTTGTATTAGCTATGCCTATACTGCTCTCTGGTGCTGTTAAAAGGATAGGCGACTGCATAGAAATGAGCATCTTAAAAGTTCCGTTGTCCTCCATATTCTCATACAAATGTATGCATTTTAAGAGGCAGACCACAAACAAATTAGGTTTAAAAAAATATCAAGAAGGAAAAGCAACATTCCTGCAGTTATATTATTTACAATATTTTCATTAATGAGTTTCGGTTATCACTCATTTTAGGAGGTTTATGGCCTGTAGAACTGCCACCAGAGGATAGAGAAGACCCCGGAATAGTTTTTATTACCAGAGCCTTCTCATGACTTGTAAACTTCAACAACATTGACACACTTTGGAAGCCTCTCCTTCCTTCTGTTTTACCACTAAAGAGAGACATTCATTTAGTTCTTTGAGATCACAAAGCTAATAGAGGAACTACAATATATTGTTTTTGTATAATACAGAACGATAATAGTGTTTACATGTTGTTTGAAAGTTTTCATTCACAAAATAGGTTTGGTCACAAAATACAGTGGTTGAATAAGTTTGCTGTCAGATCTGAACCATGGGCTCCTGTTACAGAGGAGCCTAGAAAAGAACAGGAAAGTTACTTTGGAAGGAATGGTTCTGGTGATATGTTGAAGCCATTGGTAGCTGAGCCATTATAGCAGTGGTTCTCAATCTGTGGGTCCCCAGACATTTTGGCCTTCAGGTCCCAGAAATCCTAACAGCTGGTAAACTGGCTGGGATTTCTGTGAAATGTAGGCCAAAACACCTGGGGACCCATATGCTGAGAACCACTTCATTATAGGATGTTACTGTGGGAAAAGTAAGCACAAGTTCAAGCCATTCAGTGTTGATTATATCATGTTTTTATGCTTTTATTGTAGGGCGACATGTCGACATGTTGTGACATGTTGCCCACCTATATTTACTGTCACCCGCCCCGAGCCTGCTGGGAGGAGTGGAATACAAAATCGAACAATAAATAAATAAATAAGTCATAAATGACTTCAGATATCCAAGATAATCATCTAGGACAGGCAAAGGCTGAACTCCAATTACTAGTCAAAAGTAGCATAGATCCCTTGTATATTGACTACCAAGTTCCATAGGAATTGTAGTTGATCCAGGTTAAACACTCAGCCAAAATTGTCCTCAGTGAACTTAAGCAAAATGAGTATTTCAGCAAGCACAGACTGATATATATATATATATATATATATATAGAGAGAGAGAGAGAGAGAGAGAGAGAGAGAGAGAAATTAATAGGCATTAGAGGCAATTGTGAGGTAAAAAATATAGAAGACAGTTTTGAATTATGACGAGTACATCATTCCCTAGATTTGCATATGATTTTTGGTTATGTATAGGGTCTATCATACAGTTGATATCTATACACATAATAAAAGTGAACATATGTATGTGTGTATGTGGCTGGAGTATTCACTTACATAGACAAGCTCCTGCCCTCACAACAGCTATAGCTCTCACTATGCAGGAGACCTTCCCTCCAATGACATTGCAGGTTATAGTGAGCGCTGTGAACATGTACAACTTCTGCCAGTGTCCTCCCCAGACACAATGCTACCCGCCACCCAAGTGAATGCTTTCATACAAAGACCATTTCATCCTAGATTTCATGTATTTCCTCCACCACAGACATCCCAGTGTTTCTCTCCGTTGATGTGGAATTTGCATGACCCCGCCCACTGCCTCTCCCTGAACCCTTTCCTATTCTTTTCTATGGCACACAGCAAACAGGAATTGAGTAACTGAATATATTAGAGGTTTGGGGAGAATTCAACATGATATATAGGAATTGTAGGTACTGGGATGTATAGTTCACTTGCAATCTTACAACAATCTGAACTCCACCAATGATGGACCTGGAATTAACTTAGCACACAGAATCCCCATGACCAACAAAACACACTGGAAGTCTTTGGAGGGATTTATAGGAGTTGTAGTTCACCTACATCCAGAGCGCACTATGAACCCAAACAATGATGGATCCGGACCAAACTTGGCATGCATATCTGACATGCCCAAATTTGAATACTGGTGGGTTTTGAGGGGAATTGGTATGGACATTTGGAGTTGTAGGTACTGAGACTTATAGTTCGCCTGCAATCAACGAGCACTCTGAGCTCCACCAATGATGGATTTGGACCAAACTTTGCACACTGACCTGATATTACTGGAGGGGTTTTGGGGGGAGGGGACTGATTTTCCTTTTTGGGAGTTGTAGTTCACCTACAACCAGAGAAACTATGACATTTACTGATGATGGACCTGGACCACACTTGGCACACAGAATCCTCATGACCAACTGAACCTACTGAAGGGGTTTGAGGTGGGAGTTGTAGTTTACCCTACAGCCATAGTGGGAGCTGTAGTTTACCCTACAGCCAGAGAACACACTGAACCCCACTGATGATGCATCCCAACATAACAGACTTTAAGTACTGATGGTGTTTCTCAGGGTTAGCCTGGCATGATTTGAGTTGTAGTTCATCCACCTCCTTATCCATTTTGTACAATTAAAATATCTTTTTCAAATAACGTGGGCAACGCAGGGTATCCAAGCTAGTATCTAATAAAAAGTAGCAAGGTGCTGTAAAGTTGTAAGATGTGCCTATATTTTACAGTAGTCTTGATTATTGAAATAGAAGAACCATTATGTACACCCCCTTGCCTCACATTTGCACATAGGCATAAACATGTTCTCTTTCCTGAAAATGATTTATTCGACCCAGTGATTTGACTTATTTTCAAGTATAGCCAGGATAGTGTAGTGACTTGAATATGGGACTCTGGGAGGGTTTGAATAGCTTCTTGGCCATGGAAACCCACTGGGTGACCTTGAGAAGGTCACATTCTCTCAACCTTAGAGGAAGGCAAGAAGAGCAAATCTGCTGTGAACAAATCCAGCAAAAAAATATTGGGTTGCTATATGGTGGTGCACTGGGTTAAACCGCTAAACTGCTGAACTTGCTGACCGAAAGGTTGGCAGTTCAAATCTAGAGAGCAGAGTGAGCTTCTGCCAACTTAGCAGTTCAAAAACATGCAAATATGAGTAGACCAATAGGTACTGCTTCGATAGAAAGGTAATGGCACTCCATGCAGTCATGCTGGCCACATGACCTTGGAGGTGTCTATGGACAACGCCACCTCTTAAGCTTAGAAATGGAGATGAGAACCACTTCCCAGAGTCGGACACAACCAGGCATGTAGCCAGGGGGGGCTAAGGGGGCTTCAGCCCCCCCCCCCGAAATTCTCAGGGTGGTCTGCGAAAAGGCCTTACTGGTGCATTATTTAAACTGTTATGTTTATTCATATCATGATCTGATCACCATGCTCATTATATCCCACATTAAT
This sequence comes from Anolis apletophallus, assembly GCA_030556195.1. Classification (NCBI taxonomy): domain Eukaryota; kingdom Metazoa; phylum Chordata; class Lepidosauria; order Squamata; family Anolidae; genus Anolis; species Anolis apletophallus. Next base: position 78,959,484 of record JARBWK010000012.1, on the reverse strand, counting down.
GAGGTTATTGGGATAACAATACAAAAGGTTTGCTAGGGTAGACCCTCTTCCACCCAGTCTCAGCCCCCAACCAAACTCAGCCCCCGAATCAAAATCCTGGCTACGGCCCTGGACACAACTAGACTTAATGTCGGGGGAAACCTTTCCCTTTGCCTTTATATGTCCAAAATGACATTGAACCCCAAGTATGCATTTAGATAAGGGTTTTTATTTTTGTATTTAGCATTTATATAAATATTATTGGACCATGGTACTTAGGAGCACTCGTTTCGGCTTGCAAATCCCCATACTAAAATGTTCGAATTATGCTGTGAGGCATTCATAATATGTAATTTTCGAAGATACTGACAATAAAATTCACTTGTTAAAATATGTTTCCTCTGGATGGTGTGTGTGTAAGTGTGTAAAGGTGTTTATTACTGAATAAGAGTTTTCTGCAAAAAGTTGGTGAGCAGATGTCTAGCACTGCATGTTGTTACCCTCAGACCATTAGACTTGGGTGGTGCTGGAATTTGTGGCCAGATCTTTCCTTCTGAATCACTGCAGTATTGCAGGTGAATTGGTGTCTTCTTTTGCTTCTGAATACTTGTGAAGGGTGGCATAGATCACTGTGCTGGGATTCAGTTTCACATTATGCTGATTTGTGCTTTTCTTAATCAGGATACGTGCTGCCTGTGGTTTAATGAATCTTGCCTTTTCCATCTTATGCTGTTAAGGATTTGAACATTAAGTTACATAGACATGTAGAAAAGTGGGGGTGGGGTTTTTTTTGATAGAGGAAAAAATAGCAACAGAGGATTTCTGTTAACACCCTTTTGCTTCCAGTCTCCATGGAAATTTCAGGAGTAGCTTACCAGAGTATATTTACACTCTGCCTTGCTATAGAAAGGGAAACATCTAAATCACACAATCTGTAGTATCAGTAATAAAGCTGATATAGAGTGTCTACACTGTAGAATTAATGCAATTTGATGCACTTTAATGGTCATGGCTCATTGCTGTGGACTGATGGGAGTTGTGGTTCATCAGTAATATTTGGCAGAGAATACTAAAACTACAACTCCCATGATTCCATGACATTAAGCCATTGCAGTTAAAGTATCAAAACTGCATTGATTCTACAATGTAGATGCACCCTAGTCAAGCTTGCTATAACAAACACCCAATTAAAATCTGGTTCTTTGTGATTTTGTTTTCATCCTGTGCAGGGAAAACTCTTATACATTGTAGTTAGGTAATATGTACTATTTGATCCTTGAACAGAGGTGAATATACATAACAATTTCACTATAATGGCAAAAGCAATTTAGACTACAGGCAGTCCCCAAGTTACAAACACGCACGCTACAAATGACTCATAGTTAAGAATGGTGGTGAGATAACAGGAAGTGAGAGAAATCTACCTCTTGGAAGGAAATTTCACTCCTGAAAGAATTGTCATGTGGTAAAGATGTCTCCACTGAAGCTTTCTCATCGACCCTTGTTTCCACAACAAGGCATTTTGTTTTCAAAATCCAATTATCATGGGGACAGAAAGTGAGATGAAATCTTTTGAAGAGGGGCACAGACAGCAAAACAAACACCACAGTGGTGTTAACCCTTCCATGTATTATCCAAAGGTTATATGTTACATTAAAAAAATTACCTGTTTTGACTTGCATACAAATTCAACTTAAGAACAAACCTACAGAACCTATCTTGTTCATTACTTTGGGGGCTGCCCGTATTGGTTCACCCAAAGTTAGCCTTTCAGACAGCTCTTAGGTAAAGGTAGTAAGATAAAGATTTTCCCCTGACATTAAGTCAAGTCGTGTCCAACTCTGGGAGTTGGTGCTCATCTCCATTTCTAAGCTAAAGAGCCGGTGTTGTTTGTAGACCCCTCCAAGGTCATGTGGCCAGCATGACTGTATTGAGTGCTGTTACCTTCCTGCTGGAGCTGTACCTACTCACATTTGCATGTTTTCTAACTGCTAGGTTGGCAAAAGCTGGGGTTAACAGCAGGAGCTCACCCCACTCCCTGGATTCAAACCAGCAACCTCTTAGTCATCAAGTTCAGCAGCTCAGCGGTTTAACCCACTGTGCCACCAAGGGCTCCCTAGGGCTCTTACAAAAGCTCTTAAGAAAATAAAAATAATAATGCACAATCTCTGTATCTGAATTGCTAGCAGTGATAGGATGATATTGGGTTTCCCATGATGTTATAAAAGTCTCAGCTATAATTGATTAAATACTGTGCACATCTACAAGTCAATTCGAAAACTCAATTTTACTTTTGAGTTAAAATAGGGCAATTTCTGGGAAGTGACATATGAGACAACAGAGGAATATTGATATAATGGTTTTTAAGTAGAGGAACAACGAGCCTGGTAGCATATGCAAGATAAATATTTGATGGAACTGGAAAATAGTCAGATTGACAGGTGGACTACACCAAATGTGACATGCAAATGCCTGTTACTAAAGAATGAATTTTTAAAATGAAAACCCGCCTCAAGAGGGTATGATTCTGAGAGATAGAACATCACACGATGGAGTGTTTAACTCCAGTTCTCAACATCTGTTTTTCTGTTCAAAGTTATTTGAATCATTATGTGCAAGGCAGTTAGTTTTTGTCATTTTGAGGAAGCAGTTAAAGGAGCACTATAAAGCAGAGTAATGATATATTTCTTTTTAAAAATCCCACATTTCCTAAATTCACTGACGTGTAAACAAGTGCCAATCCGCTGATTTTGATTTTAAAAGTGGAGTCATAGATATTGTCGGTGGGTGCCTCCAAGTTTTCTCTCATTTACGGTTTTTCTTTTCTGTGTCAAGAGTGATTTGAGAAACTGCAGGTCGGTTCTGGTGTGAGAGAATTGGCCATCTACAAGCACGTTGCCCAGGAGACTTCCAGATGCTTTACCATCCTTTGGGAGGCTTCTCTCATATCTCCACATGAGAAGCTGGAACTGACAGACAGGCACTCACCCCACTCTCCAGATTTGAACTGCTGACCTTTTTGGTCAGCAGTCCTGCCAGCACAAGGGCACAAAAACCCATTGCGCCACCGGGGGGGATGATCACAAGACAAATCTTGGCTATCTGCAAGGATATTGCCCTAGAGACTCCCAGATGCTTTACCATCCTTTGGGAGCTTCTCTCATATCTCCACATGAGAAGTTGGAGCTGACAGATGGGCGCTCACCCCGCTCCCTGGATTTGAACCATTGACCTTTTAGTCAGCAGTCCTGCCAGCACAAAGGTACAATAACACATTGCACCACCCGGGGATAATCCCAAGGCAAACCTATCATGGAGTTTTATTGTCATAATTTGTTCACTGGGGATTTGCCTTTGGCTTCCAGTGAAGATGAATGTGGCTTTCCCAGTAGAACTGGAAGTTAATCAGGGCCAGCTCTGGTTAATTCCTGGATGGTAGACCAATGAATGACAGTTTCTATATTCCTGAGGAAGGAACTGGCAAAACCACCTCTGAATATTCATTGCTTAAGGAATGAAATGTATGGGACCTTTCCATCCTGAGAAGCCTAGTGCTGCATCAGACTTCAGATCCCTGAATTCTATTGAATGTTGCCATGGACTTAAAGAGGAATCATAGTGCTATAATTGTATAGTGTGAAATGGTCCCACTAACCAAACATCAGAGTGCATCATTTGCTCCAGGCAGAATTTAAGATCAGATTGAGACATTGTAAACAAGTGATTAAAGATGGATTGACTACATTAAGTTCTTATATTTGCATTGTCACAATTTAGATGGACATCTTCTCCAGTAATACCAATACAAGGAGACACCTTATTATTCTATAGTGAGGTAGCCAAAAAGAGGTGGAGACGTTAACACTGTGTGTTGTATATTTGGGATACCTTGTTCTCCTTTATGTAGAATGGAATATTGAAATGACTTCACATTGTCTCCTTACTCCCCCTCGCTGCATGCAGTCACTTTATAAACAGGTCGAATAGTCTATACATTATGTATCGTAGACCTTCCAAGTAGCAATGGGAAAATTCATTTAGCCTTAAGAGTAATAAATTTAATTTTTAATTAAAATAAATATTTAATATATTCTGCAACCATTTTATGCACCCCACGTTCACTTTTCCTATGTTTTTCAGAACATAAGATAACTTACTTAACAATGGTACAGGGAATTTAGCATGGTTAGGTATGTAAGTAGTGTTAGTAGTTGCAGAATTATGGAGAAAATGCAGACATTTCCAAGCCATTGCAACAAATTGGGAATATTATACTGCCAGATTTTTTAATTCTTAGTTTCACAATTGCAGATTTAAGCAATATGTGTAAGTGGGACAGGATGAATGGGAAAAGCAAAACTACATGTCAGGGTCCTTGCATGACTATTGTCAAAATTCCAAAAACCTCCAAGTGGGAACAGCCCATGTACGGAAGTAGACTAGACTGAATAACTTATCTTTTTTTCAAGGTTGGTAACAAGAACATCCTATCTCAATACCCATTTGGCCTTTTCAGGAAGGGTTTAGATACTTCTGCCAAAACAGGTTCAATATCTAAGAACATAAAAAAGGTCTTGCTTAATCAGACCAGTATCTATCTAGGACAGGATTCTATTTTCAACAGTAGCCAGCCAGGAACCTTTGGAAACTGTGAGAGAAATACTCATATACTACTTTCATCTCCTCTGTTTTACCATCTCTGACCCACTTGAGAGCTTGGCTGTTTGGAAGAACATCAAAAATGTATTTTCAATCACATATGCAAGCCCACCAATGTTTTATTTATTTATTTATTTACAGTATTTATATTCCGCCCTGCTCACCCCACAGGTCAGATTACGGTGAGCATATACATGGCAAACATTCAATGGCATAGACATACAACATACTGTATATAGACAGACACAGGGCAATTTAATATTCCAGCTTTATGGCTTCATTAGGATATGCTCGATTTTGGCCACAGGGGGAGCTGTCGCTTCACCGTCCACTTGTGACACTGAGTCCTTGATGGAGTACTTTCTCATTCTTATGCAAGCAATTGGAAGGTTTTATGGTGTCATAAATTAGTTAAATTAGTCTCCCACAAAGCGGTATCTAAATTTCCCACTTGACAGATGCAACTGTATTTCGGGTTGCATAGGTTAAGAGCAAGCTAAACTATTAATGGTCAAGAACTTACTCCAACCCGGGCTGGCTTCGAACTCGTGACCTCGTAGTTAATAGTGATTTAATGCAGTTGGCTACTGACTAGCTGAGCCACAGCCCATTTAAGATCACATTTTCAATGTAGCAATGCCTCTACTGTATTCTTCTGTCCAAAATCAAGTAACTCGGCATTGTTTACAAATAAGGCTATTTTAATGTATTTATTTACCTTGTTTTATATCCCACCTTCTCTCCCTCACTGAGGGACTAAGAATGGCTTAGACTCAGCAACAATTCGATGCCATTTAGTATAATACAATACTAATAGAAAATACATAAACTTGCAAACACAAAAATTAAAACAGCACTATATAAAACATGAAAAGGATATTATTCATTTTCTTTTTTTCCACTGAGGCTCCTTTTGAAAGCAATAACTTTAAAATTGATCCGACTACTAGGCCATGGGAGCATCAACATTCAGACCTGGCACAAATGGGAAAGGTATTGAAAGAAATTTGTGACAAGCTATCTAAGACAATAACAACATTCCTCCTTAAGTTTTTGGACTGGAGTCTAGAACCAAACCATTTTAGAAGTCAGTATAATGCTTACTTTATGATATTTGGATTGAAACAACACTAGGTTGTGTACCATATCAGGGTCACAATACTAATTTGTTCACCAAGTCAAGCAATGGTTCAGTTTGAACTTTTAAGTCTTCTATTTGTATACATATTTTAGATCCATGAATTTCCTTTGTAACTCAGTGAACCATGATGTCTTAATATTAAAAGTGGCCGATAACATGGAGTTGCTAACAGTGTGGAGAGCTGCTGCAGCAACATGGGAAAGAATTTAATTTAGCTTTCCCCATAATAAAGCTTTATTCAACCATGAAATTATGCCATGAGTTTAGGAGGGTAGTGACTGTGAACACTACATGATGGGTGTAAGAACACTGCCCTACCTTTGGATTCTTAGGAAACAAAAATAACACAAAAGTACCATTAATTTCACTCTCATTTTAAAAAAATGCATATCATGCTTTGATGATATTGTAACACTTTTTATTGTTGCAATAACAACAAAAGCAACAATGTACTTCCACACAAATAGTACCTGTTTTACCTGTATAATGTGTTTTACCATGGTAATTCAGAAGAATCACATAGTGATGAGAAGATCAAACACCCAGTTACTATGGAAACCATAACCTGCTGTAAAGATAATTAATAGTAAGATGAGCTAGTGAACATATTTATAATAGCAGAGATGACAAGCAGATCTACAATCTCAGCATAGTCATTGATCTGACTCACAACCGAACTGGTTAAGTCAATACAGATAAGTGATAGCTGTATACTTAGTGACCTGCCTTTGTCTGTGTGCTTTGTATTATTACTATTTGTGTGATTGAACACCTGTGACAGCCTTCCTGCCTCTCCCATGAGACCCTGGCTGAAAACCGTGTGTTTTGAAGTGTGGTGCCCTAGTGAATTGTCTCTTGGGATATAATCATATCATTTGGAATTTTAATCCATAGAAGCAGGGGTTATATAGGGAGCATATTGCAGCCACTAAGTACAGTAGTAGTAGACCAAGAATAAATATGGTTTGGGTACACATACAATAAGTGAGTATGTATCAGTAATTCAGAGCATAATTTTCCTTTGAATCTCCCAGTGAAACGAAAGATATAGCTGGATGAACGGAGGAGGAGAGTGTGGCGTAATCTAAAAATAAACCACGTGTAGTTCACATTTGATCAGCCCACACACTGCCTTGCCAGAGAAAGAAAATATGTCATGCAGATAAACAATGAATAACAAGTAGGTTACTCTTTGTAGTTCAGAACAACATATGTACAATGTGATCAGTTGTATCAACTTACATGTCCTTTTATGAGAGATTTAAAATTGTCTTTCTTTGTCCATGTGGATAAACTCCTCTAGCAGCCCATGAAGCAAAAGCACACTCCAAACTCTGTCTCTCTCTTCTTCACTCTGTTTCTCTCCAAGCACATGCATAGTTCCAGCCTGAAAAATGTAACAGTAACTAAAAGTCCCAGGTTTAGACAGCTCCCTACAAGAAGCTCAACAAATCAGCTTCATGCATCTTATTTTACAGTTGACACACATACTCTAACTCAGTGTTTCTCAACCTTTCTCATGCTGTGGCCCCTTAATACAGTTAGTCATGTTGTGGTGACTCCGAACCATAAAATTACTTTCATTGTTACTTCATAACTGTGATTTTGATACTTTTATGAATCATAATGTAAATATTTGATATGCAGGTTGTATTTTCATTCACTGGACCAAATTTGGCACAAATCCTTGATACGTCCAAATTTGAATATTGGTGGGGTTGGGGGGGGGGATTGATTTTGTCATTTTGGGAGTTGTAGTTGCTGGGATTTATAGTTCACCTACAATGAAAGAGTATTCAGAACTCCACCAATGATGGAATTGAACCAAACTTGGCACACAGAACTCCCTTTGCCAACAAAAAATACTGGAAGGGTTTGGTGGGCATTGACCTTGAATTTTGGAGTTGTAATTCACCTACATCCAGAGAGCAGTGTGAACTCACACAGTGATGGATCTGGACCAAACCTGGCATGAATACTCAATATGCCCAAATGTGAACATTGATGGAGTTTGGGGAAAATAGACCTTGACATTTGGGAGTTGTAGTTGCTGGGATTTTAGTTCACCTACAATCAAAGAACATTCTGAACCCCACCAATGATAGAATTGGGTCAAACTTTCCACACAGAACCCTATGACCAAAAGAAAATACTGTGTTTTGTTATGGTCTTTTGCAACCCGCCTGTCAACCCCTCGTGACCCCCCCCCCCCGGGTCCCAGCCCCCAGGTTGAGAAACGCTGATCTAACTGATTCCTTGCATGCTCCAAACAGAGAGTATATATTGCGCTATTAGTGCTGAGTTACAAACTTTGGGGATCCCTATTCCAATTATATTGCAAAATTATGTTAAAGGCAAGGTAAGTTGAACAGAATAGTTCGATATTCTTTGTGATAAAAATGATTACAAGCTTGTAGAGAGAACAATGTGGTTTATACTTTAGATCAACCATAATTATGTGGTGCTTAAAAACAAAGCAAACGGAAGTTAGTTGTTACTAATGGTGAGGAAGTCTAATCCTTGCATAGAAGCATAAAAGTTATTTGGATCTCTTTGTTCCATTGTTAGTTTTTAATACCATAACTTGCTTTTAAGAAGAGACACAAAAGGGCAGAGGATCTGGGACCTTGTAGAAGTTCATTCTGTTACCGGTAGTAACACAAAGAAATGCCTTTTGTGTCTGCTTCTATTTTCCACTATGAGGTTTAACTGGCAAAATAGTCAGTATAATTATTTTCAGACTCACTGCCTAGATTTCAAGTTCTCTGTGAACAATAGGTTTACTTACAGTTCCTTCACTACATTAAAGATTCCTTTTAGCCTGCATTCCCTACTGTGATTTGACCTCATTATGGTTACATCCTACCTTCTGGCTGAAACTTCAATTTTTGTTAAGTTACTGTGCCCAGAGGAGACAGGCTTCTACAGAGGGGGGTGTTTACTTACACGATGTGTGCCCTGCCCTGTATATCCATTTTGTTGCTGATGCTTTTTCTTTTCATTTGTTGGCATAAAAATGAATAAGCAATGAGACTAAGGCAAACTGAAGTAGAAAAGAGAAGGTACTGTAGCTCAGAGGCAGGGGATAGGCTTTTGGAACAGAGGCTCCCAGGGTAAGTCCCTGGAATTTCAAAATACACTTGACAAAGCTAATAATAAAAATACAGCTGTGGAGAGCTGTTCTGGCCTTTCTCAACATAGTGCTCTCCAAAGTGTTGGACTAACATTTTCATGAACAATAGCTATGCTACTTGTGTTGTTGGAGCCTATAGCCCAACACATCTGGAACACAACCCAGTTAGAGGGTGCTGGCATTGAGGCACATGGACCAAAGTCTTGTGTCACTGTGGAAAACACTTTGTAGATCTGTGGATGTTATGTGATAGTTCTCTTGGGGTCCTTCCACACAGCACTATATCCCAGAATATCAAGGCAGAAAATCCCACATTATTTGAATGTGGACTCAGATAATCCAGTTCAAAGCAGATATTGTGGAATTTTCTGCCTTGATATTCTGGAATATAGGGCTGTGTGGAAGGGCCCTTGGTGACATTGCAGATCTATTGTGATGGTGGAAAGAAGCACAGAAAGAAAGGCAGTGTATTTAATATTTTATAGAAAGTCAATTAATTAATTGAAAATCACGTGCCTCTGACCAACTGACAGGATAAGATGGTGGTGGTGGTGGTGGTGGGGGCTGGGAAAAGACTATTATAATTAGTTTTAATTATCTTGATGGGCAAAAATAGCATAAAGTGAAGGTAAGTACAATAAAATAGAGCCTATACAGTGGGTTGTTGTGAGTTTTTCAAGCTGTTGTTCCATTATCATTCTTTCCTGACATTTTGCCTGTATCTGTGGCAGGCACCCTCAGAGGTTTGTTCAGAGGTGTGTTGGAAATGAGGCAATTGGTGTGTGTGTGTGTGGACTGTCCAGAGTGAGGGAAAGAACCACTGTCTGTTTGAAGAAAGTTTAAATTTCGCAATTGACAAGCTTGATTAGCACTGAGTAGACTTGCAGCCATAAAGTCTTGAGGCATACTTTGTTTGGAAAGTGTTAGCTGGCACTTGATTGTTTCCTGTGTGGAATTCCCTTGTTACTGTGGTGCTCTTTTATTTACTGACTTGATTCTGGTGTTTTTTGTTGGTTTTTTGTACTGGTCGAAATTATCCACATTCTTGTAGATTTCAATGGCTTCTCTGTGTAGTCTGACATGATGGTTGTCAGAGTGGTCCAGCATTTCTTGATGTCCAGGCTGGCTCATCAAGTGCTCTGCTATAGCTGACTTCTCTGGTTGTATTATTCTGCAGTGCCTTTCATGTTATTTGATTCATGTTTGGGCACTGCGTTTAGTGGTCCCTATGTAGACTTGTCCACAGCTACATGGTATAGGTTAGAGTCCTGCAGTGGTTAGAGGATCCCTCTTATCCTTTGCTGAATGTAGCATTTGTTGAATTTTTGGTGGTTCTGTAGTTGTTTGTAGATTGTGTATTTTCACCAGCTTCCCTATGCAGTCAGTGGTTCCCTTAATGTATGGTAAGAACACTTTTCCTCTAGGTGGATCTCTCGTGGCTTGTTCTTGGTTATGCAGCTCTTCTGATGTCTGTTGTAGAGTACCCATTGGCCTACAGAGGAAATAATACTACGGGAACATGGCAATACAGGTCAAAAAACTCACAGCAACCCAGTGATTCCAGCCACGTAAGACTTCAACAACACAGAGCCTATACAGTTGCCCTCCAAATGCTTTGGACTAAAACTGCAATCATACTTGTTCAGTGGTTACACTGAAAATAATGAGTTTGTAATCCCAAACAATCCTGGACATCACCAGATTGGGAAGCTTGTATACAGGTTCAAAATTGGGAAGCTTGTATACAGGTTTGCCAGTTAGCAAATGTAAAAATGAACATTATTATAGTCACACATTTATACAAAGTATATAATGAAAGAAAGAAAAAAACTGTAATTGGCATATACTTTGAGTTCTTCATAACCTTCGATTTTTATTGGAGGTGGACTCTTACCAATTGACAGAAACATTCCAAAAAGATTTTTGTGCTGCATCTGTGAACTGAAACTAGCTGTTCTAGAGTCAGCTTTGGAAGGCTTATAACTTAGCCATGGCTCTGATCCCTACACTTTCTGGGAGGAACAAGAAGAATTTACTTTAGAGAAACCATCCTTGGCAGCTGTACCTTGCCAACAGTAATGCATGTTTTAGCTTTCACTTATTGATGTAAAAGGCAAAAAGTGAACGTGGAGCACTGGGTTGTTGTGTGTTTTCCAGGCTGTATGATCATGTTCCAGAAGCATTCTCTCCTGATGTTTCACCTACATCTATAGCAGGCATCCTCAGAGGTTGTGAGGTCTCCTGAAAACTAGCTAAATGGGATTTATATATCTGTGGATTGTCCAGGGTGGGAGAAAGAACTCTCTTCACCCAGAGGGTCATTGGGTTATGGAATTCACTTCCAGAGGAGGTTGTGACAGCTGTCAGCCTGGACAGCTTCAAGGCAGGATTAGACAGATTCATGGATACCAAGGGAATCAGTAGTTACTGAAATGGACATCCAAGTGCCACCTCTGTGTTGATTGAGGCAGGCAGGATTTCCGTGGGTACTGGTTGTGGGGGGTCGGGAGCAGGTGAGGGTTTTGCCCTCCTTTCTGCTCGAGATCCCCGTGTACAACTAGTGGGCTACTGTGTGACACAGAATGCTGGACTAGATGGGCTGAGGCCCGATTCAGCATGGCTCTTCTTATGTTCTTATGTCTGTTGGAGGTAGGTGTGAATGTTTCAATTGGTCACCTTGATTAGCATTCAATGTCCTAGCTGTTTCAAGGTCTGGCTTCTTACTACCTGGGAGAATCCTTTGTTGAGAAGTGATTAGCTGTCTCTGATTGTTTCTTGTCTGGAGCTCCCCTGTTTTTGAGTGTTCTTTATTTACTGTTATGATTTTAGAGGTTTTTAAAATACTGGTAGCCAGATTTTGTTCCTTTTCATTATTTCCTTCTTTGGGAAGGAAATTGTCTACATGCTTCTCTGTGTAGTCTGACATGGTAGTTATTAGAGTGGTCCAGCATTTCTGTGTTCTCAAATAATATGCTGTGTCCAGGTTGGGTCATCAAGTGATCTGCTATGGCTAACTTCCCCGGTTGAAGTATTCTACAGTGCCTTTTATGTTCCTTGATTCGTGACTGGGCAATGCTGCATTTGGTGGTCTCTATGTAGACTTGTCCACAGCTGCATGGAATACAGTAGACTCCTGCAGACATGAGAGTATCCCTCTTGTCCTTTGCTGAATGTAGCATTTGTTGGATTTTCTTAGTGTGTCTGTAGATGGTTTGTAGGCCGTGCTTCCTCATAGGCTTCCCTATGCAGTCAGTGGTTCCCTTGATGTATGGTAAGAACACTTTTCCTCTGTGTGGATCTTTGTCTTTACTATTGTGGCTTGTTCTTGGTCTTGCAGCTCTTCTGAGGTCTGTGGTGGAGTATCCATTGGCCTGTAAAGCCAATGGGGAGCACTTTGTGTTTATGTTTGAGAATAATAAAGATGACAGTATAAAGGTTTTATGCATGCAACAATTTAAACTTTCTCTAGGGAAATACCACACATGCGCATGCACTACCGTTACATCTAACTACCTACCTAGAAAACCACAGTATTATTTCCTAGTTGAGGAGTTTACTTTTGAGTGCAAGAGAAGCCAAGAACAACAATAATAATGATAAGAAGAAGATTAGAGTAGTTGCCCTATGAGAAGAGTCAATGTTTGAGACTCTTTTCTTTAGGAGGATAATAAGGGAGAGCAATGATAGCTATGCAAAAATTGGATGTACAGTAGTGGCCATTTGTTGTCCCCAGGCAAGTGGTGAAGTTATTCCATTATTGGTTTGAGAACTTTCTAAGGTTCTGTTTATCAGATAGGTTTCAGCACCACGGACAGTTCATTTAAAATGTAAACTTGGAGAAAATTCTCCATGCCTATCCCCCTGTGCAACACAAAAGTCACCAACCAGGAAGATTAATTTGGGGAATTTATCCCCTTGCTTCGTAATATTTTGGATAGTCCAGCAACACAGGAGATTTAGGAGAGAGAAAAGAAAATATTTCACACAATGTATAATTCCATTAAAGAACTTTCCACCTCAGGATATGGTTGTGACCACTGACCGCTGTTAAAAGGAAATGAGACAATTCTTGGATGACAAAGTTAACACTGACTAGCAAATAGGATGACTCTGTACTATCTATAGCAAACTCTCAACTTTTTTCCCCTCTGGAGAAAACCTTGAAATGATTTTCAGGTCTCATAGAACTCCTGCATAAAAATTATAATCATTATATTAACTCAAAAAAGTTATTTAAACACTACCTCACACAAAATGTTTTTTCTAATAGATCAGAGTTTCTCCGCAAGGAAACCTTGATTGAAAAACTCAGTTCTACATTCTCAGAGGCAGCATATGTGTATAGCAGTTGTTTTTGATAGACAGTAGTTAGACTTTTGATCAGATCCTGAATATATTTTGTTTTGTTCTATATCCTTGTGCACTTTTGAACTGAGTGGTGAATGCAGGGGTTCATTGGGTATATGTCATTGAATAGCATTTCTTCAGAGAGATCTGTATTTTTTCAAATCTTACTCATTTCATTTTATGAGAGACAAAAGTACGGTCCTTCTTTGTCTGAATTGAGCAAATCAAGGGAAAGATAATAATTATGTCCTCTATTTAGTCTCATCCACATATTATAGGCTACTAATTGAATTAAGGGTCTGAAAAATTGGGTGTATTTTTGGCTCACTATATTGTTTTTGTACAATGCCATTTTTAAAATTTAGGTGTGGTCTGAAGTTATCAGAATAGGCACAGTGACATCTACTGGTACTTGAAGAGAAATTTCTTTAAAGCAGCCTTTTTTTAGCTTTGGAAATGAATGATCAAAAGATGATGTAATTGTATATCAAGGTTGTTAGTGAGGTTCATGCTTGATTGTACTAATGCCATAACATTTGGTTTTGTCTCATTCATTGGAGCTCAGAGGTATAATCAAGCCTGAAAATCAATCAACTAAGGTTGCCTCCCACTTCCAACTGATAATGTAAAAAATGAGACCTCTAATAGTGGTCAGGAGTCGACATACTATACAATACTGACACTAAAATAGGGCTATTTGAGTAAATGTAAAGTGCCCTGATTTCTAGAAGATTCATCTAATGGTAGAATAACTTGATATGTAGATGCAAAATAAAAGCAGTAAGAACAAAGTAGGTTTAAGAAAAAATCCAAACATTTCAGGAAAAATTGAAACCTTTCATGGAATTTATCAATAATCAGAAGAAAATAACTACAACAGAGTTTGTTAGACCAGTTAAAGAATGACAAGACCAACTAGCTAAGGTCTCCTTCAGAATCCCTTCCCCATTCTGGCTTTACCTTTCTCTGTAAACATCCATTAGCATTTAGATTTTAAACCTTCATTAAAGTCTGGATCAAAGCTATGCAAGATCAATATTTCTATGTATGTATATGAGACGTGCATTTTAAAAAACATGATAAAAGATCTTAGTTCTATGCAAATATAATCAGATAAACAAATCCTCTATTTCTTTATCACATACTAATTTCCATTACTGTATAGTAAGTCTGACCTCTAGTGTGAATGGGAAGAATAGCTGTTTTTAAAAAATCTTTTGTAAGCCAATTTTCCAAGAAAAACCTAGGATAGAGTTGGCATAAGTGTTGCAACTAGAGCTTGAACCGGACCCTGAGTAAACCAATACACAGTTTCTGCGGTTAAATGCTTTATTGAGAATAAATAAAAGAAGCAAAAGGCAAAATAGAAATCAGCTAGGTTGCGCCCAATCCTGGATCCAGGCACCCCAAAAGCTTGAAATAGTTCCAAGTAGAGCAATGTAGAAATGCCGCAAATGGCTAGTCCTGAAAAGTCTCTGAATCAAAGCTTAGTATGTATAGGATAGTTCCAACTAGAAGACCACCATGGTCTAACACAGTTCCAAAGACAAGGCAAGGAAATCAAAAGTTGACTCGAGATGCGAAGCCCTCTCCGGACCCAGCTTTTAAGGGCCCCGATGACCCCGTTCCCGAATACGCTGACTGCATCGGACAACTTTCCCAGGATCGGCTGAGAAGGTTTCGGTTCCCACCGCTTCTTGGCCAGATTGGAATGTTTCCTCATTAGAGCAAACACCTGGAGTTTGGGGAGTACTGCTAGTATCATGAATTTAACAGGGACGTGCCCGGCCTTGGAGGCTGGAAGTTCACTTGGAGTTGACTGCAGAGGCCTGCTTTCAGTCCTCTTTGAATCCAGGGCTGTAACATGGCGTTGCTCTGGTTTGGGCTTGGAAATTGTCTGGGGTGTGACAATAAGTTAGAAGTGATTTGAAGGGACAACAACAGTATGTGTGTGTATACACACACACACCCCTTTAAAGCACACATTGCTCTAATGTACTTATCCCCAGTTAAAGGTTTATGGTGGTAACACCTTCTATGCATAGACAGAACAGGATGTAGCAATAACTGGAAACAACAATGACAGCAGTGTGAGATAGAAACAATGAAACCACAGAGTTTATTCAGAAATAGTTCAGATCATTTGATCCATTACTGTAGCTGTAGATCAGAGACATTCTGAGAATTTTAAACAGAATATGGAGAAAGCAAAATGTTCTTACACAATGCTGTATTTTTTTTGGAATGTGTTCGTAACCCTGTGAAAAGGGCAAAGAAGAAAATTCCACAGCTAATTTGAACTTGTAATTATTACTTTTGTTGGCTGTATTTATTTATTTATTTATTTGCAGCACTTTTATCCTGCTCTTTTCAGCCCGAAGGCGACTCAGAGCAGCGTATAGATTGGCAACAATTAGATGCTACTACATACATATCAATTAAAAACATTTAATATCATATAATAAAATCCATATAAAACCATTAAAACTATAATAATCAATGTCTTCCAGTTCAACTCCTTATCCATTTACATCGTTTAAGTCATATCACTCAGAAATTCCCAAGACAGGATTCTAGAGCAGTGGTTCTCAACCTGTGGGTCCCCAGGTGTTTTGGCCTACAACTCCCAGAAATCCCAGCCAGTTTACCAGCTGTTAGGATTTCTGGGAGCGGAAGGCAAAAACATCTGGGGACCCACAGGTTGAGAACCACTGTTCTAGAGGGTTTTGTCATCCAGAAGCATCAGTTCTCCAACCTCTGCAACCAATTGACCAATACAATAAAATATAGCAGAGTAACTCAATGGCATTCCATCAAGAGTTCTTTAGTCACAGATATTTGAAGCACTATTAAATGCAAACTTCTTAGTTGAATGATTATTGATGACTGGGCAACAGGAAGTCAAATGAGATTCAGCACAAATAAGTGCAAAGAGATGCACTTTGAAATAAACACTTTAAACTCCATAAACACATTGTTGGAGACCTATATTGGCATTGAATCCATGATTGAAGGGCTTGGAATTGGATGGGCCTCTTGCTCTGAGAAGTAATTTCCAGCAGTCCTAGTCAGCATAGCCAGAAATGGTGAAGAGGATTGAAAGATGCAGTTGAGTCACGCTGACTGGGAGGTAATGGGAATTTTCGTTCAAAAAGTAATTTACCCAAGCTGGCATTGTTTTATTATAATAGTGATATATATAGTTGGCAATGAATCATATGTATATTTATTCAGAAATAAGTTCTATCAATTTAATAGGATTTACTGTATGGGATAAATGTTAGGAATATGTATTTGAAAATTCTAGAAACATATATATGAAAATTAGTTTCAAATGTGGATCTGAATGACAACAAAAACATATAATACAAAATGTAAACCTGTGACAGCAGCAACATGTTCTTTTTCTTCTTATCTTTTGCCTAATGAAGAAGCTAGTGGAGCTTTGAAAGGTTGCATCATATGATTTGAGTATTTTGGATGGCCAATAGTATTACTTTTTGTTTATTTTGATTTATTTTGCAGTATAGAAGAACTATGATATATGTCCTCTTAATCCGTGTCTTGACGATGTAACCTGTTTTAAATGTGGTTTTATGTTTTTATGTTTTTATTAATTGTAGGGCCACATGTTGATATGTCACAACATGCCGCCCATGTATTTTTGCTGTGATCCGCCCCGAGCCTGCTGGGAGGAGCGGAATACAAAAGTGAATAATAAATAAATAAATAAATATAGCCAACACAGTTAACTCTGAATATGCTTCCTTTCTCTATAATTGTAGTATTCTGCAGTCTGGGTCAAAGGAAAAGGCAGTAAACATGGTCATCTGTCATTAAATGGAAATTAACAGTGTGCAGCTTGTTGCAAAATTACCACTGTCAAGGATTCTTAGCAAACACACTGACATTTTGTTTTCTTGGCAAGTTTTTGTCAGGTTTTCTTGAATCTAAGACAGTGGGAGAAATAGTTTACATAGGTGCTAGATGACATAATGTGAACTTTGTTTGTAATTTTAGCATGGGGGGTCCTTGAGATAATGTGAGCTAGATTTACATCTTTTTAGAAATCCAAATTCAGTGCAAAATGCATATGTGCTCAGTCATTTCCAACACTGCGTAGCTCATATTTGATTTTTAAAAACCCAATTGTATAAAAATTGCAAGGCACGAAATATCCATTTAGTTGCCCAAGTCAATATAACAACATTAGAGCAGACCTCTATCATCAGACCAAATACCTATTTTAGTCCATCATTCTGTTTACATAGTAGCTTGGCAGTTGCCTGTGAAAAACACACTGCAGAATACATGTTCGACACCACCTTCCCCACATGTTCCCAAGTAACTTATATACAAGCCATGCTGATTTATGTTGATTGCATGCTCAGAGAACATCTAATTTTGCACTTTTATTATGCCACTTACCTTCTGAGTAGCTTTTCTGACCAGCAAAATGCAGCCAGTGTTAGGTACAGAACCCACTATCATGAGCTGATGTTGCTGGAAGTCCTTAAGGGTTGCCCCTAAAATATGCACTGACACTGAATCTGTGGCAACTGCATGCTTGGAATTCTGGGTTCCTTTTTTCAGTATGTCCTTCCAGCATCATTTGTGTTGTTTTTCTGCTTATAGGAGCAGAAATCCATCAGTTTTACAGTAGACTAAGTAAATGATGTATTTTTCTAAATTGCTTTGATTGGTTGATAGAAAGTTTTGTTAGAACAGCAGCTATCTGTTCGTCGCTGTACTTTGCAGTAGAACATAAAAGGGCTTTTGGACAAGAAGAAGCCAGGAAAAAGATTGTTTGCTGACCAAAGTTCTTCAAGATCTTCTAAATTTAACTCCCTAAATAAAGCAGTTTTATCAATACTTTGAAAGATATTAAAATACTGCTTATCAGGATGTTATTTACATAGGCACTCATTTTCTTAAAGTGTACAATGGTAAAAGTATTTTAATAGGTTCAATCTCTATTAAACTGTGTTTGTTTTAATTGCCCATCAGCAGTTCTATTAAAATTTTTGAGTGAATACAATTTTGCAATCTTGATCTTTCAAAAGGAATTGCTTAGGCCTGTAATTTAACAGAAGTAATGTTTAGAATCAGCTTTCCGATAGACATTTTAAAAAGGACCTTTCATACTTGGGTTTCATAATGTTTTTACAATTGAACTCTGTTGTTGTGGTGAACTATGATGTTTGTTATTGCGTGCCTTCAAGTTGTTTCTAAGTTATGATGACCTTAAGGTGAACAGGTTTTTCCTGGCAAGATTTATTCAGAGGGATTTTTTTTGTCTTTCTCCAAGAGAGTGAGACTTGCTCAAGGTCACCCAGTGGGTTTTCATGTCCAAGCGAAAATTTAAACCCAATGTTCCAAAGCCATGGTCCAACACGATGACTCTAGGCAACAGCATTCAAATCTGTGCCCTGTCACATTGTTGCTGAATTATACATATATAAACACACATACACATATATACATATACACCCACATATATACACTACATACACACATATACACATGCACACACCCACCAAGACCATAAGTAGCATCATTTCAAACCCTTATATACTCAGACTTCCCCGCATCTCCTAAATAGGGCACAGCAACGCGTGCCGGGTACAGCTAGTGTAATACTAAGAGGAGCCTGTTGTCACTGCATGCTTTCAAGTCATTTCTGATGTATGGTGAACCTGTTGTGATGTTTATTTGGCAAGATTTATTCAAGGGTTTTTTTTTGCTTTCCTCTGAGGCTGAGAGTGTTTGACTTGTCCAAGATCACGCTATGGGTTTCCATCACCAAATGGAATTCAAATTCTGTTTTTTGGAAGTGTAGTCCAATACAGCAACATTGGAAAGCAGGGTTCAAATCTCAGCTCTGTTAAGTAGTTTACAACTTATGGTGATCCTAAGATCCTATTGCTGTAGTGTGCTTATGGCAACCATCTCATATCATGGGATTTTCTTAGCAAGGTTTGTTCAGGAAGGGGGGGGGGATTGTGTTGTTTTCCTCTGAGACTGAGAGAGTGACTTGTCAAAGCCATCTAAAACATTCGGGGGCATTTTTATGCATAAAGAAGCATCTTCATTCTAATCTAGACTTTATTTGCCATTGATATTAACGTGGACAAATGCTGTGATTGTATTGAGGACTGTGAACCTAAAACAATTCTAAATTTAAACTTGAAATGCTCTACAGTAGTTGTTTTCAACTGTGTTGTCATGCCATTTCTATCCTCTTCATCCAGAATGATCAGAAAGATTGAACATCTGGAAGGGAGGTCTGTTTCTGTCCTTTACAATGCAAATACAGTCTTGTCCAAAGGGGAACCATTATTAAAATCAGAATACATTAATATTTACAGTTTACATAATTTGTAGGTCACTGCCTAACTTTACATTGTGAAAAGTGATAAATGGGGTGGATGTGGCAGTACCTTTCAGGCTAACTGGTTTTTATTTTAGCATGAGCTTTTGTGGATATAAACCCCTTTCTTCAAATGAGGTACAGAGGTCTCAGGTATAAAGCATATTTATACAGCTATTTGAGTGGGACAGAAAGCAATACAATCCAGAAAGATGCAAACCATGTCCCTTACCCTACATTTTCAAAGGACTGGTGAAGCAATACTGGTCTTCTCAGAACTTTAAAGTGGTCAGTTATCGTTATCGCGTGAAAGCATTGCTATACAGTGTATTCATTTTAAAATATCCTTAATGATAACTTATTGTTGTTTCCAGTAATTTACGTGAGCTGTGCAAAAAGTGAAGAAAACATTTGAAAGAATAAGTGAATCTTTAAACTCTTAGCTGATTTCTGAATTAAATGGGTGGCAATATATTAACCTCATTCATGTCAGCAGAAGTACTTCAGAATGATTTAGGGTCTGCAGTCACAGTTTGATGTTAGAGATCTTAGACATATTTGTAACCTGTTCTATGTAACATCACCTTTAATTAACTGTTAATTAACTACAATTGATGTTACAATGCATCAAGGTCATTAGCAGAAGTAACAGTAAAACCTGTAATGTTATTTCTATGCCAATGAGCCATACACAAACCCATTACTATCGATGCCATCAAAATGTGATCAGTTTTTAAATCACATCTAGCATGTTTCTAATTCCTGCATTTATATTCAATACATTTGTAAAAAATGAACTTGGAAATGTAAACCAATTTTGCTTTCTATCCCTTTGCCACATAATATACACGACTATTTTGTCAATTCTTAGGTGATTTGGCCAAATTGTTTTTACTCCCTTTATGGTATTTAGGGTTAAAGACATCTCTCGGGCAGTACAGTAAAAAGTGAAGTTCACTCTTTCAAAACAGATTCATAATTATGCCTGAAAGAAGGTAATAAAGTATCATGTAAGCTTCTTTGCAGGACATTCATAGAAGGGATGGTAGTAGTGGTGATGATGATGATGATATTGGGTCTATGACTAGCCATGGTTGGAAAAAAAATAGCCTGTAGTAGTACTTTGAGAGACAGTCGAATCCAGTAGTTATCAACCTATGAGTCCCCAAATGTTTTGGGCTTCAACTCTCGGAAATCCTAACAGCTGGTAAACTGGCTGGGATTTCTGGAAGTTGTAGGCCAAAACATGTGGGGATGCACTGGTTGAGAACCACTGATCTAGCTTCATTTTCAAAACATGTGGCAGGAATTACATTACTAGTTTCTCAAATTGTATCATTTTTTTACTTTAATAAAAAAAGTTAAATCTTCAATCTACTTTACATCACTGAGGGTTTCAATCTCATTTCTCTGATATCTAATAATAATAATGAAAAATGTCGATTAAATTAAAAATACAGGACTGGTGAGCAAATTATGATAGCCCTATTTATTGTGTGTCATTATTTATTTATTACTGTTTATATCCTGCTTCCCCAGCAGAGGGCTGCATATCACTGTTTATCTTCTTTGCTAGGAAAAGGCCTCATTTCTTCAGTAATCTGAAACAAGCTTTTAGGCAGTGAGGCTTTAAAAGACTTGGCATTCAGATTCAGGGGTCAGAGTCTTGTAGTGGTGGGGAATTGAATTAATCCTTAATTTCAAATAGATTTTTTCCCCCTCACTCATATTGCCAGAATAATTTCCACCGTTATGATTTTGCTTTACTGCATAGAAAATGATATTATAATTTAGGACTATAGGGTTAGGTTTTTTTTGTCTTTTCAGGGTAAATATTTGAGAGGGTTTTTTTGGTAGAGTGTGTATTTCCATTGCCAGTTGATTGCTCTGTTGCTACCCTTCAGTTATGCTGAAGGACGCAGATAACACTTTTAAATTTCCATTCAACTGGAGCCTGCCAGAGCTCTGTGTTACCGCTGTCCTTGGTACTAGCTTCTACACAATGTATAGCGGGAGTGTTTTCCACCAAAACACCTAAAAACAAACCAATATTCAGATGCACGAAAAACAGTCTTTTTACAGTATTTACATCTTTCCCCATGTATGTGAAGACAGATGGAAAAATATCAGTGACAATTTATCATTGACAATGTTGGAAATGACTACATGTCACATAATTTTCTAACATTCATGGTAGCAATGCTGGCTAGGTAATTCTGGGACTTGTTTAAAAAGTAACTTCCCAGCTTTGTTCAATCAGATCACTAAATACAATTACAGAGTTTTCAGAAACTTTCTGTTTTGGGTACTTGTTTTTTTTTAAAAAAAATCTTTGAATCTTTCTATGGGTTGGTTCTTTCCTCCCCTTTAAAAAGAAATTTTATTTGCCGTAAAAGTCACCTTCAGTTCCTGTTACTACATATTATTTATAGCCTACAAGGCCTGGTGGGCCCCTGTTTTAGCTGGTTTATTTTCATATATAAATGATACAGGATATATACCAAAGGGTTGGAATATGGCGATCATTATCCCCATTCACAAAAAAGGAGACAAGAAAAATCCCGCCAACTACAGACCTATCAGTTTATTGAATATTGTGGCCAAAATGTATGCAAAGTATCTTCTATGCAGACTGGAGGAGTGGGTAACTGAAAATGGAATCTTGGTGGAAGAGCAGTCTGGCTTTAGACACAATAGATCGACAATGGATAATTGTTTTGTCCTAAATCACTTGATTTCCAAATACCTAGCCAAGGGTAATAGACTATACGCCGCTTTTATAGATCTGTCAGCGGCCTTCGATTCAGTTGATAGGGAAATCCTTTGGGACAAACTCCAATGTATGAATGCAGACCCTAGATTGATTTTGCTGATCAAAGCCCTATATCATAATTCTCAGGTGACGGTGAGATTTGGTATTGCTGGTGACCGAACTGGCCCTATCAACACCGGCAAAGGGGTCAGACAAGGATGTATTCTTGCCCCCCTGCTATTTAATCTGTATGTAAATGACCTTCCAAATTCGCTTAGAGGGGCGGATGTCCATATGCCTAAAGTAGCTAACTTGCAAATCAACTCACTTCTGTATGCAGATGATATGATCCTACTCTCCTACACCCAAATAGGGATGAGGAGGTTATTAAGAAAACTTAGTGACTACTGCCTTAGAAACGCACTAAAGATAAACAAAACCAAATCAAAAACGATGATCTTTGGTAAACGCCCCTCCAAAATGAAATGGAAAATAGAAGGCGAACAATTAGAACAAGTTAGATCCTTCACTTACCTAGGATTAGACTTTGCAGAAAATGGTCTATGGCACAATCATTTCCACAGGTGTTCAACTAAAGCCAAGGGCAGAACGAGCTTACTCTTAAAGCTGCTGAATCAACGGCAACTGGGCTCCCTCGTTCCCCTTCTGAAAGTTTACAATCACAAAATCTCCCCGCTGCTTCTTTATGGTTCTGAAATCTGGGGTGCAAACGATACTCCCCTCCTGGATAAGGCCCAAGCTCAACATCTGAAGTGGTTTTTAGGGGTCGATAGAAGCTCCCCAGCAGCGGCAGTTAGGGCGGAGTTGGGAATGTTCTCTATTAGCACACAATCTAAGATCAGAGCCTTTAACTACTGGCTCAAGGTCATGGAGATGGAGGCGTCTCGCCTCCCAAAATTATGTTTGCTGGAACAATCTAGCAGTTCTTATAAATCGGGGCTGACCATTTGTTTGATTACATCAGAAGGTGCGGCATTCAGGTAATATTCCCAGTCCACCTATCTGGTCAAGAGTTAAGTAAGCACTTCAAAGAAGTGCGTCAACGAATTAATGACATTGCGGCCCAAACCGATATAGACTCTTTGGGTTCTACCGTTTCCCTGAGATGGTTGAGTGGTTTTAAGAAATCCTTCCAATTAACCACTTACTTACAGCAAGGAAGGTTACACCACCTAAGGAAAATTTTCACTAGAGCCAGGTTTGAGCAATTAGATTCAATGGTGAGATATGGGAGGTTCAAGAAAATTCCTATGAAGAGCGTATCTGTATTTGTGGTGCCCCTGAGATCGAAGATCTAACTCATCTTCTGCTCTATTGCAAAATCTATCAAATAGAGAGAAAACAACTGCTAGAGATATTTCTTGTGGGAAAAAAATCATTGGGACCCTCTAGCAAAAGTCTCACTTCTGCTGGCCGGCTCCAACAAGCTGATAACAGATGCTACAGCTCGTTTTCTCTGTAAAGCCATGAAACTAAGATCTGATTACATAGATGCAATTGGAATAAATTGTGTTGGAGATGAGGACCTGTGAATTGTTACCACCTCCCTTAGAATCCCTCCTGCTGGGCAAAACAGGGGTTTAATTGATGTAATGGTCTAGAATTCTCCTCAGATTGTTTTTAGAATCATTGCAATGTGTCTGTGTTCTGTGTGTATTTGATATGGCTTCTGGCTAATCAATAAAATTGTTGTTGTTGTTGTTACTACATGTCTTGCATTGCTGTAGTTATTAACTCCAATGTTATTATTTATTTATTTATTTTTGATTTATTTATATATACATTTAAAATAGCCTTTAAAACTCTCAATCCCCCCAGAATCCCACCTAGATTCCCCCAGCAGCACACCCCCTTTTCCCCCCAAGTGCCTGCTGGTAGAGGAAGGTCTTGACTGGCCTATGAAAGGAATTGATGCAGTTGGCACACTAGCTTTAATTGCGCAAAAGCACTCCTGGTCACTGCTGATACCTGGGCCTCCAGGTTCAGAGCCAAATTTAGAAGTACCCCCAAATTGCAAACCTGCGTTTTCAAGGGGAATGCGACCCCATCCAACACAGGCTGACTCCCTATTCCCAGAGCTGTCCTTTGACTGACCGAGACCACCTCTGTCTTGTCTGGATTAGTCTTCAATTTGTTTGCCCTCATCCAGTCTATTACAGCTGCCAGTAACAGCTTCCTTGGAATTAGGTGGAAAGGAGTCATGGAATTGGATGCCATTGTCATCGTGACAGCCATCAGCATATAGATGGCATTGCACTCCAAAACTCCAGATGACTCCTCCCAGCACTCTCTCTCTCTCTCTCTCTCTCTCTCTCTCTCTCTCTCTCTCTCTCTCACACACACACACACACACACATATATATATTAGCATGGGGGGACAACACAGAGCCCTGAGGGACCCCACAGGCCAGTGGCCAAGGAGTTGAACAGGAGTCCCCTGTACCACCTTCTGAGAATGTCCCTTCAGGAAGGACACAGCCACTGAAGAATAGTTCCTCCAAGCCCCATTCCTTAAAAGTGACTCAGAAGGATACCATAGTCAATGGTATGGAAAAACTGCTGAAAGGTCCAGGAAAACCAACATATACACACACCCCTGTCTAGTTCTATGCAGAAGATTTCTACCAAGGTGTCCAAAGCTGTCTCTGTCCCATAACAAGGACTGAAACTAGATTGAAATGCATCTAGATTTCAATCTAGTTTGAGATGGTTCTCAATCTGGAGTCCCCAGATGTTTTGGCCTTGAACTCCCAGAAATCCTAACAGCTGGTAAACTGGCAAGGATTTCTGGGAGTTGTAGGCCAAAATCATCTGGGGACCCCAGATTGAGAACCACTGATCTAGATAAACCACTTCATCCAGGAAACATTAAGTTGCAAAGCCACCACACGCCCCAGCAATGGGAGATAGGAGACTGGTCTGTAGTTGTCCAGTAAGTAGATTCTTGGGAAGGTTTTTTAATAAGTGGTCTCACCACAGCCTCGTTGAGTCCCATGGGGACCGTTTGCTCATACAAAGAGTCATTGCTCAATTCCCTGACCCACTCCACCAGTCCCCCTCTGGCTTGTTTTATGATTTGTTGATCTGCAAATTATGTTTTTTTGTAAAGCAGGGTGCAGAATCAGGGAGATGGCTCTTTTGAATTTAGAGCAGGGCTGCCCAGGATGTCGATCGCGATTGACCAGTTGATCGCGGGACCGAAGGAGGTTGATCGCAGCTGGATGGGGCGCTTCTCAGAGGGGGCGGAGCCAGTCTGCACCAAGCCCCGCCCCCTCCCCGGCTTTGGCACTCCCAGCAGCTGCTTCAGCCTTGAGGAGGGCAGGGTCAAGCCAGCCTATTGCAAGCTATGCCACAACTGGCTTGGCACTGCCATCGTCAAGCCTGGAGAAGCTGCTGGGAGCTCCAAAGCCAGAGGGGAGGGGCGGGGGCTTGGTGCGGACTGGCTCCACCCCCCTCTGGCTACCACTCTACCAGCAACTTCTCCAGGCTTGAGGATGGCAGTGCCAAGCCAGCCTTGTGCTAGCTATGCCACCACTGGCTTGGCACTGTCATTGTCAAGCCTGGAGAAGCTGCTGGGAGCTCCAAAGCCAGAGGGGAGGGGGCGTGGCTTGGCATGGCTTGGCTCCGCCACCCTCTGGCTTTTGCTCTACCAGCAGCTTCTCCAGGCTTGAGGATAGCAATGCCAAGCCAGTGGTGGCATAGCTAGCACAAGGCTGGCTTGGCACTGCCATCGTCAAGCCTGGAGAAGCTGCTGGTAGAACTGAAGCCAGAGCGGGGGCAGAGCCAGGCCGTGCCAAGCCCCGCCCCTGCCTCTCCCCTCCCCAGCCTTGAGGAGGTAGGTAGATCTTTCTGACTTGGTTTTATTATAAGTAGCTCGCATGCTGAAAAAGTGTGGGCACCCCTGATTTAGAGCAACCTCTAAGACCATAAATCCACCCAGGGGACATGGGAACCTGTCACCTAACACCTTGAATCATCTCAGCTTCCCCTTACCCCATCAGGCAGGAAACAACCTCAATAAGCTGCCTCAACCCGTCTTTCCTTATGGAAGGATAGGAATCCTTCCATCATGCGCCACCAGCTTCTTTTCAATAGTGGCAGGATTTCTTTCCAGTTTGGCCACACAGCTGCCCCAGAAATACTTGTAATGGGCGTGATGGGGGCTGAAGGTCTCCATAGCTGAAATAATAATATTAATAAAAACAGTTGCTGCCACCAAAAAGAAGCCCATGTGAATATGTCCTTCAGGAATGTGAAAGACACTCTGTGTGGTGCTTGACCTTTTAAAATCACCTAAAGAAAGAATTAAAGGAGCATTGCAAAATTGTTTGGCTTAATGTTCTCTTGTACATTGTTTGACCATTTCTATATCTGTGAACATGATGACAGCAAAACAAAGCTTACAACACTGCTAAAGTTGTTACTCCTAACCAAAGAGAGAAATCTGCAGTGATGGAGGGATAATGTTAAAATTGCTGGTTCTGATTAGAATACTTAGAACCTACCATACAAGCAAAATAATTGTGCCAGGAAAGAAGAATGTATGACTGCTGCCCTGAACCAGTTGAATGGATGAGAGGTCAGATTTCTGCCTCTGAGACACTTCAGACAGTACATAGAATGACAACAAAAAAACATAAATAGTTTGAGTTCCACTTCTGATTGTTTGATGTTGAATAGAGCAGGGTGAAGCTGCAAGCTATTTAAAGGTGAGTTGCCTATCCTGGGAACTTTCAGAAGAAGAAGGATAGTCTGGGGATTGTGATGGAACAACGAGATGCAAAAATTGCCTTGTGGGGATGACTTGCATGCAAATATATGCTAGATTGGAATTGGATATCTCCTACCATTTGCTATGCTGCTGTGAATTTGTAGTCCAACATCATTTGTCCTTTGCCGTCGTGTGTGCATTCAACATTCCTAGATATTTTTTTACCTAGACCACATATGATGCTGTAACAACACCAGCCCAGTTAAAATGAATGGGAATATCCTCCAAAATCTATTTTGAGAGTCTTAACTTTAATGATAGCTCTCAGTGTAAGTCTGAGAACTTTCATTCTATTCTTCGCAATCTCAGTACCTGTTTGAACTGAAAGAGTGTTAGCTTAGCTAGAGATCTCTTCTGACAAAGTTTATTCTTAGCTTAGTTGAACCTAGTATGCATTCCTATTAAGTTTGGTACCTGGGTATGGTAGTTCAAGGATTTATTTATTACATATCAATGGGTTAACTGTAACATAGTCTATGTGTAACTGCCCTTGAAAATTACTCAGAAATAGTAGTTATCCTGCTGATGTCAAGTGTTGGGATATGATCCTGTTGGGATTAGCTGCTAGTTTGTGGAGGGCGACTCATAAATAATAAAATTAGTTAGTTAGTTAGTTAGTTTGTTTTTGAGTCTTACTCAAGGCACTAGGTACATTTTAAAGACTTGCAGAATATGAAACCAACCTATTTAAAATACTGTCTCTTTCCTTGGAAAGTCACTTTCACTTAAAGTTCTGTCCCTGAAGATTGTGTGTGTGTGTATATATATATATGCACACACACACACACACACACACACACATCTGCACATGTGGGATTCTGTTGCTTCAGGATTCTTTTCAAACAAGCCTTCCATTCTGTACCTGCTTTATTTATTTATTTATTTATTATTTCAACTTATATACCACCCTTCCCAATAGGCTCAGGGTGGTTCACAACACAAACAAGATAATCACAACAGCAGTTTAAAACATAATAAAAACAATTTAAACTAAGACGGAATATGGATTATAACCTCTAGGACTCTGTTGTTAATGCTGATTTTAGTCACATATTGTTTTCGTCCATGGTTTTAATAATGAGATGATGGTTCTTATGTTTTATGTTTGTTTTAAAATCCATTTCTGAATATAGACAACCCCGAGTTACAAAAATTTGACTTAGAAATGACTCACAGTTTACAACGGGGTGAGACAATAGGAAGTGAGCAAAATCTACCTCCAAGAAGGAAAATTCTCTCCTGGAAGATTTATTATGGGGAAAGGATGAAGTTTTCTCATCCATTCTTTTTTCCACAACAAGCCAAAATTTTCAAAATCCAATAATCACAAAGGCAGAAAGTGAGGTGAAATCCACTGAACAGACTGCAT
This sequence comes from Anolis apletophallus, assembly GCA_030556195.1. Lineage (NCBI taxonomy): Eukaryota > Metazoa > Chordata > Lepidosauria > Squamata > Anolidae > Anolis > Anolis apletophallus. Next base: position 78,930,942 of record JARBWK010000012.1, on the reverse strand, counting down.
AACAAATATCACAGGGATGTTTACCCTTCCCTATGCTAGCCAAAGCATACAGAGAGAGAGAGAGAGAGAGAGAGAGATGGAGAGAGAGAGAGAGGGGGATGGAGAGAGAGAGAGAGAGAGAGAGAGAGAGAGAATCATATCATAGAGTTGGAAGAGACCTTTGGACCGTCCAGTCCAACTGCCTGCCAAAAAGCAGGAAAATCGCATTCAAAGCACCCCAGACAGATGGCCATCCAGCCTCTGTTTAAAAGCCTCCAAAGAAGGAGCCTCCACCACACTTCGGGGCAGAGAGTTCCACTTCTTAACATCTCTCAGTTAGGAAGTTCTTCCTAATGTTCAAGTGGAATCTCCTTTCTTGTAGTTTGAAGCTTGCTCCCTCCTCCCTACGACTGATCTTCACATATTTTATACATGGCTATCAGGTCTCCTCTCAGCCTTCTCTTCTGCAGGCTAAACATGTCCAGCTCTTTAAGCCGCTCCTCATAGGGATTGTTCTCCAGACCCTTGATCATTTTAGTCGCCCTCCTCTGGACACATTCCAGCTTGTCAACATCTCCCTTCAATTGCGGTGCCCAGAATTGGACACAGTTATCCAGGTGTTGTCTGACCAAGGCAGAATAAAGGGGTAGCATGACTTCCCTGAATCTAAACACTAGACATTCTGCTCCTGTCTTCTGGAGTATTGCCTATCCCTCCTAATTTGGTGTCATCTGAAAACTTGATAATCATGCTTTCTAACCCTTCATCCAAGTCATTAATAAAGACGTTGAGCAGAATCGGGCCTGCAGCACTCCACTTGTCACTTCTTTCCAGGATGAAGAGGAAGCATTGGTGAGCACCCTTTTTTGGCTTGACTAATTACAGATCCATCTAACCATAGTTTTGCCTAGCCCACAATTGACTAGTTTGTTTTCCAGTAGGTCATGGGGGACCTTGTCAAAGGCCTTAAGATCCAGATATGCTACATCCACAGTGTTCCCTGCATTTACCCAACTTGTAACTCTATTGAAAATAGAGTTTAGTCTGACATGACTTGTTTTTCAATGTGATTTTCCTGCTTCTTGGCGTGGGATTGGACTGGATGGCCACAAGGTCTCTTCCAACTCAATGATTCTATGATTCAATGATAAATCCATATTGACTATTATTGATGACTACATTCACTTCTAAGTGTTTGCAGACCACTTCCTTAATTAACCTTTCCAGAATCCTGCTTGGTATTGATGTGAGGCTGACTGGACAGTAATTGTTTGGGTCGTCCTTTTTTTAAATTCTTGAATATAGGGACCACATTTGACCTCCTCCAACCTGCTATCTATCCATCCATCCATCCATCCATCCATCCATCTCCTGTCTAAGTGAACATTGTGCAAAATTTCATGTTGTGCTTTTTGGTATTTGCTTTAATACCGTTATGTAGCACTATATTGATCTAAAGCAGGGGTGCTCATTAGGTAGATCGCGATCTACTGGTAGATCGCATAGGGCATCCTGGTAGATCACAGGCAGGGCGGGAGGAAGGCTCAGTCCTGCCCCACAGGCTCCCGCCGTCGCCCGGGTGCAGAAGGAGGTTGGACTGGATGGCCCTTGGAGGTCTCCTCCTATTCTAAGAACCCATTGTTGTTGTTATTATTATTATTATCAGAGGCTGAATGGCCATCTGTGAAGAATGCTTTGATTGTGTTTTTCCCTTATGGCAGGAGGTTGGACTGGATGGTCCTTGGGAGGTCTCCTTCTACTCTAGGCACCTATTGTTGTTGTTACCATTATTAGTAGTAGTAGTAGCAGAGGCTGAATGAATATTATCCTCATTATTATTATGAATAAATTCAGGGGCTTATTATATTCACATTTTGTAGAATTCAGTCTTAAAATATATTATATGGCTCTCACTGAAATAAATTTCCAAATATTTTGATTTTATGGCTCTCTGAGTAGTGGGTAGGTAGATCATTTTGACTTGGTTGTTTTATAAGTAGCTCGCATGCTGAAAAAGTGTGAGCACCCCTGATCTAAAAGATTTCTTCAGTCAGAAATCAAAAGACTGGATGTTCTACATTTTATGTTCAGATAAAATTGAGATGGCCCTATTGTAGCAGAGTGAGTTTTCTTCTATTTCCCCCCATTGACATGTGTGTACCGTGGAGCTGAAGTTTTGCTACAAATGGTATGTAGGAGGTGAGTGGGAGAGGAAGCAGATGCGCAATGAGCTCAAAAGAACAGAACAGTGGAGGAAAATATGTATTTTCTGACAGAGGTTAGTTACAATTGATTGTGGATGCAAAATATCAAGTATAACTGAATTTCTCTAGGGATGTTCTGACTCCAGGTTCACATTGCTTGACAGCATCTTCTGTACATATGTCTCTGTTTTAAAGAAGACACACAATGTTGTGAGATGAACTAGGTGCTTGAGAGACAATATGGTATTTGTCCAGTTTTAAAGAGATATGAATCACATTTAATAAAAACTGACTAAGATGGGAAGGTTCTATGTTGTTGACTTTTAGAATGAAGATACAAGTAGCCCAGTGACATGGTCTTGACTATAACTGGTAACCCATGAAAGTGATTGTTTGTTGGGAAAAGAAGCAACTGCTATTGAAAGACGTTTATATAATTGCTTTATTATATTTTAATTGGCTTTATTGTATCCTCTTTATACTGCAAACAACTTTGGCACTTGAAAGAAATAAAGAAATGTTCTAAAATAAAATAAATCCACCAGTACTTGCTTTTAAGGTGCATTGGCTATATCGTAAGAGCATATCTATTCTGCATAATTGTAGCAATTTGGTGCCATTTTAAGTGTTATGGCTCCATTCTATGAAATCATGGGATTTGCAATTCAGTGAGCAGAAAGCTCATATAAAATATATTGTAGAACAGTGTATCACAGATCTTAAGCAGTGTATTCTGAGCATATATGAAGGAACTCCTCCAACTATAGTGATCTCCATTTTTGACATGGGACAAACTGAAATGTTTGGGAAGATCTACTTCACATATGTATGAGAGCAGCTTTATCCAGTATGTTTTTCCTCTCTCCTCAAACTGGATAGAAACATTCTTACCAATATGTATGTGTAGTTTCAATACATTTCCACCATGCTGTCAGTATGCAAGTCAATAGAGTCCAACATTCACCAGCCAGCCAAATTCCTAATGCAAGTAGTCTGAAGAACGTTTAGGTTATTTAAAGCTATAGTTTTGCTGTTAGTAAGATCACCAGCAGGGGAGAGAAATGTTGAGCTCTTTAGATTTTTTGGACTATGTACCACAATTTTGTTTGTAATTTTTTTAGTGACCAAGACCCAAAGGATGCTCACCAATGTTTCCTGTTCCAATTAATGACTTGGATGAAAGTTGAGGGGGCATGCTTATGAAGTTTGCAAAGGACACCAAACTAGGAAGGATAGCTAAAACTCCAGAAGATAAGATTACAATTCAAAATGACTTCAACAGATTAGAGAGCTGGACCAAAACTAACAAAAATAATTTTAACCAGGGGAAATGTAAGATACTACACTTAGGCAGAAAAAAATGAAATGCACAGATACAGGGTGGGTGATGCCTTGCTCAACAACAGTACACGTGAAAAAGATCTTGGAGTCTTAGTGGACAATAAATTGATCATGAGTCAACTGTGTGATGCAGCAGCTTAAAAAACCAATGAAATTTCGGGGTGCATCAAAAGGAGTATAGTGTCTAGATCAAGGAAAGCAATTGTGCCCTTCTAGTCTGCTTTGGTCAGACCTCACCTAAAATACTGTGTCTTCTGGGCACGACAATATAAGAGAGATATTGACAAGCTGGAATGTGTCCAGAGAACTAAAATGATCAAGGGTCTGGAGACCATGCTCTATGATGAGCGGCTTAAAGAACTGGGGATGTTTAGGCTGCAGAAGAGAAGGTTGAGATGAGACATGATAGTCATTTATAAATATCTGAAAAGCTGTCATAAGGAAAAGGGAGCAAGCTTGTTTTTCTGCTGCCCTGAAAACTAGGACTTGGAGCAATGGATTCAAATTACAAGAAATGAGATTCCACTTGAACATTAGGAAGAACTTCCTGACTGTAAGAGTTGTTCAACAGTGGAACTCTCTGCCCTGAAGTGTGATTGAAGCTCTTTCTCTGGAAGCTTTTAAACAGAGGCTGGATGGCCATCTGTTGAAGGTAATCTAGAAAGCTACAACTTTCCTTTCACTTTATTTTTTTCCTGAAAAGCAATACTAGTAGTCATTAGAGCAAAATGAATATAATGCAAGGGTATAAAGGGACATTTTGTACTAATAAAAGACAGAAAGAATCTGAAAGATAGAATTTTCTACTGAGGTAGAGAATCCCTCTGCTAACTAATAATAGATTGGTTGTATAATGTCACACACTAAAGAAGCAGTCATATGTTTACATGTGAAGTTTTGAGCAGCCTATTAAGAACTAACATTTATTGTGGCATACACTTCCATGGACAACATGTAAAAAATGATGGTCATGAGATAGCAATGAGGTACAGAAAGTACAATGAGTATTGAATTAAAGGTTAATCATTTGTAAAATAAGTACAGTGGTCACTTGAGGTTAAATGGAATTGGGATTAAATGGAAAGATCAAAATTAAAGTGAGATCTCATGAACATGAATTATTAGATTTACTCTAGTGGAGGAAGCATCTTATCTGTATACCTTTATAAAGCGGAATGTTTGTATGTATGTGTGCGGAGGGCGGGAGGGCGGATATGTGGCAGCCACTTTCACAGGCCACAGCGATATGTGGCAGCTATTTGCATAAAGTCCTTTGATTGGCCAGCCTTGGCACTCCAAAATTCTAAGGCACCAGACAGAGGGCATTGATAGCCACAGATTAGCCAGCATCCCAGAATCCAGGCCTCTACATTCAAACAACAGGATTTCTTTCCACTGAGGGGAAAAATGCACCATCAACATTCCCTCCTCACTTGACTCTGTGAAAACAAAATGGAATCCTGTTTTCTCCTCCCCCTCAGCTTTTAGAAAATGGCTGCCTGCCATTCCGGCTTTTAAAGTTACCAATTACCAGCAGAACAGGCCAGAACATTACAGGCCCCAAAAGAGAGTTTAGGGCAGGATGACCCACGAATGATGGGATTTGCATCCCAATTCACTTCCCAGAAAACACTGTAGCCCCTACAAATCACAGACCAGGCCCAAAATTTACAGTAAGGCTTCATTAACTTGATTTTCCTGACTAGGCCTCAGTTAATAGGACATTGTGTATAGCCAGGCCCCAAAAGAGAGTTTAGGGCAGGATGGGCCATGAATGATGGGATTTGCATCCCAATTCACTTCCCAGAAAACTCTGTAGCCCCTACAAATCACAAACCAGGCCCAAAATTTACAGTACGGCTTCATTAACTTGATTTCCCTGACTATGCCTCAGTTAATGGGACATTGTGTGTGGCCTGAATTAACAGTAACCAACCTTGGCACACTGAGCCCCTATGACCCATGATTCATTCTACTGCAGTTTGGAGTAGGGAGGACCATGGATGATGGGACTTGAAGTACCATCACAGGTTATGAGATTTGTAGTACTTTCAAACTCTTCATTCCCCACAGACCAAGGCGGCCCTGAACCACAAGACCAAACTTGGCACACAGTACCCCCATGTCCCACACTCCATCCTACTGCAGTTTAGAGGAGGATGGACCATGAAGGATGGGATTTCAAGTACCTCCATTCACTTCCCAAGCCCGCTGCGACCCTCATCCAGTGCATAATCATGACCACACTTGGCACAAAAAGCCCCCATGACCCAATGGACATCCTGATGCAGTTCGGAGGGCGGACCACGGATGATGGGACTTGAAGTACCTCCACTCATTTCACCAGACCATTGCCAACCTCATCCAAACACTGATCAATACCAAACTTGGCACACAGAGCCCCCATGACTCATTCTACATTCTGGTGCAGTATTGAGGAGGATGGACCACGAATGATGGGACTTGAAGTACCTCCCCTCACTTCCCAAGACTGCTGCGACCCTCATTCAATGACTAATGAAGACCAAACTTGGCACACAAAGCCCTCATGACCCACTCTACATCCTGTGCTGTTGGGAGGGGATGGACCATGGCCAATGGGACTTGCAGTACCTTCACTAACTTCCTGAGACCACTGCAAGCCACATACACATCTAATAGGAACCAACCTTGGCACACAATGCCTTCCTCAAATAACCCGGGCACCGCCGGGTCCTCAGCTAGTCTTTCTATATTTAAGAGCTGCTGCTAGACAGAGTGCAGTGGTCTACCATTTTGCACGCCCTTCGCAACGTAAGAAATACTGGTATATACTCACCACAAGCCTATAGATTCTTGTTTGAAATGATAATGTGACTAAGACATAGGGTAACTTAAGGCAATCATTCCTTTTCCTCAGCTCTGAACTGGGAAGAGATGGTTACCACCTAGTAATTTCTCTGCAAAAAGGGCCATGCCATTGATCCCTATCAATTAGATATATATCAGCTGTGCAAATATACAAGACTTTCAAATATAAGAAGGTGGACAGGCTTGTACAGGAGACAGGAGACAGACACCAGCTTTTCCCATATCTTGTTCCTAAACCATTTAGGTTTTAAAGGTCAGAATCAAAACTGAAAACTGCGCTTGAAAATTGGAATAAATGCAACAGTAGAACAAAAGCACTCCTGTTGACATCAGACTGCTGCAATCTGAACCAGTTCTAGATTCTGAATGCTCTCCAAAGGCATTTTACATAGACCAGTGGTTGCCAACCTATGGGTCCCCAGGTGTTTTGGCTTTCAACTCACAGAAATCCTAAAAGCTGGTAAACTGGCTGAGATTTCTGGGAGTTGTAGGCCAAAACCCCTGGGGACCCACAGTTTGAGAACCACTGACATAGACCGTATCAAAGTAGCCCAGATGTGTTGTAATTAAGGCAGTTATTGTTGGGTGTATTATCAATTACTTAAAAATGAACATAGATTCCAAAAGACTTTGAACTGTGAAGCCACCTAAACATTCAAGCATCTTCCCTAATAATGGAATAATAGAGACTGATAAGAAATAAACTATGGTAGAACTAAAGTACTCTTAACCCCCCTCCCAAATTTGTTTCCAATTATGCAGGGATCAACTGCTTCCCATAACAGCTAATTATTCCCACCAATTTCTCAACCAACTGACAGCAGTTATCAGCCAGGATAGTAAAGGACTGAGTATGCATGCAGTTGACTTGAACAGTCCAAGAATGTTGTTGACATTCTCAGGGCACACTGAGCTGTGGGTAAGCCGGGAATTGGCTTCCTCTTTTCTCCCTCCCTGTCCCTCCCCCTTCCTCTCACTCTCCTTCCTTCCTTCCTTCTTCCCTTTCTTCCTTCCTTCCCTACTTCCCTCTTTCCTTCCTTCTCTACTTCCCATCCTTTCTTCCTTCCCTCCCTTCTGTTCTTCCTTGGTTCCTCCCTCCCTTCCGTTCTTCCTCATCTCCTTTCTTTCCTTCCTTCCTCTCTCCCCTCTGTAAAATAGTTGGTTGTGGGGGTTCTGTGTGTGAAGTTTGCCCCAATTCTGTTGTTGGTGGGGTTCAGAATGCTCCTTGATTGTAGGTGAACTATAAATCCCAGCAACTACAACTCCCAAATGACAAAATCAATTTTTTTAGTGATGGTCACTCCTTGTAAGTGTCTTGTGGCCAAATTTGGCAGCAATTCGTCCAGTGGTAAGAAATCAGTTTGTGTGTATCAACTGTAAAATAGGATGTGTGGAAGGGCCCTGAGTTATCTAAAGTCCTTTCTACACAATTGAATAAAATCCCATGTTATCTGCTTTGAATCAGATAATATGGCAGTGTGGACTCAGATAACCCAGTTCAAAGCAGATATTGTGGGATTTTCTGCCTTAACATTCAGGGTTATACGGCCGTGTGGAAGGGTCCTGGCAGAAGGAGGTTGGACTGGATGGCCCTTGGAGGTTTCCTCCTACTCTAGGAACCCGTTGTTGTTGTTGTTGTTGTTGTTGTTGTTGTTATCAGAGGCCGAATGGCCATCTGTGAGGAATGCTTTGATTGTGTTTTTCCCTTATGGCAGAAGGAGGTTGGACTGGATGGCCCTTGGAGGTCTCCTCCTATTCTAGGAACCTATGGTTATCATCATCAACATCATTATTATTAGCAGAGACTGAATGACCATCTGTGAGGAATGCTTTGATTGTGTTTTTCCCTTATGGCAGAAGGAGGTTAGACTGGATGGCCCTTGGAGGTCTCCTCCTACTCTAGAAACCTGTTGTTGTTGTTGTTATTAGCAGAGGCTGAATGAATATTATTATTATTAATAATAATAATAAATTTAGGAGCTTATACTCACATTTAGTTGAATTCAGTCTTAAAATATATTATATGGCTCTCACTGAAATAAATTTCCAAATATTTTGCTTTTATGGCTCTGAGTCAAAAAGGTTCCTGACCCCTGATATAATGAATCACAAATGATACAAATGTTCACATTTTGTTAGCCATTGTTTTGTAAAATTTTAGTGATTAAATGTCACTTTTCCTATGACAACCTCTCTTTTTCATTGCTCATAACATATACTCTTATCAGTCTTATTAATATTTCAAAAATGCAATGTAGTGCCTTATTATTATTATTATTATTGGAATTCAATTGATATTATGTAGAATGTAGTTCAGCCTTTAGGTGCGGCCCTCCATAATACTTTTTGTCTCTCGTGTGGCCCCTTGGAAAAAATAATTGCCCACCCCTGCCCTAACAACTGCAAAGGTGTCACTGAGTCTAAAACCAACCAGATGGTAATTGTCCATGTCAGTGGAACTACATTATTTTTTCTACTCTTCAGATCAACTTCAGGTCATCTAGCAGGGTTAAAAAAGAGGCCAAAATGTGTCCAATTGAATGTGTTGGGCCAAAAATTATATTAGGACAGGGCCATATTTAGGTACCACATATGGGAGGAAACGGGATATAAATTAGATAATTGGATAGAAAGACAGACAGCCTGGACATCTCCTAAGAAGCAGGTCTTGAAAATGGATGCCATGTCTCATGACTAGTGGCTTCAGGAGCTGGGTATGTTTAACTTGGAGAACAGAAGGTTGAGAAATGGCATGACAGCCATGCTTAAATATTTGAAAAGATGCCATATTGAAGATGGAGCAAGCTAGTTTTGTTCCGCTCCAAAGACTAGGGCATGGAGCAATGGATTCAAATTACAGCAAAAGAGATTCCATCTAAACATTAGGGGGGGGGGGCGTACGCCGGTAAGAGCTGTTTGACAGTGGAATACCCTGCCTCAGAGTGTGCTGGAGTCTTTTCTAGAGGTTTTCAAACAAGCTGAGGAGTGCTTTGAGTACATGGCAGTGAGTTGGACTGGGATGGCCCTTATGCTCTCCTCTAATTTGTTATTCTAAGACACATTACAAGTTGTTTGAGGGGATTCCAACATCACCCTCAACACTAACTCATAGATGGAAACACATATGTAGTGGTGTGGACTGTACACCCACAGAATCCCAGACACTCAGGGGAAGATGGATGGAACACGTTTATCAATATTATATTATACATGGGGACTATGGTTCATCAGCTTTTATGTGACTGCAGTGCCTATTAAACCTAGCCAGCATAGCTAGTAATAAGAGATGATGGGAGTTGCAATCTAGTCGTATTCCTCATCCATGACCTATATCAGTTGGAAGAGGGTCATATACTTCCATGTGTATGGTCTTTTAGTCAATTTGTTTGCCAATTCTACCGTGGTTTTGCAGTATGTCCAGCTGTTTACATGTGTCTAAGAAGGGGCAGCCTGGCTGATTTGAAGACGGCTTAGCTGTAACAAATGTATTTGCAGTAGAAAATTCTGTCTGGGAAGGCGGGGCTGCTGTTTTGCAAAGATGGCTTTTTGCTGTAGAAGCCACAGTTGGAGGGTGGGGCATGACAGACCCATCTGTCCCTGATTTGAAAGATAATAATAAATACCATTTGAAGATGATATAGTTGATATTTTTAAAAATTAAAAACATTATCTCTGTGTATTCATTCTACTCCAATAATCATCTCTTTTTATCCCTAATGTAAGAACGTCACAAATCATCATGCCAAATGGCTGACAGCAGCCTTTAGTAATGCATAATGCAGACTGAGATACACCTCCTTTTGCTACCCCCTCCCCCATAGAATTCAGCTGGCTGGGACAGGCTGAGCTCAGATTATGCTGCATGTTTTCCTCACTGAAGTCCCCTCTTAGAGTGGCGTTGTCCCTCCTTTGCTTAATGCAGTTCTCCTAATGCAGCCTCACGTGGGCTTTAAAAAAAAATCTAAATTGCACAATGAAAACCTGAAAACACCCAGCCCTTTCCCCTTTCTCATCTCCTCTCCTTACAGCTCATTCAACCATGCATTCTCCAGGGAAGTCGCTACCTGTAAACTGAACAGGCTGCAGCTAGTCTGCTGTGAAGACATTTATTGCTTTTTATCTTTTGGGGAGTTTTGGGTTAAAGTAGGGAAAGAATCGCTGCACTAAAAAGCAAGAGAAGAAGGGACTAGAATGGTGGGATGTGAAGGGAATGTAGCATGTCATGTGCTTTAGCAAAGGCAGTTGCAGCAGCAAGTCATTAAGTCAGACTGCACCATTTTCTTCTCACCCTGTAATGAGGCGATGCTGGCAACTGCAAGGAGCTGCCCACCCCCAGCGACCCACCCACCCACCTACTTTCAGCAGCTGTACAGAGGTGGTTCCCTACTGGCTCTCGACCCTGAAGATACAGCCCTTCTGGAGGAATCTTAACCGACCTTTTTCAGCCTGGTGAAATTGGCTCCTAGGTGGGATTTTCCTTTAGCTGTCACAGCCTGCTGTCAGTGAGGCTCCTGCTCCGGTAGCTGTTTGTGCTGCGGTGTACATATCCCTCCCTACATTTGTGTGTCTCTGTGGAAAGCAAGAGAGATTCTTAAATCTAGACATGTTCAGCTGAATTGTGGATGCTGCAGAGGCTGGAGTGGACCTGTGACCTATCGCAACGTGCTGGAGGAAGAGGAGGAGGAAGAGGGAGGGGAAAAGGATTGCACTGTGAATTCCTGGCTTCGAGCTTCATTTCATCAGTGCCCTTCTGAGATCAACAAATTCTTCTGGATACCTGGGAGTACTAGAAAGTGAATCCTCTAAGCAGGTGTCCTCTTTGCCAAAATGGCTCATGCAGCTGCTTCTATTAAAAAAGTCCGTGAAGCTGATGTTGATGAAAAGGAGAAGGAGAAAGAGAGGGAGAGGGAGAAGAAAAGGCAGAGGAGAATCTCTAGGGAAAATCGGAAACGCAAGGTATGAACAAACCACCCCACCTTTCTTCTCCCCCTTCCTCCCTGTACAGGACTTAGACACAGGTGTCCACTCTGCAAGATAGGCAGCACTGACTCCCTTTCCTCTTCCCACCCCACAATTTGCATTTGAATTTCCCTACATGAAAGGCATGCCTTACTATAATGAGAACAAATAAACTAATCCCTAGCCACATGGGTGCAAACAGATGAAGATGGCCAGTGGCACTGATAGTGCTTTTGCTTTATCTTCAAACAACTAGGCTCTTTTAATCACCCAGGAGCCACATTTATGGAAGCTGTGTAATGGCAGAGAGTGTTGTGATTTTGTGCTGTGCTTAATCAAGAGGAGATTCTGAGATATAAATTCCCACTCCCCCTGTTTCTATTCTTTGCTGTCAAATAATTAGCATATTGCTTTATATCAAATATAAAATCTGTAAACATACTTTTATTCTACTGCTTGCAATGAAGATACCAGTGTAGTCTTCAGGATTACAGGTTTTGCTCTTTGATCCTATATGCTTCACTCTTAATTCATATCACTGTCTCAACATGTCTATATACCTCATTCCATTTTTTGCAGAATGTTGTTTGGGTTGTTGTCATTTTGCCTTTTGATTAGCCTAGGTTGATAATAAAAGTATTCTGTTTGGTTTTCATGCTTTTAAACATTTTTCATTCATATCAGAAGCTTTCATGTTATTGTTTGCTTCTGTTTCTGTGAAATGATTAGAAAATAGTAGTTATTGTTGTTTTTTTTAAAGTAACCCTTCCCCCAATGCTAAAAGTTTTTTTTTTAAAAAAAAGATAAGCTGTAATTTCAAAAGACAGATGTGTTCCTATTTTATATAGGGAGAGGCCATAAAAGTAGTGTTGCATGTTTTGGGATATACCTCTGTGTTGAGATTATATTCTTAGCAACTCACAATCAGTCTCCTCTTTAGAGCCTCTTTACATTGACATTTTGGTTCTTAAGTATAGGGTCCATAGGCAAATGCCATAAAGGTTAAAATGTATGCAAGGAATGCAACAGCTTTCCTTCGTTGTAAACAAGTCAAGGATCTACAGTAAACTGAGTTTTTCCAATAAACAACTGAATCTACATATGCGTGATTTTCATATTTAATGTATAGTTGAATGTTTTCATGGCCAGAATCTCCGGGTTGTTGGGTGTTATCTGGGCGGTATGGCCATGTTCCAGAGGCATTCTCTCCTGATGTTTCGCCTGCATCTATGGCAGGCATCCTCAGAGATTGTGATGTCTCACAACCTCTGAGGATGCCTGCCATAGATGCAGGCCTCACAACCTGTGAGGTTGCCTGCCATAGATGCAGGCCTCACAACCTGTGAGGTTGCCTGCCATAGATGCAGGCGAAGCATCAGGAGAGAATGCTTCTGGAACATGGCCATACAGCCCAGGAAACACACAACAACCCATATATTCATATTTAATGTTGGTTTGCAATGCAAAGTAATGTTTACTTCATAGGTGAAGCAGTCACTGATCACTTGTATGTATTTTGGAAGTGCAAAATGCTTCCTTATTTTGCTGTATTCAAGTTTATTTCTTGACTATCTTATATTTCATACAAATTATCTGCTGGGTTGTCTCCCAATAGCCATTTTCAGCTTTTTCTTTTATTTTAAGCATGCTACATACATATTCTTTCCTATGCCCTATGTCTCATTACAATTGTTAAATGACTATAGGGCCTAGTCAGGCTCCATTTTAGTTTACAGATACATTTAGAATCACCAGAATGATTATTCCTTCTCTTCCACCCCACCCCACCATTCACTGCCTCAGTATATTTCCGGAATGTGTCTGAATTCTACTCCTTGCTATTGTAGAATAAATTATTCAGGTAGAATTCATTACAACATTTCTCTTTTTTTTAATTGCCCCTTTGTTGAGCTGCTGGATACCTATGGGATGCTGATGTGATCTGTCTGACTTCTCAAAGGCTTTGTTTGCTGCATTCATTAAGTTGCATTATAATTCTCTTTATTAGAACACAAATGCCATTTCCAATATAGGCAGTACTGGGATGCCTAGTTGCTGTAGGCAGATTGTGATTATTGCCTAATCCCCTAAGTGGGACATTACAGCATAAAACCAAATCTTTGATTATACGTTTGATATACTCTTTTTAAATATGCAAACATATGCTGCTGTGACATTAAAAATCTATAAACAGTAGTCAAATCTATATGTGTGTATACCTGGCAAAGAGAAAGGTAGATTGTATGGGCTTCATTTTGAAGAGCTATTGGTTTTTTGGGGGGTAGTTGTTGTTTTAAATCTGTTCTAAACCATGATGCCAGGGCTCTTTAATTAAAGTTGGATATAATTAAAATCCGTCCCTTCTGGCATCTCTTTTACCCAGACTGCTGCATGGCCTTGATTGAAACTAGGCAGACTTAGATCAGTCCACATGTTAGTAATATGTTGGTCATAGAGAATGGGGGAGATCAGGATGTTCCAGTATCAGAAGGAATAATAGGTCATTGCTCAGACTATACAAGGAAACTACTATGCTTCTGTTTGCTTTGTTCCCTTTAATATTCAGCCAGCAGCTTTACTGGGCCTGCCTTTTACTGCAGCTACACACTCACTGTTACATAAATAGCCACCTCAGTTGAATACAAAACTTCCCTTTCAAATGGGGTGGGTGTGATTTAAGCTTGTTATCCTTTCCTTTCTTGTGACAGTAAACACTAATGAAAGTTCATAATTTGCATGCACATTTCTAAATTCACAACCATCCCATGAATTGCATAGGGTAGGCAAGGAATGCTCAGTTGTGAGTTTTTTTATTTGATTCCTCTCTTTGATGTATTGATATTATTTGGTGATCTTTCATCCAAGTACTAACCTTGGCATGACCCTGCTTAGCTTTCCAAGAACAGAAAGGATCTTCTGTCTTCTAGGTATTTGGGCCCTGTTACATTTCTAACATGAAGCAAGTGGAACCATCCAAATTGATTTTTTCCTTGGTTGCCCCAACCCTGTAAATAGCTGATACCAACTGGTACCACCAAATAAATCATAACTAGAAAGATAAGCCTTTTTTCTCTTCCAAAGGTGCCTTTTGTTTTGTGGTGTTCAGCATAATGCATTTCATTTTTTAAACCATTTTAACCACATTTCGAAATATATATGGTAAAAATAAAACAAGACTAAGTGGAATATCTATAACTTCATTTATGTACATAGTAAGCCAGTGGTAAAAAATCGGTGACCCTCCAGACTGCATTGATCCCAGTTAGTATCATAAATGATCACAGATTAGGAACTGTAACATAAGATTAGCTGGCAAAGATAATATGGAAAACCTAGGGAAGTATGGTTAGAAAATGGGATGGTCTCAGATTATTCTATGAACAAATGGATTCTGCACAGAAAATTAGACGTTTAGACCTTTTCATTGGCATGCTGATTTCAGTAGACAAGTGGTTGGGTTTTTGTGTACAGAGGAACTCCAATCTGTCTGAACACCAAAAAAAAAAAAGGTCAGGTATATTTGGCAGGAGCTCAAGAACTTGAAAAGGCCTGTAAAAGTTCTTTTTGGAGGGATGGAAAACTACTAGAATTCCTTCTCTGGAATAATCATGTTGGCTAAAATATTTTGGACTTTGTAGTCCAAAATGGAAACATTTTGAAAATTATGGAAATTGTTTTTTAATTGAACCATTTTTGGGGTGGACATTTTATATTAATTTATTGAAAGCAATAGAGGGAGAAATCTAGTGGCTCCATTAATATTGGTTTTAGCAAGAGCTTTGGTAGATTTCAACCAATTTCTTCAAATTCATTGATCCCCCCTCTCCTAATTTCCTGTTCATGGTGAAACAGACCAACATAGATATCTCTTTGTTTCTTTAACTACCTTTAAAAATGAAAGGTAGCTTTGAAGTATGAAAAACCCCAAAAGCCATTTAATTCCCACTCGTTTTGTAGGGAATCTAATTTGATTTCTACTGGGACTCTGGACCTAGTGGAAAAGATATAATGATAAAGAATTAAATAATAGGTTTTACATATGAGAACTAAACAATTTACCACCCTTCCACACATATATTTTACTCCACGTTATTTCAAAAATGTGTAATCTCAGCAGTGCCTTTTAAAAGCTTTTATTTTCTATGAGGAGGGAGTAATTTCATTGCTGCTGTTGATAAACACTGGGGAGTCACAAATCCTTGCCAAACTTGAGAGATCTGCTATTAGATCCGGATCTACTTTCTGCCCATCTCTGCTTTAAAAGTAGGCTTTATGTGTGTAACAAAACCACTATTGTCCTGACATTCTGGGATTCTTGTTTGTTTGTCAAGACAAGTATTGCATTCATCTTGTGATCAAACCCAGGCTAAGTAGTTCATCTAATGGAACAAGGCATTTCCCCAGCCCACAACAAAGTCTTCTAAATCATTTCTGCTGATAGTGACACAAATGTGTTTGTATGGAGCTAGAACAGACAGACCTTTTGTCTATGGAAGTAGCCATCATGGAAGACATCTCTAACGATGGCCTTGATTTTCTCTCTTTGCATGTCTTAACCTTCATTTTTAAAATGGCACTTTGCCTTTTCTCTCTTATTAAATATATGCCAAGGATGGCAAACCTGTGGCTTATTAGATATTAATAGAGTTGGAAAGGACTTCAGAAGTCCAACTCTCTGCTGATGCAGCTAGAGCATCCTTGGCACGTGGCCATCCAGACTTCACATGGAAGTGTCAGAAGCACCTTCGGAGGCAGTCAGTTTTACTGTCAAATAGCTCATCAGGAATTTTATCCTCATACTTAGTGTAACTTGGTTTGTTTCTCGTTTCAACCCATTACAAAAAACAACAACAACAAATTTTCTCATCTATTGTGACAGCCCTTCAAATATTTGATGACTGTTCACTCCCTCTTAAGTTTTCTCATCTGCATGGTAAATGTACTAAATTCCTCAGTGTTTTTATAGAGCACTTAAATGAATTCAGTATTCAATATTAAGGTTCTCAGGTGAAATCTGCACAAAGCACAATAGAACCAAATAATTACTTTGCACAACCTGGACATTATTGCTGATGCAGTCTACCATTGCATTTAGCTATCTCATTGCATTGCTGACTCACGTTAACATTGTAGTTGGCTATACCTTTCCCATATATATTGCTTGCAAGTCATGGTGGGACTTTAGTCAGTGCTTTGGGAATAATTACAGTTTAGATCTATTTGGAGGACCCAGGTTTTCACAGCAGGTATATACAGTATACTTTCACATAAATAAATTGAAGTAATTTATATGGTATAGCTTGTCAATAAGCATAAAATATGTTTAAAACTAATACTAGAGCTTTCCAAATTAGATGCATCTTTTTTCTATGTAAAAATAATGACTCATATTTTAAAAACATTTTTCAAGGTCTCCCTACCCCCTAAATTTAAGCAAATACTCCAAGCTTTGTAATGCCCTGTGCAAATGTCTTATTCATGTCAGGCATCCAAGTTTCTTTTCCCATCCTTTTTCTTATTTATAAAGCTATTCTAGAGTCTAATGTTGGATTTCAGCTAAAAAATAAGGATTCAGATAATAGTGCTTATTGATGGATAGTTAAGGAAGCTCTATTTATGTCATAATAACTGATTAAAATGACCTGTTAAGCACTCAGGCTCCTTCCACACAACTGAATAAAATCCCACATTTTCTGCTTTAAACTGGAATATATGGCAGTGTGGACTCAGATAATCCAGTTCAAAGCAGATATTGTGGCATTTTCTGCCTTGATATTCTGGGTTATATGGCTGTGTGGAAGGGCTCCCAGAAAGCCAACACAGTTCGCTTTCATTGTGATACAGTGACCTCAAATGATGTGCAGCCTGATCCCTAGATATCATATTTCCATCTTTGTGGAAAACCCTTATTTGTTGTTTCTTCCCAAAACCAAAATAAAATCATACTGTTGCTCTACTGAGGACCTTACATAGTTCTTAGGTATTATTTCTGGCATAAAACATTGAAATGTAGCCTTATATTAACATTAGAACCCTAACACTGGGTCTTATCAACCAAAGGTGGTGTTATACATGTCAAGTTTGCCTTTTGAGAATTATTTGAAGGAGCATCATGGATTTACAGGGTTACACCCTTCTTGTAGGTCAGTGCTGTCCAACTTCTTCCAGCCCAAGGGCCGGAAGAAGTGTCACTGATCACCTGGGGGGCCGCAGGTGATCTGTGAGCGGGGGGCGTGGCCACTCCCCGGGGCGTGGCCGCTCCCGGGGGCATGGCCGGCCTCCTGCATGGCCCGCCCATTTTCAGGAGGGTTTCCCTGGGAGACGTTAGGCTGGGTGACGCCTGACGTCACCCAGCCTAACGTCACCAGGAAACCCTCCCGCAAGCCTGGATGGCTGGTGGGGGAAGCGAGAAGCGCCGCTCGCTTCCCCCGCCAGCCTTCCAGGCTTCAGGGAGGGTTTTCACCTGGCTCCTGTGTCTCTCTGAGCAGACGGACACGGGAGCTGGGCCCCCGCCAGCCATCCAGGCTGGCGGGGGAGTTTTCGCCGCTGCCGTGATGCCTTGGAAGGGAGGGAGGCGCCGCGGGGGACCCCCCTCCCTTCCAAGGCATCGGCTCCGGAGAGAGAGGGAAGAAGAGGGCGGTGCAGGGAGGAGGAGCTGGCTCACTTCCTCCTCCCTGCCCCGCCTCCCCTCCCGGCCGCCATTAAATTTTTTTTTAAAAATTAAAAATGGCGGCCGGGGGCATAGCAGGGGCCGGAGCCAACAGGCTGGGGGGCCGTGTCCGGCCCCAGGGCCGCCAGTTGGACAGCCCTGTTGTAGGTATTAGAAGTCTTTCTCTGTGTATTAGAACTCTTGTTCTAGGTAGAGAGCCCTTTCAAGGTATACAAATATAGCACGATGTTCAATTTTAAGTGCCATGGCATTATCATATGGAATCTTGGGGATTTGCAATTTAGGTAATTTAGAATTCTCAGCCAGAACTCGTAATGCCTCACCAATGAGAAAACTCCAGATTTTCAGAGGATGTTGCCATGATGTTTAATTTGTGATATAGTCCTATAATTTTGTAGCATGAAAGCATTCAGAAGCTAGGTCTGGGCCTTGTTCATGTAGATAGGTAGGCTAATAATCATAATAATTTATTTGTTACCCATCTCTCCTCATTGCTCAAGGTAGGGGACAAAAACAACAACACATTATTATTATTATTAACTTTATTTATACCTCACCTCTCTCCCTGGGGGGACTCAAGGCAGCTAACAGACATACACTTTGATCAATTTTTAAAAAGCAAATAAAAATCGAAAAACATTTAAACAATACTATGTGTGTTAGGTTAAAATAGAGTTAAAATACAGTAAATTCAATCAAAATGCATTTTAAAACACACTATCCCCCCCTCCCAATTTCCACCCACAAATCATAGAGTAAAGGAAGCTGCACACCAGAACATGCATACAGGAGACAGTAAGAAAGAAGATCATAGATGAACAGATTGCTAGAAAAGGCTTGATGAAGGTTGTAATTTCCAACAGTTTCTAACTTAGGGGCTGGCTATATAGGGTTGGCACTAGGTGTCCCTAGCAGAGAATTCTAAATACTTCTAGGAATCCATCCTCCAGTAACTGAGGAGAGAGGAAACTGCCTGAACAATTCTTTAATTGTTAAAGCTATATGGGAAGGGCCTTCAATGCCTCAGATGAGGCACTGGGCTATGCATATGCCTTCTGTGGGGAGGAGTTCTTTAGAGCACTGCAGGGCTTTATTGTTTCATGTTGTTCTACGCTATGCTGTCGCTGAAGAACATCTTATGATGGTTCTGGTTTAATAATGCAAGCTTTTCCTTAATTATTTACTGCCTCTGCTTTGTTTCATGCTAAGCTTTTTAATGATGTTTCACTGCTTGACATTTCCAAAGATGGCATCACACAGGCAGGTCGTTTTGGGATGATACATGGGTGGTTAATTTTGCATCTTCTAGGGAACCTTTTTTTAAGGCCAATACCATAATAAGCATTATCTGTGATCAAACCTGCCATTTTGGATGCTAAAGGAATATTGAAGAGGAAGACATAAGATAAATTGAAAGAGTCATAAGAAGTGTTTGCAGTCACTATTGTTTTAAGATCTCCATCCACCAATCTGATTGTTTAATCTTTCAAAATAATCTAGAAACTAATCATGAAAGAGCTGTTTGTGCTCGAAGGGCAATTTACAAATAGCCTGCATGCCAGATAATTCAGATTAAAATCTTAAATTTTAGATGTGCAGACCAAATGTTAGTTCCTTTTAAAATCTGAATAAACCAATATAAAAGGCACACGCTGAAAAGAAATTTGCTTTTCAAGAGCAATGAATCCAAAATTATACTATTTATCACAGATCTTCTCTTTAAAATGTGAATATATTAGTAAGGAAATAAATGTGTGCATGATGTTGCATTAACTTCTTGGACCTCTTCCTCATGTTGAAGAGTACCTGGACAAAATCACTTTGTGTTTATGATAGTGCTGTATTGTGAAAAACTTTGTTTCATCAGATTTGCACTAATGCTACGTCAGTCTACAAAACAAAGATTCCATTTAAATTCTGTTATACAAATTTCTTTATTTTAAAGGTAGTTTAGTTTCAATGTATCTCATGTCGCCTGTGTATAACAGGATTTAGAATATCCTCAGGTTTGAAACTAAATAATCAAAATTTCCACGTGAATAAAGGATCTTTTTGTCTCCATCTCTTGTCTCCATCTCTTGTAGCCTGAAATAAAAATTAAACTCTTCTGAGGACAATAGACCTGCCTGAATGGGGCATTATGTAGCAGTTAATTGCTGATGGGGACAGGAATTCATAGACAAGGATGACTTTGGATGTTTTTACATAGATATAGTCTAAGTCTGTATTTTGATTACACATCCAAAATACTTCAAAATCCAAAACTGTTTGTGTAGAATGGCTGAGATAGTTTAATCTACACAAACTTTGTTTGATGCACACATGATTAAAAAGTCTGCATAACAATATACTTGGCAGCAGTATTTGTGAAAAAGATATTGGAATCCTCATAGACAACAAGTTAAACATGAGTCAACAATGTCATGTGGTAGCAAAAAAAAGCCAATGGGATTTTGACCTGCATAAATAGGGGTATAGTGTCTAGATCCAAGGAAGTCATTCTAACCCTCTATTCTGCCTTGGTCAGACCCACACCTGGAATCACACTGTGTCCAATTCTGGGCACCACAATTGAAGGGAGATGTTGACAAGCTGGAATGTGTCCAGAAGAGGGTGACTAAAATGATCAAGGGTCTGGAGAACAAGTCCTATGAGGAGTGGCTTAAAGAGCTGGGCATGTTTAGCCTTCAGAAGAGAAGCCTGAGAGCAGACATGGTGGCAATGTATAAATATGTGAGGGGAGGTCATAGGGAGGAAGGAGCAAGTTTGTTTTCTGCTGCCCTGGAGACTAGGACGCAGAACAATGACTTCAAACTACAAGAAAGGAGATTCCACCTGAACATGAGGAAGAACTTCCTGACTGTGAGAGCTGTTCAACAATGGAACTCTCTGTATTGGATGCTCCTTTTTTGGAGACTTTTAAACAGAGGCTGGATGGCCATCTGTCAGGGGTGCTTTGAATGTGATTTTCCTGCTTCTTGGCAGGGGGTTGGATTTGATAGCCCACGAGGCCTCTTCCAACTCAATGATACTATGATTCTATGATCTGGGTGACCACACAATTCTCATTCTTGGTATAGCAATGCTTTGTGTGACACTAGGACTTGATTTTATAAATATAATATTGGAAACTTCCATTCTAAGTTAATGGTTGCTAATTGGTGTCTCTTCCCCACCCCCTATTTCTTAAAGATAATATCTAACACCATACTTTTTCTGGTACCACAGAAGAGTCCAACAGATTGGAAGTAGAAACACTGGAGTGCTTCCAAAGTCATTTCAGAAAGGCTTGGAAATCCCACAGAGGTTTTTGTTTTGTTTTGGTTTTTTTGCTGCTCAGGAAGTTATGTTACTCAACCTGAAGCACAAATCTGCTATTAGATGTAGGACTGTATATTCAACTTTATTTCAATATAAAACCTTCTTACATAGGATTGACTATTGGTTGTGCCTTTAGACTATCGTACAAAGCCCTCTTCTCCCTATACTGTTCCAGTCCATTAATAGAATAGTTGATCTGTTTTTGTATTTGTACACTGGATATCTTGACATATGGTACATCTTGGATTAAAAGCCATCTCTGCCTCTGGTTGTAGCTAGAGAGGATTATTATGATTAATGTACTGAACAATTCAGAGTATAGTAAGGGCCTTCTGGTGATTGTTTTTTTTAAAGGCCAAGAATAAGCATTTGTAATTGGTTCAGTTTTTAATCATTAAACTTTAATGGGTGAGGCCAGAAGCATTACACTGTAGATTATAATTTCATTCTGCCATTATCTCCTTTTACAAATATTGCTTAAAAGAAAGTGGGTCAATAACTAAAATATGTGACCACACAGCATATGTCAAATATATTCAAGCAATCTGACATTTCCCATATGAATTGCCAGATCTAATGTCAACATCACAGATCAGGCTCCAAGCATTTAACTGTAAACTGTGAATAAATACAATGCTAGAAATCATAATTGTTGGGTCCTCTGAAGAAAAAGAGAGAACATTTCTGCAGTTGTCACCAACAGGTGGAGAAGTACCAGGAAGAGATCAACAACTGAAATCTATTACACAAATTAATCTACTTAGCTATTCCATACTTCATAGTTGTATAGTCAGCCTTCCAAATTTGCAGTTTTGATTCTTGTGGATATGATTATTCATATATCAAATCGAAATAAATAATAATAATATATTTGATTACAAATGATCTCTTTAAGATTTGCTAGGTCCTTCAGTGTGACTCTATGATTAACTTCCTACAGTCATGCTGGAGAACCTAGAAATTTCTAGGGAGAACATTTCTCTAGTAATATCCAATGTAATTCTATGGTCACTTTCCAGCAGATATTGGTAGATCTAGAACAGTGGTTCCAACTTTTTTTAAAACCAGGGAACACTTGAATGGGGACCACTTTGACCAGGGATCAGCATTAGAACCAAAAGGGTTACGAATTAGTTTTTGGTTAATTTTTGATTCAGTTTGGTTATTTGGGTGCTGATTCAGAAAGCTGCATTGGAGAGACCACATCATCACTAGTTTCTGATATAGGACATATGCCATCTGGTAGTCACCATCAGCTTGCTCACAGAAATACATATTTAATAATATAGAGCTGATATGGTAGTAGTAATCTTTCCTGGGTAGTCAGCCTCTCCCCTCCCAACATCTCCATTGCCTTGGCACTATAGGAAGGTTTCGTGAGACCAGTTGCTCTTGTTGTTACATGGTGTAGTAATGATGAGACCGCAGACCGTATTTTGGTTGTGGGGGAGTATTGGTGGTCCATGGACCACAGGTTAGGAACCACTGATCTAGAATTTCATAACAAGGGGTTATCTTGGGTAAAAACATTGTGGTCCTGTGTCCCTAAACCCAGTGATTGTGGGAGGCTGACTATAGCACTATGTTTCTACTTCAGCTGTCATTGTTCCATTGTATGGAATCCTGGCATTTGTGAATTAGGAAGGAATACTTAGAATTTTTTGTGTCAGAGAGGTCTGGTCTTTCATGAAACTACAAACTACAAATCCATTGATTCCTTAGGATGTAGCCATGGGAGGTATAGTTGAGGCTTAGTGCTATAATTGTAGATAATGTGAAAGGGTGCTCTGTATAACACAATTAACAAAATTTGAACAAAATCTGTTCCTGATTTGAAAGTGTTATTTTATGTTTAATTGTGCAGTACTTACTTTGAAAGTGGTTGTTTTACAGCAGAAACTTTGTTTTTGGGGCTTCCACAAACTATGTTGAATTGGTTGAGTCTCTATGAGATATTCATTAAAAAAACCCAATAGCAACATGTACTACAGGATGTCCCACAAAAAGAAAGTGTTTGCGGTTTAATAAACTTTTTCCATGTTTGTATGATAGAATCAATTAAGAAATTACATTTGTAACCCAGGAACATATATCATGTTACATAGTGTAATCAGTAGGAACTATTGTGTAACTTTTTGGATAACCTCCATGTTAGGTGAATGGCTAACACAAGAGAATGACAGCAGTTCTTTACATTTAAAATGTTGACTATATTCTAATTTCACTAACACTCAAGTTGGACATTATAATCAAATAATTTGTAATCATTCAACAACGTATCATATTACACCTATGTTTTTAAAAGTTGCTACTTTATTGGTTGCACATATTCACCTTAAGACACTTTTTTCCACAATAAGTAAATAAAAGAAAATGTTTTAAACTTTGATTTGACAAATCAACGGCCAGTAATAACTGAAAAACAGGTGATATCACATGCCAGTTTATAAAAGTAATTTTTTCAGCTATACCTCTTCATCTTAAAGCACTTTCTTCTAAATAACAGAAATATTTTAGCTTTGATGTGACACATACTGTGGCATGAGAAGCTATGTGTCATTGTTGTTCTTTTGCATTTTTAATTTCAAGTGAAACTAACATGGGTTGAAAGGGAATATGTGCTGGAGTTGACATCTTGCTTCAATCCCAAAATAATGTGAGTAAACAGCACTATGTCAGCTATCTCTGGGCGTGTCTACTGGTATAAATCTGCCCTTGGAGCAGCACCAGATTCAGCATTTGCATGCTGAATCCACAACTATTGTCCAGACGCCCAAGGACCATATCTTCCCTGCTGGGCTGTCATCTCCTCCACATTGTCACCACTCCTAGCCAGCCATGGGTCTCAATCCAACCTCGTTGCCATTGCAGCTGCCTCTGAAGAGGCTGCAGGTGCAACTAGCAAGAAGGAGAGGAGGAGGTCCACCTCTTGGTGGCTGGTTTGGTGACCCACCGTGGCCTCAGCAGATGTACCTGTGAAGACCAGGATCCCAGATGGAGCTCTGTACCCAGTTAGGAGCAGTGGCAGTGGCAACATATGCATGCTCTATATTGTCTTTCCCTGTACTGATCATCACAGGGAAACAGGATGATGCTGACAGTGTCCAACTGGACAGCAGATTGGGCCAAATTGTACCTGATCCCACTGTTCAGACTTCTCTGAAGCAGGAATTTCCAGAAAACTTTGGAATATTCCCTCGTTTTGGGAAAAAAGTGGGAAAGTTGGTTTACAGTAAAAACAATCTTCGACAATACTCACCAGAAGCTGCTGTGCTTTGTGAATATTCCCAGGGGTCTAATTGTCTAATTGTTATAAGCACAGGTTTTGAGCCAGTCTACGGGTGAGCTCTCTCACCAACATTGAAAATGGTATTAAATTAGTAACAACCGCTATATATGCTGGACACTTGTGATCAATTACATTTAGTTACCACTACTATTCTTGATATTATTATTACTTCCTCATTTATTAAGCATTAGTTTTGTATTGTTATGTTGTGTCCTTGGAAATGTTCTGCTGTACAAGTAAAATGCAAGTTTAGGTCAGAGCGTATTGCAAAATAATAACTAAAGCACTTTTCTATATTCAAGCAGTTCAAGCAGTTCTATTGATGCTTCCTTAACAGCATGCCTTTGCTCATAATGTTTAAAGGGATATATTAACAGCAGCTTATGAAATACCATGAATTGGAAGAAATCAAAATGTTCTTCTTTTAAGAAAGACAAATTCTGTTATGATGTCTGTGGATTCCATGTCTTGGATGATTACATAGTGCTCTAATGAAATTATAGCTGCTCTGGTTCTGTCAAATCCCAAGTGATATTCCACACCTGAAGCGTATTCTTCTCAGTATTTTGACCCTTTCATCTTTTCCCTGTATTATACAAAATCAATATGGATAAAAATACATCAAATTTAGAATGAACAGAAGTCAAAGAAATGTCAAAAATGAACTCACTTTGATTTCTCTTCTGATCATTTAAATCTTTTGACGTTTGGAATTGAAATCATATTTTAAAAAATCATATGGCAAAGCACCTTAAAGCCTGATGCTAGGAAACAACTGGTAAATCCAGTGAGAGATAATTGCAATGCTGATGCAAAACAAATAGGCAAGAGTCAACCTAAACACTGAAATGGGAGCTTTGTTAGAATAATCTGAGATCAAGCCCCTCAGGCACAATAAAGCAATTAAACTCTGTATTGTACAGCGATTTTTCATCAGTTGCCTTTTTGGCTTCTTTGAAGGACTATAGATTCTATCATAAAATAAACATTTTAATAATATATAAGACCAATGTAAAAAGTGAATTAGTAACAATCAGCTTCTGTTATCTTAGCTGCTATCTGACACGACAGATCTAAGAAATAATCAAAATAACAACATTATTAACAAAGCTGAGAGCCTGAAAAATTCCCAGTCCTTCTTAAGCCTTTGACAATACCTCTGTAAGAACTTTGAAACTTTAATACCTAAAAGTCACACTTATTTTGAAGGTTGTGCCTTGCCTAAGTCAGTTAAAGATGAAATTATTTGCACTGTAACTAATTTTTCCTTGATAACTGAACTATTTTGACAAATGGTGGCAACACGATTAGATGATCACCATAAGAAATATTTTCCTCTCATGGCTCTTTGCTATGGAAACCTATATAGATTCCAGACATCTGAAAGTAATTTTTGAATGGAATGTATATTGATCAGTATTGAACACACTTCTAACTGCTTCTATCAGCTTAGATTCCTGGTTTTGTGCATTTCCATGTATGAAATCTTTATAAGTTTGTTGTGTATTTAGCCCATATTCTTAATGGAATTTTTCAAAGCGTGTGAATTGCTGGACAAAGGTCTGCTATATGTGTTCGCCCTTAAAAGCAATAATGAAGAACGAATCTGAAAATAGAAAGAAGATACAAAATCTTGGGGGTGGTTGTTTCTGTGAATATCTACTGTCATTTTAATGCCCACTTCAGTAAAAAAAAAAAAGAGTCTGAATTGCCCCGTACCCCAAACACTGAGTCTAAAACAAAAGAATATGCAGAATTGTGAATTGAAGAACAATAAAGCCCCCCTAAACATGGAAAACATTCCTTTGATTTCATATTTACCTATAACTAGGAAAATTGTCACTCTAGGAATTTGCTAGGTCCTCCAGGTGATTGTATGGCATGTGCGTTGAAAGACTTAAATAATTCCTAGAGATGAAAACTCCGTAGGAATCTCTATGTTCTTCAATGCAAATGTATGGTATACTGGGAATGAAAGTCAGGTAACTGAATAGTGATCAGTTCTATCCATGGTTTCATGTTTTCGTGGTCCAGCCAGGAATACTTTCCCAATGAATATGGGGTGTTGAGAATTTGATATAAAATTACAAATGACTGATAGATTTGTAAACTTTTAGGAGACTTATTTGTTAGACATGGAGCCTGAGAAGCACAATTGCATGAACAGGAAACAATCATGAGTACATTAACCTTTCATATTTATAGAGTACCCTTCAAGTATCTTCTTTTAACAACTGCAGTCTATAGGTATACTAACTACAGGGGAGAGTTAAAACAAAATATAATTAGCAGAACTATCTCATGTACACTGAGATGCACCACAAAGTTGGGTTTAGATTTTGTTGAATACGCTTAAAACAGAGTTTCAGGAAAATTCAGACTTACAACATTTACTTTTTACTATGTAGAGCCAGGTGCAAAATAGTGGCACAAGTAGGTGGACATATATTAAGGAACAGGTTGCCTCTGAGTGCCTGCTCAGTTCAAAAAATGGTCCCGTCCCGTCCCCCCCTTGCAATCTTCTGATATACAGTATGTAATGTTACTGCACAATGAGTTTAATATAACCCAGTTGACTGTAGTTCCACATATACACAAATTTACCCCACCATATAGCAGTGAAGGTGGGGTAAATCCATTTGCTGGCATACACGGATGGCCAGATATAATTTTTGCTGTAACTATGGAGTGAGGAGGGCATGGCCTGTGTTGCTTATTTAAGTCAGGCTGGCACTCTTATCTCCCTCTTTGAAAGCTATGATTCAGTGTTACACCTACTGGCACTGTGTGTTGGTTGGAAATTTTAAACTTTCCCTGGGAATCAAGCAATTTCAGGATGGGGATTAATTTCCTGTCCTTGGGCCGATTTTGGAGTCTTTGCCCTAGTTAGAAGTCAAAGCGGTTTCAGGGGCTTACACCCTTTGATTAGCCTTCCAGTATACGAGCTGGACCTTTGAGCAAGCATGTTAATCAGGGATTGCTTTTAGGGGCTTTGGTGTTTTACCCAGGGGAGGCTGTGGTCTCAAATTGGGCTAACAGATTGCTTCAGCCACTCCCATATCAGATCCCTCCCCAAAAATTGATTTGCTGTCTGTAAGAAACAGGATAAAAGTTAACTTGTTAATAAAGTTGGCCTAGTTTATTCCACTCCTGTTGTCTGATGTCTTATATACCTGGTTTGCCAACAAATGCTGATGTCCCAGGAAATTTTAAAAATGTGAAATGGTCAGGTGAAACTTTGTTGTTTTGCCAGTAAACCTCTTTAATTTTGTTGCTTTCTCTGCTATTCACAAACATTAGAAGTGTTAGAGCAGAGGCAGGGAAACAATCCCACTGCCACAGTTGTACTGCAAGTACATTTCTCTGATTTGTTTTGGTATCTTTGTGATCTTATTCTAGGCTTGAAAGTTGACACATCTGTATTTTAATAAATGTTCTGCAGTTTCCTCCCACTGGTATAGTGAGAATCGAAAGGGCTGCATTATATTTATTACTATCCTGCTTTTCTCTCTAAATGAAGGGAGTTAAAGTGTTTCCAATATCCGTACTCTACTGCAGTAGCTGTCTGTTTTGTAGCTGTATATATCAAATGCCCCCTTCTCCACGGTTATCTTCATAATTAACCCTGTAGCATAGGTTAGGCTGAAAGAGAGAGGTTGACTCAAGTCAATCATTGGATTTCATGGACTAAAACCCAAGATTTAGTCCACAACATGGGGTCTCATCACCAGGACTGTAGTCAGAAATTTATTTTTTGGGGGGGAGGGGGGGTGTTGAATTTTTTTTAGTGAATCATGAAAAGTATTCCATAACATAAAATAATTTAAATAGTATGGTTCATTCTATATTTTATATAGACTTAATTAAATCAATTTTCTCATCTCCTTCATGAGGGGCTTCAAATCCCACCCATTCTTTAGGCTTTGCCTACTAGTTGTGGGTGGGTCAACTTGTTTGCTTATACTATATCAGCTATTGCTGCAAGTAATTATTATGAATAAATTGTCAAAATTTGCTTGAGATAGTGCATTTAAAGTGGATAAATTCTTGAGTGTGATGAAGCCCAGCAAATCTAACTCTCTAAACTCTATAACTTATTGGTTCTTATGCTAGTATTAAACATGGTTGAGTCTTTATCATACAAGGAAAAAGAAAGGGATTGCTTCTCTTCAAGTCTGCCTCCCTTGAATACAAAAGGAAAACTATGGGTCATATGATGACGAACCTGCACAATTGTGAGACTTGTTGGACATTTTGGTATAATCTTGTAAACTTCCATTTTGTAGAGACTCCTGTAAGATATCAGACATCAAAATGTGTATATAACATGCACTTGACAGTTCCTTCCAATAGTAATAAGGAAATTCACTTATAAATCTAATGAGTCACATCTGGAACACAGACCATAAAAGCTTGTGCCAAACCTGACCGACACCTCCCCTCCCCCATTTTCAAACTTTGAATGTTTGATGATGCATACAGCCCTTTTAAATTAACTTGACATGATTAACATGGGGAAAAATTCTATATAGGTCAGGAATCGTAAAGGGTGAAAAATACAGCTATCTGATTATAAATCCTAACGGATGTGAAGGGCAACTGGGTACAAATCAATAAAGCAATAAAGATGTTGAACAGCTAACAGCTGGGTGCAGAATATTATTTGCATCTTCAAAAAGGAAATAATTAGATAATTGAGAACAAAAATTAGAACAAAAATAGTAAGCACACAAATCATTGTGTCAAAATAAAGAAAACCATAGATTAATCCTAGTTTTCTTTGTTACATCGCTGTTGTATTTCTCTTGCTTTTCCATATGAACTTCATACAATTTCCACCAAATTCAATCAATAGTAATAAATATAATTGAGTTTATTTATTAACAAGATCCCACCAGCCTCTGAGGGAGTAACTGTTCTTTTTGAGAAGTCTAAAAACAAATGCATAATTTTTTTGGGGGGGGGGGGGATGGTGGAGCAATAGACAGAAGCCATTTGTTATGAAGTGGCTGAAAGGATGCATAAATGTTATTTTTTAAAGGAGGTTACAAATATGTAGAGCTAATTCTATGAGAACATGATTGCTCCACCCAAATGTAAATTTGACTAAAACAAATATGCCACTGTTGCATGTGAAATGCCATGTGAGGATTTTTCCGTACTTCTCCAAATAGTTGGGTAGCATTTGTGTAATGAATACCAGTTAAGTGGCATTTTATATTAATCATTTTATACCAAAGTCCTCTCCCACCATCCCTCTTTTAGAAACTACCAGTGTTCTGAAATACAGTGCTTTGGGCATACATTAAATAATGTGAGCAGTAAAAAGAGAAGGGGAAAATCAAAACATTGAAAGGCATGCAGCTGGGTAATTCAATAACCCTTGTATGTGGAGGCATTTCCCGCAGTAGAGCTTTAACTCTGTGTTAGTTAGGCTGCCTGCATGTAGCTCCCCCCCTCCCCCCTTCCATTCAATTTACATGCATAACTGGCCTAGTAGGTGTAAAAATAGACAGGCAGTGCCCGAATTGGAAATGGTCACTGAATGCTGTCTGCAGTTGCTGAGGTTTCCTTCTGACACCAACCAGCCAAGAGAAAGAAAACTCTGGGGAACTCAGGGGAGCCAAGCATAGGAGTTGTGAATTATCCTTCCAACTTGGCCCAAATCATCTGCCCATTTGGAGCCTTCTGTACCCTGGAAAATCAAACCAACTTGCAGGAGTTGGAGGGTGGATTGTTATGGGCAATGCACCTGTTTGCCAGGCTTGTCGGACAGACAAAGGTGTGAGGGTGCAAGGGAATATACAAGATGTGGATAAAATTCCAGACTACTATGGCTGCAACAATGGAGAAAGTAAAGACCTTGAGGCACTGTAAGTAAGTGTATCTGAGCAAACTTGGGCCGTGAGGTAATAAACAAGTGTAGAGAAGACCTCTTAGTAAAACGGTGACTACTGAGCAACTGGATAGGTATTATTGTCACTGTTAGGTAGGCTAAGATGGACAGTGTTGTGGGATTTGTTACTCATTGAGCAAAGTATCTCTCAGATGCTTTTGTTATCTAAATATTGTTAACAGAGGAGTGGCTGAAATGAAAAAAAAAGTTTTATACTTTTGTGACTAAATATTATGAAAAAAGTAACACAGAGAATACAAAGTCAATAAATTGCCTCTGATAGAATGCGCTGTTTTTTAAAGTTACTTTTAAAAAACTTAGCTTAGGTTATTTATTGTAAAAATTAAAAGGAGGAGGAAATTCTTACAAAGGTCAATGAAGTCTTTTACATTGTAAACAAGACAGTTACTCGTCCAGGACAGAGATTTTTTACAGTTACTACGGTAGGTCCAAAATAGAAATATTCACTATAGTGTGACATTAATTAATGAGAATATATGTATTACACAGTCCAGTCGTATGCATGTTTACTGGGAGCTGTTAATAGTTTGTTTACTGAATCAGTGACACTTTCTTTTAAGTAACTGTTTGCCTCAGAGTGCAGCCTCTACAGGAGGAGAAAAATTCAGCAAATGAAAAGGAACATTTTTGTATTGATAGAATTGGTTTCTACATTAATGTTTGAGTTCAGCCAGTTATATGCAAGAGCCAGCATGATGTGGTTTGAATGTTGGAGACTAGGGCTGAAATCCTCACTTGACTGGGAAACGCTGGGTGACCTTAGGCAAGTCGCACATTCTCAGCCTCAGAAGAAGGCAAAGACAAACCATCTCTGAATCAATTTAACCAAGTAAACCCCATGTTGGTGTCTTACCACAAATCAGAAATAACGTGAATGCATATAACAAGAACAACAGTTGTACTTCCATTTTCTCAGCAAGAATCATATTTATGTTGACTCCAGAAGTAAAAGCAGAACTATTAATTGCAAAGGGTAATTCTGTCTGTTCTTGCATTCATAGTAAGAGGGCTGATTGAAGTAGAATCTCAGCCAAAATCACACAGTGAAATATTTATTATTCATGTTACAAGAAGTTATGCAGTTCTCAAAAATGTGCTCTTAATCAGAACACATTACTGGCATGATATACAATATGTAGGCTACTGTCTTGCAGCAATTCCAACACATTACAATCCCTTAAAGCACCAGGGGTTGGGGGGGGGAGGGGAGAAGAGATCCTAAATCCAAACCCTACTCATATTGGATTCCATTCACATCTGCTTCACTTTAATTGCAAAAGAGTTTCCACATGATGTCTTTCCTATCTTGGACATTGCTTTCACCTGCTGTATGTTCAGAAGTCATCATTGTTATTTTCTGCAAAGAAAATTATTTTAAGAAAAGGAAAGGAAAAGTTAAAAATACTTTTGTATCACACATATTTCAAACTGGTAGATTTTTGTGGCCTGCATCAATTTTACAATGTAGATACGCCCCAAGTTCCTTGGTAAGATAGGGAGCTGATCAGTTTGAATATAAGCCACACCCTTGCTGTGTTAACAGATTCATTTCACTTTTTATTGCTTGCTTTGGTACATGTGCATCTTGATATCTTCCAGTTTGCTCTAAGGACCTCATCACATGAAGTTGGCCAACGCGGACAAGACTGGGGGAATTACGTTGCCCTCCAGCCCACATTACCCACAGTTCCTCCTTCCTCATCACACGGGGAAAGGGTCAGTGCCTGGCTTCCCCCTGCACTCGCCTTGATGCTCTATCCATCTACAGTTTGTCAGAAATAATTCTTATATAATTTGATGGGACCTGGCAGAGTCCATTCCTGAACTTTGTTGAAAGTATCATACAATAGGTAAATTTCCCTGTGTGATAAAGTCCTTAGTCTAGTTCTGGCTGTTACATCATCTGTTAGCCATAAACACATGGAAGAATGATGAAGGTCTTCAAGAAAAAAATGTCTGAAATGATTCAAAGCTGCAGGTCTGTAGTTGCTGCATACAATTCTCAGACTGGATGTAAATGTTAGGAGCATTGGTTGTAATGGCGATTGATTTTCAAAAATGGTTTCCTTGCAAGGAAAGTTTCCAGCAATCTACACAGTTTGGCCTCATACCTTGTGTCTGTTTAGCTTTTTTATCTACCATATTCAAAATTCAAAAAAGAAAAGATCACTAAGCCTGTAGATACAACCTGTACTTGTTTTGCTTTGTCTTTTACTTAATCCGTCCATATACTGGTTTACTGGGCCATAGGCGGTCAAGATCTCTTTGAGGATATTTTAACCATCTTTAACGCCATGTATGATTCTTTCTTCTCAGTCATGGAAATATTAGGAAATGTGGATTTAGCAACAGTAGCTTATACAGTGGTTCTCAACCTTTTCTTCACAATGGATCCCCCCCTTTAAATAACTTTTGTGGCCACGTAACCCCAAGACTTAAGATTTAAGGCACTAGACTGCATTAAATAATTGTTTCCATTTTTTTAAAGAGCCTTCACATTTAGAGAGAAGGGGATATAAGTTAAATCTGTTAATGCACATACGCCTATTCTAATATAATGTTTTCATTATGATGATTACAAATTTCAAATAATAGTATCAACAGTTAATGATTTAATAATAGTAGTGATAGCAGAATAGTTTTTAATTGAAGAAGTAGGTTTTAAAGCCGAGATTTCCAAAAGAAGCATGGAAAATTAAAATTTTGTTCATCTCCCTTTCTATCTTGTTTCATTCATTCATATGCTCATTCATCCAAATTTAATAGCAAAAAATCATAATATTTCTTCAGTCCTTCACTAACCCCCTGTGATGACATGACGGACCCCAGGTTGAGAACCACTCACTTATTAGATAAATACAATAATGCTTGGTAAGGCAGAAGACAGTAGGAAAAGAGAAAGGGCAGATCCCATCTAGAAAGATTTAATGAAGGAAGCTATGGCCTTGAGTCTGCAAGACCTGAGGAGTGGTCACCATAAATCAAAGTCAACTCTATGGTAGTTAGCAAAAAGATGAGGAATAAATGTAATAAAATATTAATGGATAATCTCAGTTTATTAGGGAACAAAATTGTATGTCAATAAGACTGTGTTAGCATATTGATTTCCTCATCAAATTAATCCACCATTTCACATTTTCTAGGCATTTTTCAAAAATGGTATTCCATGGGGGAGGGAGGGGTAAGTGGGAGGTAAAAGTGTTTCGTACAGCTTTGTTGAAGCTGAATTAATTGTTTGCAGAATACTTATAAGAAGACTGTAAATGTTAAAGTAACAAATACTTCTCAAAGTAGCACATGAAAAGTCCTTTGTCGATACTTTAGTGGCTGCATGCTCTTCATATTTGTTCTAAATAGAAGAGAGTGGTAATGAGAAAATATATGTTGTAATGTAATACTTTGGATGTAATACATTTTCTTCTGGCTGTAAATGACCACATGACTTGGGTAATATAATCTGAGCTCTCCACATACAAACTGAAAATTAGTGTGTCTTAGAAGTAAGGCTGGCTCCTGCTGCCAAATCCAGGGGGCATGTTAAGACATTCTAGGGGTCCTTCAGTATTGGCTGACCCTGGCATCATATGTACAGTGGGGGATAAACACATAAAGGTGGCTTAAGGACAGTTTTTGCTTTTAGCTGTTGGCCTCATATTAGTTGGATGAAGAAAAAAAGTTAAGACTCAGAATTAGAATATGCAGGACAACCCTCCCTCCAGATTATTAGAACATATGGTTTGAAGGTAGACAAATAATAAATAGACATTGTCATGGGAATTGTGGAATCATAGGGCCCATCCAGACAAGCCCATATCCCATGACCGCAGAGCATTCTAGGAGATCCATCTCGCCCACCATATTCTTTTTAAAAATTATTATTATTGCCATCTGACAGACAATACAGGGTGACATAGACAAGGACAAACAGACTGAGAGATAGCTTTTATCCTAGACCTGTGGTTATGTTGAACTCAATGGTTTCGCATTGATGTGGCGTTGGGGGCTGTGCGGTGGTGCTTGGGGTGTGAAGGGATGGGTGTGTTGTTTTGTGTGTACTGGGGAAGGCATATAACTTTGTTGTGCAAAACTACCCTGGTTTCCCTGGTTTGTTCCAAATTAATTAGATACCCCATTAGATCCAGACCTTCCTGAAAGACCCAGACCTAATGGGGTATGGGCCTGTGGGGAGTCACTTCTGGGTAGTTCTAGAACTACCTGGGGGTGAGTCCCCATAGTCATATTGCTTCTTGGGGCTTCCAAAAGCCCAAAGGAGTGGGATGAGACCCACTCCATCACCCCAACCCCCTAATTTACCCCTAAAAATTAAATAAATTGTACCTGGCTCCCATAGCTCACCAAGAGATGGGGTGGGAAAGGAGGGATTTTCCTCCTTTCCCCCCTGTCTCTTGGCATGTAATTTTCTCATGCCATAATGGTGTGAGGAGCAAAGTTATAGCAACCAGGTACATTTTATTTAATTTTAAGGGTAAATTGTGGGGCTTCAGGGATGTCTGCATGCCATCCTGATCAAAATCAAAGTGGCATGTAGCCACTCCCCCCGGGAAAACATGGGGTTTTTTGGGGGGGGGGGGGAGTGGGTACGGGAATTCTCACCAAAGCAGGTTTTTAAAACCCACTTTGGCATGGTTTTTGGTAGTGTCTGGAAGTGCCCATAGAAGCACAGAATCTTTGAATCTAAAGAGTTGGAAGCTGCCACAATGACTATCTAGTCTATTCCCCTGACATGCAAGAACCCACAATTAAAGTCTCCAGAGGAAGTGTCTATTCAACTTGTGTACTTCTGTTTATAGATTTCCAAGAGACTTGGCTACTCTCTGAGGCAGTCTTATTCACTGGTGATCAGCTGTTAGTCAATAATTTCATCCTAATGTTTAGTTTAGAATCTCTCTCTTTTTTTATATTTTGTATCCATTGGTTCATATTTTAATCTCAGGAGCAACAAAAAGAAAGAATAGTCTATTTTATTATTCACAGACAAAATCTAGAATGGGTTGACATTCTGAACTCCATGAACTGAAGGTACCAATACTGAGTGAATTATCAGGGTAAATAAAAACAAAAAGCACTAGGCGCCGGGTATAGTCATCTTATCAGCATTGCAAATAATGCTGTGACTGCTTAGAAATGAAGGACCTTTCCACATGACTGGGGTTTCTTGCATAATTAATGCACGGTTTCTTCTTATTGGTGGAAAAAAATCTAGTGCCATGTTCTTCTTGGAGAGGTATTACATTTTCCGATAAAAGTAAAGTTAGTTATGTAGGTAAAAAAATAGGAATGAGCAAAATCTGGATCTGAGCAAATAATTTACTATGCCAACTAAAAGGCCAGAGGTTACTGCAGAATAAGGTCTTATAAACATTTGGCCTAATAAACATTTCTTCTGTTGTGTAACTTTTTCAAAGAACTCCTTAAATAATGATGTGTATTTCATATACCATAATCACAGTGTTTACTGGTATGAGGTTCCACAGTTGTCGACAGTTATTGAACAGTTACTTTGACTTCACTGATTTTTGTTAACATCGTTTTAAGTCTTATGTATGTGTGTGTATGATTTAAATATTGTGAGATATTTAGGATAATTGCTGCCTCTTAATAACAAGGGATCTACTTTGTTATGTAGGGATACAGACACTGCAGAATTGCTGGTAAAATGATACCAGTAGCTTAAGTGCATGATTTTTTTTCTAGAGGTGCCATGGAAAGCTCTCTAGCCTTGGACTGATAGCTGTATAGCGCATTTACTCAATAAATGGTCTGAAAATGCTTATAAAATTCATAGTCCTTACTCTGATTTTCAGTTATAGTTCCCAGGTTTTTAGCTACCACTTTTAAGCTACCACATGTCCGTCTGTTGTAATCAGTTTGTACAGATTGTTTTAACACCCGCCCCAGCAGTTTTCTTGATCTTATTACCTTTCTGAAGAGAACACACTTAACATATATATTCAGAAATTGTTTGCAGCTCAAAAATGACCTTGTTATACTACCTGTCCCATAATTTGATTAGTTTTGTCTTAAGATGCTACAGTGATCATTTTGATGTTGATTTTCCTGTTATTGTTTTGATGATATAACTACATGCAACTTTTTAAGCTACAGCAAAACCAAAACCAAATATTGCTTAAGAACTAGTGGTTGAAATGGTTAGGGTTAGAGTGATGGGCTAAAATTTAAGAAAGCTGAGTTTAAATTCCCACTTTGTGGTTCTGATTTATTCACTAGCTCCTAGTCTTCACTAAATGAAAGGCCATTGAATGAGGGGACAAATATGTATGTATGTCACATTGAACTTCTTAGAAGAAAGTCAAGACATAAGCAGAGTACTCAAATATTTCATAGTACCCAATGCTACTGAAGGACAAACATTTCTCACATGTAGTTCTGTCATGTGTAGATAATTTGATAAAATATTTGAGAAAAAAGTCAATTTGAATTTTCCATTTGTTTTTGTATGCATACGTTTTATAGCATGAAACAAAGTCGCTTTGAGTCTCCGTGTAGAGCGAAAAAGTAGGTTATTAATAAACATAATAATAATAATATCATCATCACACCTTTCACGACTATTTATGTCAGAAGCGAGTTGAAGGTATAGTTATAATATATTTAAAAATACAAACAAATTTAAACACTTAACATTATGCTTTGACCAGAAGCTGTCCACTTAGAGTGCCTCTAAATGTTGTTGTGGGAAGGTTGTCCATTATGTATGTGGCAGGGCTCAGGTTGCATTGTAGTAGGTGGTCTGTAGTTTGCTCTTCTCCACACTTGCATGTCGTGGCTTCCACTTTGTAGCCCCATTTCTGAAGATTGGCTCTGCACCTTGTGGTGCCAGAGTGCAGTCTTCTTAGTGCCTTCCAAGTCACCCAGTCTTCTATGTGCCCAGCAGTTAGTCCGGGGGTTCTCAAACTAAGGTCCGAGGACCGGATACAGCCCCCCAAGGTCATTTACCCAGCCTCGCTCAGGGTCAACCTAATTCTGAAATGACTTGAAAGCACACAACAACAACAATCCTATCTCATCAGCCAAAAGCAGGCCCACACTTTCCATTGAAATACTAATAAGTTTATATTTGTTAAAATTGTTCTTCATTTTAATTAATGTATTGTTTTACAGTGTTTTTTGCACTACAAACAAAATATGTGCAGTGTGCATAGGAATTCATTCATTTTTTTCAAATTATAATCCAACCCTCCAACAGTTAGAGGGGCTGTTGGGGTAGTCTCTCATCTGGAATCAGCCATGGATTGAAATTTCAGGTTTTAGCCTGCCACTTTTGGACTCTCGCTTGCTGAGGTGTTCCTGCGAGTATCTCTGTAGATCTTAGAAAGCTATTTCTTGATTTGAGTCATTGGTGTGCTGGTTGATATCCAAACAGAGGACGTGCAGTATGCAACCAAACTTTCATGAGTGAAAGATGTTCTTGCTTGACCTCTTTCTAGATGTTTGAAAGGAATAAAAAATAATGAGTGAGCAGAATAGCCCTGGGGCAGAAGAGCATCCATTTACTAAGGGTGGGCAGCTGTATTCTTCCTGCTAGCAGCAAGCACATCACCCTATTTTCCCCGGAAATCACTACAGCCAGCCATGGACACCACAGGCTGTCTACTCTGCCCCTCAGCCCATACCATGGAAGGGGAAAGTTGGGGAATGAGGGACATGGCAGTATGGCCGTGCCTGCTTCTGTTTCAGCAATCCTGCTTCTACACCACCATGATAAAAGAAGGTGGGGGTGATGTGGTGTTGGACTATAATTTCAAATGCTGACTGAAGCTAAGACACAGTGGGAGGAGACATTAAGAAATCATTTAAGCCAGAACTAAAACAATTTAAAATTATTTTACATTTTCAATATCTTCATAGCTGCATCATAAAGAACATAGTCTATGGTAACAGAAAGGTTTTGTAAATTACTTTGCAGCATACTTTTGTGTTTTGAATATCTGCAGTTGTGATAAAGAATCTGCTGCAATGCACAAAGTCTCCTTTGGCTGGAAAGCATATCAGTTTCAAGTGTGTGTCAGACACTGCTGCGGCATCATGAGTACAGTGCTTCACAGTGGAAGGCTAGGAAAAATACCTGACAGCACAAATATCTGTGTTTGCTTTCTTTTCCAGTCTGCAGTATGTTAGGTTGGGTGGTCTGTTTTCTAATAATTAAATAGCATAGGATATTTACCATTTGTTTATGAGTAAAGTATTGTTACAGTGATAAAATCTCTGGGGTAAAGTGTCCTAGGAACAGTTAATTCTATATTGTTTTAATGTTTTAATGTGGTAGTGTATGATAAGCAGTTTTGAAGTTGGAGATATTATTTGTGTTTTAAAGGTGGCTATGTGTTTTACTGGACTCCTGCTAAATATCGTTCTAATTTTCTTTCTGCCAAGAAGCAGAAAGAAGCAGAGATGGCAAAAAAAGGTACCCAAAACTTCCTTAACTTTGAAGCCTAGCTTCCAATAGCCCTCATGTGGATGCTAATAACGTTTTTCAGTCTCTGTTATATTTCTGCAAATAATGTTAGGTGTCTCATGTATGTTGTACACTGATTAAAGAACAGACCAAACTTTTTCACCATCTGAGCCAAAAAGCAAAGTGTCAGCACGCTCCACCATAAAGGGAGCACCCTTCGAGTTCCCTCTGGAGTTCAAATGCACATGTAACTTCCAGAAAATAAGCAATTTGCACCACCATCATAATCATTACCTAGGAGTCAGTGGCAATTGTAAAGGGGCTAGTCATGCTCTTCCTCATGCAGGAGGAGAACAAGGAGAAGGAAAAGCTATACCTCTTTCCTCTGACTCTCTCATGCTTGTATAATTAATGGCAAAGAACTAACCAATAATGACAACCAGTCATGTTTTAAATTTGTTGTTCCTTTCTTTGGTTCTGCTGTCTCTTTGTGTTTGCTTCTAGGTTCTTAGTATCAGGTAGCTCTGCCCCAGTGTTTCTCAACCCTGGGGGTCGGGACCCCTGAGATGGTCACAAGGGGGTTTCAGAGGGGTTGCCAAAGACCATCAGAAAACACATATTTCTTCCCATTCTCGTAATAGAATGGAGTGGCCGAAGTCTTGTGCCCACTTAATCATATTGTCTTTTACTACTTCCATCTCAGTGTCCCTCTCCAATAATTGATTGTATAGTGTTCTTATCAACTTTTTGTCTTTTAACATAACCAGATCCCATATCGTTTGGGTCTGTGTAAAATTGTTTGTTTTATCTTCTCTAAAGTAATCTTTAAGTTGGACATAGTGGAACCACGACAGGTTTATACCTGCATCTCTTAAAGAAACTTGGAGGAAGAATACGAAATATGCTGGGGCTACAACAATTTCGGAGAATTGGATAAAATTATTTTATCGTTGGCACCTAACCCCGCAAAAGCTAGCCAAGCTTTACAAAAATCTAAATAACAAGTGCTGGAAGTGTAAGGAGCAGATAGGGACCTTTATGCACTGTTGGTGGTCATGTCCCCTAACCAAAAAATTCTGGAAGAAGATTCACACACATATACAGAAGATCTTAGAGACTGAAATTGTATTTATACCAGAATACTTGTTATTAAATCTAACGGAGGGTAAATTTGACACGGAAAAAGACAAAATATTTTTTTTATGGCTGCGGCAGCAAGGGTGGTTGTGGCAAGGAACTGGAAGCAGGAAAGCTCTCCAGATCCAATAGAATGGGCTATAAAACTATCTGAATACATGGACATTGACTCACTAAAAAGTTTAGTTAACGACCAGAACCCAAAGCTAAGGACAAACTGGCAACCCATAAAGCCTATCTAAAAATGCGAAGATGTAAGAATATACTGCAAACAACAGAAGTACAGGAGAGGGCGGTTGAAAGTACATATGAATGTGATGAGTGACAAGCAAGCACGGATCCCCTGTTATCCTGACTGGGAGACTAAGAGACTTTCTGGCTGACTTAGCAGTCAGCAACCCTCTATCACTTTCTTCTTTGTACTTTTTTCACTCTCTATCTTTTCTTTTCTTTCTTCTCCTCTTTTTCTTTCTTCTCGCTTTCTCTCCTTACTCTTTCTTTCTCTCTTTCATTCTCTCTCTTTCTTTTCCTTTTGCTATCTATTCTTTTAATCAATGATTCTAAAAATACCCAATAAAAATGATTATACAAAAAAAAAAGAAAACACATATTTCTGATGGTCTTAGGAACCCATTTGGCATAGTTGTTTGGGTTCACAGTACTCTCCGGATGTAGGTGAAACAAATCTCCCTTAATTCACTGTCAATTCATCCCAAATCCCCCCAGTATTTTGTGTTGGTCATGGGTGTTCTGTGTGGAAAGTTTAGCCCAATTCCGCCGCTGATGGGGTTCAGAATACTCTTTGGTTGAAGGTGAACTATAAATCCCAACAACTACAACTCCCAAATGACAAAATCAACTTCCCCAACCCTGTCAGTATTCAAATTTAGGCGTATTAGGTATTTGTGCTAAATTTGGTCCAGTAAATTAAATTATATCCTGCATAAGAGATATTTATATTGTAATTCATAACAGTAGCAAAATTACAGTTATGAAGTAGCAACAAAAATAATTTTATGGTTGGGGGTCACCACAACACGAGGCATTGTATTAAGGGGCCGTGGCATTAGGAACATTCAGAATCACTGCTCCACCCCTTTCCCCCATTATATCATAGCTGAAATATGAGGCATTTGTGACAGAGCAACATCAGAATATGATCACACAATAAAGGAGCCCAAGTGAAAACACACAGGACTACTGTTTTAAGCAGAGAAAACTTGATGTACTGTGTTTAGAAAGCCCACATCAATAAATGCAGTTCTATGTAAGTACGCATGTATACACGTGTGTGTGTGTGTATGTCTGTGTGTGTATACACACACTCACACATATACCCACATCATGATTAAAAATATTGCTTCTCTGTAATATTGATCTTCTTTTACGGAAATTAGAGAGGGAGGGGGAAACTAAAATCCATAAAGGGGGGAAATCAGTGTGCCTCTGTGTGAGACTATCTCTTCTGGGGATATTGTAATTCAAGGGGATAAAAGTCCCTCTCAGTAGGTAGCTGGGTTTATCAATTCCACTTAACTGAAAAAAACAATTGGAGTCACACAGGCTCATCATAATGACTACTGCTATTCTCCTCATGGGTGGGAGTGAGAAGGGAAGCAACTGCATGAAAAGAACGTAATTGTTTACTGTGAAGCTAGCTTTGAAGTCTTTGGAGACAGCTCTTTAGGGGGGAAAGAATAGGAAGGGAGAATCTAAATCTAGGACTCCTTAAGAGAAGGTGAAAATGGAAGTGCAAATTACTTCCCCAGCTGTTCTGTGACTGTTGAGGGCTATGTATTCGCATAATCACCTATTCATTTATCATTTATTTATGATAAATATATCATGTATATATTTACTGTATATATATATATATCTCCTGCTTTTTCTCCAGTAAGTTCAGGCCTATGTATTTGGCTCTCCTCATCGTCTTCACCTTATTCTCACTACAACGTGGTGTCCTTTCTCATTGGTTCATCTTACCTTCACCTGTTGGCTCCAGTTATGCTTCTGTTTTCCCTACTTATCACTCCCTTAGGTAAACGTACCACAGCTTACTGTATGCTTTGGTCTTCTTCTTCTTCTTCCTGCCACTTTTGACTCCTATGATTCAGCTCTTCCATTCCCCTCAACTGCTTGTGTTGCGTTCCCATGCCTCCTTAGGTCCCTGCTTCTTTGCCCTTTCGTATCAAAGGAACACAATCCCCTTTAACAAACTATGAGAGGTTTCTTCTCCTTCTTTTTGAATTGACCTTTACCTTCCTGAACAGAACTTTACTGTTTGTCAGAATCGTAGGATGGCTCTTGTCTTCTCATATTCAGAAAACTATATCACAGCTGCCCAGCCACAATGCTTCAAAGCAGATATGGGAAATCATAAACGAATAAAAATATATAGAGAGAAAGCTAATTATATTAACTGTCTAGAGGATTACTTTAGGACAGAGAAGGTTCAGGTTTAAAATTCCCAGTCATGAAGCGCACTGGGTGACCTTGGACAAGTCATAATCTGTCAAACACACCCCAAAAACTTGCAATGAGGATAAAATTCTGGAGGAAATGGATGTGCGTGATTTCTGTCTTATGCAGCTTGGATATATTATGTGGAGACAATCAAAGATCCTAGAACACATCTTTTTTCTCAGAGTGGGAAACTGTTGTGGGTGGGTCTGGAGTCAATTTCCAGCTCTGTGACATTCTTATAGGACATACATACTGCCAGAATTGAAAAATATCTACTTTATCTGGAAATAGCCATTTTTAAGACATTGTACATACTGTATATACTCGAGTATAAGCCAAATTTTTCAGATTTTTTTTAGGCTGAAAAAAAACTCTTGGCATATACTTGAGTCAAGGTCATTTAGTATTTTACTCTGTTATTATTATTATTACATTTATTATTTTACTCTATTATTATTGGAAGGATATGTAAGCACATTTACATTGAAGAAGGTTAGAATAATGGTTTAATCAGAGTTGGATAGTCTTACCTTAAATTACACTTTTGTGTAAATAACCTACTGATGCCTCAGTTAATGTAATTTTATTGGTATCTATTTTTATTTTGAAATTTACCAGTTGCTGCTGTATTTCCCATCCTCAGCTTATAGTTGAGTCAATAAGTTTCCCCAGTTTTGGGGGGTAAAATTTGGTGCCTAGGCTTATATTCGGGTTGGCTTATACTCAAGTATATATATGGCATTTAAAATGTGATTTTCCTCTTTTGGAGGTTTCTGAGAGTTTAATTCATTTTCATAGCCAGAAAAAGTGTAGACTGGGGAATCTGGAGGAGCTGAGGACCACATTTGACAATTCCTGGGGTACACCTGAGAGTCAGCATGGTGCAGTAGATTGACTCTAGAAACTAGGATTTGAATCTGCTCAGCCATGGAAACCTCTTGATTGACCTTAGACACTCTATCCGTTTCAGAGAACAGTAATGGTGACAACCCTTATCTAAAGACGTCTTGATAATAAAACCTGTGATGGGTTTGCATTAGGATTCCCATAAATTAGAATTGATTTGAAGGCATGCACTACCATCAACTACCATAAAACCACTATAAAAGTATATCACATTAATTACCTTGTGCACTCAACCACTCATTAAAATCAACCTTTTTGCAACTCATAATCAGTTTTGAAAAATGTATAAAAGGTAACGCTATTATATCTGACCAGAATTTGTCCAGATACAAACATTAAATATGTAGATTTGGTTGACTGTTTTGTGGTAGCATTGCCATATTGGACAAGT
Organism: Anolis apletophallus; assembly: GCA_030556195.1. Lineage (NCBI taxonomy): Eukaryota > Metazoa > Chordata > Lepidosauria > Squamata > Anolidae > Anolis > Anolis apletophallus. The sequence goes on along the minus strand of JARBWK010000012.1, from coordinate 78,887,078 downwards.
TTTTTTTCTTCCTCCAGATCCCCATGTGTTAGTCAGGGTTGAATCTGTACGAGTAGCCTGTTCACTTCATTTGTCGAAGGTACAAAGCTCTGGAGATAGGATAGTGGGATGTAAGAATATTGGATGCAGTTGCTAAGCCCATTCTCTGAACCAAAGTGCAAACCAAAATATCTTTCCATATTTTTCACATCGTCACCTCTGTTTGTACAGTTTCTGTTATTCAAAAATAGATTTTAACAAATGTTGAACACTTCAAAGAAACTGAAAGATTTATCCATCTTGTCTGTAAGAAAATACTGCAAAATGTCTTATTTGATTTAGTTGAACATAGAATGAGCTGAATAAGCAGGAATGTAGTACATTGTGCATGTAACCACTTAGTAAACTCATTTTGTATCATGTTCTGCCAAGAAATAAGCTAAAGATTGACATAGTTTTGCTTGCTGAATATTGGATAGGTGCAACAGAGTCTTTCTCATTCAATTAAATATTTCTGGGTTATTCATATGGTTCTGTTAAGTCTGTTATATGTTCATAATAATTTAATATTAATAACTTGCTTTTAAATGAGGAATACCTACGTCAATAGGAAATTATTTGAAACTTCAGTAGCATATATGTGCATGCCCTTCCTTCGGCATATTCGTTTTGGTTGTTTTTAATGCAGAAATTAATGCCAATTTACTTATTTATTTATATTTATTTTTTAACAGTCTGACAGCAATGCAAGCTTCCTCAGAGCTGCCAGGGCTGGCAATGTGGACAAAGTAGTGGAATTTCTAAAGGGAGGAATTGATATCAATACATGTAATCAGGTAAGTGGCCACACACTGGTTCATGCTTTATACATCTCAGCAGAAGGTGGATCAAGTGGAAAGAGACAAATAGGAAAGGGGGAAAAAGGAAAGTATCCTTTTGTAAATTCTTTGCTCTATTCTCCCCTGCAGTGAAGAAAAAAAAAGTTAAATATAGAAATATCTTCCCCTTAACCCACTGCCCTTCTCTGTCAAAGATTATTTCTAAAGATGAAATAGAAGACTGATCTGGGCTACAGTACATGCAAAGCATAAGCTTTGCCACTGCATTGTGGTTGTTTCACAAATCCTCCAGCAGCACAAAGAATGGAACTAGGGACTGCTAGATTACACAGCATTATGATCCTTCAGCTGAGCTGTTTTGGACTAGGGAAGAGTAGTAAACATGTGGCCATGCAGGTACAGTTGATCCCATGCTTGTGGGTTAAACTTTTATGAATTTCATTACTCAATGATTTGTTTCATATGTACTTAGGGTTGCCACTTTTTGATATAAGAAATAAGGGACATTTACGTGATTTTTCGCAAAAATAAGGGACACTACATATTAAATGAATTACTATCAATATCACCATAAGTAGGGTACTCTATTTTGACAATAATATACTTATAGTGGAATATAATCCTGATTATATAGCTGGGTAATCTGGATTATACTAAAAATCAACATATATTGTTTTCTACATGTTTAATGCATTACTATCAATATTAGCTTAATTAGAGTACTCTATTTTGACCATTATATACTTATAGTGGTATATAATCCTGATTATATATCTGGATAATCTGGATTATACTAAAAATCAACATAATGGTTTTCTATATGTTTAATGCATTACTATCAATATTAGTTTAAAAGTCTCTATTTTGACCATTATATACTTACAGTGGTATATAATCCTGATTATACATCTGGATAATCTGGATTATGCTAAAAATCAACATATATGGTTTTCTACATGTTTAATGCATTACTATCAATATTAGCAACAAAACAACTCTTCCAGTGTCAACATCTAATCTTCAAGCATGCTTACTCAGTAAATGCTGGGGATTTCTGTGTCAGCCATGTTTAAGTAGGCAAATTCGGATATACCATCCAAGATATAGAGCTCAATTCCCCTCAAGGAATCCAATGCAATGGAGGAGATGACCCCCCCCCCCCCAGGTTGCATTGGAAGCCCAGGGAGTCCTGGACTGGAAAAAGGATGACTCAGCTTCCCCCAGATGTTGACTGCAGAGTCATGCTGGACGACCTAAAGATTCCTAGAGACATGTTATTTCAGATAAGAAAATAGTACCCCTAACCCCCGCAAAAATAGAGAACCTGTTGACAGGTCCCATCAGCCCTGGACAGCATACGCTTTCTAGTCCTACACGGTTACAAATTTTCAAATTTAGATATCATAGTTGTTAAATGGGTGAATTATACTCTCTAGTATGAATGGCACTCTTAAACAAACTTTAGAATGTTGTAATTGCTTTTGAGTGACATTGGGGATATGACTTGATGTGAGAGTAAAGATACTATGAGTGTCTGCTCTATAAAAAGTTTAGTTAAGGAATAATTGTTTCCAGTGCTTTTTGGAGTCATGGGAAGATTTATGATGCTTTCCTTGGGAAAGGTTGTACTGTAAAATATAAACATGTCATTATATGCATGAAGTTATTCTTGGACTAGATAATATTTTATAAATGTTCATATAAATAGAGTAACAAAGAAGTAATCTGCATTTCTGACTACTGTCAGTGCAACAAAAATCACCTTACCCTCACCTCTTCTAATCTCTGCAGAAAACTTTACAGTTCTGGTAATATTTCCATGTGCAAGTAAGGGACACTGTTCCAAAATTTAATTTCCCCTTTGGATGTACATCTTTTTATCTTCAATATACATTCCAAGGACAACAGTAGGGACCTACTTTATTGATCAGTTCTTGAGTGTGGTGTAAGGCAGTGTGGTCTGAAACATTTTGCTTCCTACAAATAAAGTGTATCTTCCCACACAATGCACCTGGTGTTCAGTGATCCCAAGTGCGGAAGTCTGAGGTCTCCCTAGCTATTTCAGGGTAACATCAGGCATTAAGTAAGCACTTGGAGGATATTTTTAGAGGAGAGCTTAACTCACATTAGAGCAAAATGTAGCTAATGGTCCTCTGAAGTAATGGCAATGACAACTAGCAAATGAACTAAATTGCTTGTGTTATATTGTTGACAATTTCATTATAAGGAATTCAGATTTATGTCAATGTATTGCGAATGGAAATACTTTTAAACCAGGTTTTATACAGGCACTATATACTTCAGAATATTTGCTTTAAAATAAGTTTAACAAATTGTGATAGAACTTCATATCTATTGTTAAGCAAGTCGCTCTGAAAGGCTTTCACCTGAACGGTGGGAAATTGATTAAAGAACTAATGTTAAGCTCTTCTTCAGGTAACATTGAGTTCTGCATCAAGGGCTTAGCTATGTTTGGATGAGAACACACTGGAAATGAATGCTGTCTTTGAATTATCTGTGTTGAACTACTGACAATGAAAGCACATCAAAACTGTTATAGCAGGTAGCAAAATCTGTAATGTGGAATCAGGGGAGCTTTTGCACAGTTAAGACTCATGCGCCAGCTGCGCCCGTACCTTGGGAAGTCTGATCTGGCTACGGTCATCCACGCTCTGGTCACATCCTGAATAGATTACTGCAACACATTCTCTGTGGGGCTGCCTTTGAAGACAGTTTGGAAAATGGCAACTAGTCCAACGGGCAGCAGCCAGATTACTAACTGGAACTACATACAGGGAGCATACCACCCCCTGTTGTGTCAGCTCCACTGGCTACCGATCCACTTAAGAACTAAATTCAAAGTGCTGGTTTTGACCTTTAAAGCCAAAAGCCTTTAAAGGGTTGAGAAGAGCGGGGTAGAATAATGTAAATAAATAAATATGTAAGAGAGAGATTCCTAGTCCCATTGAGGACGGTTTCCTTTTTCTGAAGTTTCTGATAAAATCCTTTATCAGTCAGAGTCTGTCAAAAGTCCTCTACCAATTGGCCAACAGCCAAATTTAGGGCTTTTCATAGGATTGTAGCCTTAGGCTTATGCCATAAGTACTTCAAAAACCTAATACTGAAGACATAGAAATGTAATATTCTGTTAGCAGAACGTATTTGGTTAGCAGATATTTTATTACCAGCGTTCACACAAATGATATTTAATTTATGTAAAAATAATGACTAGAATCCAACTGATTATGGAACAGGGAATCCAGGATAACAAACGGGAAATCTTCCCATATCATTTTGGTCCTCTATACCCCACCTCCCAAACCCCAGCTTTGTAAGACTGGAAAATCCCCCAAGTCAAGTTTTCAGGTGGTATGGAAAGTGAATAGAAAATAAATCAATTGCAGCAGCCATAACAGCATTGCATTTAGGATAAAGGGATAGGAAATTTGGATTCAAAGTTTGGTTTTGCCTATGGAAGCATTTATGGTTAGCATTGTACTTAGAAGATGTATAGTACAAAAAACCATTCTGCAGCCTCATCCCACTAGAGAATGGATCCACATTAAATCAAGTTTCTTCCTCTTGCGGAATTTTGGGCTTTGTAGTTTATTGAGTCCCAGAGCCTATCTGGCTGAGCAGTTTAAAGCCCCCTTCCCAAACCACTAGTCCCAGAATTCCACAGTAGGCAGAAACTGGATTTAAAGTAGATCCATACTCTAGTACAGTTGTTCCCAACTTTTGGTCTTCCAGGTGTTTTGGACTGTTTTGAAATCCCAACCATCTCACCAGCTCTAAGGAATTGTGGGAGCTGAAGTCCAAAACACCTTGAGGACTAAAGTTGGGAACCACTGCTCTAGTGTGATGACATGGCGGATCAGGTCTTCAAACTTCAGACTTTACATTTGTTTGTCCATTTGTCTGTCTAAGTCAGGGGTTCTCAATGTGTGGGTCCCCAGATGTTTTGGCTTTCAACTCCCCCAAATCCTAACAGTTGGCAAACTGGCTGCGATTTCTAGGAGTTGTAGTCCAATATACCTGGGGACCCACACATTGAGAACCACTAGTCAACGTCATCTTCCCATTAGTAGCCCTGCTCAGATCTGCTCAGATCTTACAAACTCAGAATAAAATATACATTCAGAACATAGGACATAGCTAACACATTATACGTAGCTGAATTCTGCTACCTCTTCTGCTATAACTCCTGGTCTGTATATATCAGCTTTTGTCTACATGCTTTTACTCTACTACAGAAGCAGTCTAATATTTAACTCTTTCCCCCCAAACTGTGGCATGGCTTAACACCAGAAACATTTAATAGAATATAATCACTTAGTTCTGGATGTAATGTAGTTGAACATGGACCTGTTTGAGACAGTTCTATAACTAAATTGTGCATTGGCCAGTTGAAGACAGATCCAGCATTAGAGAAAAGGAAATACCTAGTGCCTGAGACAGCTGGTTTTGCGCATCATAAAAGCAAAGCAAGTTGTTGCTTATTGAATGTATTATTGTTTCATTTTCACTCTTAGGGAAGTTGAGATCTTCAGCCTTGACTGCCAAAATAACTTGGCATCCCATCAGTACTAAGCAGTTTTATTTATTTTATTTATAAATGTATTCATGTTCCTTCCTTCTATTTAGAGATCTCAGGATTGAAACCTAGGTTTGTTTGTTTTTTTGGTGGTTTTTTTTTTAGAAAAGAGCAATTTATAAAAAGATCAATAGGAGAAAACAAAATAGAAATCTATAGCCAAATATAACCATGATCATGAAGTTTTAAAGGCCTGAGCGAATGGGGATATTTTAACTTTAACTGAAATGAGATCACTATTAATGTCAACAACAAGACTTTCCACACTTGGAGCATCATAACACCTTGGAGCCTCATCACATTGATGAGAAGGAGTAGGGGGATTCACCATCCTCCATGGCGAATTCACAGGGTAGTGGCACAATCCTTTTGCCCCACGCCCCATGCCCCACTTCACCCACAGTGATGCTTCCCCATCATATGTTGTAGGATGCTTGCACCACAGTTGTTCTATGTAGCCTTGCTGGAAGTGAGTGTTCATCGTGTGATGGGTGACATGGGTCTCCGTATATGAAGTGTGCTTCAAGTGTCCTACGACGCTTGCGAAGACCCATGTGATGAAATGGACTCCTTTCATGTATGTGTGTGTATATACATACATAAATGTATTTATCTGACCATGATGATAAAAATCTGAATATGATGTCTTTTTCTCACCATGACAGTCAAAGCCTGGCAACAAAACCTTTGCTTGGTCATGACAATTTTCACTCTTGGGGAAAGCACTTGTTTGTTTTGTTTTACCTTGGGTGCAAAATAACTTGGCAGCCCATGTGATATAGGAATACAGTCACCATATGCCCTACTTGACAAGGGCAGTGCTCTGTTTGAAAGCATATTGTATTTGAAGGGATGTCAAGTTCCAGTCCAGAAAAACGTCGTAGGAAGCAAGGAGCCTTGATATTGCCACTGTCTGTATCTACACTATCTGTAGCTACCACTGTCACTGTATCATAGTTATGATAAATCACCCCCCTCTATATGCCTGTAATTTAAAAAAAGATGTAGTTACAATTAATTGAGTGTTGTGTGTAGATCTCTATGTAAAAATGCCTGTTTAAATGTGTATTAGAGAGACTCCCTCTTCCTTATTCTCCTAATTAATCAGTTGCATAGTCTTCATCTTTGGCATCATTCTTCTTCCTGCCCACAAATCCCTGGTTATCAAAATCTGCATTCCATTCCTCATCAAGGTTGAATATATATTTGGAAAAAAATAGAAAAAAAGGTTTGGTTCCCATACAGCCTACTTATAAATGTGTAAATTGAAAACTGAAATCTGATATTATTAATTAGATTTTTCTCTGTGCCTCACAAAGCAATCCCAGTTCTTCCTGAATTCTTTGCTCCATGACAGAGGATATGAAAATTGTAAGACTTCATTGGTAGCTATTATCTGGATCAGCAGCCTTACTGGGTTTTGTTACATCCTTTAAATATGAGAAGGGGAATCCCTAGCTGTTTTAGTAATATACCTTTCTTAAGTCAGTCATGGGTTACTATGCCCTTATAAGTGAATTAAACACCCCTCCCAAATCTTCTTACCGAAAGAACGGATAGTGATATTATTTACACATGTAATTACACCTTACAAATGGACAGGCACAGAAAGCCAATGCTTGTTGCTTGATTCTCATTTAAATTATCTTTCAACCATGGACCAGGTTCAGTTAAGTGACTGTTATCTTCAAGTTAACTGATATATAAAGAAGCCTACATTTCACTGGCATTACTATTTTCTTTTCATCATTTTCTCCACCCTTTGCTGTAGGTTCACTGCATTATTTTGCCGGAGTGGGCTTGTCATTGAAAGGAACAGAAAACACTGAATCCTGTGTTCTGTTTCTGAAAGGAGTTCTTTCTGTTGCACCCAGACCTCCAAAACAGACCTGTGGATAATGGGGAAAAAATAACATGGGTATTTTCCTTAGTGGTTTTCGACTGCCTTGATCCATTTAATCAGATAAAACAGCATTTGGTTGCTAGCCAGCCTCTCTTCTAAATAGGTTGGATTGTGCCCAGATGACCTTTCGCTGTTTCCACTGATCATTAAAACTGAATAGATCCTTTAATGACATCTGTACAGTATCAATTCATCTAATATGGAATTCTGTAGTCTATAGTTATGAGTAAACAATTTCAGTTTTCATTGTAGCAAGATGAGTTAGAATAGTTTTAGCTGTGAAGCTTTGAACAATTATTTTACCTACTTTTATTTCTTGATTGATTAAAAAGAAATGCTTAGGACATGTAATTGGAGATAAATGTCAGATTATTGCATTTTGAATAGCAATTCATGAGTCAGCACAAGATATATTTTCGCAGTTTGAGATGACCTGCAGTGTGATGAGGCAAATGTGGAAGAAAGCAAGGAACAATCTGAAGAAAGTAATTTTCATGATTTTTGCGCCACAAACTCTGACTTAGTGTCCAAATCTGTAACAGAGGTTGATGGACATTGTCAAGAGGAGATTAGGGATGTGGAGGAGACTAAGGATGAGATTCCTAGGAGATCCACACGTATCACTAAAGGAATTCTACCAGCCAAGTACCAAGTCACGCAAATAGGAAGTATAGAGTGGAAAGATCCTAATTCTTACGCTGAAGCATTGCGTAGACCGAAAAATGAACGTGATTGTTGGGTAAAAGCAATGAAGAAGGAATTTGATTCACTTCATTCCTTAAATGTTTTAGAACAAGCAGATGTAACCAAAGATGTAAAGGTAATTGGTTGCAAGTGGGCATTTAAAAGGAAAACACACGTTGATGGTTCATTATTGTACAAAGCAAGATTGGTTGCACAAGGTTTTGGTCAAATTTACAATCAAAATTATGATGAGGTATATGCTCCAACGATTAGACCTGAAACAATTAGGACTGCTTTAGGCATCGGTGTGCAAAGAAAGTATGTTATAAGGCACTTTGACATTGCCACAGCTTATTTAAACGCAGAGCTGACTGACAATGTATATATGAGAGCAATACCTGGTTTTGAAAAAGATACTCCAACTGGTGTGTATCGACTACGGAAAGCATTATACGGGCTAAAGCAAGCAGCGAGATGCTGGAACCAGTGTATAGACGAAAAGTTAAAGGGTCTTGGCTTCGAAAGAAGCAGTGTAGATACATGTCTATATAAGAAAGGAAAAGAGTCTAAAAAGCAAACATTTGTTTTGGTGTTTGTCGATGATCTCTTAGTACTAGCACCATCCGAAAGGGATGTGGAACAAGTTTTTAAGGGACTAAACTCAAGTATGACTGTAAAGGATCTTGGAGAAGTCTGGAAATACTTAGGTGTAAATGTAACTAAATCTGAAAAAGATATTTGTCTAGATCAAAAAGACAATTTTTTTGAGTTACTTGAGAGAACAAGATTGACTCTGTGTAAAACAGTAGCAACTCCAATGGTACCAGATTTTTTAAAGCTTGATAGAGGTGAAATGTTTGACAATCAAACATTGTATAGATCAGTGGTTGGGAGCCTCTTGTATTTGGCAAATTGGACTAGGCCTGACATCGCCTATGCCACTAATGTACTAAGCAGGAGAGTGAATGAACCAACGTTAACTGATTGGCAAGCTGTAAAACGAGTGGGCAACAAAGTGGCACATGCATTTTAACCTAAACAAGTGTAAAGTCATGCACATCGGGGCAAAGAACCCCAACTACACCTACCAATTGATGGGGTCAAAGCTTTCCGAGACAAACCAGGAAAGGGATCTTGGGGTTTTGGTGGACAGCTCAATGAAGATGTCAACCCAGTGCACAGCAGCAGGGAAAAAAGCAAATTCTATGCTTGGCATGATCAGGAAGGGAATCGAAAATAGGTCGGCAAATGTTGTATTGCCTCTCTACAAATCTATGGTAAGGCCACATTTGGAGTACTGTGTACAATTCTGGTCTCCGCACCTTAAGAAGGATATAACGGAACTGGAAAAGGTACAAAGAAGGGCAACAAAAATGATCCAAGGGATGGAGCAGCTCCCTTATGAAACCAGGTTGCAACGCCTTGGTCTTTTCAGCCTTGAAAGACGGCGTTTAAGAGGTGACTTGATCGAAGTGTATAAAATCATGCATGGGATAGAAAAGGTGAATAAAGAAAAAATATTTTCTCTGTCACCCAACACTAGGACTAGGGGGCACTCCCTAAACCTCCAAGGTAGGAAAGTTAGGACTAATAAAGGGAAATATTTCTTCACCCAGAGGGTCATTGGGTTATGGAACTCACTTCCAGAGGAGGTTGTGACAGCGGTCAGCCTGGACAGCTTCAAGGCAGGATTAGACAGATTCATGGATACCAAGGGAATCAGTAGCTACTGAAATGGACATCCAAGTGCCACCTCTGTGTTGATGGAGGCAGGCAGGATTTTCCCGGGTACTGGTTGTGGGTGGTCGGGAGCAGGTGAGGGTTTTGCCCTCCTTTCTGCTAGAGATCCCTGTGTACAACTAGTGGGCCACTGTGTGACACAGAATGCTGGACTAGATGGGCTGAGGCCCGATTCAGCTCTTCTTATGTTCTTATGTTCTTATGAGTGTTAAGATATTTGAAAGGAACATGTGACAAAAAGCTAAAAATTTGTCCAAAAGAAAGCGGTATGAAGGGGTTTGCAGACGCAAGTTTTGGTGACAACGAACAAAACTTGTCATGTTCCGGGTATCTAATTAGTTTTAATGGGATACAAGTGACATGGAAATCTCGTAAACAGTCACACGTTTGTTTATCCACGGCAGAAGCCGAATTTTCTGCTTTGTCTGACTGTTGTACAGAACTAGAGTGGATAAAGGCTCTAGTAAACGAGTTCCAAAGTTTTGAAGATAAGATATCTTTATTTACTGATTCTCAATCTTGTATAGCAATATCAAATGCTGAAGGATTAAAGCAGAGAACAAAATATATTGGGGTAAGGTACCAAAATGTTAGAAAGTTAGTACAGGATGGTTTTATTAATCCTGTGTATGTCCAGTCAGATGAGAATATGGCTGATACGTTTACAAAAGCATTGACTAATTGTAAATTAAATGTATTTTGTAAGAAGATATTGTTATTATAAGTAATGTGTGTACTTGTGTTGCTCATGAAGGAGGAGTGTCAGATTATTGCATTTTGAATAGCAATTCATGAGTCAGCACAAGATATATTTTCGCAGTTTGAGATGACCTGCAGTGTGACATGTTTGACACCAGATGGCACTGTCTCAAGACTGCTAAATGGAACCTTGAGGAATTTCCGTTACAAAGTGACAGTTGGGATTTGTCAGTTGGGATTAAATATCTGTGAGGAAAGGATGTTTAGAAAGGTAGCTGTGATGGCTGTTGTTTTTCGATGTTTTGCCAGTTATTGTTAAATACAATTCAATACAAAGTTATATATTTACCTTTTGAATTGAATGAGAGTTTCATTCTTCACACGAACAGAGAGATTGGAGTTTTTGGGCCGATGGGGAATTAAACTTCTATATTTCTGTTGCCTATCCGCTGTGACTTAAATACTCAACGTCGAAGAATAAACTCTACCAAAATTAATTGGATTTACTTTCAAAATGGATGAATAACATCTATGTGTATGCATTTTGTTTGGGGCCATTTCACATTTGAAGATTCAGACAGCATTACTTCTTTTGATCTAAACCTCACTGTTTTAGACAATACCCTTGATCCTGATTTATAGCCTAATTATGTCAGCTTCTTTACCATTAAAATGACTATGTGCTGTTTACACTGACTGTTTCATGCTTTGATTCTATGATAAGGATCACGTTGTATTCTGGCTTGGATAGAAGTATCCTAAATTTCAATCTCTTTTCATTGGCTATCTTGTGCATCTGTATTACACTATTGTTTGTTTCATTCTCCTTCCTTTACCATGCCCTTTTCACCAACATGGTTACTGTTTTATCCCTGGTGCTATTTGGGGAGACATGTTTTGATGGGGAGAATATTTGCCTTGTGCTTTCTGTTAAGATTCAGGTTTTCCCTTTTCAGCCTTGTGTAAATGTAGAAAAGTGTAGTTCTGGTGTTGGCCTTATGGATAATATATCAGATGGTGGAGCCACTCAGAAATCTTGCCCATTATCACTTTGTTGACATGTGATGTGATTCTTGATGCTACAAATAAATGCTAAGTAGAGGCTAGCATTCCTGATTTATTAGCATTGTTATTGTCCCAGATAGAATAGTCTGCTTACCCATGTACTTTGAATAGTAGTGTTGCATTTAGAAATCAAGAGTTGAGGGATTTTGAGGAATGGGGATTTTCGCTTCCTAATGTAAGAGCCATCTGCAGTGGATCATTGAAGATGCAAGATCAGGGAAAGTGCAGGAAGATAATACAAAACTCAATTGGAATAGGTGAAAAAAACCAGATTTATTTTCTAGCCAGGAAAATAAAGGTGGACAGTTCCTGCCATGTAGGTAAAGTGAAACTACACACCCAGAACATACAACGAGTGGGCTTTTATAACTTTTCTCAAAGTAGGTTTCTATTTCTTACAACACATGTGATCCTCATAAGTCAGGTGGGTTTTCTTTACTAGCTGATTGGGTTGAGCATAGTCATGTGTGGTCATAAGTTTCTAGTTAACTTAACTTTCATTTCTCTAAAGCAAGGGTCCTCAAACTTTTTAAACAGAATGCCAGGTCACAGTCCCTCAAACTGTTGGAGGGCTGGATTATAATTTGAAAAAAACATGAATGAATTCCTTTGCACACTGCACATATCTTATTTTAATGCAAAAACACTTAAAACAATACATTAATTAAAATGAAGAAAACTTTTAGCAAATATAAACGTATTAGTATTTCAATGAGATGTGTAGGCCTGCTTTTAGCTGATGAAATAGGATTGTTGTTGTTGCGTGCTTTCAAGTAATTTCAGACTTAGGTTGACCCTGAGCGAGGGACGGGTAAATGATATCCAGCCCCCAGACCTTAGTTTGAGGACCCCTGCTCTAAAGGCACGTAATTTCTGGTAAGTCAGGTATACATCTAAAGGTCCAGTCAGCTGGTGTCTTCATGATTATTAATTATGTGTTTTATGATCCATCCAAATGCACCCAAGCCAAGCAGATTTTTCCTTCAAGCAGTTTCTTAGTTTAGCTTTACATATATTTCTAAACATAATTTCTTTAAGATTTTCAAGCTCCCTTACACTGAAAATATATATATACTGTATATTAAAAGTAAATATATGGTTTGCATCTACACTGCATAGTTATAGCAGTTTTACCCTAGCTTATGGACTCCTGGGAATTAGAATTCTGGAAACTCTGGTTCAGGGAATGAACTACAGCTTTCTAGCAATGGTTTTAAAGTATTTTTTGAGTCCCAGATTTCTAGAAGATGGAACCACGACATTTAAAGTTATATCAAACTGTTGTATTTGTGCAGTGTGGGTTCACCAACAGTATCTAATTAGAAGTTTCAAACATAACAAGAGTCCCTTGTCAGCAGATGAATAGAAAAAAGGCAACATCAGCTGGTACAAGAGGTTCTGTTTACAACTGGTTAGCCAAATCTGTGGAAACCCCCATTTTTGGCATTAGTGTGTACAAGCTCCATTGAAGAAGTTGTACCAGTGGCTGAAATGTGTTGGCAATTAGATGAACATATTATAAATGAATCTTTCTTATTTTGAGGTGTTTTATAGAAAATTGACAATATTAGTAATTTTCAATGGTCGCTTATCTTTTCTTATCCTACAGTGTAGTGCAGTAATTTGGAGTGCTTTGTTTTGGCCTATTCTTGAACAACACTGCCCATACCATGAGATTTCACTGCAGCTTACAACAGCATTAAGACAGGTTAACCAAACTAAGTTTTCAAAACTAAATGTAACAGTCTTTGGGTTTAATTAGTAAAGCTGAAAGGCTTTGGTGAATAGCCAAGTTTTGACGTGGTGCCTAAATGCCACAAATGTTGATGCCAGTTGGACATGCAAGGAGAGAGCATTCTACATTTGCGGGAAATAAAACTGAGAAGGTCCTCTTTCATGTTCCAACTGTTGTGACAGGGAAGAAATTCCTGTAAATCATGATCCTTGGGCAGGCACATATGGGGAGAGGGACTCCCTCAAGTATAAAGTCTAAAGCCATCTAGAGCTTTACATGTCACCACAAACAAACACCTAGAATTCAGACTGGAGATATATTGGCAGAAAGTTCATTTCTTTCAAGATCGGAGTGACATGCTTTCTATATGATACTCCAATCAGCTGATGCATTTTGCACTATCTGCATCTTTCAAGGTTTCCTCAAGTGTACCCAACTGCAGTAGTTTAGTTGGGAGGTTACCAGTTTACTGACTACTGTGCCAAAGTTATCTCTACCCAGGAAAGGCTATACCCAGTGCAGCAGTCATGACGAGCAACAAGTGCTTAGAGCCATCATGACCACTTGGGTCTCCAATTACAGGATTTCTCAACATAACAAAAATAAACCCTGTTTTTCAACAATTTCTGAATTATTCTTGAATATTCTTTCCATATCTACCACTTTATACCTATGGCACATATTACTTGAAGCACAGTAATGTAAAGTTTAGTTCAGTTATATCAGGAATGGGGATTCTTAGGCCTTTAATACTCTCTTGTCTTATAAATATATAGCTGATGGTGAGGGATTTCAAAAAAAAGTGTAGTCCAAAATATTTGGTTGGAAAAAGGATTCCCTTTTCTCAATTTGAACAATGGTAGTGAAAAACTGAAATATCTCATCCCCCCCCCCCAGTTTCATTGAATCGTGTAGTAATCAAAATTTCTCCTGCAAATAAATTTTCACCACAGCTACATCACTTTATGTTCATGAAAAATGAAGAAAACTGTTATCAGAACTCTGATGTTGATTATTAAAAATAAACATATTTGTTCAGTTCTCTTTGAAAGATTCCTAATTAATGAAGTTTATTGACTATCTCAGTAATACTTAATTACACATTTTCATCCAAATAAGTAGTTCCTGTGTAATTTGTTTGCAAAGATTGGAACAATGCCAAAAAATAGAAAAAGAATAAAAAGAAAAAAGAAAAGAAAAGCCTGAACCTTATTCACAGCTAAATTAAATTACATGCTTGGCAGTCCAGGTTCTAGAAATAGCCATAGAATTTAGGCTGCAAAACATTGCAATAACAGCTCCTTAGATGACCCAGTATCTATTTTAAGAAGGAATACTAACACCCTTAATATACTTTCTTAAAGTTGACATTTCAAAACAAAACTTTTATTTCAATCAGACATAGTTATATGGGAATTTACCTAACTTTTAGCAATCTATATAAATAAAAATGTAATGTTTGTTTGTGGGATTAACATAACTCAAAACCACTGGACCAATTGACACCACATTTGGACACAATGCACCTATCAGGCCAACAAGTGACCATCACTCATAAATACACTGAAAAACGCAGCAGAAAAGACTTTAAAAGCCAACAATTTTTTAAAAAAAACATTACAATGCATGCGCAAAACCACATACCGTATTTTTCGCACCATAAGGCGCACCGGATGATAAGATGCACCTAGATTTTAGAAGAAGAAAATTGGAAAAAAATATTTTGGGCCAAAAAGTGCTTCAAGCGCCGGGGCCCACTTTTTGGCCCAAAATATTTTTTTCCAATTTTCTTCTGGAAGGGTGGACCCTCCTCGGCGCCCTCCGCCATCCCTAAGCCTTTCCCTTGGCCGCCTCCTCCTCGGTCCCGCCTCCTCCTCCGCCTCCTCTGCCTCCGCCACCGCCTGCTGCCCGCCCCCCCCTCCGCCTCCGCGCCGCCTCCGCCGCTTTTCACCCCTTTCGCCGCTTTCCGCCCCTTTCCGCCGCCTCCGCCCTTACCGCGCCTCCCTCGCCGCCGCCGCATGCGCAGTAGGTCCCAAGCGCGTCTGGCGCGTCTGACGTCTGACGCAGGTGCGCCAGGCGTGCCTGCGTCAGCGCACCGTCAGACGTCAGACGCGCCAGACGCGCTTGGGACCTACTGCGCATGCGCGGCGGCGGCGAGGGAGGCGGCGGTAAGTGGCGGAGGCGGCGGAAAGGGGCGAAAAGCGGCGGAAAGGGGTGAAAAGCGGCGGAGGCGGCGGTAAGCGGCGGAGGGCGGGGGCGGGGGGCGGGCGGTGGCGGAGGCAGAGGAGGCGGAGGAGGAGGCGGGACCGAGGAGGAGGCGGCCGAGGAGGAGGTCGCCTCCCCCCCCTCTTCGCTCCATAAGACGCAGCTGATTTTTCCTCCTACTTTGGGAGGAAAAAAACTGCGTCTTATGGTGCGAAAAATACGGTATATATACTCAAATACATATATACACATATACATATATATATATATATATATATATATATACATACATACACATACACAAAACACATATGCACAGACTGGGCCACAGCAACGTGTGGTAGGGGATGGCTAGTAAATAAGTAAAAGCATATTATATAATTGGGAACCTGTTTATACTATTAAGAATGATTGGGAAAGCACTGGAAAACTACAGTAGTTTACTATACCCTGGGATATCATATACTTGTGTGTGTGCCTTTAAGTCCCTTGTCAACATAAGGATTTCATTAGGTGTTCTAGAGCAGGGGTGCTCACACTTTTTCAGCATGCGAGCTACTTATAAAACAACCAAGTCAAAATGATCTACCTACCCACTACAAAATGTGAAACATATAACACAATATCTGCTTTGAACTGGGTTTTCTGAGTCCACACTGCCATATAATCTGATTCAAAGCAGATAACATGGGATTTTATTCAACTGTGTGGAAAGGACCTCAGATTACCCAGGGCCCTTCCACACATCCTATTTTACAGTTGATCTACCAGGATGCCCTAAGCGATCTACCAGTAGATCACGATCTACCTAATGAGCACCCTGGTTCTAGAGGTAGTTTGGCAGTTCTTCCTCTGGAATAAATCGTCATGAAAAAATAATTGTCTTCTGTTTATATTTGTCAAGAGATAATTTCTGGGATATTTTGTATTCTAATTGAACTCCCTAAAATATCTTCAGGCAAGTTATACTACCACAGACAACACTTTGGTCATTTTTTTCCTGTAAAAAAATCAAGTGAAACAATGTGTCCCTTATAATACAAAATAGTATATAAGACCTTATTTCCAGATTCTGAGGCTTTGATCTTGAGGTTTAAGATCAACATTTATCAATGGCTTGAGCCCACACTTTTTGTTTCGGTTTTATACCACAGCCTATTATAAGATGCTTAGGACTTCAGAGAAAGATCTTACACTGGACTAATTTGGCCAACAATATGAAGGTATAAACTGTATTTAATAGATATAGAAAATAAGATTAATCACAGATTGAATGCGATGATAAACTATAATTAACTACAAAAGAAAACAAAAGTTTCTTAGCAATCACATCAGAGGAGGAAAAGGAAAGTTGAGGACATGAATCTCAGTCTTGCACATTTAATAAGAGCATATAGTTTAATGTTTCATCTAAAGACCTAATCAGATGGGGGTAAATTTAGCATCCTACGACACTTCCACCCTATCTTGGGAATAGAGCCCCAGGCCAGACGTCACATGGGGTTGTGTGACTTCCAGCAGTGGCCTTGCCCCCAAGTAGGGTAAAAGCAGAGTTGGCGGCTTCCCCCACATCATAGGGGCCTTCCCGTGTTATGCTGGCTCCAATGGAACCAGCACAGGGCTTCGCTGGGAGGGTGACACTTCCCACATGTGATGTTGGAAGCATTGCTGCAAGAGAGTAGCATGCAAGGAGACAGATTTGCCTGGGTGGCGCCTCTGTTTGGCGGTGAAGAGGAATACTTTGCCTGGCCTTTCTGATGAGGTTCTAAGCCAAGTCTCTATAGTTCCCTTGCTTGGCAACATTAACCCAGTTTCCTGAAGGCTCATGCTGATTTACGGAAGCGTTACATATGGCCCAAAGCTTTTGAGGTTATCCAGAAGGTTTAAAAGCAACATGCACTGAAGTGCTCACTGCTCAAATGATGAGTGACTCCAGCTCTAAAGTTGACTGGCATAATTGAGTTAATAGAACTTAATCTTCTATCTCTATCTTGGTTTTGGAAGATGTAGGACCTTCACCAGTCCTCATTTCTGTAAAATGTTTGTCTGGAGTGTGCCTTGTGCTTTCATAATAGGCTTTTGTCTCTCAGATTTTACTGCATATTTAGCTGATGTACCATTGCTTCATTTAATACGAATTGGAATGCCACTTGAATTTGTGGAAATCATAAATCACATATTTTTTAGGTTAGTGAACAGCATTTTTGAAATGTCAGTGCACAAACTGATGCCTTCTTGTAAAACTTAATGCGTCATGGAACATATTGTGTCTTTGAACTCTACTGGGCAGTTGGCTTGCACTGTTGGAAGCAGCCCATAATATAATACATTTTGGAGAAGAATGTTTTGATGGTTCCCGATTACAGGTGTAGTACTGTTCAAACAGACTTGTAATCTCCTCAGGTGAACTTACTTTAAATAGATACCCTTGGGATATGTGTGGACGTGAAAAAGACATGAATCTAAAATGTACAAAAGCATTGAAATTTAAGCATTCAGTTTAAAACAAAAAATATAAATTTCAAAGTACATTGACACTTCCATTCTGCTGATGAAACCCATAAAATCACAACATATGAAATGAATGCATAGTGTAAAGACGACTAAACATGAGTGGATTGATGCAAACTACAGGCAGGCATCTACTCACTTCAACAGAATTAGGAAAGGAGTTGGGCCATTCAGTTTTCAGATTTGATCCCAGTGTTGTTACTAAATCTAGGCAATGAAGCAATCAACTATTCATGGATATTAAGAGAAATAAATGATCAGAACATAATTTGCTTCTCAACAAAACTCTGTTGTTGCCTGGGTGATTCTATAATTAAATTATGAATAGTGTGGTTATTTTGCATGTATCTGAGGAAGCTTATGTTTATATAATATCAGGACATTATATTTATTTATTATTTATTTATTATTTACACTTGTCAGTCGCCACTCCCAATGTGGCTCGGGGCAACTTACAGAAGTGAAATCACACAATAAAAACACAATAAAACACAGTAAAACAGATGTTAACTAGATAAAATACAACTCAACATGAGTTGTATACAACAATGGAGGAGCAAGTATCCGGGGAGTATATGGGGTCATATGATCTCAGTAATTGATACCGTGTACATCTATATCTAGTAATTATTTAAAATTATAGTTGTGAATATAGTTATTTTCTCCAGGAAGAATACTCTGAAATTAGATTTACCAAAAAAAAAAAAGGTTTGCTAAGATAGAAATAAACTCAGGGAGAAAAAAAGGCAAATATGTGAAAGAATAACTAAGCAAATATGGACTTTACATAGCATGTATTATTCAGTGATATATTTAATACATATTTCCATACTAGGCACTTGTACAAAATAGTATGCATATTTTATCAAATATAAAACTGGACTGTTATATTAAAATGCAATAAAATATATAATAAAATACTGCACAAGATATTCTGGTAATTTACTATTTGTAATATTCCTTACATTGACTTCTTTCTTAGAGAAAGCTGATAAACACATGATATATTACCTTATTACAATGTTCTGCAAGCGTATTCATCTGGGAAGCATTAGTGCCATATATTATTACACATCTAAACATAGCTCAAGATTAAACAGTTAAAGCAATTTATATAGCTTTATTCAATGATCTATGCTTCTAATTTGCCCTTGTTTCTTTCATATTACAGTGTTTTCACAATACTGAAAGAACTGTTAATCTTTGAGCATACTTTGTGTCTTCAAATTGACTGGCACATGTACAGGCATCCTGCCCCAGGTGTTGTTTTTATACAAAACACCGTCATAAGTGAATGCTTTTTTTAGATGGCTAATGAACCATTACATTCATGCAACTTGAATGCTGGAGAAAATAAAATCTGAATGCAACATCAAAATGACATTATCTGGATAGCCTTTTTATAAAAGGAGAAGAGGAAGAAATAGGATGACTGAATAGTGGCACTTGCCAAGAACTTAATTCAGAATCATACTGTAACATGTTTGTATTTGGAATCACTCATTTAATGATGTTACAGGGGGAATGAAAGCAAAAAAAAAACCCCTATCAGGATGATGGTAAAGAACTAAAGCAGAGTTCTACTATCACCGTGGTTCTCAACCTATGGGTCAACAGGTGTTTTGGCCTACAACTCCCAGAAATCCCAGTCAGTTTACCAGATGTTAGGATTTCTGGGAGGTAAAGGCCTAAATACCTGGGGACCCACAGGTTGAGAACCACTGTACTATCAGGAAAGGTGATAGCAGTTGGTTTATTGACCTAAGATCCAGATTTCCCTAGCCAAAGTCTTTCCAGATGTTTTGACCTAGAACTTCCTATAGACCCCCCAGTATGCCCAAAAGGAAGTTGCAAGCCAAACCTGGAGGTAACACGGTTGCAGAAACCTGCCCTAAGTTAACCATTAAACCAATCGCTCTTAACCTGAAACAATTTGCTTTGATGAAGTTGATATAAGTGTACAAGTATGGTTTGGTATTCACACAAATTACAGTATGCAAAATCAAATAAATTATTTTCATAGCTGTTTGCTGGTGTTCGTTGTTATAATGTGTGTGGTTTTTTTTTTTAAAAAAGAGTAACTATAAAGGTAAGATGTGATTTCTATTTGGTCTTGGTACACATATTGATGGATTAAAGCCTAACAATTTTTTATAGCAGAAGCATTTGTTCATCACTGTCTTTACCAGTGGCTGGATCTGCAAGATTGGTAGAAATATACTATGGTTGAAGAAAGAGAGGGAGAGAGGGGAAAATATAATTGACACCAGTGTAAATTAGCATAATAATAATAATAATAATAACTTTATTTCTTGTGAGTCGCCCTCCACCGTTGGTGCTCCGGGCGACTTACATCATTTAAAACATACAGGTACATCAATTAAAAACACAGGTACAAAGAACCATAAAAGGCCCAGTCTCCAAGGTTATCTAGTCAATCCCCAAACGCCTGGCAGAAAAGCCAAGTTTTCAAGTCGGACAGGAATCTGGCTGGGGCCGATGTGGCCCTGAGAGCAGGCGGAAGTGTGTTCCAGATCACAGGGGCCACCACAGAGAAGGCTCTCCGCCGGGTCTTTGTCAGCCGGGCCTCTCTCACCCCTGAGATAGCTATACAGCCACCATTTATTGCACGCGCTGGTCTTTCACTGCGTTGATCTATCAGCCGATCGCTCAGATAGGCTGGTCCGGTTCTTTGCCGTGCTTTAAAGGTTAGCGCCATGAGTTTATAGATCACTCTGAACTCTGTAGGCAGCCAATGAAGAACTTTTTAGGATTGGTGAGATATGGTTCCTAGCCGATGCCCGGAAATGAGTCTGGCCGCTGCATTCTGAACAAGTCTCAACCTCCGAGTCGAGGACAGCGGTAGACCCGCATACAGGGCATTACAATAGTCAAGTCGAGAGACCACGGTGGCATGTATCACAGTCTTCAACGCCTCTGATGGTAGGTAGGGGGCCAGCCGTCGGGCCCTAGGAAGATGAAAGAAGGCGCCCTTGGCTGCAGCCTGGATCTGGGCTTCCATCGTCAGTCTCTCGTCCAGAATCACTCCCAGGCTCTTCACCGCCGGAACCGAGGACAGGGGCTCGCCTTCGAAGAATGGTAGTGGTGAGTGAGGGTCGGGTCGGCCAGGCCAGAGGATCTCTGTTTTTGCCAGATTGATTTTTATCCTGTGTGCTCTGAGCCAGCTTGTCACCGCCCTCAGCCCCTGACTGAAGCTTTCAGGCACCGACGACATCCCTGGGTCGAGCTTCAGCAGCAGCTGTGTGTCGTCAGCGTATTGGTAGCAGCTGAAACCATGGCTCCTAGCGATACTGGCCAGGGGCTGGACATAGATGTTAAAGAGGGTGGGGGACAAGATGGCACCTTGA
Organism: Anolis apletophallus; assembly: GCA_030556195.1. Classification (NCBI taxonomy): domain Eukaryota; kingdom Metazoa; phylum Chordata; class Lepidosauria; order Squamata; family Anolidae; genus Anolis; species Anolis apletophallus. Next base: position 78,865,756 of record JARBWK010000012.1, on the reverse strand, counting down.
GGGACCCCGCACTCCAGCCCGCATTTCCTGGAGACCTGGCCCTGCCACTCGACCCGCTGCGAGCGGCCCCGCAGGAACGATCCTAGCCAAGTCAGAGCCTTATCTTGGATCCCGGAAGCAACCAAGCGGCGGAGTAATAGATCATGGTCGACGGTGTCGAAGGCCGCGGTTAGATCTAAGAGGACCAGGACTGCCGAGCCCCCTCCGTCCAGCTGGCGGCGGATGTCGTCTGTAATCGCTACCAGGACGGATGCCATTAATATTTGTTGAATTACTCAGGATTTATGCTTGTAACAGTTGAAATATCACATGTTGATTTGTGTCTATAATATAATAAAATATGTTAAAAAAATAAAAATGGTTCATTACTATCCACTAAAAATGCAGAAATGTAGATTGTGAGATTATGTGAGCATTAAAAGGCTGTCTTGCAGTGAGTCAGACTCATCTAACAGAGTCCTATCCAATTTTTATTAATGAAATCTGACAGAGTGATTTCGGCATATGACTAATGTCTAATGAATAATGGTTGTGGTGGTGAATAATGAATGTAATGTCCTCACTTACAGAATGGACTCAATGCCCTCCATCTTGCTGCAAAAGAAGGCCATGTGGGTCTGGTTCAGGAATTGCTGGAAAGAGGATCTGCTGTGGATTCTGCCACCAAGGTAAATACAACCATTCTTTTAATAGAGAATAGGACTAAACTAGAAATAGTGGATGTCCATATGTACCAGCCTCCAGTGTACACCAAAGTACTCATAGATACAATGTACAGCCTGTTTATATTTCTTTATTTTTAAAGACCAATTGTTCCCTTTTACCATGTTCTGGTTCCTCTGACCTGTTTTAGGTCTAAGAAAAAGGTATTTTTTGAAAAAGCAAAATTGTACAGACCCAAAACATTTCAGATGCACCTGAAAATGCATTACTTTCCCCTAAACATCATTAAAAAAAACCTTTTAAAGTAAAACATACCATATAAACATCTTAGTCTAGAATTTTTTTGTCAAAAATTGCTCCTAAAAACTGGTTGGACTTATCTATGGGTCTGTACCTTAATCCTTTTAAAAAAAATCCCTTTCTATGAGTACAAGAAAAAGCTTAGTGCATACTGGAAGGACCTAAAAGAAGTGTCGACCTCTGTACTCTCTCCATCATGGTACTGCTTCTGGCCCTTTTTAATGCAAGGTTGTGAGTATTTGTCGGCATCTAGCAATCTCTCTAGAAATCTCTAGAGAGTTTGTCTCTATGGTCTAATGCAGGCAGAAGTTGGCCATTGAGAACCTAGAGGTCCCTAATGAGAAAGTCCCCCTTTGGAGGGAGATGGGCAAGGTATAAATGTAGGAAATAAATAAATAAATAATCAAGTCATCAAATAATTGTATCTGAAAAAGTCAAATTTGCAAATATAGATGGCTGATTAGGTAAAGGTAAAGGTTTCCCTTGACATTAAGATAGTCATATCCAGCTCTGGGGGGGGGGGGTGTGATGCTGATCTCAATTTCTAAGACGAAGAGCTGGCGTTGTCCATAGACACCTCCAAGCTCATGTGGGCAGCATGACTGCCTGGAGCGCTGTTCGTTATTGATCAACTCACATTTACATGTTTTCAAACTGCTAGGTTGGCAGAAGCTAGGCCTAATAGCGGGAGCTCACCCTGCTCGCCAGATTTGAACCACCAACCTTGCAGTCAGCAAATTCAGCAGCGCAGCAGTTTAATCCACTTTGTCACCAGGGGGCTGATTACAATATGAGTAATTGTTAGTATTACATTGCTTTGAACCACCACTGCGCGGTAAATTATCATCAATGCATCTGTATTTTTATCTTTACAAAACAGAAAGGCAATACTGCGCTGCACATTGCATCCTTGGCAGGACAAGGTGAAGTGGTCAAAGTTCTAGTTAAGGAAGGAGCCAATATTAATGCACAATCTCAGGTATGTAGGCAATTTATTCTTTTTTGAAGTTCAATGTTGTATTATTTGTTGTGTGTTGGCAAGGTTAATTAGTCAAAGATACAAACAAATATAGATACGGACAGAATGAGGTGCCCTATTTATTTATCACAGTGGAAAATATTAAAAAGATACTGATAGCTGGTGTATGTTGAGGAAAGTTATCTGCTTTTCCATTTGGGTTCAAAACAGTAGTTTCTTTAATGACAGCCCAGCTAGATCAGGGGTTGGGAACCTTTTTGACTCAAGAGAGCCATGAAAGCAAAATATTTGGAAATTTATTTCAGTGAGAGCCATTCTATCTATCTATCTATCTATCTATCTATCTATCTATATATATAGACTGAATTCAACTATATGTGAGTATATACTGTACGTACATACTCAACTTATCACAAAATACAGAGTTAGGGATATACTCGCTGTTTAAGAAGACTCGGCTTTCAGCACCTTTGTAGTTTACTGACTCCCTTGGGTTCAGCACCATGGCCATGTCTCGAAGCAGGGGCTGCCACCAGTGCATTCTCGCCATCTTGGATGGAGGGTGGGAGAGTCTATGCATGGCCCAGGCCAGGTGCAGCGTGCAGGCGAGGAAGGAAGGAGGGTGGGAGGTGCTGGCAAGGCTCACCACCAGCAGCAGCCCACTTGGAGGCTTCTAAGAAGGGCTGAGGGGGCTGAGCCGCCTTCGCCCTCTTTCGCCTCAAATTCTGTGCATACAGCTCAGCTGGAGGCGGGGCCAACTGAGCTGCGAGCACAGAATTTGAGGCGATGGAGGGTGAAGGCGGCACATGCAGCTGAGAGCCGGCATGTGAGCCAGATGCAATTGTCAAAAGAGCCACATCTGGCTCCCGACCCCTGAGCTAGAGGGTCAGCATTTGAGCTGAGAATTTCTGGCACTGAAGTTAACTAACTTTAATTGTTACGTGTTTTCAAATTGTTTGCAATATATGGCAACCCTAAATTCTGTCATATTTTTTAGTTGTTTTCCAATTTGTGGCAACCCTAAGGTGAACCTACTGTGAACTTTTCTTGTCCAGACTTGTTCCGAGGGAGTTTGCTTTTGTCTTCCTGTAGGTCTGAGAGAATGTGATTCACCCAAGGTTAGCTAGTAGATTGGAGCTCCTGGTGGCACAGTGAGTTCAACGCTTGTGCCGGCTGGACCGGTCAGCAGTTCAAATCTGGGGAGAGTGGGTTGAGCGCCCCCTGTCAGCTCCAGCTCCCCATGCAGTACATGAGAGAAGCCTCCCACAAGGATGGTAAAACATAAAATATTTGGGCATCCCCTGTGCATCATCCTTGCAGATGGCCAATTCTCTCAAACCAGAAGTGAGTGATGATTTGAACCCTGGTCTCTAGAGTCATAGTCCAATATTCAAACTACTCTGTTACAGTTGTTTTCTTCTTTTCTTTTATATCAGTCTTATTCCTGAACTTCAACTTTTTTCGCTTTCTCAAATCATCATCATCTAAAAGATTTACATCATTCAAAATTACAAGAAATATTATTAAATTATCAATAAAAGCATAATTATTAAAAATTAGAACCACAATGGCATCACATTAAAGGGCCTTTTACCTGAGCTGTCAGCCTGCCTAAAACAAAGAGTTTTTCGCTGTCTACAACAAAAGGGTAACAAGAGAGTTTGAAAGCCAGGGAGCAACCACTGAGAAGGCCCTAACCTATATTAACACCAGATGTAACTCTGACAATGCAGTACTCAAGTCTTGTTTATTTTCAAATATACAGAGCTTGATTCCTGTATATTAATAAATCATTACAGTGTACAGTTGATCTTTTGTGGGTGAGAAAGTTTGTCTCTTCATCAGTGATTGTCAAACTACAGATGTGCATGCTGCAATGATTTATTTCTTGTAATTATTTGGATAAAGAGCAACATTTCTTTATAGCATTGGAAACTGATTTTGAAACTTGAGGGCAACTATGGATACAAAGATGTGCAATGAATTGTATGACCTTGATGCACAATTTGTCAGAATGTCCTTATGCCAACTTTGCCAGGATAGTGGTAATATTTATAGGGATTGCTCAGGGAAATTTCTGAATAGGCTACATGCTAGGCCTTTTATTTTGTAAAAGGAAAGAGTAGCCCCAAATCGGTTAAAGCTTTCATCAGGATCAGAGTGTCAGATTTATGAACATAAGGTATAACTACAAAGCAGCATCTGGAAAAGTGCTCTCTCCCTCCCTCCCTCTCTTTTACATGGATGGAAGTGCTGCAGTATCTCAGTCAGTACTCTTTGAACTATTTTGGTAGCTGCTGACTCACACCAGCAAACAGAAGAGGCTTCAGAAAGAGAAACAGTAGAAAGAAATTTACAAATCATAAGAAGGCATCTCTAGCATGATGAATTCCCCCCCACTAAGTTTAATAAACCTATGGGAGTTTGTAGTATTAAAGACCCTCAGGCCACAGGGGAATGTCAGTCTTTACAAGCATACAGAGTCCTCTGTTCATAATGGTTGAGTAAGGCATGCAGTTTCAAAGTGATATAGATTAACCTTTGTGTACTAGGATGCAACACTTGATTGACCTAGGGTCACCTTGTACTATAGAATCTGCACAGAATTGCATCTACAATAGAGGTATTATGTGTAATTATATGTGATCTGGGCAATATTCCTAAATTTCATCTACTTGTCAATTTATTGTTAAATTTACTGATGCTGTACAATGTTTTAAATGTTTTTATTGTGATTTGAAATTTTATGGTATTTATGTTGTTAGAATCTTCTGATGCCTATGTCAGGCCGCTCTGAGTCCCCTTTGTGGGGAGAAGGGCAGGATAGAAATATATGTAATAATAAATAATTAAATTGCAGCACATTTAAAAAATAATGACAGATATTATGATTGCTTGGTTTGAGCATGCTTCCCCCCCCCCCCCCCGAAATGCAATATGTTGGGGTGTTTTAAATGCTTCGTGCTGATTGTAGGTGAATTGTGACACAGAGAAGCTCAAATTAAGTTGTCTATAGATTGGCTTCATTGAGGATGTACACTGGAATTCTCATCCAGGTCAGGAAATATAAGAAGTATAAATGAAAACATAACCCTCGCAGCATTCAAATTCTCACTGGAGTAAAATTTAAATGTATTTGGAGATTTAAAAACAATTACAGTGCATCCAGGTCACTGTGTTGATGTGAATACACTTTTTTTAACAGTTGTAGAGAATCATGTAATCCCATTGGAGTATCTGTGTGTGGAGGTTACTGTCATGCCTTCCGTATGGCTCTCCTTAGTTCACGCTCTAATCATTCCCTTCTATTCACACATATATTTATTTGTAGTACCCTTAGATACATACTACACATACATACCACTCTCATGCTGACACAAGATGAAGATACAATGCAAAAACTGACCTTTGATTCTTTTTTTTTTTTTTTTGAATAGTTTTTATTGAATTGTTTTTTATCATATTTTAAGACAAGGGGTGGGTTGGGGCAGGGGGGAGTGGGGATGGGAAGAAAGATACAACAAATACACAGTGTACACATATATTCTGTCTTCCAGTTCGGGTCTTCGTAGACTTCACTCCCTTGATACTTTAACTATTACCTCGTGTGTTAATTCACCTAGGAGTTCAGTTTTTCCAAATACAACCGCACGGGTTGCCAATCAGCCTTAGCCTTTTCACTCCTATCATATGTCTTGCTATACAGTTCATCGGATTCCATCAGCTCCCTTAGTTTATTGCACCACTCTTCCATTTGTGGTGGTTCCTCATTTTTCCATTTTTTAGCAAATACAAGCCTAGCCGCTGCTGTTATAAAATAAAATAGTTTGACCTTATTTAAATCCCACCCTTCCTCCATAAGATTTAACAAATAAATTTCGGCTTTTAAATCAAACTTGTCTTGCAGGATTTTTTTGAGTATGTCTATGTATCTCCTTCCAAAACCGTTGTGCTTTACTGCACGACCACCAGCAATGGATATAAGTTCCCACATGGGATTTACATCGCCAGCAGGTACTATTGGCCTTTGGATAGAACTTGGCTATTTTCCATGGGGTCATGTGCCACCTAAAAAACATTTTATACCAGTTCTCCGCTGGTGCCGTTGATCCCAAAATCCTATTGGTCCTCCTCCATGCCTTTTCCCAATCTTGCAGCAAGATGCTATGTCCCACATCTTGTGCCCATTCTATCATTACATTTTTAATCAGCTCCGCTTCTGTGTCCAACTCCAATAGTTTACTATATATACTTTTTATATATTTTTTCTTTTGTTTGAGTACCCTGTCCCACATGTTCTCCTCACAGTTAAAATCTTTTTTGCAGTCCTCTCTGAAGTAATCCTTCAGCTGGATATATTGGTACCAGGATATCTCAACTCCCGTTGTTCTTAAATCTTCCATGTCTTTCAGTTCCCACTTTGAGTTATGTTTTCGAATCAGTGATTTATAAGTATACCACTTTGCCATGGGTATCTCTCTTTTATGTTGCGCTTCCATAGGGGAGATCCATAATGGGGTCTTTTTATATAATTGCTCTTTGTATTTATTCCATACTTTGAGTATGGCTGCTCTAATATGATGGTTATTAAATGCCTTTTCAATTTTCGATTTCCCGTACCACATGTACGCATGCCATCCCCTGTTGGTATTGAATCCCTCTAGGTTGAGTAGTCTTGTTTTTTGGAGTAGGGCCCAGTCCTTTGCCCAACTAAGGGCAGCAGCCTCATAATATAACTGGAGGTTCGGTAGAGCTAATCCCCCCCTCTCCCTTTTGTCCGTCAGAGTTTGATATTTAATCCTGGGCTTCCTCCCCTCCCAAATAAATTTTGTAATGTCTGTCTTCCATGTCTTAAAATCATAAGCCGTCCTCAAAATGGGTATTGATTGAAATAAAAAGATCATTCTCGGAAGCACATCCATCTTTATAACCGCTATCCTTCCTAGCAGGTTAAGATTCAAAAATCTCCAGCTCTCTAATTTTTTCTTGATGTGCTTCCATGTTTGTCCATAATTATTTTTTAGAAGTTGATTATTCTTCATCGTCAATACTATGCCCAAATATTTTACTTGCTTTGCAATCTGAATCCTGGAAATGTCCTGCAGGGAGTCCACCCTTTCTTTTTTAAGATTTTTGGTTAATATTTTGGATTTGGCATAATTTATTTTTAGTCCTGCCACATGCCCATACGTTTGAATTTTATCAATCCACTTTTGTAGTCTTTCCACCGGCTCCTCTATTATACATACAACATCATCTGCGTATGCTTGGATTTTATACTCTTCATTCTGTAGTTTCAGACCCTTCAATTCTTTGTCTGCCCTGATATCATCCAGCAGCACCTCCAGCATCATGATGAAAAGTAACGGCGACATAGGACAGCCTTGTCTCGTTCCTCTCTGAATCTTTATTTGACTAGACCTATTACCGTTGACAATAATGCATGCCGTCTGTTCCTGGTATATAGCGTTTATCGCATTGATGAAGGTGTAGCCCATATCCTTTTCCGTCAAAACTTGAAATAAAAAGTTCCAATTTGCAAGATCAAAGGCCTTTTCTGCGTCTAAAAATAAAAAGCCCACTTCCTTCTGTATCTTTAAATCGTAATACTCAATAGCATTAACGATAGTTCTAATATTATCCCTCATCATCCTCTGAGGTAAAAACCCCGCTTGGTCTTCTTTTATCGTCTCATTCAAATAAATTTTTAATCTATTCGCCAAAATCATAGTAAACAATTTATAATCGTTATTTAACAACGATATAGGGCGATAATTTTTAACATTACTTGGGTCTGATCCTGTCTTGTGTATAAGTGTAATATTGGCCTGTTTCCAAGTTTCTGGTATAGTACCCTGTTGCATTGCTTTATTCATGATTACTAATAGTTGGGGTATTAATTCAGCTTCCAATGCTTTGTAGTACCTGGCTGTTAAGCCGTCCGGTCCTGGGGCTTTATTATTTGGGAGGTTTTTAATGGCTTCTTTTATTTCGCTCTCTTTAATGGGGGCATTCAATAATTCTCTGTGTTCCTCCAAGATCTTTTCCATTTTTTGTGTCCCTATGTATGCCGCGATGTCCTCTTGGGCAATCTCTTCTCTTTTATATAAGGTTTCAAAGAAGTCAAAAACTGACCTTTGATTCTTGTTGCCCACTGACTTCCATCAATACCACAGAGGGACATATTTTCCTTTCAAAACAACTGAGCAGTTGGAATACTCATGAATAAACCCTTCCTAACACTGCATGAATTGTTAGAGAAGGCCCATTTTAGTGCTCTCTAGCCAGAGTATTTGTATTTTAGAGCTATGGAAGTCGAAAACTTCCATCCTGTACTAATTTCATTATTCCCTGCATTTATGGAAATTTTTTTTCAGTTGAAGGCTGGTGCTGATAGAATGATGTTGGCAAAAGCACTATCTTTTTGCAAAAGTATGTGCTCTGTGTTTTACTGTGCCTTCAAGTTGTTTCCAACATATGGCAACCCCAAGGCAAACCTATGACAGTTTCCTTGGCAAGCTTCATTCAGAAGGGATTTTCTTTTGCCTTCCTCTCAGGCTGAGAGGATGCAACTTGCTTAGTGTCATTTTAATGGTACCGCATTAATATATCTACCATCATAGCAAATGCCTTAAAAGACTAGCTAAATTTGTGTACTTTTTGCAAGTGGTCTTGCTTATTTTGCTTTTTTGAGTCACTTGTGTGGTATAAATAACACATACCTTTTTTCTTTGTAGCTTACTAGGATAGTACGCAAACTTGTTATGTTTCTCTGGATTGCAATAAATCAATTAGCCTGGGTTCATGCTAGCTGTTTCTTAATATAACTTTAACATTTCTTGTCTGATGCACATTGTTGCATTATTGCATTTTATTATATGGCTATTACCAGTTACTACAAATTTGTTTAAATTTATTGCTACACTTTTGGGTATGCAACAAGCAATAATATTGCGTAATAGGATGAGTATCTTTATGAACTGAAATATCAAGGTGCATATTATGCAAAAGAATCAGGAAACAAAAGAAAGGAGAACAATGAAACCAAACTGAGCAGCATGAGCTCAACAATTCCCGTTACTTTAGCTTCCAACAAAGACATTTTCTGATTCACTTTTACTAATTTTGATAGAAAGAAAAATGGTAATATCTGTGGGGAAATCCAAAGAAACAAAGAGAAATTGAATGTCAGTGAGCTGAGAACAAGGTGATTCTAACCTTTGCTTCTGAGCCACATTTAAAAATTGGCAAGTACTCAACTCAGTCCCATTTCCCTGGTTTCACCCAAATCAGTACCCAGCATGATCAATGGTCAGGGATTGTGGCAGTTGAAATCAGTGCCATCTGAAAGGTCCTCGCCTTGGTAGATTGGGTTTGCTTAGATCAGAAGATGCAGTGTCATATTTATAATATTAAAATATTGTAATTCGACTTTGGTATGCATTTTACAAATTTCGGTTTTAGTGGGGAAAGTACCAAAAATAAAATATAATCTTTACAGGGTGCATATGATGATATATTCAAGTTTTTCAGCCAGCTTTTTTGATAGTACTAAATGTTCCAGGCACTGTCTTACACTCAGTGTAAAGGATGTTTGGTTCCTGAATTCTGGTGGAAACAGAATTGAGTCAGAGACTAAAGATCGCCAGGCTCAAGAATTAAATTGCAGGCATCCTAGTGCATTAATGTATTTTCCCCATTAAAATCATATTACAGTTGCATGTAGCAACATTTCAAGATGGTTACAACAAATCCACGCTCTCAGCTATGATTTCCAGGATCTTTTATAAGAATTTTGCCTCCATAAGTTAATTTATATCAATTGAATTAACTGATTTGTACACTAAAACTCAGAGAACTAAATTGACTAAGATTTGTGAAGTTTGATAACAGCTTATCAGTCATGTCTCCTTTAACAATTCAGATAAATCTAGCTGCAGACATTTTATACAACTTGATGATGATGATATCCAGTATAGATACAATGGTGTTGGTTTGATGGAGCTAAACCATGGTTTATTAGACTGAGAGGAAACCTGCACTTTTCCATCTTGCCTTTCCCATTGCTGGTCTTCTCCCACACTTGGATCTGGCATATCTATCATGTTTTGCTTCCCACTGTATCATAACCAGGAAAGAGTCTTAGTACCTGATCACACCCCCTCCCCTGCTATTTCTGACTGTTTTGATGTTTGAGTGAAAACAGAAATTAGTTTAAATTGCATGCAAAGAGAAGTTATAGTATTTCGTGATTTAATGCAATAGAGGGGAGTAACATTGAATGAATACAAGCTACGTAGTTTCTGGTATCAAATGGAAGAGAAGACAATAGTGTGTTGTTCTTTTGCCATTATGTGACCAAGATTGGATGCACTTTTAAAGCTGTGCTGTAAGTAAAGCCAAAAGAACTCTTTTCGGAAGCAGATTTTTGGAGTCTGTTTGAAGTGATTTATAATATCCCATACCTTTAAGGACAGAGTCTTTGAAGGTCGAGAAGAGGAGATAAAGCCAGCTGACTTATGATCACTTTATCTCAATTTCCTGATAGGTTTGCCAGCAACTCTGATACCCTGCCTGGCAATGATTTCCCCATCACATGTGGGGTGCATCGCCCAAGCAGGGCAGAAGTGTGCAGACTCCATTGGAGCCAGAACAACATGGGGACCTTCCTGTGTTGATGAGGAAGCATCCTAGGATGCTTCCATGCCGGTTAGGGGGCAGGGCCTCCACTAGAAGTTGAGGAATGTCATGTGATGGGCTGCATGCTCATCCATCCCTCAACTGGCTGGCAAGTGTCCTAGACCTCTTAAATTTATAAGTGTCATGTGGTCCTTACTGTGTAGAAATATTAAATTTCACTTGATTAATATTTCCAATCTTCTTGCAGTTTTCTTCCTGCAGTTTTCATAACTACATGCACACTTTGACAAAAGCCCTATTCAGACAAAAGATAGAAAGGAATAAGTTTCATGTAATGCATTATACTTGTTGCAGCAAAGCTATCATGAACATACATTTCCAAAGTAGAGTAACAGTACCATGGAAATTATTGGTGCATTTTTAAAGTTTTCTTGCTTTTTTAAACTGCTCCCCCTGAAAAGTAAAACGCAACAAACAATGCAGCAGAGTAGTTTCTAAACATTGTAATATGTAACAGTGAAAAAAATATAATAGAAATAAATCTGTTTAGGAATTAATAAAAATATTAATATGTCAACGAGTAGGTTCATTGTCATTTCTGCTATTAAAAAATCAATGTTCTGAATTGTGTGGAGTTCCTCTAGATGTTATGTTAAAGCTGGTTCAGGGAGCTGTTTAGTCAGCAGCAAGGATAGCTTCAAGTGACCATCTTATTCCAGCAGTGACCAGAGTTAATTTGAAGCTCAGGACCGTACCTTCCAGGTTCCATACAACCCATATGAGAGCTTCAAACATTGAAGCTCTGTGTCCTTTCCCGGACCTCTTGCTAAATGAATTCTTGGCATGAATGAGCTAGTCCGTAGGGCTCCATGATGCTCTTAGAGATGGCCTGTCTCAATCTTCTAAGTGACATATGAGATTGAATCAGGAGTGTTAAGCATGACTAAATCATCTTGTCTTCTCTCAGGGGTATCGAGAATCGTTGGTTTGGTGGTGGCATTTGATCACAGTGCCTCGCCTGTAGGTTGTTTGGTGTCCAAATCATTACTAGTTCCTTGAGATATGACATCATGTGCAGAACAAGCCCTTTTTTCAGAAAGTGGCTCTTGATGCCAGGAGCATCAACATACACTCTTTTCTTATGTTCTTATTTAGATACAGACTGCTTACAGAGGATTACCATTAAGTCTACAAAATGGAATTTCTTTTACAAATAGAGTTCCTTATAAAATCAAATCAGAGTGTCTGACAGTAGTTAAATTTTTTTGTTGCTGTTCTTTTTCCCTACAATAAAATATGAACTAGAATCTGAAAACAAGGAGTCAAAAATAACTAAGTGGGCAAAAGTCTCATAATGAAGAACGTGAACTGCTTTTATTAAGTGGGCATTACGTCCTCAACTCACCCTCATATAGAGAGCAAGAGAGAATTTTGTCTGGTGAGATAAAATCCTCTTATGAGGCATTTATTTATAGTACAGCTGAGAATAATGCTTTTGGGCATGCTGCAGAATAAAAGTTCAGAATCCTGTTCATCTTTGCCCATTCATTATGTCATTGAATCTTAAGAGCAGAAGTCGTAATAGAAATATTTTTGTTGATTTACAACTTAGGTCTAAATTAATTTATTCTAAGTATTTTTATTACCAGCTCTCCTTCTAACAGCTAAATGTAAACAGTTCATAATTTTGCACACATAATTTGCTTCCTTGTAATTTCTATATTTTTAAAGGAAGAGAAAATGATTTTTTTTCAGATGTGAAGAGATATAAAGGTAGTATAGGTTGATGAATTTAGTAGACAACATTCTGATAACAAGTAGGGAGTGGGATAAATTTATGTAATCAAAATGTCTATTCAGAGAAAGATACTTCCCCAAAATTCTATTCAGGGTAATAGAATTAGCTGACTCTATACCATAGTAGCTATGCTTCATAATGTTGAGTATATGGATATTTTGGGCTAAAATGCTGCTGTTGTAATGATAGACATTGGGGTTTGAAAATCCTTAAATGTGTGGTCCCACATGCCATTTGATGAGAGTCAACATGGTGTATGGTTTGAACATTGGCCTATGACATTGGGAGACCAGGTTTTGAATCGCCACTTGTCATGGAATCCAACTGGATGACTTTGAAGAAGTCACACTATTCCAGTCTCAGAAGAAACAAAGGCAAACCCCCTATGAACAAAGTATATACTTAGGTAAAGAAATGTGGGCCATTCTATACATGCAGAAGTTTGAAAGTGCATTTAAACCACATGTTTGGTCGATGATGACCAAGTTGGTAATATGACTCGTTGATTGCTAAAAAGAAAAGAGATGTTGCCAGAAATCTTGACACATTTGTGATTACCATAGTGTAAGCATTTCTATGCAATGCAAATATTAAAACATGAATATTAGACCCATAATGATAGTGAAACAAAAATAAATAAGCATACTTCACCATGCAAATGGCTTTCTGCTCAAGGTCTATTCTTTCAAAGACCATTAGGCCATTTTGAATTCATGTTATGAGCTTTTTAAATAATTGTAATCATATAATTCAAAAGCATAATGTGTATTTTCTGTGCTTATGCAATACAATTAATATCTATTCTAAAGTCAATGAGATGTAACCAGTAAAATAATCTAGATTGTTATCTGTCGCTTAGTTGTTCACAGAGATTGAATTAAACCAAAAAGATGAAAACGTTTTGTATTTGTTTCTATCAAACTAACAGTTTCTTGCACTTGTGATTTTGTCTAAAATTGTAGCAACTTTAATATATTAAATTATGGTAAAATAGTTATATTATATTGCATTGTAAGAATTAAATATCGTGGTCTGTTAGACTGAGAGTTTTATTAAACTCCATGATGATTATGTCCAAGCAAGCTGATTATTTGAATCTAACCATTTCTATTGGAACCTTTTTTTAAACATATTATGATATTCTGTTGATCAGGATATCAACTAAAATTGTTTTGCTGTCATCTCATATTCTGCTAGCCCAAAGGTTTTATGCCCTTTTAAAACCAATCAAATAATAATACAACTTTTGCAGCCCAGTTATTAGCTTGATCAATGGTTTTAAAATTCTACTTACTCTATTTGCAGTTTCTCTTGAGGTCATGGTTTTACAATGCCTAATGGAATGCCTTCAGTTAAATAAAAGTGATACATTAATGGATTTCTTATTTTACTCACCAGTCCTAATAAAAAAATATTGCCAGTTTTACAGTGTCACTTTCATACAAAGAAATTGTAAGAATAATGAATTCTTCTAGTGAATGACAAGTCAACTGAAATGCTGCAAAAAGATTAACAAGGGGAAATTGTGTGAACTTTCTAAATCATTACCAAACAGTATCAGCTTTCATTTTTAAAGACTAAAATGAGAATTTTGCATTCCTCAACATTGTCTATATTGGCTAGGGCTCTTTGAAGTTGCTGGTCAACAGTATCTGGAATGCTGCACAATTATCAAGATATTTTGCACTGCAATTGGTCTTAAGAGGATAAAAGTTAATAGCAATGTATTTTTGCCAAGACAATATTCTTGTCAGTGTCTGTTTCTGATATAGCATTTATGGCATATATTTAATAGTATAGCCTATTCATTAAAACAGTAAAACTCATTTTTCATACAGCATCTTGAATTTTCAGGTGCAACAGTTCTATTTTTTTAGATTCTACTTGTAAACAACACATACAAAAGTTCTGGGGAAAGATGCTATTTTTATGTATATTGTTTACTTGTTGTTTCTCACCGGGGTTCTTTCTTTTGTGTCTCCCCCAGAATGGCTTTACTCCATTATACATGGCAGCTCAAGAGAACCACATTGAAGTAGTGAAATATCTCCTGGAAAATGGAGCCAATCAGAGCACTGCTACTGAGGTACAGTACTTGGATCTTTGGGGGGGAAACCCACACATTTCTAGTTTCTTTTCTCTGAAACGGATTCCTTCACTCTGTTTATTTGCTCCTACTGTATTTGTAACATCTGCCACAGAAATAGAAATGGACAAATGTTTCTACATGGACAGCTTTGTGTATTCCCATAGAGCATTTCCACTTTTAGCAGTGGGGCCATGGAAAGTTGTCCCTTTTCAATCCCTTCATTTGACACCTTCTCTGGTATGGCGTAAACCCACCACAGGGCATTCTACACAGTATGACATTTATTGGAGTTGCACTCAAGCCAAGCTAGTCTTTGTTAACAGCTGTTTTGCCATCCTTTCATTCAGTGGATATTATTTCACTGGATGAAGGTTCCTAAAATAATCTTTTCTGTTGCTGGAATGGATTGAGATCATGTTACCCTTGCAGATTTGCAGGGGTATGAGATTCTTTGTGGTTGCTAAGCAACTGGACAAAAACAGTATTTGTAAAAGAATCACTGGACGTCTTGAAGCTCAGAGTGGTATGTGTGAGTGTGGATGAGAGAGGGAAATGCTGCAATTTTATTTACTGTATCCCCCACTCTATATTACCACAAATACATTAATATGAAACTGTGTGTTCGTCCTGCAACTCCAAGCCCTTTCCAAACTAATTAATTTGTTTTACCTTAGATTAATATGAATTTGAGTATTGTGGTCTTATTATCCTAAGAAAGAATAGCAATTGCGTTAGTCCAAGGCTAGCAGATCATGAAAGGAGATGCCATTTTCAGGTGGATCTAAAAACTTCCCATTACTGAATTCATTTGGAGCAAAACCTCCTCCTATGCCCTGAAGCACTGGTTTATGCAAGGTGCAGAGATCTCAAGCATCTGACATTAAATTCCCAGTGCTAGATAACAATACTGTCAGCAATCCATTATTAGCTCCAGTGGGATTTGCCCTTTATTCTCTTAACAAGCATCCTTCCATTGTTGTTGTTAGATGCCTTCAAGTTGACTTTGATTTATGGCGACCCTATGCTAAGTTTTTCTTGGGGGAAATTATTCAAAAAAGGATTGCTGTTACTTTGTTCTTGGGCTGACTTGCCAGAGGTCATTCTGTGGGGTTTCATGGCAGAACAAAGCTGTGAATTCTGCTTTTAGTCCAATACTCAAACCATCAAATTTATTCCTGACTATTGGTCTATATCCTGATTTCGAAATTGTTTATGTTTGGACAGAGATATCCAAGTTTCCAGGTTGTGGGAGGAGAAAATTTCATTTACTTCATACCTCAGCAGGAATATACAAATTTCCCATTTCTCAAGTTAATGTAGAAATTGGAACACAGTCATCCCTAGACAATGTCACATAATTTTGTCATTTTGTCTCTGAACAAAGAATGCATAGAAATACAGTATACAATATGTACAACTGACAAAGGCAGATACGAAAAAAAGCTTCTATTAGTTGGAAATGCACAAACATTACATCTAAGAAAATCATTTCCAAAAATGTATTCACTGTGCAAAATTGTGAACAAAAAATGACTTTGGAAGGGAAGTTGTACATAAATATTTTTTAAATGGCATATTGATGCAGACAGAAGATGGAATGATTTTAAGATAGGAAAGTGGATTAACGGGGGGGGGGGGGAATAGTTTTATCCATACATACCTGTGCTCAGGATCTCCAGATAAAGTATGGAAGATCAGAAGCAGTGGGAAAGACTAGATTTGTGCTGCCTCACCACCCCACACATTAGTGTGGTGCCTTTAGTTTAGTCTTACAGCTACATTTGCTATTTAGTGGTCACTGACCACAATAAATGGATCGAATACATGGACTGAATTGGACACAATTTTACCTTGTTGAATGGCTTTTTAATGCAATTTTAATATGTATTGGTAATTTTATTGTTGTTTTATGATGTTTAGATTTTAATGTTATCATTGAATTTTTGCTGTCTGTCGGTCTGAGTCCCTTTGCTGAGGTTGAGAAGATCAGGGTACAAACGTTTTAAATGAATAAATAGGTATCTTCTGTCTACACTGCCACACATTCCTTTTTTTCTTTCTCTTTCATCAGGTTATACTTCCTGAGCTTTTAGTTTCAGCTCTGTATTGCAGAGTTATTAAGAAACCTGGGCAATGTGGCTTGCACACACTTAAAGAGATTTTCTGGGTTGTGATTATATATATATACACACACACACAATGATCTGAAGTTTAACTAAAAGTTTGCTGCACCTTCTCTGGGTGCTGCATTCTTTAAAAGGTTTGCTACACCTTAATTATAAATAAATATTAAAATCACGCAATTTCACAGTGTAATGCTGATTTTTGTAATGGGGTCACATTTCTTAATGTAAATTTATTTAGACATTTCTCTCAATGATTGGGTATCCGTTTCCAAAGTTGTCTTTTTCCACTCTGTGTCTAATAAATAATTGTATTTTGAAGCATGTAATTATTATTGAGTTACATCATTTTAGATTCTGGGCTAAATGGGTTCTGTCAATAGAGGAAGGCAGTGTGGTAGCAAAATCCCATTCATTTTTCCTCCTGGAGTAGCTCAGTTGTCATGGTGATCCCAAGATAAGCAACTGGTTGCACAGCTATTTGTTTATTTACTTACTTAACTATATTTATACTCCACCCTTCTCACCCCGAAGGGGACTCAGAGAGGCTTACAGGTAGGCAACAATTCAATATTGCATAAACAGATATACAAATAAAATAAACATATACATTTAAAAACCAAAAAGTTTAAAACATTTTATATTAAAACCAAGTATTAAAACCACACAATCCAAAATCATAGTCCAGAACCATTCTAGTCATAATTGCTGCATTCCACATTAACTTATTGCACTGAAATAAGTGAATAACAGCCATGTATGCATTGTGCAGAGGTTGTAGAAATACTCGTGCAACCAGTCAAGTGACTGGTACTATATCTTTTTTGCAAACTGACTGTCCACTGAAAGTTTATTTATTTATTTATTTATTTAATTTATTTACTCGGCTTTTATGCCGCCACTCCCAAACCGGCTCGGGGCGGCTCACAGCCCGAAGCAGACAATACACAATAAACATATATGCTCTAAAATGCAATACAAAATGCAGGGTAAAATACACGATAAAACATCATTAAGCACATACAGATTAAAATAATTAAGACGGTCTGGCAACACTGGCATGGCTTGAGGAGCTCTTGGTCTATACCTGGAAAGCCAGCCGGAAGAGATGCGTCTTACACACCCGTCTAAACGGGAGTAGGTCATGGATAGCCCGAGTGGCTGGCGGAAGGGCATTCCACAATGTCGGCGCTATGACCGAGAAGGCCCTTCGGCGAGTGGCAGTTCTTTTAGCCACCTTAACAGAGGGAACGGCTAAAAGATTAGAGTCCTCCGAACGAAGTGATCTAGAAGGGTAATATGGGGTGAGACGGTCCCGCAGATACGCTGGCCCCAGGCCGTGTAAGGCCTTAAAGGTAAGAACCAACACTTTGAAGGCAATCCGGTGCTCAATGGGCAGCCAGTGCAGATCCTGCAAAATAGGTGTTATGTGGCATCCTGCTGGGGAGCCAGACAGGAGCCGGGCGGCAGTGTTCTGCACCAGCCTGAGCTTCCGGGTTACCGACAGAGGAATACCAACGTAGAGAGCGTTACAGTAATCTAACCTCGAGATGACCGTGGCTTGGATCACCGTGGCCAGGTCAGACCGGGACAGGTAGGGGGGCCAGCCTCCTTGCCTGATGAAGATGGAAGAAGGCAATCTTGCTGACCGCAGAGACCTGGGTCTCCATGGTCAGCTGGGAGTCCAAATGGACCCCCAGGCTCTTCACGGAAGCTGGACATCCCCACCGCCCGGCCGACCCGGCCACAAGATCTCCGTCTTCGCCGGATTCACCCTCAACCAACTGGCTCGCAGCCATCCAGTAATGGCTTCGAGGCAGCGCTGGAAATTATCGGGGACGGGGCCAGACCTGTCCTCCACCCTCAGAATGAGCTGAGTGTCGTCAGCGTACTGGTGACACTCAAGCCCATAACTCCGCACCAGCGGTGCAAGCGGCTGCATGTAGATGTTAAATAACAGAGAGGAGAGAATGGCCCCCTGAGGAACCCCGCAAATTAATGGGGAGCCCTCGGAGACCACTCCACCCCTCCTCACACGCTGAGACCGCTGGTGGAGAAAGGAGGTCAGCCATTTAAGTTGTTGAATTGCACAATTTTTGCACCATATGAAACTAGTTGACCATGAGTGCAATGCCTTTTTCACTAACTGTATTGTAATGGCTGGGTTTGGGATTTTAAAGAGGTGAAACTCCAGTGATTGTGTATTTTGTTATACCAGCTTTAATATACTGGAGTTGGGACATTTTGCTCATTCTTTTAAGCAAAACCCTAGAAATTTCTCCTAAATCATGCTGTGATGGTATCACTCTTAGGCTGATGTGCTATATTTTCTTTTCTCTGCAACAGGATGGCTTCACTCCATTAGCAGTTGCATTGCAGCAAGGTCATAACCAGGCAGTGGCTATCCTTCTGGAGAATGACACAAAAGGGAAAGTGCGTTTGCCGGCATTGCACATTGCTGCCAGGAAAGATGATACCAAGTCAGCAGCACTTCTGCTCCAGAATGATCACAATGCTGATGTTCAGTCAAAGGTAAAAATAGTGGTGTTTTTTTTTCCTGTTCTACAGTGTTGGAACATCACCAAAAGTGAATGATTTTGATGGGCTGCTTCATACATAGAGCAAGGCAAGTTATGCCTCTCTTCTAGGAAGGAACTACAGATTTTGCAGTTCCACGTGTGGTTAATATATTTTTATCACATTTTGTGTTATTTTTAAGTGTATGCATAAAACACCTTACATTTACATCCAAGATTAAGAGTGTATGATATTCATAACCATTCCATTGCTGTAAAAAGATTAATGCAAACAATTCTGCTTCTCTTTTGGTACGGGCTGCTGAAACCAGTATCTGCAATAATGCATTATTTTTATCATGGGTTTGGAAGAAGAAGGGAATAGCTTTTGAAAGTAGAATGGTCTCAGCTGTGCTGTTTTCTTTATGAGCAGTTGACATTTTATCAATTTGCAAGATACTCTCCCCTCCATGATTGATATTTCAAATTCAGTCTTTGTAAATTTGGTAATTTACTTAGACAAATCATTTGTTGGAACAGTGTAATTCTTGGATAATATACTGGTTTGTGGCCCATGAAAATGTGGATGGCAAACATTTAAATTTTAAACTAACTCATAATTGTCACTCCTTTCTTCCTTAATAACAGAATAATGCATTTCAGTGGACAACTTGGTTCTGTTTTTTTCTGATAATCTGTAATATCTTTCCTTTTTTCTCCAAAACATGCTGCAACAGATGATGGTGAATAGGACAACTGAGGTACCAAAAACCTAGTTTTTAAAAATTCTCCTCTGCTATACATTTCTATGATGTCGGAATTCTCTTCAAAATGTGTCTTAATCATATCTGACTTATATCAGTGTCAGACATTTTCTGTTTTCTCTTTTGCTTTTATCCTTTGCAAGAATAAAATGCGGTAAATCTAGCACTAATGCTAAAATTGGTTGCTAGGGATAGTTATTCTGGAATGACACATTTGTGAATTTCAAAGGAAAACTTCGCTGTCCCTTTAAGTGCAGAGCCTGCTGGCTCCCATTACATGAGCACAACTACTTCTGGTGCCCTGCTTAAGGGGTAGCAAAGAAGAGCATGCCACCATGACGGTGACATGGAAGACTTCCAGTGTTCCACAAACAAGAATGGGGGAGGGAGCTGGACAGTCAATGCTTCTCCCCATGGGATGATCAGCTGGATGATTCAGGCGGGTTCTCCATGCCTGCGCCCCCTGTGTGCACTGCTGAAATTGCCACGATGCATAGTGATTCTGGTGGCCTTTATAGTGAGGTCGTACAACAGTTTTCAATATCTGAATCAATTATTTTTCCATTACAATGTGAAGTCCCCACCTCACAAATGAAAATGGTTTTATCACATGACTAGTGCTACACTTGAGTTAAAGAAACAAAACAACATGTATCGGCCCAAACAATTGAAGCCCATGACCACATAGCTAAAGTTCAAAAGCAGATAGTGCTACCATTAGGGTTAAGCTGAATTTTCCTAAAACTAACATATATGTCAATGCTCATATCATCAGGATATAGCTGTTCTTGTTTTCAGACAAAGCAATTATTTGTTTTGCATAGTATCTGCAACTGGGAGAGACACTGTTTTTAAAACTGTTTTAAAATATGGACAAGAGTGTGTTTATTTGGATCATTTGGACTTTAAACAAATGTAGCATTTGTGAACAATGCAAATAACTCATTCCCAGGGCTTCAGATTATCAACCAAGGAATTTTATGGGTCTCTGGAGCTATAAAACATAGCCAGCAGGGGAGCCAAGTGAAACAAAAACATAGTGAGGATTTGATATAGAAGATACATAAAATGGGAGCTCTTCTTTCACTGCATTTATGTACAAAATATGAAGACTTTCTTTAAAATGCAATTTTATGAATCCAACTTCAGTAGAGATACTGAATATATTTCTAAATAATAAGTCAACACTTATATAAATACCATTGATTTGGTGGGTCTGCTATAGCTGGGACAAGTAAAATTGGGACCAAGATTTATATTCTACTGCTTATTCTGATATACTTTGGAAATGCTCAGTATGAATAATCTCTGGCATTCTCATGTGAGATGGATGGACCAACATCCCATTGGGCTTTTAAAAATGCAAATTTTTATAAAACATTAAAAAGAAGATGATGGTCAAGATGTATAAAGGAAGAAACCATAAGTGTTGGAAGTGTAATGAATAAGAAGGAACTTTCTTCCACATGTGGTGGCCCTGTACAAAAAAAAAGAGAATTCTGGGGCAGGATACAAAAAACACTGCAAGAAATTTTGAAATCAAGGGTACAATTAGAGCCTGAATTATTTTTAGTGGGAATGCGAAATAAACAAAATCATGAAACTACAAAGTATTGCACTGCATAATAATAACACAGACATTATATGCACAACATTGGAAGAAGACAGACCTCCTGACAATAGAAGAAATAGATACATTAGCAATGATGAACAAAGAAAAAGCACACACAAAAACCTTTATCAAAGACTGGGAGCCATTTCTAAACTTTTTAATAAAAAGAAAGGTTAGAATCTTTGTCGGGGATTTATATATAACTATTAGGCTAGAAGAAAGAACAGAAAATAATAATAATATTAATAATAATATAAACTTTATTTATAACCTGCGACCATCTCCTCAACAGTGACTCAGAGTGGCTTACATGAGGCCAGGCCCAAACAACAAATTACAATAAAAATACAAATCAAAACATCAACAGTATCAACAAAACACAATAAAAATACATACATATCAATTAAAAGAAAAAAGTGCAAATACATATCTAAAATCACAATGACAAGGTGGGCCGCATGCAGAATATAAAATGTTAAAAACTCAGGGTGAGACATCAGGAGTAGATTTGTTGCAAGGGGAGCACATGTAAACATAGGTTTAAAAGACTTTCCTATAAGGGGGAGAGTGTACTCCAAACGGGGGACATTGAGGAAAGTGATGATTATAGAGTTAAGTGGCTACTCTCCGAAGGCACAGTGGAAAAGCCAGGTTTAAAGGTGTTTTTTAAAGGTTTCCAGAGTGGGGGAGTAGAAAACAATATAATAGGAGGGAAGAACAGATCTGTATATGAATGTCTCTATCCTGAAGGATGGGAAGTCACCACAATGGGATAATAATTAAAGCAAATTATTTGTACCTTTTCCACCATCTCCCCGAAGGGACTCGGGGTGGCTAACAAAGCACTCCAAAGGGCTGCACATAACATTTAAAAAGGAAGGAAGGGTATAGTCAAATACAACTGCTAATATCGCACTGGTCTATCTATAGATATACCTGTGTATAGATTTGTTTCATTGGGTTGTTTTATGAATATGTACATTTTAATACCCCCCCCACACACACACACACAGTATAAAAAGAGTTTTGTGAAGGTTCATAATAAATAAATTGAAAGCCAATCTCTTCCTTTGCAGGCAAAAATGCACACCTTTTATAGCTTTTGTGGGGGAAAGTATCATTTCCTAGTTCTTATTCTCATAATTGTGGAGGGAGATGTCTTCACTCATTGCTCATTAGGCTGACAAACTGTGCTAAATCAGTTGAACTTCTGAGCTCCTTGGAAGCAACATTTCTTCTGGAGTCAATCATTGGTCAGAAGGCTAAAAATTGAGTCCAAACTAATACAAAATGAACTACCCCAAATACATTGAGTGTACTTATAGATGGTATCTTTATTTTTCTGTTAAAGGAGAAAGTAAGATTAAATACTGTGTGATCATAGTAGGTTGATTTTCGGGGAAACTAATGCTTGTTATTAATGTGCTCTTAGCTTCTAAAAGAGAAATACTTTCTTATGCCAAGATACTCCCAATGCTTTCTGATTATGACTGGTTGTTTCCCTTTGCTTTTCAGAGTGGCTTCACACCTCTGCACATAGCAGCACACTATGGAAATGTCAATGTAGCAACACTTCTGCTCAACCGGGGAGCTGTTGTGGATTTCACAGCAAGGGTATGGATGGTTTTCTTTTTTCCTTTACATGAAAATCTAAAGGGAAGATTAACTTTCGTTAAATGTCTATTTTTGTTAAAGAAAATACAAAAGGTCTACCATATTTTAAGATATGGTTGAATATTCAGTTGAAGCAAATGATCCTTGCATATATTCTGTAGAAGTTTATCACTAAGTAGACTATTTTTTCCAGTTAGAAGATCACCAACTATAATACATTCATTTTATCTTTACAGGGTGAGTTTGCATATGGACACAAATAAAGTGTACACACATATTTACTGGATAATTTCTAGCACTATTGGCATTCTGGAAAAGATGTGGTGAAGCATATGTCATAAAAACATTACTCTGCATATCTTGATAAGCAATGGGCTAAATCTGATCTTAGTCCCAATGAGAATAAATTCATGGAAAGCTTTGAAATTTTTGTTAAATGCATTCCACAAGTGTTTCAGTGGAACTACGTTTGTTAGGAATAATAGTACTTATAGTAATATGTATATTATGCTATTCATCAGTAGACTGGTGCTACACTACAACTAATTTGGAAATATTCAAGTGAAAGTAGAATACATGTTCCTAAAATGTCTTAATAATTTCTTATTCTCACACAAACATGTTTGAGCACTGATGTAAATCGAAGGTCCAGCTCTCTTTCACTTCCTCATTGGAAATATAGTGGTATGCTACCACTTTGCTTTCTTACTTTGGTACCCTGTTTATGGGACCTCCTACCTCTGGCTCCTTTCCTACTTATTTATTTCAGAAGCTTTGGTGGGATTAAAAACTATGATTGGCTGTTGATGATGTGTTATACATTATTGTTTTCTGTTTTATGAAATATGTTTTGAAATAGTAAAGGAAGGCAAACTCTAATTACCGTAATAATATTACTTGAAGTTGTACAAAAAGTGTTCCAAGACATCCCTCTTCATCTTAGTGCCTTCTTGGGATTGTGTGTACGCAGTCCTCTTAAAAATAGTTGCTATGATAAAGATTAGGAAGATAAATTTGGGCTGCATCCCATATACCAGAACTGGGAAGAAAATGTTGAATTTCATTTCCTGGTGGCATTTGTCAGCTTGGTCACAGGTGTGTTATTGTGGGAGTAGCAATTCATCACCATCTGTGGAGAACAAAGGTTCCTCAATTCTAATATGTAATGTTATTCGAAACTATGTCATATTACATTCGGTAGGGCTTGTTCAGTAGTCAACTTCTAGACTGAATTGTTAGTTTCCTCCATTCTCATCTTGTTGATCTTAGCTTTGAAAAAAGTGTTCCCTGTTTTCTATTGATAGAGATAATCTCCATCCAAAATATGTGCAGAATCTTCTAAATAAGAGTATTTTAGAAGCTGATATATATGATTACCAGCTTCGCTGTGTTTGAGCTAATGTCTTATAAATGTTGTTTATGTATTTTACTAAACGGATCTCTTGTGAATATGGATTATTGTGGAGATTTTATTTGTCTTGTATGCTGTGCAAATGTGATGTTTGATGTTCCAATAGCTGTTTTTACTGTTGCCTTAAAAATCAGTAGAGCCCCCCCCCCCGACCGTGAACAATAATACACATAACCCTTCTTTTAAAATGCTCATTTAAAATTATACACGTATTACTCTAATTCTCTTTATATACATGTATCAACATAAATATTTAAATTTACATTATTATATTCAAAGTAAATAATTTGAGTTATTAGCAACTATAAACTATTAACTTTTTAAAATAGTCAGCATGTGTAAAAAAAGCTTAAAT
Source organism: Anolis apletophallus (assembly GCA_030556195.1). NCBI lineage: Eukaryota > Metazoa > Chordata > Lepidosauria > Squamata > Anolidae > Anolis > Anolis apletophallus. The sequence goes on along the minus strand of JARBWK010000012.1, from coordinate 78,840,892 downwards.
ATAAAATTGCCACTGATTTCTAATTCTCATGAGTACTAAACTTGTAAAAGATATTCAATACAATAGTTGTTTTATCTATAAACAGTGTACATGTTTACATTTCACTTAGCAGCTTAAAAAAGTAATTGCAGTGAATTATTTTCTCAAATTAGGACAGTGCTTAATGTTTTCTGTATGCTGCGGCACATCTTTGCTTACCTTCTATACCGTGTCATGTCAAAACGCAACTCATCCCCATTGAACCTCTTCAAGCCCATCACGCTTTTTGTTTGTTCTTTTCATGGTGTAGAATGGAATCACTCCACTGCATGTGGCTTCCAAAAGGGGGAACACAAACATGGTGAAGCTCTTGTTGGATCGTGGCGGGCAGATCGATGCCAAAACCAGGGTGAGTGTTGCTATCTCCTCATGTATGTCCTTCTGAATCTTTTCTTCATGTTTCTTTGTTTAGATATGGTTGTAATGCCTCAATATTAAGGTTTATTCCTTGCGAGAACTCCAAGAAGAACACAGTGTATTATCTTAAGAGGTTTGAAATAAAAGGCTTTCTTCTGTGGAAGAATAGGTACATACATAGAAGGTATTTTGCTAAGAACTTCTATGACCACAATTTTCCTTTTATGAGTAGAGTCTGTTTATGTTTGCAGAATTAAGTTTTTGAATCCAAGATAGATTCTCAGTTTTCTTCCTTAGTTTACTTATTTATGTCTTACATTGTTTGGAAGGGCTAACGGCTGGAAATGTTGTCGTGTGGATGGCTTCGGGCTAGTAGATTTTTTCCCCTTTGCACAAAGCAGAATACTTTACTTTAATTGATTCTTATTACTTATAGCAGCCCCCCTACACACCATCTTCTAATGCCCACCAGCTTTGGGGAAATAAAGGTGCTACATTTGTGAAAGGGAATTTGTCAAAATTCAGATTCACACCTTGTGTTAGCAGAGGGGCTTTCTACTAGCATGGGTGTTCACATTTTTGTGTCTAGAAGCTTAATATAGTATGAGATACTGACTCAGGCATCAAGGACTATCCACGAACATGTGCACAGACATACCAGAGATCCTGTATGTCTAGATGAATGTCCTGGGCAAAAGCAACTAAAAAAAGGAAGGCTATCTCAGAAAAGTAAAGTACAGCAAGGCTGAATAGCGCAGAAGGAAGAAAACCTTAACAAGCACAGAGAATATAATGATTCACAAGTAGTTACAATCAATATTTCTTTCAGAATTTGTTTCTCTCTACCATTGTAAACATCACCTGGATGCTGAATAGAGTTCTGAAGTGCAGTTTCCCCCTCAGCATATTATTTTATAAAGCAAGATGAAAAGATGATAATAACACTTTATTTATATTGCGCCCTTCTCACCCCGAAGGGGACCTGGGGCGGATCACAAGTACACCTAGACAGCAAACATTAAATGTCATTTTGTATTGACATACACAGACAGAAGAAGGAGGTTTTTTTTGTGTGTGGTGCCACAGAGGGTGCTGTCGCTCCATCCTCTTATGATGAAGAGCTGTCAGGACTTCCGCATTCCAGCATCTGGTCTTCTTTTTCTTTATGGCATTGTAAAAACCTTAGTACATATAAGCAGAATATATGTACTAGAAAAAGAGGGAAAGGAGGAGGAAGAGGTGAGAGAGGGGGGGAGGGAGATTGAGACTGAGACTCATTTATGCATAAAAGGTTTGGGGCAGGAGAGCAAGCAAGTGCCTTTTTTGATTCTTGCCATTTAAATTCCAGGATACGGTTACAGACATAAGTATTTTAAAAGCTTAGTCCAGGCATCTCCTCCATCCTACCATGAAAGCCCACAGAGATTTTATTAGCGGTACCTAATAAAATCTCTTTTATTAGCGGTACCTAATTTCTCTAATTACAGCTAAAGCTGTTTTCAAACTGCTTGTGTAAACAGTGGGCAGGGCTGACGGTTGGCTGCCCATGCCAACTCAGGGTTCGAACTTGCAATCTTTCGGTTGATAGATCTTTAGCTGCTGCTGATTTAACTGCTGTGCTAAACCTCCGCCCCCTAGGTAGAAATGAAATGGAAACTATGTCCCCAAGATAATGTCCTAAGAACTGAAGAGTTATGTGTTTCGGAGCTGCCAGGATGCTATACAGGAACATCTTGTGGAACCCTTTTGGTGTCTAGATGATTGGCTAGGCCAAGAGCCAGTTAGGACCAATGCTGTGCTTTTACTGGATAAAGATAGCTCTCCCTGTCAGATTTTTGCTGGCGATGTCTCTCTTGATAGGGTCAAAACAAGGTACACAGTGATGTACCAGAAGAACTGATGTTGCCAGCAAGGCTCTGCCAGGGAGCTGCTTCTAGTGGGTGACACAGCATGGAGTCAGTTTTACATGTGAAAACTGGATTGTGCTGGTTCCAGCCTAATCCAACAGCGCACATCTCAAAATCACTCTGGAGCTTTCTGGAAGCTCTGGGGGAAGCTGTGGTTCCCTTTGTGCTAGATTAACAGCTGGAGGTAGCACTTCTCCTGTCAACGCAGTCATATTTCTTGTGGACTCCTCACAGCAGTTGCAAGGTGAGTACATTTTATTTGGTCCACATAGGCATGGTTTTTCTTTTCATCCCCTCATCCCCTCTTCACCCTTATTATTTTAATAAGTGTAAGTTTGACGCTTTGGCAAAGAATGCAGAATACCCATTGCATCAGAGGAGGAAGCTATAAACTCAGGGGAAAGACCTTGGTGAGGGAAATTAGTTACAGCTATGGAAGTAATAATGTTTGTGTAGGGGGCTGCTTTTAAAGTCTTAGGTGCTGTGAAATTTCAATGCACTCCACTTCAGAAACATGAAAGACAAAAGAACAGTGTCAGCAGAAGAGTCCATAATCAAAAGAAAGGGATGAAAATAATAAAACAGCCTTAAACTAACTTCTTCATTACCGTTGTGGTTCTTAAGCATCTCAAAAGTCTGCCAGTGTGTGCAGATATTTAGAAATGTTTTCCTTACTGAGAAGTCCACTGGGAACCCCAGTGTCCTTCAGATAATTCCAAAGCACAATCTCACTTTATATGAGAGTGAGACTCCCACCCTGAGTCCCCCTTCGGGGGTTGAGAATGGCAGATTATAAATGAAATAAATAAATATGCTATCATGGATAGAAATTTTTGCCCTCAAATAATGGAGGAGGATGCCATTTCTGAATTATTCAGCCAAATCTCAAAAGTATCCTGGGTTCCTAGAAATATCACAACCGAAGAACCTCATGATTACGCAAGAGATACATCAAACCAAATTTGCAGTCATGAATCCAACAGAGATTGTTCATTTGCTCTTTGTATAACATAAAGTATAAATGTTTCCAGGTTTATCTTTGCTTGAAATTGCATTGTAGAGTACAGTTGCCTCATGGCCCTAATGGGCTGTTGCCTATTGGAACAGATTGTACTGTTCAATGGAATCATTCAGTATAAAGGAACTTCATATGTTCCCTATTCTGAATGAATCCAGAATTGGGCTGTATGTTGCAAAAGAGATTTGCAATAGTGTAGTAGATAAGAAAGCAGAATATATGTACTAGAAAAAGGGGGAAAGGTGGAGGAAGGGGAGGGAGGGAGGGAGGGAGGGAGGGAGAGAGACTGAGACTCATTTATGCAAAAAAGGTTTGGGGCAAGAGAGCAAGCAAGTGCCTTTTTTGATTCATGCCATTTAAATTCCAGGATACAGTTACAGACATAAGTATTTTAAAAGCTTAGTCCAGGCATCTCCTCCATCCAACCATGAAAGCCCACAGAGATTATACAAGTCACATCTTACTTCCCTTATACATTATTTCATATCTTCTGAACTTGGTACATTACTAAACCAACTGGATCAAAGTGCAGTCTCGGACAGTATGACTGCTACAAGACCACTTCTACCTTCTCACATGAAATCTAATTTTAAAAGGCTTTCATTGTTTAGCTTATCATCCTTGTCAGCTGGGAGTGTAGCTCAAAGCTGCCGGCACTCAGACACTGACATAGAAACTACAGAATGTCTCAAAGCTCTGGCATTTTAATTTGCTCAAGTTGAGAATCCTCTTTTATTTCCAGTCCTGAGAAGACAACGGTGACAGCTTTGCACACTTTTGAGTGTGGAAGATTACTGCATTTGGGTTTTGTTTTTCAATGTCATGTCATTGTGTGATATTCTTGTGTCATGCTTGTATTGCCATTGTGCCTTGTTCTTTTATCATTGCCTTGTCTTGCTATGACCACAAGTAAATAGGCTAATAAAAAGACAAATTAGAAAGCTGTGACATTTCCCAGTTTTCAAGAAATCTGCTGTTTTTCAAGGGACCATATTAAGATTAAATACCATTGTTCTCTTGATCGACTCTAGTTTCAGCTACAGAAGACACAAATAAAAGGTGACTTAAATACATTTATAATATTTTAATTTTTTTATGAATTAAAAAATAACATATACTTCAGCCTTTAGGGGGAAGTGAACCTTGGGCAAACTGTTAGGGACAAGCTTTCCCTTGTTAAGAAGAACAGGAAAGAGGAGAAAGCCTAAGTGAAAAATTAATAAAATTCAGGAGAACATAACACACTATTCACAAGCAAAAGTTGAATTATTTTGACAATGAAAAACTAACAAAGTATATTAAAGAAGTCTTTGGTGATATGTATTTGTGTGTGTATTTGTCTATGCATATCTTTTGCGACTGCCCTTAAGCATTACCACTCTGAATGTTACTTAATAACCTGAAAGGAGAAACAAACAAACCCATAGCTCTCGGAAGTGGCTTTCACTGGTATTCTTAGTGAACAGAAACCGGAGCAACCCCTATGTTTTTACCTTCCACAAGGTTTCCAGCTTCCAATTCAAAAACATTGACAATTGAACAGCGGACAATTGCAAATTAACAGGTTTCTAGCATTGCAGAAAGTGAGACATTAAAGCTCATCCACACTTAGAACTTTTATATTTGTTGTATTTCTATTTCTGTGTATATCTAAACTGTATTTCTCAATGTTCAACTGAAGTTACAGCAATGCTAGAAATTTGGGGAGTGAACAAATACTGTATTTTCTGGCATATAAGACTGCTTTTTAACCCAAGAAAACCTTTTCAAAAGTCAGGGGTTGTCTTATACGCGGGAGTCGTCTTATAGAGTGGGTGCAGAAACTTCCAATCCAGATTGGAGAATCCATGGTTGCCGCATATGGTGGGGGGAACTCAAAAATGGCAGTGGCCGCATCTCTGCCGTATGCAACGACTGTATGAAAGCATTAATAGTGAGGCTGTACAAGTACGGTAGAAGAAAATCCATTCATTAGGATTCGTGGACTTAATCTGGTCCCGATGGTGAGGTGAAGGGGTGCCTCACCGGGAAGGTGTAAATGAAGGGAGGAGGAAACTGCAGGTGCCCCGGGTGCCTGGGGTATGGAAAAAAAGAGAGAGTGGCTCTGGGCCCTCTTTCACCTGTCTGGCCCACCCTTGTATCCTATTACCCTACCTCCTCCTCTGACTCTCAGATCTAGCTCCTGAAGACTGCAGTGAAGTGGTGCAGATGCTCATGTACGAGATCTGAGAGGCAGAGAAGGAGGTACAGTAAAAGGAAAATTACCATATTGAAATCAAATCTGATGCTTACAATTTTTTATTTGGTGTGCGTTGGAAGAGGGGTAGTCTTATACAGCAAGTATATCCCAAACTCTATGTTTTAATTGGAAAAGTTGGAGGTCATCTTATACTCCCAGTTGTCTTATATGCCGGAAAATACGGTACTTCATTTGAGAGGTATAGTGCCCCCATTATGCCACAGCACTATTAAAGATACTACACCTACCAATTGATGGGGTCAAAGCTTTCCGAGACAAACCAGGAAAGGGATCTTGGGGTTTTGGTGGACAGCTCAATGAAGATGTCAACCCAGTGCGCTGCAGCAGTGAAAAAAGCAAATTCTATGCTTGGCATGATCAGGAAGGGAATCGAAAATAGGTCAGCAAATGTTGTATTACCTCTCTACAAATCGATGGTGAGGCCACATTTGGAGTACTGTGTACAATTCTGGTCTCCGCACCTTAAGAAGGATATAACGGAACTGGAAAAGGTACAAAGAAGGGCGACAAAAATGATCCAAGGGATGGAGCAGCTCCCTTATGAAATCAGGTTGCAACGCCTTGGTCTTTTCAGCCTTGAAAGACGGCGTTTAAGAGGTGACTTGATCGAAGTGTATAAAATCATGCATGGGATAGAAAAGGTGAATAAAGAAAACTATTTTCTCTGTCACACAACACAAGGACTAGGGGGCACTCCCTAAAGCTCCAAGGCAGGAAAGTTAGGACTAATAAAGGGAAATATTTCTTCACCCAGAGGGTCATTGGGTTATGGAACTCACTTCCAGAGGAGGTTGTGACAGCTGTCGGCCTGGACAGCTTCAAGGCAGGATTAGACAGATTCATGGATACCAAGGGAATCAGTAGCTACTGAAATGGACATCCAAGTGCCACCTCTGTGTTGATGGAGGCAGGCAGGATTTTCCCCGGGTACTGGTTGTGGGGGGTCGGGAGCAGGTGAGGGTTTTGCCCTCCTTTCTGCTAGAGATCCCTGTGTACAACTAGTGGGCCACTGTGTGACACAGAATGCTGGACTAGATGGGCTGAGGCCCGATTCAGCATGGCTCTTCTTATGTTCTTATGTTCTTATACCTATATGTTGTAGTTCTCAGTATTAAAAGCTTTGAAAATGAGAATTGAATTTGCCTCTTGTGAGCAGCATCCGAAGAGGAAAAATCTTTCTTGAGTAAAGAGAACGAGGACCCTTCCAGACAGGCCCTATATCCCAGGATCTGATCCAATGTTTTCTGTTTTAGCCTGGATTATGTGAATCCCCACTGCCAGATAATCTGAGATAAACAGAAAACCTAGGATCTGATCCTGGGACATAGGGCCTGTCTGGAAGGGCCCTGTGGTAAAATTCAGACACCATAGCAGCTATAGTGATATTGGTCAGTCATTGGAAAGGTCATTTGTAACAGACTGCAAGGTTTTGAGATCCTATCCATTTGTTAAATATATAGACAAAAATGTTTGGTCAAATAAAGCATGGTGGACAGGGTTTTTATTTAAAATAGAAATTTATTGTAATGATGAAACCATTGCACTTAATCAAGTTGGACTGATTGTGTGATGAGACATGGAACAGCGAGAGACACAATAGTAAGGAGATAAGTTCTTACTGGTCCATGAACTCAAAGAATAAATTGCTTTGCGTATTCTTAATTAATCTAGCAGTAGTTTTAATATAATGCTAAGAAAAATTATGATTCATCATGAATGTTTTAAGAATGTTGTTTTGATCCATTGTATCAATTGTATTAATCATTTGGTTCACAAGTTTACCAGTCTGGGTCCAATACAGTAGGCAATCTAACAAAAAGAGCTAGTGGATAAGGAGAAATATGTACAGTAAGAAAAATACTTATTATGAAAAACACTGATCTTACTGTCAAAGGCTTTCATGGCCGGAATCGCTGCGTTGTTGTAGGTTTTTTCAGGCTATATGGCCATGTTCTAGAGGCATTCTCTCCTGACGTTTCGCCTGCATCTATGGCAAGCATCCTTAGATGTGACCTCACCTCTGAGGATGCTTGCCATAGATGCAGGTGAAACATCAGGAGAGAATGCCTCTAGAACATGGCCATATAGCTCGAAAAAACCTACAACAATGCAACACTGGCCTTGTTGTTTGGGGATGGGATGCGGTTTGTTTAATTGATTGTTTGAATAAATATGTGTGTAGTAAAGGTTTCCCCTTGACATTAAGTCAAGTCCAACTTGGGGGGGAGGGGGGCTCAGCTCAGTTTCTAAGCCAGAGAGCCAGCATTGTCAGTAGACCCTTCTAGGTCATGTTACCTTTCTGCCAAAGCAGTACCTATTGAGCTACTCATATTTGCATCTTTTCAAACGGCTAAGTTGGCAAAAGCTGGGGCTAATGACAGGAGCTCACCCCACTCCCCAGATTTGAACCACCAATCTTTCAGTAAGCATGTTCCGCAGCTCAGTGGTTTAACCCGCTGTACCACCGGAGGAGGGAGGGGTGTCTTAGATATGTGTATACAATTGGATAAAATAGTATAGCCAACACAGCTTTCCTCTGACTTGAGCTAGCTTCCACTTTTATTGTTGCAACTATAAACAGGGCAGTGGCAGAAGTGAATCCAGGTTTGTCCTTTTCCTTTATTTAATTGTTTTTTCTTAAGTGATTAAAGTGAGCTTTATGGAAAAGCCAGAAGCTTGAATGTTAGCTCCAAACAAAGGGGCAGTACTCTTGAGTGATAGGAAATTAATGAGATCCCCATTTTAAACTGGGGTTTTTACAATTTTTAGTTCACTGTTTCTCTTCTAGGTCCCTTCTTGACCAATGGTGCTGCACATGTAATAGCCCCATTGTTCTGTTTTTAGTAGGGTGAGTGTATTTTTTAAAAAAAAATCCAGACTCTAGATCTAGAATAGTCTAGTGACTCCAAGCTGTTAGGATTTTCTTATGGGACTCAAAGGTAGATCCTCTAAAATTCCATGAATGTGAGAGACTTAGAGATTTTTTTAAATGTTTCTGAGTAATCATATTGCTATTCCTAAATTCCTAGAGCCAGGGCCGTAGCCAGGATTTTGATTCGGGGGGCTGAGTTTGGTTCGGGGGGGCTGAGACTGGGTGGAAGAGGGTCTACCCTAGCAAACCTTTTGTATTGTTATCCCAATAACCCCATTAATGTGGGATATAATGAGCATGGTGATCAGATCATGATATGAATAAACATAACAGTTTAAATAATGTACCAGTAAGACCTTTTCGCGGACCACCCTGAGAATTGGGGGGGGGGGGCTGAAGCCCCCTTAGCGCCCCCCCTGGCTACATGCCTGCCTAGAGCACAACCCAATACAAATTGGCCATGATAAATTCCTGCTGAAACCTATAGGCTTTGAGTTACTTTACATTGTTTTATTTCATTGATTTCAGGTTTTAGGAGCAGCTAAATTGAATCCTAGTACACAGTTTTCAAACCATTCTGAATGGGGTCCTGTATGTTTAATGTGTGAGATTGTAGATTACTGGAAAGATGACAATTCAGGATTGTTTTGATAAATGTGCTTATGTTCTTCCCATTCATTTGTATTATTTTATTTTGCTTTTGCGATTTTGAAATCCATTGCTCCTGTGCTCTCTACATTTGTTGTTCTCTTAGGTTTAGAATCACCTAGGATGCACTCTCGTCTCTAAATCTTTAATTTGCGTTTCCCAACCATCATGTTCAGTGGTCGAGAAGCCTTACAAGTGCTTTGGGACAGAATGTTCTTTTGCAATGAAGGGAGTTTTGCAAGAGAGAAACACTGCTGTCATAGCAAGTTTGCCAAGCAGTTGTTTGAGCTGGCTTGTTGTACAGCCATCACAAATTAAGGCTTCTGTCTCTGTTGATTTCATGTTATCTATTCCAATACTTCTCTTCCACTCTCTGGTTTAATCCAACCCTTCCAATCCCCATTCCTTTGCATGCGCTGGGTCTCTGTGATCACTCTTTCAACAGCAGTCTAAAATATTGCAGGAATTTTCTGCGTATTATTTCAGCAGGATGATATAGACAGATCACATGGGGAGATGAGACTGATATGCTACCTTGAATATCATACCATCCTAAATTAACCTGATCATGTATAATTTGGAAGCTAAATAGAGTTTGGCCTAGCTAGTACTTGGGTGGAAGACTACCAATCCTGTCAAAATTTCTGGAGAAGTACTGGTGCCAAACAGGGGTGACAGTTCAACTTTGCTAGATTGGCTAGTAGTCCAACAGTATCAAGCAGCAGTCTGTGGTCCTGGTCTCTTTCACCCATAATTTATTTATTTCATTTATTTCGGGATTTTACCCCGCTCTTCTCAACCCCCAAGGGGGGACTCAGAGCGGCTTACAGTACGGCACAATTCGATGCCCACATAATAACAATATAAACCCCAAAACACTTCAACAATTAAAATACATTAAAAATACATTAAAATACAACTACATTAGCACCATACACCATAATGGTTAGCAAAATTGTGATTTGTTGAATTTTGGGTTTCTGTGAACAAACCATGGCATATTACCTGGCTATAAACTGCTTTTTATTGTTAAGTTGTAAAATATGGCTTGTTTAACCAGTGGTTTATTATTTCTGGATCCAGAGGAGTGGTCTAGAGCTGTCTCCTTTTCCCAAATACCTGTCATAAAGGAAGTTCTGACAAAGAGACTGTTAGTTTGGTTGTTTACAGAGCAAATTCATGGCTAAATCAACCAGCTATGGTTAATATAAATGAGAGGTGGGATCACCATGTGATCTAGATGCTGCTGGATGATGAATCTGGGTTTTACAGTTCAACAGCACAAGGAGTGTCACATGACTATGGGCACTGGTATAAACCATTATTTACCGTGGTGATGTGAATTATTAGGAGAAAACCTTTCTTCTTTTCATTGTAAATAAACCTAAGGCTGACATATATATAGCTATAACCAAGCTATAAGAACTAACAACTTTTTCATAAGTAGCAGGATAAAGGAGGGCTGTAGGTATAAAATAGTTTGCCATGCTGGCTCTATGGGTTTCAATAATTATTTTCATACCAGTGTTTCTTCTAAATGGTGATGGCTCTCAGATAGATTTCATATGATTTTTAAAGAGTTATGTGACTAGTAGATATTTGCCACTGTCAATCCGTTAAAGAGCAGAAGTGCCACAAATTTTGAGTAGCAGTAAATGGAGTTAGATCAAGAAATTTTGTTCTGTATAGCAGGGCCACAGTGGCCCAGTGGGTTAAACCACTAAGCAGCAGAACCTGCTGACTGGAAGGTCAGCGGTTCAAATCTGTTGTTAGCCCCAGCTTCCTCAACCTAGCAGTTTGAAAATATACAATTATGAATAGATCAATAGGTACCACACTGACAGGAAAGTAACGGTGCTCTATTCAGTCATGTTGGCCACATGACCTAGGAGGCATCTAAAAACAAGGCAGGCTCTTTGGCTTAGAAATGGAGATGAGCACCACCTCCCAGAGTTGGACTGGATTAAACTTCATGACAAGGGGAAACTTTTACCTTTACCATAGACATGTGCTATATCTACCTAACATTTTTCTTCATTTTTTTTTAAAAAGGATGGACTGACTCCACTTCACTGTGCTGCACGAAGTGGACATGATCAGGTTGTAGAGCTTCTCCTGGAACGAGGTGCCCCACTTCTTGCCAGGACCAAGGTATGTAGTTCACAGTAAATGAAATCATTAGTTTTAAGAATGTGCATCAGATTTGCCCAAAGTTCAGAAACGTGTAGACTCATTTGGAATAAGTGCTTTTGAAAACTAAGAGAAATAATCTGCATTCCATTTGAAATTTTGCTGGATTTTCCCTTTGGAAGATCAGACAGTCCAGATGTTTTCTTACAAGCTAATATTTTCTGTGGAGAATACTTAGGTTAGGTGGGGTTAGCATGAATAACTAATAGACCTACCTTATAATTCTAGGACATATTTTTAGTGGCTCTACAATCAATTTGCCCTGGGAGGATTATGATTTTTATGATTGATTCTTCTTCCATAATGCCACCATAATTCAGCTGCTGCTGCTACTACTGTGTGCCTTCAAGTAGACTCTGACCCTATCCTAATATTCAGAGGAGGGCAGTCTTTGCTTTCCTCTGAAGAAGGGTCTACTATTCTTAAATTTATAATTTCTAGCCCTTGGATCTGTTCTTCTAAAAGTTATCTCTATAATGTATGAGATTTTCATACAAATTATTCAAAATCCCACACAAATGAAAGGAAAGGCAAACACACTTTTGAATTCCCTTCAAATGGAAAGCTGCTGTTATACATTTCCCTTCTCGCTTTCATTGAAATTGTGCAGCTTTTATTCCCTCAGAAAAGGCAACCCTATCTGCAGATATTCTCCAATTATGTCAAGAAATAGAGAGGTATTTGCAATTCTATTTTGAAAATCGATATATCATGAAAGAACCTCCCTCCCTTTATGAATCTGCCATTTGGCATACAGATCTATTCTTAAAGGTGTACTGCACATGCCAGCTTCATTCAGTTCCAGCAAAAAGAGCAAATGTTACATCCATTTTGCAACCTTTGGGGGGTTTTTTTGTCCTCTTAGCTGTAGGACTCAAGTCAAATTGGACTAGCTCCAAATGGTTTGAGCAAACTGAGTGCCTAACTGAAACTGAAGATCCCTATGCATCATTAACTAATTTCACGCTGATACACACACCTACACCAAAGTACCAAAAGAACTCTCCTCCAAACATGCATCGAATTCCAAGGAGGGTTGTGCAATCATCACTTTGTTTCCCAGAAAATGGCACCTAGCTTTGATAACTAGAAGCTTATGGAGCCTGAAGATGGGATAGTCATGAAACTAATCCTGTGTTGTTATTGCAGTAGAGTTCAAAATTGATTTCATAATTCCGTTTCTGCAGTGAATATATATATAGAAGTGCACTTTCTTGTGAATGAATTTCACACCGAATTATACATTTTTTCTTGTTTCTTTCTCCAGAATGGACTTTCTCCTCTTCATATGGCTGCTCAAGGTGACCATGTGGAGTGTGTCAAGCACCTACTGCAGCACAAAGCTCCTGTGGATGATGTCACATTGGATTACCTGACTGCCCTCCATGTGGCTGCACACTGTGGCCATTATCGTGTCACCAAACTTCTGCTGGACAAGAGAGCAAATCCAAATGCTCGTGCTTTGGTAAACCTTTCCTGTATCTCTAGTGGAACAAAAAGGGGGTTGGGGTTTTCTCATCCACCCATTCATGTGAATTTGTGGAGAGTGAGCAATGCTTCCTGGCCTGGTCATTTGCAATATGCACCGCTTCCCACACAATTGGCTAAGCACATGGACATTAAGGCAACCTTAGTGGTATAGCAAACAGAAATACAGTCCTGGTCCATGTATATACAGCATGGATAGAGAAGAAGCATTTCCAGAGGACTACAATTTGTATTCCTCTAAATATATCTTAATGCCATGGATGTGCTGGATATAAATATGACATTTCCAAATGTTTAGGGCTTTCTGCTTCACTTAGTGCAACAAAGGGATATACATTGAAATCTATATAGGAAGCAATCTGTCCTGCACAATACAAATTACAATCTAATTCAGTTTTCCTCAACCTGATGTCTCTAGATGTTTTGGACTAAGCTCCCCAGATTTCTCTCTATTGGCTGTAGTGGCTGGGGCTGATGATAGACAGACCATAAAACATCCAAAGGGCATAAGATTTGTGAAGGGTGCTCAAATATATCTCTAGAAATATTTGATACTAGACATTATGGTACCTGGTATTGCCCAATAGCAGTACTTAAGTTCACCCAATTTGAGCTGCCATATGTGTAGCTTTTTTATTGAAAAATCAATAGTGATAAAAGCCAAGAAACCATTTCTGTGAGTTAAAGGATCCTCAACCAATGGTACAGACGGCAATTTCTGCTCAAATCCATTTTATAAATAGTAGTGTAGTATAAATGGTATAAATGGTTTTAAATAAATAAAATACCCTGTACTAGCACAGGCCCCTTATGTGAGTTCTAGCAGCTCTTTGAATCCTGGCTAATAATAACAATAACAACAACAACAACTTTATTTTAGTACCCCGCCTCCATCTCCCTGAAGGGACTCGGGGTGGCTTACATCTGGCACCAAGTGCCTAAAACAACACATAAAATAAAATAAACAACAACAACATTTTATTATGGTCCAAAGACCCTTATTTCACCGTAAGCATACAAGGTATGCAGGTAGTGAGATAAAGAGAACATCCAGTTGATTGAACACACATGACCATAACACCTGGATGCTATAAACACACAATGCAATACAGGATAAATGAGTAGTATATAAAACAACAATTTGAACTCAACATGACGGCCAATAACCTATAGTGTCGACTGTCGTAAAAACATAGCCAACTGTAAACAAAAGAAGGGAAAAGGATAGTGCAAGTTGTAGCTCAGGAATAAGGGCATGGGATGAAAGTGCCGTGCTGTATCGTAATTGCGGACCATGGGCTAGACGTTTTCAAAGGCTTGTCTAAACATCCAAGTTTTCAACTCCCTCCGGAAGGAGGACAGGGTGGGAGCCTGCCTAATCTGTGGCTAAAGTCTTACGCAGTGCATTAGCCACATTTACAGTTGCCAGATAGACTTCACAGTTGCAGCATCATGAAAATATTCCATAATCTATGTAGTGAAAGACTATATATGCTTGAATGGCATTTAAACTTGCCTCTGTTTCAAATTCAGGTTTCCATGGTGTAGGTGTAGTTAGCGTCAATTGGCCGATGACTCAGGGAATGCATTTAAAATGCCTTTTGCTGGAATGAATAGTGCTTTTATGCTGTATAATAGAAAAAAAGTTTTATTGTCACTTCCCATTCTCACAGCACTATTTTTATTATTTATTTTAGTTACTTTATTCATGTGTTAAAATAAAGGCTAAATACTTAGGGATTAACTAAAATGATTAATAAGAGCTTTCTTTAGAAACTGCATCAAAAGGAGATTTTCTGCTTTTTAATGTTATGTGAATATTTCTCAAGGTGTTGTTGACCATCTACTCATGGAAAAACAATACCAGCCAGCATGGACAAAATGTTCAAAAATTCTTAGTGTAAATATTTGGGGAACCATGATGAGAAACCACTTAACTGACACTTACTATACTACTTCCTTTCAATTGTGCTGCCTGTTCATTTTTAAATGAATGTTGTTTTACTTTTAGTTCAGAACTGTAATTTATCAAACAATTGAGTTTGAATTTAAAAACAAATGATTTTGGTTGAAAAAAAACTCCCACTGTAATTCTCACTTAATATTTCATAAATCTTAATAATCTATAGTACCATTAAGTCCTTTGAAGTACATAGGCCTCCTAGTGGTATTAATGCATGCAGCAACTAAGGAAAATGGTTCTGTAATGCTGCTAAATGCATATTTAATACAGTTGGCCCTCCTTCTTCGTGGGGATTAGTACTCAGGACCCCTGCACAAGTGGAAAAACCTTTAGTAAAAAATTCCCACTATTTCTTTTTACCTGAGAGAACATCTCACTAGGAATATCTAGGTCAGACCTCCACAGCTTGTGGCCCTCCAGGTGTTTTGGCTTCAGCTCCCAGAATTCTTGACCATTGGACACGTTGGCTAGGGCTTCTGGGAGTTGTTCCAAAACACATGGAGGGCCAGAACTTATGCAGGCCTGTTCTTGGTCTTCCAGTTTGATTCTTGGTCGAATTCCACTGACTGTGGAGTTGCACTAGAAATCCCAATGACCTATAAAGACTGTATTAATCAAATTCATAAATAATCAAATCTTCAAAGATTCAACCCACAACTGTGGGGGACTGACTGTAGTTGAAGGTTATGTTTGCAATACTCTTTGAGGGTCTTTTTATCATTCTTATGTTGATTTTATTTTATGTCAAGTTGATTATGTGCATTGACAGCCATGTGATGGAATATTTGCTTTTTGGCATCCCACTTCATAGAATGAGTTTGGGATGCTGAATGTTGAGTCTTGCGTGTGACAGGAAGGCTACAAGACCAACAATAAAGTTCCTGGATGTTAGCATGGAAAAGACCTTCCCCATTGCTGTCAAATCTCCTTCTCTAGACATTTTTAAGCAGAGGCTGGATGGTTATCTCTCAGGCGAGCTTTGGTTGTGTGCCCCTGCATAGCAGGGGGTTGGATTGGATTCCCCTTGTGTCCTCTTCCCCTCTATGATTTTACTACAGCTCCAGGTGTTTGAGAAGGCTGTGCTATTTTAGAGGTTACATGTATTGATTGCATTATGTAATATTAGAAAAGAGTGGTTTGCCAAGGAAACCAGTGGTTTCAATTTTTTATACTAACACACCATGTCTGATTTCCCATTTTAACTTCAAACCCTTTGTGATATGACAGTGTTCAAATTTGGCACTAACTAGAGAAGATCTATGTTTTGCATCAAGCCACAGCAGCAATGTGCAACCAAAATGCTTTCTCTTATACAGTCACCCCTCTGTATCCATGGATCCAATCATCCACAGCTTGAAATTTTTATTTTAAAATACCAAAGAGCAAACCTTGATTTGTCTTGGAATTTGAGCATTTACAGATTTTGGTATCCATAGGGCTCCTGGAAACAAACCCCAGTGAAAACCAAGGACTCACTGTATGCTGTTTCATTTGAGTGTGGCTCAGACCTACATTTTACTGGGATTTTATATAGAAGGAAGACGTTTGTGTTTGGTTTTTGTTTACATAGTTGTTTTGCTTACCCTAGTGCTTCTTAAGGCATGTGACAATGGGTGGAAGATATGACAGGGGCTTTTCCACCCAGCATATCAGGGACTTGTACCATTTTTGTGCCTATTGGTCATAATTATTACTTTCTTTCCTGGAAACTGTATGCAGATGGACAGCAAGTAGCTCCTAAACTGTCACCGATTCACAGGCCACCTCTTTGAGTAGCACTGGGTTACACAATTATGTAACTCCTATAGCTCCATTATTATCCATTAGCGCTAGTACAGTTGTAATGGAAAAAGAGTAAAGGTGTTTTGTGGATGGGATATATCTTTTCTGTGCATATAGGCTTTTAGATTCTTACATTCTGTTTTGGGACATGCCTTTTCAGTCCATCAAACCTGACATTACCAAACAAAAGCTGATAATCTAACACTGTGTGAGAACTGAAGGTGCATGTTTTAACTAACATGATTGTCTTTTGCACAGAATGGTTTTACTCCACTGCACATTGCTTGCAAGAAAAATCGCATTAAAGTCATGGAACTGCTGGTGAAATACGGGGCTTCTATCCAAGCTATAACAGAGGTAGAGAACTTTCCTAAAGAAGCATCTCTCCCCCACTATTTCTTCCTTCTCTTAGTTCCACACTTTTCTTTATATACGTATCTGAGGAAGACTTGAAAGGCTCTCTGCAGAGGAGTAAAATTTCTGTTGCTTTATTTCACAGTCGGGCCTCACCCCAATACATGTGGCTGCATTTATGGGTCATTTGAACATAGTTCTCCTTCTGCTGCAGAATGGAGCCTCTGCAGATGTCACTAACATTGTGAGTATGTCTTGAATTTAAGTAATTTTAATCTTGCTAAACCATCATGTGTTTTAACCAAAGTCATATTTGGAATAATCATTTCATGAACATTTGCTATAAAGATCCATGGTACACACATGTTTTTTCTTTTTGTGTACTCTTGTGTTTCTCATTGGTTCAGCTGTTTTAAGCAAATCATGTTTAACCTGAATAGATAGATAGATATACCCGCCCCGAGCCTGCTGGGAGGAGCGGAATATAAAATTGAATAATAAATAAATAAATAAATAAAATAAAATCTTAAGCAGTTTCAGGTTCTTTTAATCTCTAAAAGTATGACCTCTCTGTCATATAGGCAGAGTTATTTTAATTTTAATTGACAGACATAATTTAATGAGACTGGAGTGTTAACTAATGTTATAATATGAATAGTCTGCACTACACTTTTTATAACACTAGTTAACAAACCAGCCTCGTGGGTGCTTTCTTGACCAGTTTGTCACATTTCCTTTATGGTTCCTGGCCAGCATGATACTGCATCTCAATCCCGCCTTCCACCACTCATGTATTTATTTGTTAATCCTAGCTTTAGGCAACATCTTTCCTCATGACTAAGGACCATAGTTAAAACTGGATTGTCAATTTATCACCATCTCCACAGGCTTTGCATTTCTATAGCTATTCACACATGAAGGTCTGTTCTTAAGCACTTCACTCCATGCATCTGTGGATGTAGACTTATTCTACAAGGCTTATGCTACCAACGTCATTTTCTCAAGTTTGTCTTCAAGGTGCTTCAAGACTTTCTAGCCTATGTCTTTGAATTCTGACTCCATGGTGTGGCTTAGTCCAATAAGATACTTCACTCCCCCAAAACAATTGAGAAACTTGAAATGTTTCTTTTTTTCTATAGCGTGGTGAGACAGCATTACACATGGCAGCTCGTGCAGGACAAGTGGAAGTGGTGCGCTGTCTCTTAAGGAATGGTGCTCTGGTTGATGCCCGAGCAAGGGTAGGTGTTTCCATGGTCAATCTCTGCACTCTTTTATAATAGTAAAATATGTATTGTTGAAGGCTGTCATAGCTGGAATCCCTGGAGTTTTGTGTGGTTTTCGGCCTGTTTGGTGGTATTCTAACAGCATTTTCTCCTGCATGAAAAAATGCTGCTGAAACACAGCCATATAGCTCAGAAACCACACAACACTCCAAGAGCAAAATAGTTTGAGGCTGTACTAAGAACAGTTTTTCTTTTTCTTGGAATCTTTCTGTACATGTATTTGTAGTGCAGGGTGGGACAGATATATATTTATTTTCTGTTAAAACCCATGTGGTATAATTTTTTTTAAAAAAATGAGGGTAAATTAGGCTTTCACTTTGAAAAACAACAACACTAGCCTCACTTGACTTCTGATTTGAATTGTAGGAGGAACAGACTCCACTGCATATTGCCTCTCGCTTGGGAAAAACAGAAATTGTCCAGCTGTTGTTGCAGCACATGGCACATCCAGATGCTGCAACCACTAATGGTTATACACCATTACACATCTCCGCCCGAGAAGGTCAAGTTGATGTAGCATCAGTGCTTCTGGAGGCAGGTGCAGCACACTCTTTGGCAACCAAGGTAATATTGGAAGTGTTGATACTAATATTCCAATAGTGAAAAACTTAAAACCAGTGTTGGGCATATGCCAAATGTATATATATTTAGATTCCTACCCTGGCAAGAAACGGTTCCATTTTACCAGTTTTCTATCTATAAAATGGAAAATATTTATTTATCAATTCTAGTATTGACCTGATCATCCCACACTTCTGTAGAGATTGGAACTTAATGACCTGTAGCCTTTTGCTTCCTATTCCTCAATTCAAGTTTCTAAAATGGTGTGTTTTTTACACATATAACCCCACAGCTCTGGGTGCTGCAGGGGAAGGACCACATTTATTGGACACTCTAGAACAAAACCAGGGTAATCTGCTAGGTGCATGCGAGCATCACAGCTGGGTACATGGATTAACCTCATCTGGTTTTCTTCTGTCATCCTTTCTGCTTGTTTCCATGGGTTAATCTGTCCTATACCTAAGTAATAGTGTACCCTACAAAGCTATGTTAAGACTAAAGGAAATGTTCTGCAGCAATTTAGTATGTAGGGTGCTTATAATGGACTATATGTATATAAATAGAGTGAGATCTGGCATAGCTACAAATATTGTTCTTGTGGTTAGTATTACCTTATCACATTGTAAATTGTGGTTTGGTTCCCCAAATTAACACATTGATTCAGGGATAGGAATGCTTGATCAAAGAAAGATGATTAATGCTATTAATGTTCCTGGAGGTTTGTGATTCACATATCCATGATTTTCCACTGACTGGTATTCAGATGATTAATTGTTTGAAGATGGTTGATTTAATTCTGACAAACTATTTACATTGATGCCTTCATGTCTCTTTATCAAAGAACATGAATCAAAGAGGTAAAGACATTAGTTCTGATATTCACTGAAACTGAGGTGGAATGGGTCCCCTCAATTAAAAACAGACTTGATATTTGGATTTGAAAGTTGTTTAAAAAAGAAGCTGCTGCTAAAGTATTCATACTGTGTTGCATTGAAAGTTTTCTCATCAGATCAGAATACTTCTTTTTTAGACTCTGGGATGTTTAAAAAGTAGTTGAGAGGTTCTATGGATAGTTTGTTATGGCGACTCTCTCAAAATATGGATACATTCATAGAAAAGCACATTGATCTTTTTGGAACATAGCTTTTTATATATACTATATGATGGGAAGAGCCAAAATATAGTCCCAAGTGCAAGTCTCAGTGTTACTCACCCATGGGACTGATGGGAATATTCTATATGATATATTTCCTTAACATAATTATGGCGACAGAGCATCATTTTGGCAATTATATATAATGATGATATCTCTCACTCAAACCCCCCAAGTTTTCAGACTGGCATTACCTCAATCCAAGAGTTTCTCAGGTTCTGCAGTTCAGTCCTCTTGAAAATTATGTTGGGAATGGATAGTTGGAGAGATCTCACAGAATTGTGTTTCAATTGCATGTTTCAATATGCCCCACAAGCAGAAATGTGCTGTGGACATTATTTCCTAGTGTGCTGACCTGCAGTACCTCATAAGCCCTTCATCTACGATGATACCAGGCTGGAAACATGGGATTTTGTGTCGCATTCAGTTGTTAATTACCATAAATGTGAATCTCCAGCAGTTATGAGATCATAAGTCCAGCCAATACTTTCTTCATTTGGTGCCTAATCAGTCAATGTTTTTAGGGTTGTGGAGATATTTTTGGGTATGTTGCTGTTTTGAGTGAGATTACTCAGAGCTGTATGCTAAAAGAGCCTAAGATTTCCCATCTCTCTTTTAAAACAAACTATTATATTAATACTCCCATTTTCCATTTGATGTCTTATAGAAGGGATTCACACCACTGCATGTGGCAGCTAAGTATGGAAGCCTAGATGTGGCAAAACTCCTGTTGCAGCGTCGTGCATCTCCTGATTCATCTGGAAAGGTAGGAATGAAATGTAGTGTATCTGCCTAAAATCATTAGTGAATATACCATTCATGATTGCTAATGATGAAACTGGAGTCCAGATTACATTGCAGGGACATATCACAATGTACATGATTATATAAAAATGATATTAAAAGCAGTAAAGACCATGTTTAGTCTTTCCTTTAGCATTTAGTATGGACAGTTACTTATACCAGTTATTACTGGCAGTAGTTTCTCATAGCAGCTATGATACATAGTGCTTATACAATTCATCCTCTTATTAAGGAGGAAATGAGAGTGAATGTAGATCACAAATTCTCTGTAGTTGAAAGGATAATTTTGTGAAAGCTTTCCTGACGGTTAATGGCTTCTCCCTCATGATTACACCTCCTCATACAAACAATGAGAATAAACACTTATGACTGGTTTCCACCTTAATACAAGAGACAATCATGGAAGGCACAGACTCCTGAATTAAATGCATTTTCATGAACTGTTTTTGTGCATTCACTGATAAGTTGGGTAGGAAGAACTATAGTGTATTTTGTTCAAATAGTTATTGGACAAAAGTAAGATGGAATTGTTTTCACTTTATGAAAGATATCTAAGTATTTCTTTTGGATTCTAAAATAAATAATACTTGGGCAACTAAAATTATTTCTTAATAGTTATCATCTGGAAATTTAGTTTTTGGTTTTAATGCTATTTCTGTTCAATGTAACGCTTCTAACATTAAGATAATTCACTTTGGGTTAAACTTTATGTTAAGTTTTTACTGGTTATTTGCTTCTTAATTTATTTGTTTTTAATGTTAATAATAGCTTAAAACAGCGCTAACCATCACCTAATGCCTTAACATAAACCCACCCCCTTCCAGAATGGGCTCACCCCACTCCATGTTGCTGCTCATTATGACAACCAGAAGGTGGCACTACTGTTGCTGGAGAAAGGTTCTTCTCCCCACGCTACTGCCAAGGTGAGAGTTCCTGTTCTATTCAAAAGGGCTTCCCTTGGAGTTCCAACAGTATGGATTATTAGATTTCTATATTTGTTGTTGGGTAGCTAGGGCCTGTCATTATAGGCCTTTGCCAATACATTCACATTGGCATGAAGGCCGATGTGAATGGGGGGGGGGGTTCTTTTGGGATCATTCTACATACAAAATGGTTTGATTTTTACTGTTCATTTTGATTTTGTTGTTTTTACTAATGTTTTTATTTCATTCTTTTTCTGGCTTTTAATTTTGGTGTACCCTGCTTTGAAAATTTTTATGGGTGGAACATTTTATAAGTAGCTTACAGGTCTTCTAAGTTGCAAAACAGAAGGAGAACATTCATGTTGTAGGGACTCAGATGTGTCCAAAACTCTGACAAAACCTGCTCTGGCTCATCATAATAATTAACTGAATTGATTTTCAGGTACTCCACAGGGCTTAATTCTCTTCTCTATTGAGAAAACTCCCATTATAAGCTCTGAGGTATATCTATGTACATTTCTCCTTATGTTGGGGCCATGTTCATGGGGCGAGAGGGCAAAGGATCCAGCAAATTTTTCTCTGTCCCTCTGGAATCACAATTCCAACATGAGATCAATGCAGAAAACCATGGTTGAATCCATTATTAAATCTTTTCCTTCAAGTTTATAGCTTGATAAAACATTGGGGTTGTGCATAGGATTACTGTAATCTATAGTAGTGTGAAAATACCAATTTAACAACACTAGGTCTGTTACCAGTATTTAAACTTAACAATTGGGAACCAAATAAGCGCTTTACATTTCTGCTTTGCGCTTTATACACTATACTATTTGGAGAAGTTTTGAAAATATTCCTATACAATAAATAGCAATATATAACCCATCATTAAACAGTAGTCATTAAGGCATAACAGAAATTTCCTAAGCAAGTACCAAGTGAAAACGACTCTTATAGTTCAAATGGTTACAATTATGAAAGCAAGAGTTAGCCAAGAGTAAGGTCAGAACGCCCTTTATTTAATGAAAAGTAAATAGTTAACTTTCCTTTTCTTGAAATTTCTAAGAGTGCAATAACTCTGCAGCTTCTTAAATTTTCCTTGCTTGATTATAATCTTTTCTTCACCGTAGTTATACTTAATGGTTATAGCTTAATGGTTGCACTCTATCCTTACCAATCTTGGTGGAGTAGACCTACTTCTCTTGTTATGGCCTCTGGGGCATACTTCTGCAATCTTTGGCAAATAAAATAAGTAATTACTTAAATTTAAATTTCCATTAAAATCTAACAAAATGGGGAAAATCTCCAGTCATAAGTAGACCTTGACAAATCTACATATCAACTTCTTTTACAAAAATGTACTGAAAATTGATTCCTGATATGATCGGACATAACAGTCGATGGCTGATTTCTTCCGTGTTGAATTTCTTCTGTTAGGGGAATTAATTTCACTTGGTAAAGATGAGAAAAATAACAGCCCTTCTTTAGAGGATAATGTTTTGATATTTGCAAGGTATGGGAATGTGTGACATTTTCAATAAATACGTATGTATTCATGCATGACAACTGTTTTTTAGAATGGATATACACCCCTACATATTGCTGCTAAAAAGAACCAGATGCAGATAGCCACAACCCTGCTGAATTATGGAGCAGAGACCAATATTTTGACCAAACAAGGAGTGACTCCTCTTCACTTGGGCTCTCAGGAAGGTCATGCTGACATGGTGAACTTGCTTCTGGAAAAAGGTGCCAATATCCATGTGGCCACAAAGGTAATGTCCTGTTAATAATGATAATTAATCATTCTAACACTGTATATAAACAAGGGAGGGAAAAACCAGATAAACAAAACAATCTATGTTAAGCATTGTGAGAAAAAATAAGTTGATAACATCCATTTCCTAATACACCTGCTAATTTGGGTTTTGGTCTGATCCTAAGAGTGTTTTTGGTCGTTATCACTGTTTACCTGTTCGACCATATTAAAGACCTCTGTTGCTATTAAAGTTGAGATATTAGTCAAAGGATTGTGGAATTTGTTACATTAGAGCAGCCCTGTTCTTGAAAGGCACAACCTATTTCTGGAATAGAAATAGTGATGAGTAATTTGTGGCCCATTTTAACTCTCCTGCCCAACAACTTCAGAAGGGCTTTGGGAATGACATGCATTGATTTTAATATGTTTGTGCAATCCATTTCTATCTCTGTATTTCTTATCTAAAATTTGATACAGTCAAGGGAGCCAACATTGGAAACTCTGGTTTGGGATTGCAATCTCATGCCCAATTTCCTGGGATCAGGGCCTATTAAAATGGGCATAATTTATTTCTGATTAGTCATGTATAGAATTGCACTGTGAGGCTCTTATCAACTATACAATGGACTGTCCCCTCTGGTCTTTCTGCTCTCAGGTGAGATACTAGCTGAGGACCCGGCAGTGCCCGGGTTATTTGAGGAAGGCATTGTGTGCCAAGGTTGGTTCCTATTAGATGTGTATGTGGCTTGCAGTGGTCTCAGGAAGTTAGTGAAGGTACTGCAAGTCCCATTGGCCATGGTCCACCCCCCTCCCAACAGCACCAGGATGTAGAGTGGGTCATGGGGGCTATTAGTGCCACGTTTGGTGTTGATCATTCATTGGATGAGGGTCGCAGTAGTCTCAGAAGGTGAGTGAAGGTACTTCAAGTCCCGTCATCCATGGTCCATCCCCTCCAAACAGCACCAGGATGTAGAGTGGGTCATGAGGGCTTTGTGTGCCAAGTTGGTCTTGATTAGTCATTGAATGAGGGTCGCAGCAGTCTTGGGAAGTGAGTGGAGGTACTTCAAGTCCCATCATTCGTGGTCCATCCTCCTCAATACTGCACCAGAATGTAGAATGAGTCATGGGGGCTGTGTGTGCCAAGTTTGGTCTTGATCAGTGTTTGGATGAGGTTGGCAATGGTCTGGTGAAATGAGTGGAGGTACTTCAAGTCCCATCATCCGTGGTCCGCCCTCCGAACTGCATCAGGACGTCCATTGGGTCATGGGGGCTTTTTGTGCCAAGTGTGGTCATGATTATGCACTGGATGAGGGTCGCAGCGGGCTTGGGAAGTGAATGGAGGTACTTGAAATCCCATCCTTCATGGTCCATCCTCCTCTAAACTGCAGTAGGATGGAGTGTGGGTCATGGGGGTACTGTGTGCCAAGTTTGGTCTTGTGGTTCAGGGCCGCCTTGGTCTGTGGGGAATGAAGAGTTTGAAAGTACTACAAATCTCATAACCTGTGATGGTACTTCAAGTCCCATCATCCATGGTCCTCCCTACTCCAAACTGCAGTAGAATGAATCATGGGTCATAGGGGCTCAGTGTGCCAAGGTTGGTTACTGTTAATTCAGGCCATACACAATGTCCCATTAACTGAGGCCTAGTCAGGGAAATGAAGTTAATGAAGCCGTACTGTAAATTTTGGGCCTGGTTTGTGATTTGTAGGGGCTACAGTGTTTTCTGGGAAGTTAATTGGGTGAAGGTACTGCAAATCCCATCATTCGTGGCCCATCCTGTCCTAAACTCTCTTTTGGGGCCTGTAATGTTCTGGCCTGTTCTGCTGGTAATTGGTAACTTTAAAAGGCCAAATGGCAGGCAGCCGTTTTCTAAAAGCTGAGGGGGAGGAGAAAACAGGAATCCATTTTGTTTTCACAGAGCCAACTGAGGAGGGAATGTTGATGGTGCATTTCCCCCCTCAGTGGGAAGAAATCCTGTTGTTTGAATGTAGAGGCCTGGATTCTGGGATTCTGGCTAATCTGTGGCAATCAATGCCCTCTGTCTGGTGCCTTAGAATTTTGGAGTGGCGAGGCTGGCCAATCAAAGGACTTTATGCAAACAGCTGCCACATTTTTTCCCTCAGTGGGAAGAAATCCTGTTGTTTGAATGTAGAGGCCTGGATTCTGAGATGCTGGCTAATCAGTGGCAATCAATGCCCTCTGTCTGGTGCCTTAGAATTTTGGAGTGGCGAGGCTGGCCAATCAAAGGACTTTATGCAAATAGCTGCCACATTTTTCCCCTCAGTGGGAAGAAATCCTGTTGTTTGAATGTAGAGGCCTGGATTCTGGGATGCTGGCTAATCAGTGGCAATCAATGCCCTCTGTCTGGTGCCTTAGAATTTTGGAGTGGCGAGGTTGGCCAATCTAAGGACTTTATGCAAATAGCTGCCACATTTTTCCTCTCAGTGGGAAGAAATCCTGTTGTTTGAATGTAGAGGCCTGGATTCTGGGATGCTGGCTATTAGAATTTTGGAGTGGTAAGGCTGGCCAATCAAAGGACTTTATGCAAATAGCTGCCACATTTCCGCCCTTCCGCCCTTCCGCCCTCCGCACACATACATACAAACATTCCATTTTATTAAGGTATACAGATCCCATATATTCACCTTGATGTCAAGGTTGTGGCTTACTGCCAGCACCACTGACTGAGAAGGACTTTTCTCCCACAGAGTGACATTATTATCTGTGCCTTTTCTCTCACGTAGTGATATAATTATCCATGCCTTTGTAGCTTTCTGGCTGGCTGGTTCTACTTAACTCTGCAAATGTTTCAGACAGTTCAGATGTTGCAAATGCTGTGACCTACTTTGATGTGTAATCCACCTCATATATAATACATGATTAGAATATTTATAATTTCATGTGTAATGCACAGATGTATTATATGTATTATATTTAATTTGCAGAGTGGATTGACATCTTTACACTTAGCAGCTCAAGAAGATAAAGTGAATGTAGCAGATATGTTGATAAAGCATGGGGCAAACAAAGATGCTCAGACTAAGGTATTATAACAAAACAATAGCATAAATTTCTACCACAATACTCCTTTCACTGCTGTACTTACATTTCTTGTTATTATCTCTTTCCTTGTAGCTAGGTTACACTCCATTAATTGTGGCCTGTCACTATGGGAACATTAAGATGGTCAACTTTCTCCTAAAACAAGGAGCTAATGTTAATGCTAAGACAAAGGTAAATAATAGTTCATTGTTTCTTTTCCTTTCCTTTTCTGTTTCTTCGCAAACACATGTTATTGTTTTTATACAAATATTGTTTGTATTTATAAACACAAAGAAGGTATCCTAAAGGTAAAATACTTCAGTGACTCACAATAAATAATTGCTTGAACTTTAAATACAATGATCATAAAAGCAAACTTCAGGCCCATTAGCAATGCACATATGAGCATGAAAAATAACACACATGATAATGTATGTGCATTTCAAGATATGCATTCCATGAATTTAAAATGTATTTTTTCCTTGGAAAATGAAAGCAGAGGAAAATTTATGTTGCAATATGAAATTTCTGAACTACTGTATGTTGAGGACCAACTTGCTGAAATTTGACATTTAGGCTATCTAGCATCTAATAATGATGAAAGATGGGTGTTGAGCATTTTAGGTTCCAGGAGCCTCAGCCAGCATGGATAGTGATATGAGATTGTGTATTGTGAAATTGAAAGAAAAATCTTTGTTTTAGGTGTAGATATATTTTAGAATTCCATACTTTTGTAGCAACTTGACAATTAATACAATGGTCCAGTAGAACTGTGCCTCAGGTCTAAGGAAATGTTTTGTATTTCACTCTGTACCTTGGGATGTGATGAATGTTTTTATGTTTTTAGCTTCCGTTGTATGGCCACATGGTTGGTACATGTTGCCTATTTTATTTACTGTTATCCGCCCCGAGCCTGCAGGGAAGAGCGGAATACAAGATCGAACAATAAATAAATAAATAAATTATATTACATAAAGTCTAAATGTAACAATTTAACTATTATGTAAAGTGGATTACTTCTGGTGATAAAAAGAGCATAAATCTTTGAGAAAGAATGTAATTGAATGGTAACATCATAATTATATTTTCTGTAGTAAACAGTATTTGTTACTGATATGTTATAATTTGAGGAAGAGGCAATACAATTAATCGAAAAGTAAAATGTACTACCCATAAAGTAATGAGTAGGATCTTTCTTTCTTTCTTTCCTTCTTTCTTGTAATACCAGTAATTATAACATCTATTAAAGTTAGGAGAAAAAAATGTAAATATATTTTCTAAAATGTTTTTGTTTCTTTTCCACTAATTACAGAATGGGTATACACCTCTGCATCAAGCTGCTCAGCAAGGTCACACACACATTATCAATGTTCTTCTTCAGCATGGGGCCAAACCAAATGCAACCACTGCGGTAAGTTTCAAAAGTATAAAGAGGACTATTAAATTCACCTAACAATAGCATTCTCTTTTAGCTGCACTACATCTTGACTTGGTTTTTCTTAGATAACTACAGTTAGTTCCGAAGTTATGGACAAAATAGTTTCTATAGTTTTGTTCTTAAGTTAAATTAGTATGTAAGCCAGAACAGGTCCATTTTTAAGTGTAACTTGAGCAAGATAATATATAAATATATTATACACACATGCTTTGGACTACATAGAGAAAGGTTAACACCCCTGTGGTGTTTGTTTTGTTGTCTGTGATCCTGTTCAGAAGATTTCACTTCACTTTCTGTCCCTGTTACAATTGGATTTTGAAAAAATGGCTTGTTGTGAAAACAAAAATTGGTGATAGAGCTTCAGTAAATATCCCTTTTTCCCATCATAACTTTTTCAGGAGTGAATTTCCCTTCCTAGGAGTAGTTTTCTCTCACTTCGTCTTGCCTCATCCTTGTTGGTAACTATGGGTACTTTGTAAGTCGGATTGTTGCAACTCAGGAATTGCCTTATTTTAATTCAGCTGCTGGTATCAGATATGTGGGTGCAACCATTGTGAACATCCATATTAAGATGCACAACTCTTTTATTTTGTGTTCATGTTTTCCTTAACATAAAGATATGCCATTCTTGGAGGATCCTGAGGAAAGATAATCCTAACATAGTGGCCAGCTTGTTTTTTTTCTTAGTAATTGACATGTATTTTAGGTATCAGTTTTTCAGAGCATAGATATACATACAGCAATACTGACAGCAAAGTTAGGCAGAAGCATATAATCCATGGAAGTGTAATGCCGCCAACATGATGGTTAGCAGAATAAGAATTATATCACAACACTAGTCCTAATTCAGATGCTTCTATAGACCTCATACTTAGGGTGAAGCAAAGCTTGAGGAGAGATGGTAAAGGAAGAAAGAATATAAACTAACTGAGCACACAGTGGTTGGACTTCTGTCCTAAGAAAGGTGAAAACCAAGAGGCTTCGAAAAGAGTGAGCATTCTAGACTTCATCTGAGTAAATCTCCCATGTGATACAATCCATTTTTGAGACCTGAACTCATAGTATTTTGTCCATTACATAGAACCGATGAGTTTGATTTGCTATGTTATTGACTCAGTCTCTATCTGTGTAGGCTTACTAGAGGTATAATGAAAAGGAGGCCTGACTTGAGAGACATTTTCTATGGCGTTGTAAATTATCCTACTTTCACTATTATTTCTTTTTCTGTTGAGAGCTTTGAAGAAGGAACAAAAGTTCTAACCTGCTTAGAAGGAGTGTGACACTTCTCACATTGATTTCATTTGCCCTCAGGCAATCCATTGAAGGCCAGATCTTACTTCATCCTCTTTGCTGTGTGAACCTTGGTTGATTGCAATTACTCAAGTAGTTGATCCAAAATACTTTGGCTGCAGTGACAGGCAGAGGCAAATCTGGTTAGCTCTATGGCATTATCCTGCTCCCTGTGTGAGGGGCAGGCAGCTTACATGAGGGGCAGAGGTGGTGGGGGGAGGAGATAGATGCCAAGTTTTGCATTGCAAATCAATGCAGTACATGGTCACAATTCCATCAACACAAAGGGAATAATCAAAAGCACTGGATTAAAAAGTGGTTTTATGCTTGAAATTGCCTGAAAACCCACACACCCCTTTCTGAATTCTTTTATAGTATTAGTAGATTGTTGGTATTTGTGGAGTTGAACTAGGAACCGAGATGGGGAAAAAATAGCTAGCAGAATCCAAAGCTGAACTTTTCAATACTTGAGGCTCTGCACAGAAAATAGTACTGGAAACTTGAAAATGGAAAGGTATAATCTCAAAACAAAACAAAAAAAGAGAAAAGGAAAAAAAGACAGAATATAGAAGTAACTCATTACATTGTTGCCTGCACCTTGTTGCATCTTTTGCTAATGGCATGAATACAAAGGATGTTATTTTTTATATGTATATTGAGTAATATTTTACAATAGTTTTGAGCAAAATTTTTCCCAAGTCTTAGGCAGGCCTTAAAGGGTGTCTTTAGAGTCCCCAATGCCCCTTACCATGTACTTCCTTTTTTGGAAACTTCCTTTGCGGTTTATTTAGCAAAATGCCCCTATACTATTAAGAATTGTGGGGCAATTTGTCTCTCTCTCACACACACCCCTCCCCCATCCTAGCCCTTTTAGGTCCAGGAGAAGCCTTTTGAAAAACATAACAAAAACCAAGAACAAAGATCTAAAACAGCTTGTACACTAAGCAAAGGACGTGTCATCATTGTCCCTATTACATAAATAAGTCACACTTACAGAGTAAATGTGACTTATTTAACAAAAGAAAATTGTATTTAATTTCAGGTGAAAGTTATATGTGGCCTATAGATCTTGCACATTCCTGGCATAAATTACCAACAATTAAATACATTTTCAACAAGTACATTTTCAAAATTCAGCATGAGCACCTTCAGGGTAGCCAGCTCTTATATAGAAGGTGGTACACTAAACTATTAAAAGCAGTGAGGTTTTTTCCTTCTTGTGTGTAACAGACAGATGTCCTGAGTGTTTTGTTTCCATGGCAATGGGACTACAGTTTGGGGAAAGTTGCAAAGATTTAATAGTGAAACACAATGATTTTCCTAAGCGAATGCCTTGTTTTTGGATGGAAATGCTGGCTCATTCAGTGCAGGGTGTGATCTCATTGGTTTATATCACAATCCTCCCTCTCATTCTCCCCCTCTCCTTCTTTTCTTCTTTCAGAATGGTAATACTGCCTTAGCAATTGCAAAGCGTCTGGGATACATCTCTGTGGTCGATACATTAAAGGTTGTAACAGAAGAAGTAGTTACCACTACAACTGTGAGTACTAGCAGCCTTATTTCCCATTTTGTTTTAATCTGAGTTATTTCTATTTTTCCTTTTTCTCTACCTCTCTCTTAAAGAAAATTCAATTCAAAGCGAAAAGGGTTTTTTTTTCAGTCTCCTTGTCAACATTGGGAGATTGAGGCTGGAGCCCACAAAGAGGTAGTGGGACAGGCCAATATTATTTATTTATTTATTATTTGCTTCACAAAATGCAAAGCTATAAGAATACTACTGAATAATTATACCTCAGTATAATTATAATTATTTCCTCTTTATTCTGGAAATAAGACCTTTCCAATTTGCCTCCCAGGTCTTTCTGATTTGGCCCTTCCTATAATCACTTTTTATTTCACTAATATAGTCTTGAAGGATGTAAACTACTAAATATTTATGCCACATTTTGTATGCCATTTCTTTTGGTCCTTCTAGCCTAGGTCAAATGAGGCTTTAATTGCATTTAACATTGGTTTTATTATTCCCTCCCATTCTTTAAATCACCCATTGCTCTCAATTTTCTGGATGAAAAATTGTGTCTTATTCCAATCTATTTTTTTTTATCTCTAATAGCTCTTCCATTTCCTTCTTAATTATTTTATGGAACTTTTGTATTTTTTCACAATCCCACCACATGTGGGTGTATGTTCCAGTTTTCTCACAGTTGTGCCAACATTGTTTTGGGGAGGTTCTCATTATGTCAGCCAATTGCACAGGAGTTCTATACCATTTTGTCAGTATTTTCCACTACATTTCCTTAGTCTTTGCAAGACCGGTCCCACGCACCAGGCCGGGCACACCCTGGATTTGATCTTCGCGGCCGGGATTCAAGTGACCCCAAACTCTATAGTTGAGGTTCCATGGTCGGATCACAGTGTCCTGGAAGTCCGCCTTGAGATGGCCCCTCCTCTCGGTAAGGGTGCCGAACCTATTCTGGTTCGCCCGAAGAGACTTATGGAACCCATTTGGTTCCTGAATGCTCTGAGGGATTTGGAGCTCACCAGCGACTCAGTCGACAGGCAAGTGGAATGTTGGAACACCTGTCTTTCCACAGCCCTAGACGAGATCGCCCCCCAGACGCTCTCTCATCCCCCGTAGTAATCGCTCGCCTTGGTTTACCGAGGAGTTACGGGCGATGAAACGGAGGAAGAGACAGCTAGAGGACGTGTGGCGAGATCTCCGTGACGGAGCATCGAGATCGGCTTATAAACAATTTAAGGATGTTTATGAGCGTGCTATCAAGGAAGCCAAAAAGGCCCACTATTCTTCCTTGATAGACTCGGCCAGTTCACGCCCAGCTCAACTTTCTAAAATATTCGGTCATTGACCACAATTCCGATGGTCCCAAATGATAGGGGTTTGGCTCCCACAGCTGAGGCATTCCAGAACTTCTTTGCCGATAAGATCTCGACCCTCCGCCGGGATATCCCAGCCACTCTTGATACAGTATGTGAACTCGAGACCCCGCCTTCACCCGTTTCCAACCGCTGGACGCAGCAGCTGTCGATAAGCTACTCGCTGCAGCTAGACCAACTACCTGCTCCCTCGATCCGTGCCCCTCCTGGCTTGTTAGATCCTGCCGGGAGGGGTTACGAGACCCCCTGGGAAAGATTATCAACAGCTCCCTTGAGCAAGGAGTGTTCCCAGGGGGTTTGAAAGAGGCCATGGTAAGACCGCTGCTGAAGAAGCCGAATTTAGATCCTTCGGTTCCCCTCCAATTACCAGCCTGTGTCCAACTTGCCTTTTTAGGCAAGGTAATTGAGAGGGCAGCAGCGGATCAGCTGCAGCGGTACTTAGAAGACACAGCTGGACTTGATCCCTTCCAGTCCGGCTTCCGTATTGGGCATGGGACGGAGACCGTGCTTGTCGCCATTACAGACCAACTTTGCCGCCAGCTGGACCAGGGTGGGTCAGCCCTGCTTGTTTTGTTAGATCTAACAGCAGCGTTTGATACCGTAGATCATGTACTGTTAGCCCACCGCTTAGCCGTGACTGGAGTTAGGGGGACTGCCCTTAAATGGGTAGCCTCCTTTCTCCACGATCGGGGACAGCGCGTGGAGAGGGGGAGGAGGTCTCCGGGAGGCTCCCATTAAGTTGTAGGGTCCCCCAGGGGCCATCCTCTCACCCTTATTATTCAACATTTACATGCGCCCCTGGCCCAGCTGGCCCGCGACTTTGGTCTGGAGTGTTATCAGTACGCGGATGACACCCAGCTTTTGCTGAGAATGGACGGCAGGCCGGATACCGTACCCGATTGTTTCCATCGATGCCTAGAAGCCGTGACTGGATGGCTGCGGGCCAGCCGGCTGAAGGTGAACCCGTCGAAGATGGAGATCTTGTGGCCTGGTCGACCTGGGCTGGATGAGTGCCGGTTGCCTGCCCTGGATGGCGAGCAGCTTAGCCCGTCATCTTTGGTTAAGAGCTTGGGTGTTAGATTGGACCCCTTGCTGACCATGGAGGCCCAGGTCTCCATGGTCAGCAGGACGTCATTCTTTCACCTACGACAGGCCAGGCGACTGGCCCCCTACCTGTCCAGGGCTGACCTGGCCACGGTGATCCAAGCGACGGTCATCTCGAGGCTGGACTACTGTAATGCCCCTCGTGGGCCTTCCTTTGTCGACAATCCGGAAACTCAAGCTGGTGCAGAATGCTGCAGCTCGCCTACTGGTGGGAGCACCAGTGAGGGAGCATATTACTCCCATCCTTCGGCAACTGCACTGGCTTCCTATTGAGTACCGGATTGCCTTCAAGGTGTTGGTTTTAACCTTTAAGGCCTTGCACGGTCTAGGGCCTGTGTACCTGAGGGACCGCCTTACCCCGTACGTTCCCCCGAGATCACTGCGCTCGGAAGAGCAAAATTTGCTGGTTATACCATTGTCCCGCTCCTGTCACTTGTCCAGTACAAGACAGAGAGCCTTCTCTGTGGCGGCTCCAGCACTCTGGAACTCGCTCCTAACCACACTCGAATGGTTCCCGAACTTCTCCCTTTCCGAAGGGAATGCAAGACGGCCCTCTTCAGATTGGCATTCGGGTAACCTCAAATCCTATCGGGTCTATCCCGTCTCAGTTAGGAACCGTAGACTATACCATCAGTGCTACGTACAACTGTTTTTACTGTATGTTTTTTGATATGTTTTATGTTTTTATGATGTGTTCTACTGTTGTGCTATGTTTTACTGTACGCTCGCTTTTTGTGATCCGCCCCGAGCCTGCGGGGAGGGGCGGAATATAAAATCGAATAAATAAATAAATAAATAAATATTTTATTTTATTTTATTAGGACAGGCCGATATTTATAATGATGTGACCACTGCACATATTTTAAAACCTGGGGTGGAATGCACAGCCCCTCAGGAGTTATTGGACTGGAACTCCCATCAATTCTTGCTACTATTATCCATTGTTAAGGGCTAGTAAGCCATCCAGTAGAATTATCTGTGAATACTATGCATTTCTCACTCCTCACCTACTCTGACTGTGTAGATAAGACTATTGGTCTTGGCCAATAATATGGACTTCAACACATTAAAGCTGAGATTTGTCGCAGATTGTGGCAAATCTGGCAGGGCCCAGTGGGGGGTGGGGTGAACCTGTCACCCTACATTGCTTGCCTTGTCCCTCATCCCATTCCACAGGGGGAAGTATCGCCACCTGGCTTCACCCCATTGTTTCCTATGTAAAACAGGAAGTCTCCCATGTTCCCGAAATAGCTTCTTACCACCCTTGGACTTCAGTTGAAGCACGGAAGCCCACCAGAAGTAGATCGACACTGTGTGATGGGAGCGGGCGACCTCCATGCCTCAACTGAAGTCCAAGTGTTATAGGATGTGCAGTTTTGTCTGTCTGATGAGATCATAAAGCATACTAAAACCATAATGAAATTTTAATTGCTACCATATTCAACATTCTTAATTTTTGAGATATCTATCTAAGGTGGTTTGATTGTATGAAATATGTATTTTTTTTAAAAAAAACACAAACATTTGTCTTGTTGTACCAAAATAATTATGCTATCATTACAGTGATAACTTATTTGAGAGCAAGTAATAGACCCAACATTGAAGGCAAAACCATTGTCCACCACTCAAGAAAGTCTTATCCCAAATGCTACCTATATTACTTTACAAAGTTTATTTTGTAACTTCTTTCAGAGGATGTATCAGTTTTATATATGTTTTTGTTTTCATTGTTCCTTTTGTGTTTTTACAAGAAAAAGATTGGAAACATACAGCCTGTTTAATCTGTCTCTATGGGCTTTGAATACTGATGTTGTCTGGCTTTTTAAAATAATAAACACTTTCTGTGATACAGAAGAAAAACCATGTGAGTTCAGAGCACACACAACACAAAACTCCAAATCAGAATTACTAGTCTTTTAAAATTATGCACTTAAAAATATAGTTTTCATCCCTCTTGTCACTACCGGAAGACTACTTCTTGATTGAGGACTTGTAGCATTACTTATTTTTTCTTCTTTTCCTCCTTGACATATTATTTGTAATAAGAAAAAAAGATGTAAAATTGAGATGCAGTGGGAAGATCCAGGAAAGGTAGAAATGGAAAACGTTGAAAATGGATGCCCTGAAAAATTCTGTTTGAAGCAGAGTGATTGAAGGGTAGAAATCTTGTTGGAAAGACCCCAACAGAGCAAGTTGAAGTCTATCATCCAAAGACAAGTGATGTTTCAAACTAAAATATGTCATCTTTATATTGGATGACAACATGATTCACAGATCTGGCAGGAATGTGAACATTGGTATTTATAGAAAAGTAACAAACCATAAATTAGGAAGAGTTCTATTTTGAGCTTCAGGACCATCTCCTAAAGTAGGAGCCCCCGGTGGTGCAGTAGGTTAAATCCTTATGCTGGTTGGACTGAAGACCAACAAGTTGGAGGTTTGAATCCAGGAAGAGTGCGGATGAGCTTCTTATGTCAGCTTCGGCTCCACATGCGGGGACATGAGAGAGGCCTTCCACAAGGATGGTAAAACATCAAAACATCAGGACGTCTCCTGGGCAACATCCTTGCAGACAGCCAATTCTCTCACACCAGAAGCAACTTGCAGTTTCTCAAATTGCTCCACACACACACACACACACACACACACACACACACACACACAAAATCTCCTAAAGAAAAATATTTGGCTCACCCTTGAAACATGTTAGAAGTAGTAACTCTTGTCCTGAATTATTGTTGAGCTTGTCATCCATCCCTCTTAAGGCTGAACTGAATTATCCCCTAACAAAGTTAAACAAAATAAGTTTGCTTCTTCAAATATAGTTACAGTTTGTACATTTGTACTACTCAAACTAATCAACCAATCTAATAATTATCAAAACCTACAGTCAATATGTTTTTCTCTTTTCTCCACAAAAACGACTGAATAAGCATCCTTCAAAAAGATGCCAATGACTTTGCTTTAATCAATGTTGTTAATTTGTCAATTTCAGCTATGTTTCAAAAGCAGTTCTTCACACATTGCTGTAATTGTATTCATCCACTTATGCACATATAATAGTCTTTACTAAGCTCCCTTAGGCGATGTTATTTACAAGGGGGAAATGATCTTATTGTTGTTATTTATTAAATCATTGTAAGGTGGAAACCCTTGCCAGTAAAGTACAAATTACCTGGATCCGTGCCAGTCCATTTCAATGGGCTTTGCACTTATTTATATTCTAGTCCATTCTTGCTTTTGTATGACTTTGAACAGGTTCTGGCTAAAATTGACCTAAACTGACAATCAGGTGCTTTTTTTTGGAATATTTGTTCATTTGCTCTCAGCATTCTTACTCTATTTTACCGTCTCTTAATGTTTCTTTCAGTTTTAAATGACAATTCCAGACCATTATTTTTATTTTAGACCTACCCATAGCTCATTATTCAATTTTATACTTTCTTCGGAAAACATATTCAAATCCGATGTCCTCTCAGGCTTACTTATCTTATTTTCTTTTCTATCACCTATTAAGTCTGTTTATCCTTGTAAGAAACATGTATAAATGTATATGCTTACATCAGAATATGGAATTATTCTTATTACTTAATCATTTTAACAAACTGTTGACAAAATAATATGTGTAAAGTATGTAAATCAATGCAGTTGATATTGTATATATAGACTTATCAGATGTTCTTCTCATTCAACATATATTTTTAGTTTACATTTTTTGCATTGTGGAAAGTGTTTTACAACTTTAATCATTTCCAGATGCTTAAAGCTTTTTTGGAGACATTACCTAATTTGTTTAAGAACCTAGCCTGCAACCAAAAATTGGAGATGTTTTGCTTTTATCGTCAATGAACAAATGTGCTAGAGATATTTAAAAACTACAACCAGTTGTTAAAACAAAATGCTGCTTTTCACAGCATGTATCCATTTTTATTAAACCAATTATTAGAAACAACATATTCTATGCAGAAAATAATAAACCTGAGAACTGCAGAGCATATCCGTATTTACTCAAATCTAATGCACTGTTGAATCTAATGTGCTCCTCATTTTCAAAACCCTGAGACCAAAACCAGTATTTGCTACCAAATGTAATGTGCAGCAGCAATACGTGCACTCTTTGTAATTTAAAATACCAAAGCTTCCAGAAATGGAAAATAAAACTTTGGGATGCATTCATACTGTAGAATGAATCTACTTTAATTACCTTGGTTCAATGCTATGGAACAATGGGGACTGCAGTTTCACAAGCTCTTGAGCCTTCTCTGCCAAAGCATGCTGATGCCTCAACAAACTAAAAATCCCAGGATTTAATAGCATTCAGCGATGGCCATTAAATTAGAGATG
This sequence comes from Anolis apletophallus, assembly GCA_030556195.1. Lineage (NCBI taxonomy): Eukaryota > Metazoa > Chordata > Lepidosauria > Squamata > Anolidae > Anolis > Anolis apletophallus. Next base: position 78,803,421 of record JARBWK010000012.1, on the reverse strand, counting down.
TCATTCCTCCAATAGGAGCTTCAGGTACTCCTGAAGCAGCTTCCCCTTTTGCTTTAGCTCAGCACTAAGATTACCGTATGATGCAAATTTAATGCATACTGTAATGTTAGCAAGGTAATTAACACAAAAAGGTGAGTATTAGTTTCGTGTAAATAAGGTAGTTGAAATTTAAGTGTATCTTATGGATGCTTTAACCAAATTAACCTATTGCTTGATTTCTTTTCTCCCCCTTTTTTCTGCAGACTGTAACTGAGAAACACAAACTCAATGTACCAGAAACTATGAATGAAGTCTTAGATGTTTCTGATGAGGAGGGTAAGCTTTCCATGGTTCACATAACTCCATAGATCAATGCATCTTGGTTCAGTACTATTCTTAGAAGTTATCAGTTGTTCTTAGTGATTCCACAGTGTGGAAAATGTAATTCTGACAGATAATTTTTTTGAAAATACACAAGATTCATATTTTAAAGGAACTTGCACAAATGTTTTCAGCTTACAGTAATTATAACCTGATGTTTTTTTAAAATATACAAACTTAAATAGGCTTTCTTCCTGAAAATTCCATATTTCTACCTCTATCGTTTATATACTTCAATGAAGGAGAGCTTCATATTATTGTAGTATAGAACCAGCAAAATATTTTTTTTAATTTACTGGATTCAGTGTTAAATGCAGCATGCCCTGAGCATTTTTCAGGTCTAGCTTTTCCATTAAAATGGTCTGCAAAAGATAGTACAGACATTATCTATCTGTAATATGGTTATTTCAAATGGAGAATATTTTTCCTTTTTAGACATTGGCTAGGAAACCGCTTCTGTGTGAAGCTTCCATTCTTACTGTGGAGCAAGAACAGATATTTAGTCTTTCCATTTTAGCAGCTCAGTTTCCCACTCTCCCCGAGGGCCTTTCAGGGCTGTGTGTGTGAATGGCTGACATAACATGGCATTCATCTGCAAACACTTAAGTGCCAATTATTTGGGTCTTAAACAGACAGCATGACTGGTGAAAGAAGCCATATCATAGAATCTAAACTGCTCAACTGAATTGTAGCTATGGTTACAAACTCTCTCTAGGCAAAGTTCATATGAAGAATGAATATATAAATCTCTCCATGCTTTAACTTTGGTTGTCAGCGAGAGAGCATTTGGAGACAGGACCATAATGCAAATGAATACCTTTAAGTATAACTCCTGAACACATTTTATTTTGTAGGAATTTGGTCAACATCCAACATTATGTGAACAAATATATCTTTTTAGAAATTTCAAATATATCCACTGAATAAAACCCCCAATTAGCCCATGATGGTGGATTTTTGATAAAAGGGAGGGAAATCTTTCTTTATGAGAGTAATGTCAATTTGATGGCAAGGCAGAGCGTGTTGGATAAAATACTGTACCTTAAGAACAGGGTCATCTTTGCCCTGTAAAGAGGCCTCCATTTATGTCATGGTTAACAGTTGAACAGTTGTTTCATTTCTTTTTAAAGTAACCTGAAATACCCTTTTTACTAACAACACTCCTTACTATTAAATTAGCTAAATATCAGCCTCCATGTTTTACTATATGTATTTGAAGGGCTATTCCAGCTTAGTTGAAGACCATCACACTAAAAAAAAACCCCTAACAATCAACCACTCCAACCTCAAATATGGTGACATTCCTTTTTGTATTCCAGTGTTTTTTTAAGCTTCTGTGTCGTCATGGAATGCTTCTGTGAACATTTCTTAATGTGATCACACTGCTCCCCTTCTGCCTTTTGTTACACATTAATGATATTCACATATTTCACATAAAGTGTCATTAAAAACCCAAATCATTTTTAAAAAGCATTTGCATATACAGAAACTATTTGTGTCTACCCAATTAATTGTGGGAAAGGACAAAAATGAAACTAGTCCAATGATTGGTATCAACAATGACAAAAGTTAAATGAATTATTTGATTCTTCTTAACTTGCTAGTGTTTTTCATGTTTATTAACAGTTTGTATTTGTTGTACTTCAAGAATGACATTAGTTCCTATTTTGCTTGAGCTCTTGGAATGAAGTAGCTAATAACATTGGTAACATTACTAATTGACCATGTGAATTTGTGTTTGTTTTTACTTAAGGTGATGATACCATGACTGGAGATGGGGGAGAATATCTTAGACCAGAAGATCTGAAAGAACTAGGTGATGATTCGTTACCTAGCAGCCAGTTCTTAGATGGTATGAATTACCTGAGGTACAGCCTGGAAGGAGGCCGATCTGACAGGTACTAAATTTATATATTTTCCCCTTAATCTATATATTTTTCTAAATAGGCACCTGGTGTGTAGATGAATTTAGTTACTTCCTAGTCCACAGAGGGCAGCCTTATGCTTTTTAGACATGGACTTATAGTTATAGATGAGTGGAGATCCTGTGGAGAACTGTACCCCAAAAGTATAAAGTTGACACTGAAGTGTCCAGTATCAAAGTCCTGTATTATGCGTCTCCCCTGTACTTGTACTTTGCTCCAGGTGTTGAACCATGTGACCATTGTTCATTGGTTTGATTCATGAAAGGAGGATGTTAAATTTGTCTTCAGGAAAATAAATCTTTGCTTGTCTTCATCTTGCTAATGAGAAATTGCAAACATTTCACCCTTGCCTATGATACAGCACAATATTCCCTATCCCAAAGAAGTTTTGTTTTTGCAAGAATGATTTCTGCGCAGATTGCACAAATTGCAAAGTTAAATTACAATAGCTGCTGCCTTATTACATGGATTTTAAAGTCTGAAGCATCGGAAGTATTGTTTGGATATTTTCAGTCTATAAACCAATAATTATATCCTTGCTGTGATTCTTTACTTTCCTTCACAAAGAGAAGACATTAGCATCAATTGTGGAAACCTCATCAAAATGAAGGTTCCTTGCCTTGTCCTGATACTAGGGGTAAGAAATCTTGCAGGGGTTAATGAACCACAACGACCTGTCTCAAGCTTCTAAGATAACATGTCTTCTCAAGAATTAGAAACAGAAGTTGCTCCACTCTCACAGTTCCCATCATCAAACCAGAACTGCAAATGAAACTAACTACCTGCCTTTGAATATTTAGGAAATTCTTTTTATGATATTAAAAATTTGTATTTCTAGTTGATCTTGTACCATATGCAGTAAATAGGCAATAGTAGGGTGGCCTTTCTTTCATGCAAATTATTAATCTACTAATTCAGTCCTTGAAACTACCATTTTCAAAGAGACAAATGTGGATAGGTAACACAGTGGGAAAAACATACTGTGACATAAATATGTTTAGCACTTCAGCAGCAACAGGGAATACAGTGAACTATTCCTCATAGTAACCTATGGATGTGAGAGCTGGATCATAAGGAAGGCTGAGCAAAGGAAGAGAGACGCTTTTGAACTGTGGTCTTGGAGGAAAATTCTGAGAGTGCCTTGGACTGCAAGAAGATCAAACCAGTCCATACTCCAGGAAATAATGCCCAGCTGCTCACTGGAGGGAAAGGATATTAGAGGTAAAGATGAAGTACTTTGGCCACATAATGAGAAGACAAAAAAGCTTGGAGAAGATAATGGTGCTGGGGAAAATGGAAGGAAAAATGAAGAGGGGATGACCAAGGACAAGACAAATTGATAGTATCCTTGAAGTGACTGGCTTGACCTTGAAGAAGCTAGGGATGGCGATGGCCCACAGGGAGCTCTGGTTTAGGCTGATCCATGAGGTCACAAAGAGTTGGAAGCGACAATTCCCAACTCATAATGATCCGATACCTTTATTCACAAGCACATGCACTGAAATATAAATAGTATTACATTACACCAGTTATACTTGTGCAGAATTCATGCTGCAATTGAGAACTCGCAGAGTTGGAGAATACGGGCTAACATTTGTATTACATAAACAAAGAATAGGACTAACAACTGTGCAAAACAGATACTGATAAGTTTGGTAGGCCATTAAGTGGTTAAGACCAGGATGGATGTGACAATATGATAATAACTACATATAAATCTGTGATGCAACTACATTTGGAACCTTGTGTATATTTATGGTATCTTACACTCAGAAAATATATTATAGAGCAAGAAAATGTGTAGAAAGGGGCAGCCATGATTAAGGTGCTCAAGTAACTCCCTTATGAAGAAAGATGACAGGATCCTTTATACCAAAAAGGAACAACAGATTAAAACTGTTGAAAGGGACATTACATCACAGAGATGTAAACTATTATGCATGATAAGAAGAAAACAGACAAGGGACTTTTTTACCTCTTTCCTTTTACTTGAATCTGGGCTAAGTAGCTACAAGTAATAATAGATGAATGAGAAATATATTTAATCTTATTCAAGCAGCATTCTTCTTGGGTTTTTACCGTGTTTCCCCGAAAGTATGACACCCCCGATTGTAAGACGTATCGGGGGTGTCAGGGGGGTTGGCTAATGTAAGCCGTACCCCGAATGTAAGCCGTACCTCGTCGTCACGCCGCCGCCAGCCCATCGGCCGTGGCACACCTCCGCGGCGCACCTTTCTGCCAGGCCTCTGACGCGTCCAAGAAAGGGAGGGGGAAGAGCGCAAGGGGCGGAGGGAAGTGGCGACGCGTCAGAGTGACGCTCTGATGCGCCGGGCGCTTCCCTCCCCCTTGCGCTCTTCCCCTCCCTCTTTTCTCCAAGAAAGGGAGGGGGAAGAGCGCGGAGGGGCGGAGGTCAGAGTGGCTGACGCGTCGGCGCTTCCCTCCGCCCCTGCGCTCTTCCCTCCCTTCTTTTCTCCAAGAAGGGAGGGGGAAGAGCGCAAGGGGCGGAGGAAAGCGGCGACACGTCAGAGTGACGCTCTGACGCGCCGGCACTTCCCTCCGCCCCTGCGCTCTTCCCCTCCCTTCTTTTCTCCAAGAAAGGGAGGGGAAGAGCGCAGGGGCGGAGGGAAGCGGCGACACGTCAGAGTGACGCTCTGACGCGCCGGCGCTCCCTCCGCCCTTGCGCTCTTCCCCCTCCCTCTTTCTCCAAGAGGGAGGGGGAAGAGCGCAGGGGCGGAGGGAAGCAGCGACACGTCAGAGTGACGCTCTGACGCGTCGGCACTTCCCTCCGCCCCCTGCGCTCTTCCCCTCCCTTCTTTCTCAAGAAAGGGAGGGGGAAGAGCGCAAGGGGCGGAGGGAAGCAGCGACACATCAGAGTGACGCTCTGACGCGTCGGCGCTTCCCTCCGCCCCTTGCGCTCTTCCCCCTCCCTTCTTTTCTCCAAGAAAGGGAGGGGGAAGAGCGCAAGGGGCGGAGGGAAGCGGCGACGCGTCAGAGTGACGCTCTGACGCGTCGGCGCTTCCCTCCGCCCCTTGCGCTCTTCCCCCTCCCTTCTTTTCTCCAAGAAAGGGAGGGGGAAGAGCGCAAGGGGCGGAGGGAAGCGGCGACGCGTCAGAGTGACGCTCTGACGCGTCGGCGCCCCTCTCCGCCCTGCGCTCTTCCCTCCCTTCTTTTCTCCAAGAAAGGGAGGGGAAGAGCGCAAGGGGCGGAGAAAGCGGCGACACGTCAGAGTGACGCTCTGACGCGCCGGCACTTCCCTCCGCCCCTTGCGCCTTCCCCTCCCTCCTTTTCTCCAAGAAAGGGAGGGGGAAGAGCGCAAGGGGCGGAGGGAAGCGGCGACACGTCAGAGTGACGCTCTGACGCGTCGGCGCTTCCTCCACGCCCTTGCGCTCTTCCCCCTCCCTTCTTTTCTCCAGAAAGGGAAGGGGGGAAGAGCGCAAGGGGCGGAGGGAAGCGGCGACACGTCAGAGTGACGCTCTGACGCGCCGGCACTTCCCTCCGCCCCTGCGCTCTTCCCCCTCCCTTCTTTTCTCCAAGAAAGGGAGGGGGAAGAGCGCAAGGGGCGGAGGGAAGCAGCGACACGTCAGAGTGACGCTCTGACGCGTCGGCGCCCCTCCGCCCCTGCGCCTTCCCCTCCCTTCTTTTGTCCAAGAAAGGGAGGGGGAAGAGCGCAAGGGGCGGAGGGAAGCGTCGACACGTCAGAGTGACGCTCTGATGCGTTGGCGCTCCCTCCGCCCCTTGCGCCTTCCTCCCTTCTTTTCTCCAAGAAAGGGAGGGGAAGAGCGCAGGGGGCGGAGGGAAGCGGCGACACGTCAGAGTGACGCTCTGACGCGCCGCCGCTCCCTCCGTCCCTTGCGCTCTCCCCCTCCCTTCTTTTCTCCAAGAAAGGGAGGGGAAGAGCGCAAGGGGTGGAGGGAAGCGGCGACACGTCAGAGTGACGCTCTGACGCGCCGGGCGCTTCCCTCCGCCCCTGCGCTCTTCCTCCCTTCCTTCGTCGCGTCAGAGGCCTGGCAGAAAGGTGCGCCGCGGAGGTGTGCCGCGGCCGATGGGCCGGTTGCGGCGGCGGCGGCGGCGGCGTGGCGACGGGGTACGTCTTAGTTTATATAAGACGTACCCCGAAAGTAAGGCGTAGGGGGACTTTTGGGGGGGAAAGAAAGTAATACGCTGTCTTACTTTCGGGGAAACATGGTAGAAGCAACAGAGAATCATACAATATTAGAATTTTAGAGCTGGAAGGCTCTACTCCATTTATTCCAGCTCCCTGCCAAGAAAGTTAATTGGTAGGCTTTCCCTCATTACAGGCCTGTTTATTTAGAGACTTCATCTAGGTTGCCAAAATATGAAAATGAAGTATTCTAATTTATATCATGAGGTTTTTAAAAATAGTACACCAAAACCTTCACTCCTGTTTGCTTGCAGAAGCAGGCATATAGGGAAGGTCTGCTGGTTAGCTTTAAAATCCCCAATTGGGAAGGCAGGAAAGCTTTTTGAAGCATGTTTTTGTAACCAGAGAAGACTGCAGGAAAGAAGGGACAACCCCAAAAAAAAACTCTGATCCAGCTATGTCATGCTAGATTTAGGTCATAATGTTATATGTATACAGGAACAAGGCAGTGGTGCGCAAATAAGAGACTAGGGAAATGCAATCAAGTATGGATATTTTTAGATGTCTTCCATTCACCTTCTCCCAGGGCCACAAATTACGTTTTCATCTTGTCCAGATTATTTTGCAATCCTTTTGCTGCCTCTACTTTTCAACCAAGCATGGCAACCAGAACCTCTGTTCAGGTGAAATCAAAAGTACAATGATAGTCCATCTGAATGTCATACTTACTTATGGTCATGCTCTGGTTTTTTTGTATGGTTAAGTAGAAGAAAGTTAAACTAGGATCCTGGCATGACCTTGCAAGCAAGGCTTCAAGACACTGGAAAACAAACATCTGTTGTCATTCCTTCCAGCTGAATTCAAGTGGAAGCAATCAGTAGAAGATTTAGGAAGAAAAAAGGTTTCATTTGGACGTTTTTAGTTTCTCGGGACTAATGTCTATTCATTGTAAATGGCATGGTCTTCTTAAAGAAATACATATTTTATGAGCAAGAAACGCCAATGCAGTGCTGTAGATGTGCTGCCTTTTCATGCTCTGGGAAACATTATTCTTTCGACCTCTTAGCTACACAGTGTTCCTTGAACTGATTCATATAAGGAGTTCAGTTTTTGGATATCTGGATTTTATTTCATATTTATTATTTTCTCTTCCCTTGTTGTATGCTCTCATTAGCACTATGCCCAGGTAAGTATTATGTAGCATGACAACAACTTCCTTTTCAGTACTTCTCTCCTGCCATCTGTCATTATGTATCTGATTCCATTTTTTTTGCAGTCCTACTTAAAGATTTGAAAGGTTTTTATTTATTCAAGTTGGTTAGTTTTGTGGTACAAGTAAAATGCCACAATGGTTGCAATTAGTGATTATGTCACTGTGGACTTTACTACTCTCACTTCTGGCCTGTACAAGGCTGACACCAAATACAAGCGGCCTCATGCTAACCACATACTTCAAAACAACAGACTTCCATTGAGAGAACAATAGATAAAACTAATCTGACACTAGTCCTTAAACTGCCGATGTTTAGTTTTGATATACCTGTCACACAAGAAGGAAAACAGAAGGATTTATTGATACCTCTTAAATAGATAAGAAAACGTCTATTCCTCTTCAAGTTTGTTGCAGGCTGAGCTTTTTTCATGCAAGACATGCAAGGAGAAAAGTGGTATTGATCAGAAATGAAGTAAGATGTTTACAAGTATAAATGGTTAGTAAGATGCTGAGAATGAACAGCCTTGATTTTTGTCAGGCAAACTAAGATCCAAATAATAAATAAATAAATAAGATGCATCAGCAGTATATGTTGTAGAGTAGCTACAGTCAGCAGTGTCTTAGTCCCTGGCCTGAGAAACGTAATGGAATATTGACCCTCATCTCATCACAAATGTCTGTAATATTTGTACAGCTACCATTGGCTAAGGAATGAATTTGGCTCTTCAGGGACGTAATTGAATATCTGCAACAGTACCTTAAATCAAATAGGTGCTGAAGGATTTAGATGTGGGTTTTTTTTGGGGGGGGGGGAGGTTTGTAGAAAACTATCTCTGAAGATACTCTTTAGGCTTGGCTTTTCTCTTTTTAACATATTCCATTAATAGAGAAGCAGGGCCTTGACTTTTGGTGGCATAGTCTTTCCCAGCCTCGATTGACACACCACTGCAGATGCTTCAAGGATGTTTAAAGGAGGCGAACTGGATGATATATCTTTGCTCCTTGTATTGCTGTTTATTTTACTTAATAGTATATTCTCCACACCCCATTTCCCAGTTGAATCAGGACTAGAAGATTCAGTCCCATTTTATATTATTCATAATGGGTTTTCCAGCAACATACGTATTTGCTTCAATGAGTTGAACAGAAATCACAAAGTTCAGATTCAAAACATTAATAGAAATCTAGTTATTGAATTTAGGTACACATGATTTAATGGCAAGTCCTTTCTAGATGTAACTGCAAAGAGAATTGCAACTATAAGTCACAAAGTAAGAAATGTTGAAAGCAACTACACAGAATATTTGTAGGACATGTATGTCATGTTTAGAAGATGTGATAAATAATTTTGTTCTACACAGTTAAATAGGCGAGATTTGTACTTTTTATGATTCTGTGAGGCATTTAAAGATATAGTGATAAATTATGCTGCTTGGATAAATTTTGATGCACAATTGCATCTGAAATCTTCATTTTTCTTAACATTATGTTTCTAGGCAACTAGAAACATGAATTATTTGCTCGCAAGCCTACTACACCCATAGTATGGTGCTAGTTTTAGTGATTTAAACTTCAAAACGAGTATTTGAAGTATAGAACTGAAACAGAGACCCCTCCATGTACCTTGGTTTGTGTTGTCCTTTGAGTTTCAGTCCAATTAGACCTGAGTTACGTGTGGAAGTAGCTTATTTTTGCTTGGCACCTCTTTGTTGCTTCAGCAAATGGTTTTACGTAGCGCTTTGTGTACATATGGAAATAACAATGTTTTTATTGCTTATTTGCTGCACAAGGGGGAAAATCTTGCTTTGCCAAAAAGCATACTTCTGGCCCTTTTCTGTGTACCTTCCAGGGGATGGAAAGTAGTTTACCCTTGATCAGCAATGGGACTTTTTTGGTACTGAACATTTCCTCAAATTTTTGACTGTCAAATCATGTTTCTTCAACAGGACAAAGAAGTAATTCATATTTTTTTTCTTAAAGTTAGATGGAAGGGGAGCTATTCAACTATATAGTGACACTGTTTTGAAGCTTCTCTATACAGAGGCTCAAACAGATTGTAGTTATGAAAAAAGAGAGAGCAGCACTGCTCAGTCTCCTCTAAGAATATTGACATGACAAAGGTGGAAGGCTTTGTCAAAGGAATAAAATTATCCCCCTGGAAGTTACACTCTATTTGCTAATAGCATGCTTTTTTCAATCCCTTGCTCTGCTCTATCCACAATCTCATCTTCAAAACACCATCTCAACTGCTGATAATGTTACCAACCTACCAGCCTGCGATCTTTCAGTTCAGACAAGTCCCATACGCTGAGCCACGTCTCCTACCTGAGGGACAGCGCCATGATTGATGATGCAGTTGTTATCCCCAGCCACCAGGTGAGGCATTTGTGATAATTTAGTGTGTCAATTAATCTGGTATCTTATATGTTGCTATGCTTTATTTGTCATCATTTGTGCTATTACTGTAGTATTCATCTTACTTGAGACTAGCTTGAATTCATTGTGGTTTTGCTGATGTTGTTTTAATTCAATGGTTTGCTCCTCCAGTAATATTAATTTCTGCTCAAAATTATTATGGAAGAGGGATTTCAATTATGAATGCCACACTTCATAAAATTCATGGGCAAGAATAAATAATCTAAGCATTTTCTCTTGTGAAAACATCAAAAACTGAAGTTCTCAAGGATTGCTCATAGTTTGGGATTTAGTCTGTAAACAAATCTCACATTTTCTGTGCAGAAATTTTGCTTTCTGTGCACCCCCAGCCCCATACACATTTTTCACACAGAACAAATTTGAAACGGCAAAGATCTTTGTTCGTCCAAAGTTCATCTCATTGGGATTTTACTTCACACAGGAAGCTGCTTTGGTATTCAAATATTTACAAATGTCCTTTTCATCCCTAATTTGGATACATGTAAGGCTGTGTCTTACATTGAATTTTCATTTTGATTATTAAGTCAAGTTCTTAGGAAAAATATAAGAAATCATTCCCTTCTGTTTTGAACATAAAAGTAATTTATAAGGCATAATTAGTGTAAGGACACAAATTCATCTTTATACCATTGCTGTATGCCTTGTTCTTTGGTTTCAATCCATTGTGCTAATATTAGTAATCTTGATGAAAAATGTGGAGTAACGTTCTACTTGTTTAGCATAGTAATCTTGCAACTAAACCCCATGAAAATGGATTTCATAAGAATATGATTGTATTCACTAAACTCTAGTTCAACATTATTAGGTTAACATAGTTTGTGAATGCTAAGGTTAATGTAGCTCATTAGCTAAGTAAGGCAGCTCACAACAGACTTTGCTCATCCCTTTCTTTTTTGGCCTTCTGGGGACTGATAACAAGGGAGTTGTCAAAAATCCAGTTGATTTATTTGTTTACTTCAGTTTTATCCTGCCCTTCTCCCACGAAGGGACTCAGGGAGGCTTCACATATACATCAACGATGCTTTCCATAATATACATACAATTAAAACAATTGGCTGAATTAAAACAGTATAAAAGCATCCATAAAATTTCTTAACGTTCAATTTAACATGCCCCTATACCAGAGTCCAGCCAGGAAATCAAAATGTTCAAGTCCAGATGCCATTTTCCACTAGTCAGTATCTTTAGTTGAACGCCTGGGCCCACAGCCAGGTCTTTAGTTGTCTCCCAAAGGACAGGAGGGAAGTGGCCAGCTTAATACCCTTAGAGAGCGAGTTCCACAGACCGGGGGGGCACTGCTGAGAAGGCCCTGTCTCTTGTCCCCACCAACTGCATTTGCGAGAGTGGTGGGATCGAGAGGAGGGCCTCTCCCGAAGATCTTAAGCTACATGATGGTTCATAGCAGGAAATATGTTCAGACAGGTAAACTGGGCCAGAACCGTTTAGGGCTTTAAAGGTTAACACCAGCACTTTGAACAGTATATGGATCCCAATATACTGTTGCTGGTTAACATTGTTTTATTTCATAAACCACAACATCAGTTGTGCAGTGGTAATAAACTTGGAATACATTTTTTTGTATGATAATGCACTGTCACCAAAATGATAAATCACAATGTGACATATTTTACAGTGCTGTCGAAATGGTCTAGCAGTAATATGTTTATTGATCTTGAAGAGAATAAATATTATTTTGATGGTTAATTTGATCACACATTTGGTTCTTTCCCCGAATGTAAATAATTTTGCATCCTTCAGTGAGTTAATACCACATGAGACTTAGAAACCATTTTGGGTGTGGTAAATATTGGCTGTGAATAAAAAAAAAGGAAGTAGACAGCAAGGGAAAAAAACATTTCTATGCATTTTCAGGTAACCACACTGGCCAAAGAAGGTGAAAGAACATCATATCGCTTAAGCTGGAGTCCTGATAACTTGGACAACATAGCTCTTTCTGCTAGCCCTATACATTCTGGGTAAGTAATCCATATAGTAGAATATAAAACTACCGGTACTGCTTAGTTTAGATTTGTATCCTAACAAGTCAGATTAAAGCATTCAGCCAAATTTAAACCAGTTTCAATCAGCTTTAACTATGATGATACATCCTGTCTTTTAAAATGATTTGGTGGGAAAGGTTGAGGGCTTGCATGTCCTGAGGGGGGATTTTCAGTTAGGAGTCATGACAGTTAAACATGTTCAAAACTGGCCCAACTTGTTATTGTAGATCTTAAGACCGACCTAGAATTTCTGTATAGAAAGAAGTATGAACTATTGGAATTGCTCTCAGCATGCCATGGCTCGCACCCAGTTAATATGATAATATTGATTGAAATTTTTTGCATCAAAATAAAATGTCAATAGCTTTGAAAGGCAAAAATATATACTAACAACTGATGTTTAGCTTTTCTGATTACGTGTTTGTAATATTTTAATAAGAGTAGCATTTATGATTGCTAGCAATTTTGAGATCTTCGTCAGGTCAGAGTGTGGAACCCCTGTTCAGTTGCCCTCCGTGTGGAAAAGCTATACAATATAAATAAAATTATGGACCCCTTTTGCAACTGGACCCCCAGTGTGGGGGCTTTGGGTGACTCTGGAATAAAATTGAGACCTACTTCTTCTGCAGTTGCCCACCCCCTGCTGTATATGAATGATGGGTCTATGGGACTGTGCTGCTGGACCTACCTCCAGTGTCATCTATGGGACTGGCTGTGCCCCTTGACTAACTGCATAACAAGGCTCATATGAGCAGTTGTAGTCATCTGGGCACCCATGCAACCAGTGCTTTTGCACAAGCATGAATTGCTTATACATGAAAAGCTGCTTGCATTACAGGTCTTTCTATGTGAGTCTCCATGACAATGTATAGACGTATGGCAGTGTAATGAAAAACATTGCAGCTGAACAGAGCTAAAAAGTGTAGAGATCTACAAAACAGTAGTCTTGATTCAGCAGCAGATAAATGCACAGAACGCTTGAAGCTGAAAGATTATTTCTTATTCACTTCAATGAAAGTAGCTGACATCACAATTCTGTATTGAAGTGATAGGGAAGCACACTCACATATTACATGTATGTGTATGATTTTTGGCAATCTCTTATATTTCTCTCACATATCTATATTTAGATAGATAACGATCTATTATCTTTTGAGCATATATTTGTTAATTCAAACCTAAATTAGAGTCTGTAGTGTTAGGCTGCAATCTTATAAACATTTACTTGAAAATAAGTTATATTAAATACAGTTAAGCTTATTTCTGAATAATCATGTGTAGGTTTGCACTGTACTTATGGAACACTTTACTCTGATATGAAACTTTGACATCTACAAAGAAAATTCAACATCTAGAGTATTTTATGAAAAATCTTTGCTAAATTGAAAAATGTGATTTATCAATACGGCTCTCACAGTCTGAAAAAAGGGGGCACCATACCTATTCAAAGAAACTGAAAATGCAGTTCGTTAGATTATTGTCATTTCAAAACCAACTGGTTTCATGTGAAGTTATTTTCAGGAGTTCTATTTACATTTCATGTACCTTTAAAGTGCAGTGTGATAGCCTATTTTGTGTCTTGCTTATTCAAGAAATAATTCAAACAGATGTTTGAGTTTGAGAATGTCTCTGATGGTCCAGAAGGAGCAGACTGACTACAATGAACAGCATTTACAGAAAAGATGGCATGTTTATCTGTGGACTGTTTATCAGTCAACAGCCTTATTAATAATACTATGATGATGTGACATTAGCTAGTTTTTTCACCAGCAAATTTTAACAGCTAAATACACTTTACCAATAATGCAGGAGAGTTTAATTAATTTTATTCCTGGGATATTTTACTTTTTTCATGCCAGGAATGACTTGAGAAACTGCAAGTTGCTTCTGGTTTGAGAGAACTGGCTGTCTGCAATGAGGTTGCCCAGGGGGTGCCTGGATGTTTTACTATCCTGTGGGAGGCTTCTCTCATGCCCCCTCGTGAGATGTTATAGCTGACAGATGGGAGCTCACCCCACTCCCTGAATCGCTGACCATTTTAACCCACCAGGGGCTCCTATTTTACTAAATATAAGTATTTTGTATGTCAGTATATGCCTAAACCTGCAGCTCCCTCAGTGCTTGGAGTTGTTTGTGCACACACATCTTGTGTGATTAAAGCCAGTAGCTCATTTCCCCTTATGAAGATGCTATCCTAAAATATTTTGGATTACAAAAATCTATATAAATAAAAAACGTAATGTTCATTTGTGGGATTAACATAACTCAAAAACCAATGGTGCTCCATGCAGTCATGTCAGCCACATGACCTTGGAGGTGTCTTCAGACAATGCTGGCTCTTCGGCTTAGAAATGGAGATGAGTACCAAGCCCCAGAGCCAGGCACGACTGGACTTCATGACAGAGGAAAACCTTTACTTTTACCTATACCTATATATACACACATACATGTATACACAAATATATACGCACATACCTGTATATACACACAAAACACATATACACAGACTGTGCCACAGCAATGCGTGGCAGGGGACAGCTAGTAGCTCATAAAATTTTGCAGACAACAAAGGAGTCCAAGAAGAGTTGATAATAATTTCATAGCCCCTGCTAAATGCAGGTGAATTATTTTAAAAATGGAAGATCCCAGCTTTGTAATTGCGTTCTCCAATTTTCTGGGGGCTTTTAATTCCATTCCACAGGTTAGTTTAAATTAATCTAGATCGAAATGTATCTGCACTTGCCTTATATGTTTCTACTTTCTTGGATTGAATGAAGATGGCTACCATCAATAAATACAGCGATTGTTTTCAGGATCAACAAAGATCAAACACAAGGGAAAGGAAAATGCTAGTGCTAAATCAAAATTATTTCCATACTTATCTAGTGTAATATTGCTAAAGAATTTTAACATCAGCTGTAAGTTCTGAATAATAATAAAAGACTCAATGGAAATAGATGAAAATGTATCCAATGATGGATGAGGGACTAGATGCAACACACGCGATCAGTGAAGGGGAAGAACACAAGGGAGAGGGGAAGGACAACTCAACACATTTCAGGAAAGAAACTGGATATAACTCTTAAATAAGAAGGCATAATTGAACCAAAAAAGAACTGGAAACTTTTAATACTTCTAGAGATGTTTTTTCCTTCTGTAGGCGCTTGCCTGCTAATAAAAAAATGCTCAGGGCTTCAATCCTGTGATCTTTGGTTCATCACCCTAATGCTATAAAGGCTGTGTGTGTATAGGCTTTATCCCTGAATTTCTTTCCTTCTCCAACATATTGTTCATGGATTCTGATCTAAATGGTGTTCTGGATTATGTCTGTTAAGCTATGTTAGTTTGCTATGTCAATTTAGAAGAAAGGACTGCACCATACTGTTTTCTTATGAAAGCATGCTCAGATATTGATCCTCAGGGTTTCCACCAGCCCCATTATTCTTATACTTCATAGCAAATTGTGAATGTACTCTGAAGACTTTTCAGCTGTTGGGAAAACTGACCCAAGAATGATTTCCCAGAACAATTTTATAAACTTTTCTCACGTTATTTGGAATGGAGCAAAGTCTATAGAGGATATACACGATGAGTGCTTAAACCTGATCAATAATTAGAGTTATTATTCTTAGCTGCCTGGCATCAAAAAAGGACATTGGATCATTGCTAACAAGGTAAATTATATTTCTTGTTCATATCCCATGTGTTATCCTCACAAACAGCAGCGGAAACAGGATCTAGCAGCTAGAAGCTGAAAGCCATGATCATTAACATTAAAATAAATGGAATATAAATTTCTAATTGTCCAAACTATTTCTAAACTGTTTAAGAATAATGTGAAAACTATTCATTAAAATTTGACTCATCTATTATTGTTTTATGAGTATACAATTGGCTACTTGAATAGTCAACTCATAGAAATAGAAATTCCTTTACGTGAACCAAGAAAAAAGTTGCAATTTTTCTCAAAACAGAAAACAGATTATGGTAATGTTAGCATACAGAATCATGGTGAAAAGATAAAATGTAACATTAGACCCATTGAAATTAGTTGTGACTAAAGTTCTGTTAATTTCATAAGATTATATTGGATTTAAATCTTTAGCGCGCGCGTGTGTGTGTGTGTGTGTGTGTGTGTGTACACACACACGCCTAAAGATTTAAATCATATATATATATATATATATATATATATAAATTCATTCCAGAATGGAAATGGCCCTAGAGAAAAAAAATCATGTAGTGAAATAATAATCAGGAAGTGAAGAAACAAATTGGACAATTGATGTTCACAATGGACAGTTGGAAATAGTTGTATCCTTCCCATTTACATTAGTATGGAATATATTCAGTGCTATATGTTTCTTCGTAGAAATGAAATTCAAGAAACTTTAACATGGTTGGCAGTCTCATATGAGATAAACTCAAAGTAAATCAACTAAAGTTTGGTTAATGCTAGATAGACACACATAGGATTTGCTATGTGTGCTATTCCAAATATACTATTGTTCATAGTACCCTATTTATTAAAACAGTGTTAACATCTAGTTACCCTTTTGTGATGACAGTTGTTCTTGGTTACTTTGGCTCAACACTGCACAGGAGAACTAATTTTCAAATTCTCAATATCTGATTAAAATATTACAGAACCACCATATGGCCTGCCATATGGAGGTTACTAAAAGGCTCTTAGCTGCATCAGTAGTATAACAAGGTGAATATAGGGTGGGGTGGGGGAAGGCTGTGGTGGTATCGTAGCTGCATTAGAACACAATCATTGCAATATATATGGTTTGCCTATAGAGTCTTCATGAACACAAGATTTCCTAGGGAACAAATACAGGAAGGTTCCTTCAGTTGATTTCCAGAATGTTTGGAGATGAAATAAAAATTCAGATTCAGGGAGGAACATTCTGTTTTGCACAACTTTGCTCCTTCATATGCTTTCTGTAATCTGTTTTTACATATACCCTTTACATCTTTCAGTTTGCAGGCGTAAAACATCTTCTCTTCATCCTTTTTGTTTCATTCATTACTCTATATTTTCCATTGCTAAATTATCTCTTCTGTTGCAGCCACTCCTCTCCATGTTTTGACCATGACAACAGCAGGTGAACTTATATATAATTTCATTTTTAACACATGATTCCCCTTTGTCTTCCTTTTAATTTGTTCATCTTTTAATTTGTTCATTTCAGGATGTGCAAGTAATTTGATACCCCCATTATTTAGCATAGTATAAAGCCAAAGCTGTTGAAATCTCATATGTTCTTTTGCAGCATAGAAGGCAAGTTAAACACTGTAATCCTCACAGAAATGTTGCCATTCTGTTAGTAACATAGGAATATATACATCCATTTTATACTGACATATGTCTTTTCTTGGCTTTTATAGTGGATTATATGTTCTTCAGCCCTTTACAATGCCCTCTAAATTCACAATTGCACTTTAATTGTCCTCCCGCCCATGGCTATGCTGTTGCTGTTGGAAAACAAATGAGATCAGATAAGTGTGGCTATGGGAACATAGCCAGACACAGATGGCACCATCTTACTGAGACCTCCAAATAATCCTAGTGGATCTCAGTGATTTATACTCTCAGATGACTCGTGGCTAGAGGAACATAGCCAGATACTTGCCTGAATCTTCCTGCTCTTCACCAGCAAATATATGGCTGTGGTTGGATTGTGTATGTGTTTGTGCTGTCACAACACAATTACTCCTTGGCAACATGACAGGAAAATCAGTGCAGAATCCTGCATGACACTCTTGCCTTGAGCTCATTCATGTAGGATCTCACCCTGTATCACTACATTTTTTCTTGAATTGAATTCAACCTTTGGTCCATCCAGTCCTGCAAAGATTTCCCTGATAGTAGTATCTACTGTCTGTATGTAAGAAAGGGTTACCCCATTAATGTTCTGTGAGAGGTTGGTAGGGGTTCTGCAATAGATCATGACTGGAAAAAATAAACACTTTTTGAGCTGTAGATATCAAAGGTTTTATGCAGGGGCCTCAAAATTTCTTCAAAGATTTCTCTAGGATAAAAAAGTATGAAAAGTAATGGAATAGGAAAAAATCTAATTTAGATCCTAGGCTTGTTTAAAGGCATGTAACAATTCCCTAGAAGCAAAATTTAATCAGCAGTTATATACTTCCATTATAAAAATACGTTGTGAGGGAGTGCTTTGTAACCCATTTGCAAGGTTTCAGATTTTCTTCAACAATCTCACAAACACGTGCATGCAAAAAAGACAATCTCAAAAAGAGTTGGTTGTAACCAATTTGAAAATGCCACAACCATGTTTGGGTTGCAGTCTTGATTGAAAATATATAAATCTTATTGAAGTCAAGGCAAAGATAGCATCCATAATTAAACAGAATTTGCCTGTTTATCTGAAGGAGATCTGTCCTTGCTATCTAAATATTACCATTAATTATCCTTAGTAATCCAATTCATGCAAGGAAATGGGTGCTAACGTTTAATAAAATGTTTGAATGATCTGTTCATTTTTCTGTGTCTCTAAAATATGGCATATGTAGTCTAAAATATGCCCCCCTTCTTATGTGTATGCTTGAGAAATGCTAAAATAACCTGATCCAACTGTTTTGTACCTAACATTCACACTGTGACTAACTCACTGCTGCTATTTCCCTGTTTCCTTGCATCATATGATATTTAGAATGATATAATTTAAAAGACCTTTGTGGGAAGGCTGTGATAGATGTGGTCCAGTGAGATCTATTTTTCCATGCTGTGTGATGAGAAGCATGTCTACTTTCCCAACTAATTTAAATGTACCATCATATATAAGCCAATTGTGTTTTAAAGTCATATGGATTTTTTTAAACTAGAAAAAGGAGTGCTGATCTGGTTTATTTTGCTCTGATGGAGGATTATTTTTGCATGTAAATCCAACTGAAAGTCCTATGACATGAGTGGGCAACTGTGGTTGTTATTGGGGGCAGTCTTCAATCCCTGGCACCAGGATAGCAGTGGGGGGAGGGAGGTGTACATAGGGTGATCTATGTCAAAAACAGGTGTCGACTTTTGATTTTGACAAACATTTTCTGATATGTGTGTTACACAGCACAAGAGGTCCTGCATCCTCTTTTAAAAGGGAAAATTCTGGTTCTGGAGGCTTCCAGGAACACTGGAAATCTCATATGTTCTTTTACATAGCGATTTAGGCAATTTGGAGGGGGTAAGCCCACCTGTGTGTATGTAGTTCTAATAACCACAGTCTGCTCACCTCTGCTGTAAAGCATAAATTGCATATTCATCCATAGACATTCACATCTTTTCCAATTTCCTTGTTTGTATGCAGCTTTGTTCATATGGGTTTCCTATTGCCATTTCTTCCATACACAGAAAGCAATGTCATGGAAGAGATGTGCTAGTATAAGTGTAATGGATCAATTGAGTAGATACTTCACTATATATCTATGAGGATTATTGCTCCTCACCCAACAGGTTATCTGCCCTTCCTAAACACTAAAGCACAACCTCCCAGGAGACATTATGCATCCTACTTTCAGTCAGAATTGTGTGATACATAAGTCCTAGTATTCACACTCCCTATATATTCCCAAGTTTAAGGGGGATATGGAACCATGGAAGTCTCCCAATCTCACTTACCAGAAAACAGCAAGTTGACTGAAGTCTGTACCCCATCACTCAGGAAACAGCTGATTGATATTTCCACCTTGCTCACTTGAGCAATCTCTGGTACAAGGGGAAATTGTGAAAGGGATCCTACTTTTGTGTGTTGCAATATTAAACATTCATGGGAGTGGGACTGTCAATCAGCTACTTCCCAAGTGACAGGGGAGTAGACCTCCATTGGTCACAGTGGCTGCTTCTTGGTAAGTGGGAAGGAGAGGGATTGGGTACAAAAATAACTTTATACCCACTTAACTACAATGGTTATGCATTTGTAACTGCCCAATAGGATTTGACCCTGTGTTATTTTTAGCTATAGGAGTTTTGTGTGTGTGTTTTTGGATTTCTTTATCCTAACATTCAAACTGCCATTTATTAAAATAGCTGCAGTATTTTTTTCTTGCTAAGTGTGCTTTGAATAAGCTTCTCATTCAGTTCCATCAGTAGGAACAACTATGGCTAATGACTTTTGTGAGGTGGCAGGCACAGAAAATCTGTATGGTTTGGCTTTAACATAAAAATCAACATTTTAAAACCAAAGGCAGGAAGCATAGGAGTTGACTTGAATACTGAAAGTTAAAATGGAAGAAACTGCCCTAGTAATAAGTCTTATATTATATTATATTATTAATTTAATTATATTAAGTTTTAGACTTGTGCTTCGCATAGAGAATACAGCAAAAGTGTTATATTAAATGCCTTCTTTGGCTCTTAGGAAACAAGCTAAAATGATATTTTTTTCATCACAAAATTGCAGTCTTCCCATCTGGTAGTCATTAAGTTGGCCTTAAGAGATAGCAAAAGAAAGAAAAAACAAAGAAACAGATTTCATCAGTTACATTAGTGACATTTCACGATCCACTTTACTGAAATATAAGATAAAATGTGATGCTTTTAAGTTGAAACATAAATTTCAACTTTAAAATTCTTTATTTGACATTTCCAGAATTAAATTAAATCAAGAATAGAATAAAACATAAGTAAAATGTAACTTTTATGTGGAAACAAAAATAAATGATGGCAATATAATATATATCAATGGTTTGAATGAAAACATACATCTTAAAATTATTTCTGTCACTAGATGCTTCCTATATTCTTCATAACATTTTTGTTTTGAGATTTCCAAATGTGCAACTGTTGCCTGTAAATCAAAAGGCACAGCTGCACACTTCTGGGAAGATGAGAGCTGGCCATATAACATTTGCAGAAAAGAATCAGAAATACATGGGCATCTTCCCATGGGCAGCCCCGACTCTTTGGAATGACCTGTCAGATGAGGTCCAGGCCCTTAGAGAGTTGCCTGCTTTCCGAAGAGCCTGAAACAACTTTATTTCGGCAGGCTTTCAATCTAAACCGACCCAATGCAACTAGGTGTACTAAGGGTGACTGTTTTATTGTTGGTTTTAGTATTGTTTTATTGTATTTTAGTGTATTTTATTGCTAATGTTGCCTTATGTAAACCGCCCCGAGCCTGTTGGAATAGAGCGGTATATAAAATTGAAGTAATAAATAAATAAATATGATGTAGTCTTATTGCATAATCTGACTCAAGACACACAACCAGCATGAGTCTAATTCTTAGCATAAATAGAATATTTAGTTTTACATTTACATAGCTAAATAATTATGAAAAGTGGTAAATCCAGAATGGGACACTTTTCCTATCACTTTAGCTGCAAGCCCAGAAATACTTTGCCTGCTAAGTTTTTCTTACTTAAAAGGATGCTAAGCAACAGTACTGAATAAGGGAAAGTATTGGCAGTTTGAGAAAAAGAAAAGTAAGGAAAATCAAGGATGCATGGCATGTTCCAGTGTGGCAAATTGTGGCTGTTCATCTTCATTCACTTTGGCATGCTTCAACAGTTGGTTATAATTGCATGTGGAACTGACCTCTCCCAAGTTGATAACATAACATTTGGTTTAAAAAAGAATGATTTTATTAGTGGTATTTAAAGGAGAGTAGGAAATAGGAATCCAAGGAAATAAATACTGGGCAGGCTCCAATGCTGTCATTCTTCTGATGGAGCCTATTCCCTTGTAGCTCCTCCTTTTGAGGTTGGAACATGTTTTTGCGTGAGAGAGAGAATTGCAGAAAGGAGGAGAAGAAAGCTTCCACTATACCAGCAAGACAGTAGAGGGGGGGGGAGGCATTGCCATTTACTTTAAACTCATTTTATGGACATATTTCTATATGCTCACAATTTATTTTAGATCCTGACAGTTTAAATCCCCCCCAATATTAGCTTCTTTCTTTTTCTTAGGAAAAGAGATGTTTTAAACCCATTCACAAATGTGACAGCTGTTACACGTAACAACCTTTAACCCTTTGACTTCTTATTAAATGTCTTTTTTGTTAAAAATCTGACTAAAATCAAAATAGACAAACCTTTATGTTCCCAATATCTTCCAAAATTTCTTAGTATTTGAATATCGTCTGCATTCAATTTTATAGGAGTATTGTTTAGAAACTTATTTTATCACAACACTGACAGTAAACATCTAATATAGATTACATAACTGGGTGTAACCTGTGCCACATACAGTTATGTATGCAGCTACTGAATATTTGAACAGAAAGAAAAATAATAGCAATATTTATTATTGGTGCACTTCTTCAGATATTTTAAAGATGTGGGTGTAGGGGAATGACATACACATAGTTGTTATTAATATTAGGTAGTAAGGGGAAGCCAATAGACACATGGAGAAAACACAATTATGGCTGACTTTCAAATCTGATCTTCTTTTTTCAGTTTCCTGGTCAGTTTTATGGTGGATGCGCGAGGTGGTGCCATGCGGGGGTGCAGGCACAATGGACTTAGAATCATTATTCCACCTCGGAAATGCACTGCTCCAACTCGAGTTACCTGTCGGTTGGTCAAACGCCATAGACTAGCCACAATGCCTCCAATGGTGGAAGGAGAAGGGTTGGCTAGCCGTATCATTGAGGTTGGACCATCTGGTGCTCAGTTTCTTGGGTAAGAACATTTTTAAGTTGATTTAATTTTTTTTAAAAATGATATGAAATAAATCATTTCTTCTGTTTTCAATTTCTGCTTGGATGGTTCATTACTTCAACGTTGGAAGAGTAAAGGTATTCTGTTGTATCATATGACGCTGGGCTACATAGCACAAGGTGAAATCACTGTTATGCCAACAAAAGTTAAGAAAATTGTATGACTTTTAATTAAATGCACAAATGCCTAAAATTCATTGTTAAGTATTTTATGGAATAATTCTTTTAATTCATGTGGCTGTTAAAACGAAAATCATTTTGTGGTCATAGTCAATTCATTTCATTCTCCACTTTTAAGGGTAAATTCTATATAAAAAAGTAATGTTACAAATGCACATGTAATGCCTGTTGAAAAATGAAGCAGAAGCTAAAATCGCCATCAGGTGGATTCTCTCAGAGGATATTTTGTCAGGAATTGAGACCACCTGGGAAGCACAAACCTAGTTTTTCTAGGACCAAAACAAAAGAATCTGTAATCACATTTTGTCTTCTATATTGTAGAGCCCCATAGAAATATCATAGTTGCTGCATTTCTTCTAGCAATTTTCTGCAGAAACGCACAGTTCTCTTTTTCTTTTATCAGCAATTTCACTTATCAGTGGTAGTTTTGTATATGAAGGGTAATAAAAGGAAACTCCCTTTTCTTATAGTGAATGGCTTCAGCTGTATAACCTAAACACAACGCAAAGCAAACCAATGATGTTTTAAGGCTCTATGGTCCCAGGGCATCCATCCAATTTTCTTTCTTGAAATTTAATTTTTGAGGATGGGTTAAAGTAATTGGGAGGTTATTATGTTGTGCAGCATAGCAGGCTAACCCAACAGCCATTTTCTCCATTATTTTGTTCCCACTGTGTTTCAGTAGAGGGATGAGAAGATTCCTAATTGTGGGCAAATTCAGTTCTGTAACTATACAGTTGCTTTCTATCTTTACATGAAGTTTCTTTCGAAATTAAGTGTTTAAATAAAGAAACATCAAACTCCCAAATAAGAATGCATTTGCTTTCACATTTAGACTTGTCAGTTCTTCTCTTTTCTTTTGTCCACCTGTCTCTGCTCTTTCTAATACATTCACAGTAAAATCAAAAGCTTATTTTCCTCCTCTCAAGCTTGTTGGGAATGTCTTTGAAAACTCAGATATGCTGAAAATTTTTATATAATTTTTGAAATCTCTGTCTTGTACTGCTAGTACTTTCCTGGGTGGCGTCCTGGCAGTGAAATTAAAACACTGAACAAACCAACCAAACAAGCCAAGTCTCAACAAAATGCATTTGCTTCTCAATCCTTGCTCTCACGAAAATCAGAAGCTAGTTCTTGCTCCCATGACTATCAGAAGCAAGGTTAACATGCCACTAACCCTTCTGAAGACACAATATGGTCCTCAGTCATGGGAGTGAGGGCACTTTTTATGAAATCTTGTGACCAGTGGAGAGATACCTGAATAAGTCAAGACAGAAACAGTTCAGTGTATAGCCTTATTCCATTCTGAGCAGACAGTGGCACTGGGGTTCTGAGAAAAAAAAACATAAAGCTTATTTATTTTCTTTCTTTCACTGCTGCTTTGGATGTTCTCAGTAAACTTCACCTGCCTACGGCTCCTCCCCCACTTAATGAGGGAGAAAGTTTGGTCAGCCGAATCCTTCAGCTGGGGCCTCCAGGGACCAAATTTCTTGGGTAGGAGAGACTTAAAACAAATTGATGGATGCTGGCCTTCCCATTCTTCTCCTTCTGCAATATTTTTTTTATCTCATTGTGCCCATGACATTATCCTTTTCTGTGATTTTAAATTTTGTATACCTGACCTTTAGTGGACCATTTTCCAGCCCTTGTGGTATGTGGTTTTTGTTTTGGTGATATGTTTGTACCTTTTCTTCTTAAAATTCCTTGACCTCCACTTTTGATTTAGCATGAGAACTTCCTAGTTGTAAAATGTACCAGTCGTTATAGCTGTCATGTGCTTGACGTCTGTAGCAAAGCAACCTGGACTGGAACTAATGGAATCTACTGCATACTTTTTTTTGCCTCCTTTGTCGCAGATGCAATATTAATATGTTATACACTGGATATAACATAGTACTTAGCATGATACACATAACATGGCCTATGTAATTCAATTATTCTTGTGAGACTATTGATACGCAAAGTATTTATAGTTTTTGCAAAAGTGGAAAATACATGCTATGGTGAAATATATATTATATACCATATGTGCACAAGGAGGAAAATTTTGATCTATCATTTTTAGAACAATGCAAAATTTCTCCATTCAGTATAAATCTGAATATTATCTCTTGAAATAAAGAGCCAGTTTCAATTCAGTGCAGATTAGAAATGGTTTGTGTCTTCTAGCCTTTTCTTTCTGGCATAATTAAGATCATAATTTTTTTCTTTAAAGTGCCCATATATGTATATACATACATGACAGTAGAGTCTGCATGATACATGTGATTCCACATGATCCACACATCAAAGCAAACTTCAGTTGTGTGGGCTTTACTCATATCTGGAAAAAACCAACCAACCCCAAATCCTATTATTCCTTTAAATACCCTGCTACTTTGGCAAGGACAGTAGACACTGTTTGTGGGTAAAACGTGAGAGGATAACACTTACTGGTCATAACAACAACCTACAGTGCCGAAGTGCTATATAGTGTGCTTCTTTCAGGATTCTATCCAGGAATGGCAAAGCAACTGGCAGAATTCCAGGTCACTTTGTAACAGACTGAAAAAAAAGAACAACCCCTTCTATATCAACTTCTTTCCTTGTTATTGTAATATTTTAACAAGCTCTGTTGCTGTAACAGGCCTGTGATTGTCGAGATCCCCCACTTTGCGGCTCTGCGGGGTAAAGAAAGGGAGCTGGTGATCCTGCGCAGTGAGAATGGAGACAACTGGAAGGAGCATTTCTGTGAATATACAGAGGATGAGCTAAATGAAATCCTAAATGGAATGGATGAAGGTATAGTATTTGATAGGCAAGGAATTAAAGAAGTTAAGACTACAATATCAGAGCTAATTACCTGGAAGTAATTCTGACATCAGGGACAATCAAGGGCAACTCTAACTGTATAGAAATTAGGATGCTTAGTATTACTGTATCTCATCCAGAGTTTTCAAAACTTGCAGACGTCTCTAGTCTGTTAAAATAAGTTGATGTGTTTTGCATTGGCCTGAAAATAGACTCTTAGAAATGGCTTGAAACACTGTCCAGTTGTTACAGCTTGGGTGTTTTGTACTGGTCAATGTTCAGCCTGCTCTTTGTTTTCTTTTTTGAGAATTAGTGTTTTAATTATATGGATATTGTTATAATTTGGAAGTGTCAACAAAAGTTAATGGAATAAAATGTAAATAAGTGTTTGAAAACAATTATGATAAATAGCTAAACAGCAATCTGTTTCTCAAATGGTATACACCAAAGGATTAAATATTCCCTTCCTCTGACCATACAATATGACAGCTTGAGAAGAATGACTGGTCCAAGATCATCTAGTGAGTGTAATTCTGAAATAGTATAATGCTAATTGAACACTTCAATCAATACATTGGCTCTTTTTCTAGATATAAGCTCATAACAATGTGACCTTTTTATGTGGAGGGATCCTTGAACATATAGACCATAGCCCATACTTGGACCTCCTTTGGCAGAATTTAAAGAGACTATGATTTTTGAATTGTAGCCCTGAAATTAAACATGAGGCCTGAACTCTTGTAAAGATGATTTGGCTCTTTTCTCATCCTTCCTGCATTTCTTTGAAATACATTTTCTATTTATCCTTTCTTTCCCTGCCATTTCATTACTGTTATATTTAAATCTTTCTTTCCTTTTCTTTTTCTGGGAATTTTGCTTATGACATACAAAAACAAGTCTGTACATAAGTCTTCTTTCTGGAAATCTAAGCAGTACAACATATCTGTGGTTAAACTATATTTTATTTTTATTCAGTACTTGATACTCCAGAAGAACTGGAGAAGAAACGCATTTGCCGTATTATCACTCGAGACTTTCCACAGTACTTCGCAGTAGTGTCACGAATCAAACAAGATAGTAACCTCATTGGACCTGAAGGTGGTGTGCTCAGTAGCACAGTAGTACCTCAAGTACAAGCTGTCTTTCCAGAAGGAGCACTAACAAAGCGAATTCGTGTTGGTCTTCAGGTAAGAGGAAACAAGCAAGACATTGGATTCTTTAACTAACATTTCTTTTACAATTTTGCAGTTTTGTCTCATTCCAAGTCTTTATGGTTAACCTGGTTACTTTGTTTTGCATTCACCTTCCCCAAGTTTTTGGTTGTCAAATGTTGAGCCAACAGCCTACCATGCTTAAGAGTTTATTCACCAAGTTTTGCAGTCAACATTCCGGCATTAATGTTTTTGATGTTTGAATTAAAACATTTTGAAGGGAAACCTTCAAGTGAGTAGGAAGTATGGTTCTTTCGTCATGCTTTCAAAATGTGGCTGCAATTGTCCCCATAAATGATGTTATATGAATATCATATATATGAAGATATATACTGTATACTAAATCCACAACAAGAGAAAATAATGTGTATCCTTTTTATTTCAGATAAGACATAGAAACAATGCTACTATATCACACGCTAACTTTCTGGGGCAATTTCAGCCCAATTGAAAGTATCTGGCAAGGGTCACACTTCATTTCTTCTATTATATCTTTTTTTTCTTAATAATCATAGTGGCTTAATTTCAATTGCTAGCTCCAATTAGAGTAGAGCGGTTGAATAAGTGAGATTCAGGTGTCAATTTACCATTCAACAGTTGATTAAATGGAACTAGCAGTATAATTTAAGCCAGTGTATTACTGCAGATTTACTATAACGAACTATAGCCTCTCCTGATCAAAACCAGGAAAAGATAAATTAATCAATTTAGAATTTGGGGATTTTTTTAAAAAAAAAATCTGACTTTGAATTTATTATATATTTAACAGTTGCAAACATACACACAAAGTTTCACTCTTATTTTTTTAAAAGCCCACCACTCCCAATTGAATTTAAAATATTAACATATACATATTTGTACTAAAAACATCTGAGTTGCAACATTTATAGCCTTGTCTTTAAGATATTTAGCAAGCAATCTAGCTCTGTTTTCTCTAGCTAACCATTTTTAAAGGCTGATTATAGATCAGCTGTAACTCACAAAAAATTAGAAGGCATAAATAGTCTGAATGTGTACACACACGAAATAATTCCTAAAAGATAAGATAGAAGAACCTCCCAAAATAAATATCCAAGGCTTCTATGTACTTAGGCTTTCACAAAACTGCAAGGAAAAGGAAAAACTTGTATTTATTTATTTATTTGCACTTATATGAATTATATGAAAAATCTTTGAACCTTTTTGAGGTACAAAGGCCAGGTTGTACAGCTTGATATTGTACATAACTAATTCAAGAATGCTTTTTGAACCCATTGGTTCCTCTTGTTATGACTCTTGGGTTTAATTGAAATTGGTCAGGGAAGACTAGTGGAAATCTGCCATAAGCAACAAATGAAATTCCAACTGAGAAGGCATTACCTGGGCAAATAAGCTGGAAACAGATAATTACATAATTTAGTTAGCCATTCTATTATTTATTTATTTATATCATTTATATTCATTCTAAAGCTCTGTCATTTGTTTCTACCTTTGGACAGGCCCAACCTATGCACCATGAGCTCGTGAAGAAAATTTTAGGCAACAAAGCCACATTTAGCCCTATTGTCACATTGGAACCTAGAAGAAGAAAGTTTCATAAACCAATCACAATGACTATCCCTGTTCCCAAAGCCTCCAGTGATATGATGATTAATGGATATGGGAATGAGGCACCCACTTTAAGACTACTATGCAGCATTACAGGTGAGTTCATGAGAAATCCAACCAGAATGCTCAAAATATACAATCATGTTTGCTAATGCATGGAACTTTTTGGAAAGTCTGTGTCTACAATATACAATACACAAAACTGCATTGAACTAATATTTTGCACCTTGGAACACAACTAATGCAAGTATGCATTTTTTAAATTAAAAAAACCTTACTGTATTGCAGATGGAATTAAACTATTTTTGTAATAATGCATTCTATAAATATAGCAGCATACTCAATAGCAGAAGAAATACAAGGAAATATTTAAGTACAGTGTTCAAAATAAGAGAAAGTATTATATCAAAATATTCATTGATTTAATGGTGGACAAATATGTCCTTAAAATATGAATGCCATTTCATGTTCAGTTTCACACATGAATTGATAGAAGAAGATAAGTTTGGTTAGAACTGTAAAATATGCACATTTTTTCAACACTTATCTAATGGGCGTATTTTTGTCTTGTGGATTAAAAAATTCATGTCTGAACCAATCATATTTACCTTTCAACAGGCATTGATACTAATTAATATGAGACAATTGGAAATGTTTTGATAACAGCAATATTATATGTTACATGCTAATTTCTTTGAAGATTTTGCTATTGTTTTCTCGCTTTTTCTTTTAGGTGGAGTAACACCTGCTCAGTGGGAAGACATTACAGGAACAACACCATTAACATTTGTCAATGAATGTGTTTCCTTCACCACAAATGTATCTGCCAGGTACCACATTTATAAACATATATTTTAATGTTTCCACTGGCTAAATTAACCAGTGTACTTGAAGGATCGCCTTATCCCATATAAACCCCAGAGATCACTGCGTTCAGAAAACCAAAACCTCCTAGAAATTCCAAGCTGTAAGACCTATCGCTTGACAGCAACCAGACGTAGGGCTTTTATGATCATTGCCCCTATCATTATGGAATGCTCTTCGACCAGAGGTTTGAGCACTGCGGGAGATGTGGGCCTTCCGCAGAGCTTATAAAACCTATCTATTTCAGCAAGCATTTGAGCTGTGCTAAGGCCATTTTAACATTGTTTTAACTGTTTTATTTCATTGTTGGTTGTAAACCGCTCCGAGCCTTTGTGGGAGTGGTGGTATATAAGCCGAAATAAATAAATAACTTAAGGCCCATTCCGTTCAGTGGAGAAAATATATGAATGTCTAACTCTTACCTTTGTTACCATGTTCATGTTATATCCAAGCACAAACATCTCACTAAACTCACAGAGCTGAGTTCATATGTAGACACATGTTGCTGTGCTGGTATAAGGGGATGTTTGTGATCTCTCCTTCTGATAACACCTCCTCTAGCCCCTGAAAATGAGGCACAGTAATTGGGGAGGGGACCACAAATACCCTAAAGGCACCAGCTCCCATCTGATCATCAAAGCTAAGCAGGGTCAGTCATGGTTAGTACTTTGGGAGACCACCAACCTATAACTGATACTCTAAGTCTAAGCTATATTTCAAAGGAAGAAACTGGCAGAAACCACCTCTATATATTCCTTACCCAAGAAAACCCTGAAATGTATTTCAATGGTCAAAGATTCCACTGATTTGCCCAAGACCAGTTGGGTTTCTATGGCCGAGTAGAGATTCAAACCCTGGGCTCCCAGACCAATGGCCCTGTCCCTGCTGGCCTTCTGCAGGCAGGCATTTGGGGAAGGATAAGGGACAGGCTTTGGGGAGATGTGGGTGGGATGTGGGGGCTGTGATTTTTAAAGGCCGTTTTAAGTGTATTTGTTGTATTTTAATCTGGTTTTACCACACTGTGACTATTTAATTGTTTTTTTTTAATTTTTGTATTTCAATTTTAAACTTGACTAAGTTTGGGATTGTTAGCTGCCTTGAGCCCCTACAGGGAGAAAGGTGGGGTATAAATAAAGTTGTTGTTTTTGTTGTTGTTGATGATGATATTAGTTCAATGCTGAAACCACACCAGCTCTGTTTAAACCATAGTTGCTGCCAGAGCTGGTAGTATAGCTTCCTCCTTCAAACATGGGAAACAATGGTTAATTAGATGCCCTGGTTTGATTGCTTATCCTGAATACATGCAAAATACTTGTTTATACCTTTGCTTACTAAACAACAATATGATATTTCAAAAATTGTGTTTTTATACATCTGAGAAAATTAGTTCAGGCCTAATGTAAAGCCTGTTTCAAACCCAATGAACAGTCTGTACATAAAATTACTTTTGAGTGTTAATTTTTGGGACATTGTCTGAAGATCCTAGAGTTGTAGTTAAAAATGTAAATTTTACAAACTGTGTTTCGAAATAGGCAAATACTACAGTATTTCTATCAACTAGTATACCAAATATTTGAAATCAGTATTGTTATGCGATTCTGGACTTGTTTAACAAGTTCTGATCTGTTTTTCCCCTTATTTGATCTTTGTTTATAACTATTTTAACTGTTTGTGTAATTACAGGTTTTGGTTGATAGATTGTCGACAAATACAGGAATCTGTTATGTTTGCATCTCAAGTGTATAGAGAGATCATCTGTGTTCCCTACATGGCCAAATTTGTAGTATTTGCCAAATCCCAAGATCTCATAGAAGCCCGACTTAGATGCTTTTGCATGACAGATGATAAGGTTGATAAAACTCTAGAACAGCAAGAAAACTTTGCTGAAGTTGCTCGAAGCCGGGATGTAGAGGTATGGTATAAGGACATATACCATCAGTTCTTCATTAAATTATATATATTTTAAACCATACTTTATTTTTAGATTCAGAAATGAGGAGCAGAATGAAGGAAAAAGTACCTATTTTTAAGTCTTAGGAGCAAAATAGACAATATAGTAAAAGCATAATCATATTTGCATAGATGATATGTTTAAATGTGTACCGTTTCCTGAGAAAATGTGAATTCTCAAAATTATTAATCCAAATTAAAACTATTGCACAAAAGTCAGGCCTGTTCTGTTTTCTGGATTGGACCACTATCCTAAAAATTTTCTGAGAGTGTATTAGTTTTATTATAATGTTGAGTGGCATGGAGTTTTCCACTAGAAATATTAATATTTATTTAGTATTCACCAACTACTATTGTGATTTTTAGATGCACACCTAGTGTTCTCTTACAATTCACACATAGGACTGATAATGTTTTTCATGCAGCACTTTTGCTATGTTTTTTTAAAGCGTTTAGCTTTTCTGCCCTTTGTATTCTGTGATTTTCTCTGATTGAATACGTTAGTATTGTAATGCTGAATTAAGTCAATTCTATGAATTCAGTAATTTAATAAGGGATTCTAGCTTGGTCAATGCAAAGAATTATAAGAATATGAATTAATTCTGTTGTTTATTTTCATTATTAATTACGTGCAGGTCCTAGAAGGAAAACCCATCTTTGTGGATTGTTTTGGAAATCTAGTGCCATTAATAAAGAGTGGCCAACACCACATATTCAGTTTTTATGCCTTCAAAGAAAATAGACTTCCATTGTTTGTCAAGGTAATATATTGGAGTCTGTATTGGGCTGTCAATTGAAAACATCAACCATCCTGCAACAGGAATCATGTTTTGTAGACACCACCGAAAAAAGTTAGGGTCATAGAGTATTGGAATGCAGAACAACACAAGAGTGAAGCTACGCTACGTTACCGTATACACAGAAACAACTAGCCAAAAGGCTTCATAGTGTATTGGACCATGGTGACAAAGGTTCATGGATTAGAGGCTGCATCCATGGTACCATGAATGCCATGAAGCAGAATTAACATTCTCTGTTTGTATATAGACTAGTGGCTTGTCTGAGGAGACATTACAATTGCTGTTAGGTTCCAGAAATACAAGGTGTACATTCAACTTTGCTATTGGTCCTTACCATAATGCTGACTCTTCTCCCGACATCCGTACATTGGGGCGGGTGGGGGGCACTTTTACACAATAACAAACCACACATTTATTTTTCATATTTACAGCTAGAACCAACAGCACAGATGGAAAGAAATGCATTCCAAAGTCATGAATTATGATATGCAAATTACTCATTTTCTATCCTGTGGGTATTCTGGCTGGCTAAATCCTTTTTTTCCATTTCACTATCAGCTGGATGGATAACTGGAATACTTCCTTTCCATTTAGAGATTTTCTGCACCTTTTTCATATTATTTCACTTTCAATACAAGGAACTATGATGGCACAAGCATTGGTACCTAGTCCTAGCTTTTGTGTAAACTTAGAGGCAAATAGTCACATGTAATTTGATCCATTGATCTAGAACACAAATTCAGATTATAAACTGCACTTGTTTAATGTAATATTTAGTTTATGTGTATTTATTTTTAGTCACTTTTGCCTCACTCTGAAAGCCAAAATTGTGTGTAGCAGAGACATTACTATTCATAACCCATATTAATGACAAAATGAGCACCAAATAACTGTCTCCTTAAACAACACATTGAACACCAAATAACTATTTTCTTAAAAATGCCTTCTATGTAATATTGAATGGTGTATATATGGTATGATAAATGGTGTAACCTGCTTCTTGCAGCAAGAAGAAAGTGAATTCAAATGCAGAATTACAAATATCTAAATGAGGAAACCCTCTGTTTATTAGAATCCTAATCTGATAGTGACTAACTTGACATTACCCAGTGAAGCAGTTTATTTGGAGGTCCAGGAACTATCAGCTATAATGTAGACCTATAAATTGACTCCAGGATTTTTTTAATCCACTTGAAGTTTCTAGTTAGAATATCATAGCTCTGGATAAATATGACTTTATTTTATATCTGTGGTTACCTGAGAAGTTTATATATACTTTGTGATTAAAATGCTTAGAGATACAGAGCATGATAATCTTTTCATCTCCTTTTGATGTATTAATAAACTAGGACCTTAAAAGTGCTTGCTTTTTTCTGCACTAGGTTCGAGACTCAACTCAGGAAGCTTGTGGACGCTTGTCATTCATGAAGGAACCCAAATCATCAAGGGGCCTAGTGCATCAAGCCATCTGCAATCTGAATATCACATTACCAATTTACACAAAGGTATTTCACAATACAAAGCCGTAACGTTTGCTCATTTATTGAGCAGATATCTCAGAGTATGAGAGGGCTGTTCTTTATTGCACCACAACTTGTAATCTACTTGCTACATTATTATCTATAGATATATTTGGGGTGTCACGGTCTATGTGAAATTTTTATTTTTACATAGAGTGTATAAATTAGTATAATTTATTTTCCAATGATTCTTGATTTCTCCCGAGCTCTCAGAAGTAATCAAAAGTCTTGTATTCATTAATCATGGTCTGGCATTCATTCATATCCTGAATAATATGCAATACTATGCCAGCGTGGTGCATAATTTTAGTGGTGGACTAGGATTCTGAGAGATCATAAAGAAGGCAATAGGAAATGCTCGGAATAAATCCTGTGAAGAAAACCCTCTGATAGGGTCAGCATACTTCAAAACTGCCTTCAAGGCATGTAACCACCATCTAATAATAGGGGTTATATATCCCAACAGCCTGTAGTTAGGGACTTACTGTTTTTTTAAAAGGAAGCTTTTGTGCAAACTTAGCTTCTTTTCCATCTTACTGGAGTACACGCTGGCATTCTTCTTTCCAAGTATTTCTCAAATTTGGTGGAAGCTAAAAATAATGACAGCCATACTGACAGCAATGTTAGAAAAAGGATAGGGCTAGCCCTTGTAGTCTGCTCCCCCACCACTTATATGAAGAAGCCTTGAATTGTCATGTTTCCATATTCTTCTTATAATGGTAGCTGTTACCGCTGGTTGGAAGACCAAGCTCCCATGATACTTCAGCCACAATTTTGGTGTGTTGAAGCCACTCTTTTGGGAGAGGGATATTTATATCACAAAGTGACTTCAGTATCTTGATTTTCTTATCAAACTTGTAAGAAGCCCACAAGCTGATCTGTAATCATTTCACTTTGAACATTACAGTTTTCACTGGTTAATCAGTCAGTGAAACAATGAGATACTTTCCAAAGACTTTCAGGCCTGGTACCTTTAAAATGCTCTAGATTTTTTAATAGCTAATAGTAATCAACAAAAAGCTAAGTTTGCACAAAAGCTTCCTTTAAAAAACTGTAAGTCCCTAACTTTTCTAAACTGCGCTGACTCTTATGTTCCCTTTCCCCCCTCCTTTGGGAAAAGTTCTTGCCAACTGAACATGACCAGAAATCATTCTTGTCCTTTGACTGTATCTTCTCTTTCTTTGCTCTGTTTTCCCTTTTCTTGCATGACATATTTGGCTTAAAAGGAATCTGAATCAGATCAAGAACAGGAAGAAGAGGTAATTCTTCTAATACCTTACTATTCTGTGAAATGACTGTAATGATGGGCTAAATAGCCATTCATACATAGAGAAAAGTTCAGCAATTTTTGCTATTCATTTGATCCTACAATGCTAAAGAGAAATTCCAAAGTGCCATGAGTAACTTTTTATGGTGGTGAGGTGGGATGTAAAAAAAACCCCAAACCAACAACACAGTGTACATGCTTTGAATGTAATAGCTTTTCTTTGCATTTCTAAAATTGGGAATCTTGGCCAAGAAGTCTTTGTCATAAATGAATATAAAAATATTATACACTTTTTAGGATGCTAACAAAGTAATAGTACTATGGGAGATGACAAATTTGCTGGTCTTGTTCTGGTGCAGCACTAAATTATGCTTTAACAAATGTACATCTCACAGGCCCTGGGCTGTTCTAGTCCCCCCCCCCCCTTTTGTACTCATCACCATTAAACTGGCCACCACAAACTGCCCTGGTGAAAGCGTGGCTGCTTCAACTGAGCAGCACAATAAAAAATAACAGTGTGATAGAACAGGGCTCTATCTTACTGGAGTACACATTGGCATTCTTCTTTCCAAGTATTTCTCAAATTTGGTGGTAGCTCCATAATGATAACCATAGTGACAGCAATGTTAGAAAAAGAATAGGGCTAGCCCTTGTAGTCTGCTACCCCACCAATTATATGAAGGAGCCCTGAATGTTCATGTTTCCATATTCCTCTTATAATGGTAGCTGTTACCTCTGGTTTTAACTAACTACAGTTTAACTTTGTGTCAGAATCTCAACAAATTATGGTTAATTTTGATTAGTATAATGGTACAAGCCAACTACAAACGATGTTTTTATGGTGGAATTGTTTCAGTAAACCATGCTTAAGATTATAGTTTAGATTCCAGTCATAATGCTAAACTGAAATTAAGCAACACTAAAAGAAAAAGATTATTCTCAGCTATGAGAGGATGAAGAACATGGGAATCATTCTCATAATGCCACATCAGAGGTACACAAAGGGCAGACTAAGGGATACATGCCACCTTCAAGGACAGAGACACCCTAAGACACCTTGAGGCCGATTTGTTGTAAGCATAAAATGGTGTTTTCTGTCCTCCTTTTTTTGTTGACCAGTTCTTTGTGTCAGTTTTAGTTGATACTATTTTGAATTTTAACTTTCTGCATTAATGTAATACATTTACAAATGATTGTTTATAATTTTAATAGCAATTAAAAAATAATATACTACCCAGGTTTACACATTTAAAACCATTGATAATTGTATCACAATTACTTTGGCTTTAATAATCAACGAAGCTGTTAAATGATCCAAATATGTTTAGAACTAGACTATGGTTTTCATTTGCACATGATAGCAGTACATCAAATCCACCTTAACTTAGCTAATGTTTCTGGTAATAAGGCCCAGTAGTTATTCTCACTCAGGGATACTATAACTGTTTTACTGTGTGTTCTCTTTCAGACTGAGATGACATCAGAAAAACGTAAGATTTTAACAAACATTTAATCATGCATACAAGTTTTCTAATGATAAAGTTAAGCATGAGAAAGACTAAAATCTCTAAATAATACTCAAGTTCTAAAATAAAGAAATGTAATAATATGCTTTTAGAGGAAATCCTTAACTTATTTAACTTGTTACTAATAACTGACCTTAAAGTACTAAGACAATTCATCTAAGTGTTCCCTTTTCTTTTGACATCCCTTGATTACCCTGCTATTGCTATTAGGCTTGTATAAAATCCCCATATTATGATTTTTTTAGTTTTCTTTATGTATGTCTGTTGACATAAAACCATTGCATCTTACAAATCAATTACAGTATCACCTTTAAAAAATAAAACTTCCCAAAGTACTTACTAAAACGCTACATGCAATATGCATGTGTGTGTATATATGAAAGTGATACTGTGTTAAGTAACAAAGACCCATACCTTAATTTCAACCCTCAAATACTCTGGTGAAGTATTTCTAGAATCCATGTTCATTTCTCAATTTTTGTCTAGAAAATAATTATGCCTTCAGTGGGTAGTGGAGCAGAGTAAGTGAACCATTCTGGGGTCTTCTATATATAAGAAAATGTAAAATAATTTGCAAAACCTAAAATATTTCAAAACTAGAAACCTTAAATTTGCCAACAGAAAAGAAACAATACTTCACCATAGTATATTACTCATGATTTTTATGGTTTTTCCATTTATAATCATCTAGTTTTTTTGTTTTGTTTTTAATGTAAGGATACTTACCCTGCAATGTATGCAACAGCTTTGCTTTGCATGGAAATAACTTGGCTTACATATATATTGTGTGTATGTTTGTGTTTGTGAGCGGACATGCCTTGTGTGAAGATATTTGATTGTCATTCATTACACTTTCCCTGAACCTTGAATCCTCTGTTGAGACAATCACTGTTTAAATTTAACCTCCCAGTTGTCCTTCCATTATTCTTATTATTCTTGTTAATCATTATTAGTTATTATTAATTTCCCTTGATTTACTCATTATTTGTTTGAATAATGAGGTTGTTCCAAGGAAAGGACCATGCCTCTTGATATAAAGTCTGTTTGTCTGTACCATCATTTTGGATGTTAGAGTCCCCTTAGATGAAATGCCGGTTTGCAGCTACCTCAGATATCAATGTATTGCACTTGTAATAAAAATATGTAAATATTTATATATTTATTTTGCTCATTAAACAAAACTTTACATCCCTTTATCTAATTATGGTTCTGAAGTTTGCTACCACTGGCTTTCTCTTTGAGGAGATCAGCTGTCAAGCAGCTAGAATCTTTCCCTTTCCCTCCCCTTTGTTCTCTGTTTTTATTTGGACATTGATCTATAACATCTGAACAATCTTGAGATGTCTTTCTTTGTGTAAAATCCACTGTTTCTTCCCCCTCCCCCTCACCTTTGTTTTTGTGGTGTCCTTGGTTTATAAAAGCTTTGGTGTTGTATGTGTGGGTGTGCTGTACTGCGGAGATTAAGCAAGTTATTTCCAGCCCACTTTTCCTTTTCAGTTTTTCCCTGTTAGCTTTGCTTTGCTTTTTTTTCTTCACCCTCAGATTTGTGGATCCACCATACCCAGACCATTTTGTTGACCCTCCTACTGCTGCAATCAAAGACAGTCATTACAGTCCTGATTACATTTTTTGAATCTCTATTTTTGATTTCCATTTATTTTCAATGTTTTTCCCCATTTGCATCAAAGATGATGATGAAACAGAATCTACAGAAACATCTATCCTGAAAAGTCACCTTGTCAATGAAGTTCCTGTCCTAGCCAGTCCAGACTTGCTATCTGAAGTCTCTGAGATGAAACAAGATTTAATTAAAATGACTGCCATCCTGACAACAGACTTATCTGAAAAGCCAGGCTCCATTAAGGTGAAAGATTTTGCAAAAGCTGCTGATGAAGAACCTGGAGAGCCTTTTGAAATTGTGGAAAGAGTGAAAGAAGACTTAGAAAAAGTAAATGAAATTCTGAGAAGCGGAAGCTGCCCGAAAGAAAAACCAGTTCTTCAGAGATCTGGCTCAGGAAGAGAAATAGTAGAAGAAGAATGGGTTATTTTAAGTGATGAAGAAATCGAAGAGGCCAAGCAGAATGTTCCTTTAGAAGTCACTGAGCCACTTTGTACAGAAATGAGAATAGGAAAAGGAAAAACACAGAAAGGAACAAAAGATGCAACTGGAATGGTAGATTACCTCAGTAGTGATCTAAAAGCTTTTGTGTCTTTGAATGAAATGCATCCAAAGACAATTCAGGAAGACATAGTAGGAGAAAAATGTGAAGCTGTTATTTTAAGCAGAGATTCTGAACCAGGTAAGGGAGACCAAGAGAAACAAAGGCAACAGAAACCTACCTTGGAAATTAAAAAGCCTGTTAGGAAAAAATTAAAAGATAAACAAAAGGCAAAGGATGAAGAATCCAAAGGAAAAGAAAAACATTCAGGGCTAACTAAATTCAGCTCAGAAGAGTCATTAGATGAAGAGTCAGGCTTAGCCCCTGAACAACCTGCCAAGGCAACTGCTGTGTCTCCTGTTGTAGAGGAAACTCCTATTGG
The DNA here is from genome assembly GCA_030556195.1 of Anolis apletophallus. Lineage (NCBI taxonomy): Eukaryota > Metazoa > Chordata > Lepidosauria > Squamata > Anolidae > Anolis > Anolis apletophallus. The sequence continues at coordinate 78,764,467 of JARBWK010000012.1, read as the reverse complement.
TTCTATCAAAGATAAAGTGAAAGCCCTTCAGAAGAGAGTAGAAGATGAGCAGAAAGGGCGTTCAAAATTGCCTGTCAGGGCCCCAGGAAAAGAAGGGACAACGGAGAAGTCTGTTACAAAGCCGGCACAAGCTAAGAAAATCATTTACAAAACAAAGACTCCAGCTTGTCCCCCTGCCTCAAAGGCTGCAGCTTCCCCCCCTACCTCAAAGACTCCAGCTTCTCCCTCTTCATCAAAGATTCCAGCTTCTCCCTCTTCATCAAAGACTCCAGCTTCTCCCTCTCCATCTAAACTCTCCTCTCCCTCTACCAAGAAGCCAGCTGTTTCTCCCACTTCTAAGAAGCCTCCTGTTTCTCCCACTACTAAGAAGCCTGCTGTTTCTCCCACTTCTAAGAAGCCTGCTGTTTCCCCCACAACTAAGAAGCCCCCTATATCACTGTCTTCCAAAACAGAAAGACTCGAAGAGACTATGTCTGTTCGTGAACTGATGAAAGCATTCCAGTCAGGTCAAGACCCCTCAAAAAATAAGGCTGGACTTTTTGAGCATAAGTCTGTAAAGCAGAAACAGCAAGCTGTTGACAAAGAGCCAGCTAAGAAAGGTACTGCTCAGGCAGAAAGTGAAAAGAAGCAGGCCCTTACACATAAAGAGACCCCAAAAAAAGACAGCCCCAAAAGCAAACGGGGTCAGGAACCTCAGGCAGAGACAGGTTTGCAATTGAAAAAGGAAGCAAAGAATATAACTCTGAAAAAAGGTTTTGCCACACAGCAGACAAAACAGCAGAGTAGCAAAACCACAGGGAAAAAATCCCCAGTTAACGAAAGTTGTAAGGATGTAGCCCTGACCATTGATGACCAAGGGGACACTGATCTCCAGATCAGTCCAGACAGAAAGACATCAACAGATTTTTCCGAAGTTATAAAAGAAGAGCTTGAGGACAATGACAAATACCAACAGTTCCGGAACATTTCAATTACCGAGGAAGGTGAGCTTCACTTAGATCAAGTTCTGACCAGTCCATTCAGTGTTACATTTCCATCAGAATATGTGAAAGATGGGTTTTTGCCCACTCTCTCCTTGCAAAGTGGTGCTTTGGATGGCAGCTCAGAAAGCCTTAAACATGAAGGTATAGCCGATTCTCCAGTTGGTAGCCTGCTTGGTGGAACCCCTCAGAACAGCTCTGAGGAAAGTTACAAGCATGAGGGCTTGGCTGAAACACCAGAAACAAGCCCTGAGAGCCTCTTACTTTCATTAAAGAAATCAGACATTGCTGACCAGATGGAAGAAACAGAACTAGCCAGTGCAGTACAGCGAACAGCAGAGACACATTCACCAAAGGGACTTTCTCCAAAGGAAAGTGAAAAGACTGTTGCTGACCAAGAACTAAAAGCTGTCACAGAGATCTCAGAGTTCCATTTCCATCATTTCCCAGAAGAACAAGATGCAGCCTCCAAAGAGGAGATAGGGAAGTATATTGATTCTAGCTCAACTTCAGTTAGTAAAGATGTTATCAGGGATGGGTTATCTGTGGCTGCTGACCAAGGACATTTAACTGAATTATCTGAAATACATACTTCTTCTTTAGAGAAAGATGAGGGTGTATCCTTGGAGCACCATGCCATTAGTAAAGGACTGGAACTTTCACTTCCTATCAATGACAGTGAAGGTCTTAGTCCAATTGCAGATGAATCAATAGCTATAAGCCATAAAGATTCTCTGGAAGCAAGCCCAGTGCTGGAAGACAATTCCTCACGTAAAACACCTGACTCACTTGAACCTAGTCCTACCAAAGAATCCCCCTGCTGTGATTCCCTTGAAAGTAGCCCTGTAGAAGAGATAATAAAGACTGGCATGCTTCCAGGGCCTGGTCCCATTCAGACTATCCTTGCCAAAACAGAGAATTTCCCAGAGCTCACACCTATGAGATCAAGACTGTTACGTGACCCTGATGGTAGTGCTGAAGATGATAGCTTAGAACAAACATCACTTATGGAAAGTTCAGGAAAAAGCCCTCTTTCACCCGAGACTCCAAGCTCTGAGGAAATTAGTTATGAAATCACACCCAAAATGACAGATTCGCATGTGTTGTCAAATATACCCAAGTCGGCTGTGATTCCTGAAGTTAATGAAGAAGGAGAAGATGATCCAGAAGGTGAGCCAAGAAAAAGGTTCACACCAGAAGAAGAGATGTTTAAGATGGTGACTAAAGTTAAAATGTTTGATGAGCTGGAACAGGAAGCAAAACAGAAGAGAGACTATAAAAAGGATTCCAAACAAGATGATGTTGCTTCACCTTCTGATCTGGAAGCTGCTCCTGAAGTTGAAATTGTACCCTCAAGTAATACAGAGGACAGTTCTATACCTACTGTAGTGACTTCTGCAGTTGATACTAGAAAGTCGTCTTCCTCTTCTGAAAGTGAGCCTGAATTAACAAAGCTGAAAAAAGAAGCAGACTCTGGGCTGTTAATGGAGCCTCTAATTAGAGTGCAGCCTCCATCACCCCATCTTAGCAATATGGATTCCAGTTCTAGTCCTGAAGAAACAAGTTTTCAGCCTATTGAATCTAAACAGCATGCATTCAGTACTGAAGAGGATAATACAGAATCTGATAAGCCAACAGAAGAAACAAAAATGTCTGGTGATACATCACTTGCCTCAGATGCTAGTATCATAGCACAAGCCAGTGAATCCAAGTGCTACAGCACAGATGAAAGTGATACTGTTAGTCCAAATGGCCCTGTGATGCCACCTGAGGAGTCTTTCTACCAGTCTAATGGCGATGGTGCTCTAAAAGAAGCTGAGTCATTTGAAACCTCAGTGACATCACATCACCATAATGACCCTGAAAAAGATTTTACAGCAACAGAGGATGTGCCACACAGAGGCCCATTTCCTGCAGGAACAAAGGGGGGTTCCTGTCAGCCTGGTACCTCTCATTGCTGTACACCCCAAGATTATGAATTGGCTACTGTTGTTTCACCTGTGCACTCTCCTCTAGGATGTGATGTGGATGGAACTGATTTTGAGATGGCACAAAGGGGTTGTTGTAGTCCAGAGCACTCCAAAGAATATTCATCTCTAATCATTCAAAAAGGGGCATGTGAAGGTAATGTAGAAAGTAATGCTGAAAGTAGTGCTCTGCCTATAACAAGCCCTTATGAAAATGTTCCTTCACAACATTTTTTTACTAATACTGAAATTAGAACAGAAATTGATTTAAGTACCCCATCAAACCAATTATCTAGAGGTGATCATTATGGTGAAACAGAAAATACCTTGACAAAATCCATGTATAGATCAGAATTCGCAGGTTCTGGGGATCAGACCTCAGAGGAAATCTATATGGAGATAGAATCTAAACAGTTGGACATGTTTCATAAAATATCATCTCCAACACCTACAAGATCGGACCCTGCATCACTTGATGATGAAGCTTTACAAGATATCAGGGATGAAGCTGAGAAAATAATAAACCAAGTAATCATAACCAGGACAGATGTGGATTCTGATAAGTGGAGTCAAATACGTGAAGATGATGATGCATTCGATGCCCGTGTAAAAGAGGAAGAACAAAAAATATTTGGTTTAATTGTAGATAGGAGATCACAAGGTACTACACCTGATACAACACCAGCTAGAACTCCTACAGAAGAAGGGACACCTACCAGTGAACAAAACCCTTTCCTTTTCCAGGAGGGAAAATTATTTGAAATGACAAGGAGTGGTGCCATTGACATGACCAAGAGGAACTATTCTGATGAAAACCTACACTTTTTCCAAATGGGAGAACATTCTCAGGAGGAGGTATCATTATCTGAAGAAATGAAAGAAGCTGAAGTCCTAGAATCTGCACAGCAGGATCAAACCTCAATTCAATCTGCATCTTCTGAACTGGGTAAAGCAGAGATGCATACAAAAGATTCACAACTATCTGTATCTGAGGATGAGGCCAGTGGCTTACATAGCACAAAGGGGGATATTAAATCTAGAATTCCTATTAAAATGGGTATTTCAGCATCTTCAAAATCACCAAAGAAAGAAACTGTTACTTCTGATGATGATTCAATTTATACACTTGACACAAGTGACACGTTAGATAGCTCCCAGATGCCTTGCCCTTTATCACCCGAGCAGACTGTGATTGATGTGCAGTTAAATTTTTCAACAGTCACTAGGTCTGTATATGCTGAACAGGATGATTCCCCAGACTCCTCTCCTGAGGAGCAGAAATCTGTAATTGAAATCCCTACTGCTGTCATAGAAAGTGTGCCTTCTTCTGAAAGCAAATCCAAAATCCCAGTTAGGACAGATCCCTCTACAACCCACTCATTACACCAATCAGAACCCATAAGCCTTCCTTCAGTTGGCCTGGCAGACAACCTAGAAGAATCACAAGATGATCCATCCACACCAAAATCTAAGATCCCAGTCAAAGTAGTTTTCCAAAGAGTTGAGCAAGAGTGTATGTACACTGAAACATCAGTTTGGAAGCCAGAGTCATCTAAATCCCTTGACATAACATGCACACTACCTATGAAACAAGACATCAGGAGCAAATCTGAATCTGATGCAAGTGTCTCCATGGACCCAAAGGCTAAGCGTTCAGTCAAAGCTAGAAGTTGTGCTGAGGCAGAAGCAGAGGCCAGGGAGAGAGGGGGTGACATGAACCTTGAGCTAGAATCAGACGAGCTGATGACTGCACGACCAAAGATACTTTCTTCACGGTTACCTGTTAAGAGCAGAGGAACCTCAGCTTCCCACAGTGCTGTTAGCCCCTCAAAAGAAAGTAAGGAACCTTTTTTTGATCTTTACAAAAACTCCATAGAATTTTTTGAAGAGATTAGTGATGAAGCTTCCAAGTTAGTAGATAGACTTACACAGTCAGATAAAGAACAAGAATTAGTTTCAGATGATGAAAGTAGTAGTGCCCTAGAAGTTTCGGTTATTGAAAATGTGCCATCCATTGAGACCCTGCAGTCAGTTGCCGAGGACATCTTTGACACCAGGCCCATTTGGGATGAGTCTATTGAGACTCTGATTGAGCGTATTCCTGATGAAAATGTCCCTGACCATGTTGAAGGTATTTGACAGCCATTGGGATACCCTTTGCTACGCATGTCATGAATCGCAATTCTTTGCTCGATGTTTCTTTTCTTGTTTCCCTTTTGCTTCTTGTGTGTAGTTTGTCTCTCTCTCTGTCTGTCTTTTGTTTTAAAGCTTTCTGTGATTGTTAATGTGTTTTGTGTAAGTTCTGTTTGTTTTGTGATATATCAGTAATTTTATTGTCCCTGAAACAATCTCAAGATTGCACACTGCAAATGCTTACGAGAAGCATAATCATAGCAAAATAGAATTTAGTTCTAAAAAGCACACAACATTTATTCATGCTGCTTAACACTAACAAACTTAACTGCATTATTATTTCACTTGTAGTACAGCTGACCATGCAAGTTTTAGTTTTTGATTTTTCTTCACTCTAGTCGAATCTTTTTGTCATGAAATACTTTTGACACAGAAAAAACAGGTAAGAGTACTGTAATTCTGGATATGCAGATCCATTTATCTGTGCCAAAAGCAAATGCCATTGCCGTTGGGGAAAATATGTTTATTGTCTTCTTTCCTTGACATAAATTAACTCTATCCTCAAGTATTGGATTATGGACTTAATTCTGTCCAATTTAGTGAGCAAATGTTCATATAATTTCTTTAAAATTTGCTTCCTATAATAATGCAAAAGAAGAAAAAGAACAAGATACCAAAATTGAATGTTCACATATTTCCTGGCCTTTTTAAGAGATCCAAAATGAATATGTGGGAGGAAAAAAAAACTCGAACTTTGCTGGTGTCAGATTGGCTGCTGGAATTATCCATTCTTGCTGCTTTGGCTCAAATTGTCTCAAAAATCATGCTCTTGCTTTTCCATGCCTACTTTCTAAGAAATGGGAAGCTCTATCAAACATTTTAATTCAAACTTAGGGTTAAAAATCACACTAAATGTTAATGAGTTAGGGAGATACACAAGCTTAGAAGTACTCTATATTTCAAGTAGTTTGTCACAAAAATACAGAAAGCAAACTAGAAAACTGAACCTGGGACTACAAGTATGTGTGTGTGATGGCTGTTTGCTGCTAATGGAAGAGGCATGGAAAATGCATTTCTTGTCCCAGCAAAATATTTATCTCTTTGTTCTGTTTTGTTTTTGTTTTACTTAAATGTACAGGAACATAAGAGGAGCTCCAAAATAAAATTTAGGACAGTGTTTCCAAGACTTCTAACATCTTTTCCTGCACTTGGTTGAGTAGTCATTAGTAATAAAAAATGAGTACATCATTTCTTTTCAGTGTAGCTATATTATCAGTGTAGCCTTTTGCTTTCCATTAAAGCAGGACTATTTCAACACTGGCCTTATTTTATGGAGTCTCCTTTCTTGAATAAGGCATTTTTTTCTAAAAGTCTATTCTGTTTAACCTTGATTTAGATCCACAGGATGATAGAGAAAGGACAGAAGAAAGACTAGCACATATTGCTGATCATCTTGGATTCAGCTGGACAGGTAAGTTGCTCGGCGTTCCCTTTGGGGTGAGAAGAGCTAAGTATAGATATAGCATCTAAAATAAATAAATAAATCTACCCCTTGGAAGGGAAATTCACCCCTGAAAGAGTTATTGTGGGGAAAAGGTGTCTCAACTGACACTTTATCACCAATACTTGTTTCTACAGCAAACCAATTTTTCAAAATCCAGTTATCACAGGGACAGAAAGTGCCATATCTTGTTTGTAACTTGGTGAACACCTGTACAGTCTAAATTGAGATCATACAAAGGAGGAAGATAGTTCAATTAGAATGTTTGATTTACACTTTTGCAACAGGCATGCTATTCTTGTTTAACTTGGGGAAATATGCAAAATTCTGGCACAGATAAAGGAAAGATGTATTTTTCCACAGCTGGTAGAATACTTTATTGATCTGAAAGTAGACAATAATGCCTTCATTATTTGAATGGAGGAAAACAGAATAGAGCTTTAATCTCTAATTTTCAGATGAGATGCATGAAATGTGAATGAAAATATGCCAAATTATGTTTCAAGTCTAATGGACTTGTATGGAGAAGACATCAGTATGATTTGGAAATTAAGAAAATCTCCTAAAATGGCTTGGAAAATCTTAATAAACATAAATAAAAAACAAGGGTAAGCTAGTAGCTAAAACCGTAGTGGCATCGAGGAAGTCCTAATTTGAGATATGACGTATGCTGTCTCAGACATCCTTTTATAAAAAAGGATGGGCAATGCTGTTATTTTAAAAACATACTCATAGATATTTAAAGCATTGTTCATTGAAGTATCCATCAGAGCATCATTGATAAGAGTTCTTCCTCCTGGTAATCATTACTATTGTTTTAGAATAGTTTGTAATCATCACATCATCTTCTAGAGATCTCCTTTCTCAATCTATCTCAACACTAGGATCATGCAGACAGTGGGGGGGAGGAAAGAGAGGAAAGAAAAATCAGTTTTTGTTATTAAAAAAACACCTCCCAGCATTTGTAGAAGACAATTGAACAGATGAATTGTGGGATAGTTCCATTTAGAGTAATAAAAAAGTTTTAGACAAAGTTCTATATATTTAGCCCTCCATCCCTATTATTTCTAGAAACAAATGGTACTTGCATGTGCTGTATCTCACATTAGGTCATTTTTAGTTTCTTTTTCACAGTTCTTTTTACAACAATGTTATTAGGAGGAAAATAATCTGTTTTTACTAATATTAATGGTTTCTTCTATTTTTATTGTGGGATTTTCCTACTCTTCAGAAATTGGCAAAAAACATAGAGTTTCCATATATATATAGTTCAGGTTTTCCTTATGACTTAGGATCCTGTAATTCCATTTGAAAAAGTAGATACAATATGTAAATTATTCACTTTGCTATATCAATGATTATTCTTTTGTACCAAGCCAAATTATGCAAAATTTCCATAACTTTCCATTTGTAAAATTCTAATAATTCTTCTCCATTTTTTCCTAACCACATAAATCTGGATTTTATTCTTTTTAAAGAAATTCTACATTAATAATCTGTCATCTTGCCCCAGCTCCCCCCCCCACTCCCTCAAAACACCCCACTTTGTTGTAACATTTTGCCTCATGAACATGAAGAGAGCTCAAAACATTTTAATTACACCAATGTTGAATTTTTTAAGAGCCAGTGAGATTTTTTATTTTCCAGTAGGTAGTAAGTATTTTCAAAGAAAACACAACCAGTGATTTAGATCATTTGTGTTTACAGAATTGGCAAGAGAACTAGATTTCACAGAAGAACAAATTCATCAGATCCGAATTGAAAATCCTAATTCACTGCAGGACCAGAGTCATGCATTGCTCAAATATTGGCTGGAAAGAGATGGGAAACATGCGACAGGTATGTTAATTTTTAGCAGATAAAGATTCATTTCCTTGAAATGGAATCTTATATGGTCTTTGACTAAAGACTGGTTAAAAATGTACATTTACTGTAATATAGCCAGCATCTTGTAGCGGCAATAACATCTAACATTCACTGACACCACACACACACTGGTATATATGTACATTACTAATAATTTCAAATTAATTTATCATCTCTTATTTGAATTAATGAAACTTCTGGGATATTTGATCCTCTGCCTAAATGCAGCCAAAAGATAGAATAAGAACTAGAAATAAAACAGTTCAGCATGTATGATGACATCAAAATTGGAATAAGAAAAAATTAGTAGCTCAGAGAGAAACTATAAGAATTATTATTAATCCGCTGGGAAGAGATCTTTCCCACTGACTAGTTACTGGAGGTGTGATTAGTAATGTAGTTCTCACAATGCAACTGGTGTCCCATTTTGAAATCTTGACAAAATTGGTGTCAGTGTGGGTGCTTGGCAATATTATTGGCAGGCTCAGGAGCCATCTATGTAGGAAGGGAAAGCCTTTCTTCCAGTTGTATGCAAGATCAGTTGCAAGATCTTCAGTAGAAGACTGCCGCAGTATTTGTACATTGGTAGATGTGACTCCCATATACAAATACAGTGATTGTCTTCTGCTGAAGAAGTAGATTTGACTCTCATAGGCTTAAATATCATGAAGGCATCAGATCCTGGAAGCTAAACAAAGTCAGGGCTGCACAGTACTTGGATGGAAGACTACCAAGGAATACCAAATTTTATAGGCTATATTTCAGAGAAAGGCAATGACAACCTACCTCTGAGCATTCCTTGCCTAAGACTCATGGAGTTACCAGTAGTCGACATGCTTATTTACAAACAACTATATTTCAGAGAAAAGCAATGTCAAACCTCCTCTGAACATTCCTTGCCTAAGACACTCTTAAGTAATTAATGGAGTTACCAGTAGTTGACATGCTCATATACAAACATTGTATATAGGGAAAGCTCACATGCAGTTCTTTGCCTTGATTACTTGTAATGGAACTGTTGAGGTTACTGCTGCCAAAGACATTTATTTGCCACATGTCTAAAACAGTCTTGATTCCTGCCTACTCATTCCTTTCTGAAATCAGAACCAGTAATTCTGTTTTAACATTAATAAGGTCACTTGAACATTTCTGTATTTTTTCCCCCTGACAGACAAACGATAAAGAGATGGCAGGAAAAGGTGATCCATAACTTGTAATGTATTGGGAAATATTTCTTCCCAATAGGCTGGAGTCCTTTTATAAGATTATCAATCTCTTTACATCGTAATTATTTAGAAATAATTTTTAAATATTAAAATTAAGCTGTGAGTAGAACACTTCTCACTAGAATAAGATATATTTCTGCTTTCTCCACAGGCATTTTACATTGATGATTTACAGTATGTAACGCTCCCATATGGACCACCCTGCCACCGTATGAGACATGGTCTCAGTGTGCATATATCGGCATATTAGGGATTGTTTTTTTAAAAAAGTTTGTTTCCTGAAGGAGTTTGAATCTTGAAGAATATAAATAGAGCCATTTTAGATCAGGTTGATGGCAACTGAGGTGTTATATTATACATTAGCTCTTATATGTTCAACATCCATTGATTCTCAAATACTTGGGGAACATCAATAGGACAAAGAATCCCATTCATACCAAATATACATATATACATAAGTACATTATTAACCTCTTCATTCAGTATAATAATTTTGGTCTAATTATTGATAATACTGATTGATATGCAATATTTATTCTTTAATGAATTTGGGAGAAGCCCATGCAACTCACATAAATACCATCTCTTCTGTATCACAGATTCGAGTCTCACTGATTGTCTTACAAAAATTAATAGAATGGATATTGTTCACCTAATGGAGAGTAATGTGGAAATGGTTCGAAATCATGGTCGCACTTATGCAGAAATTGAACAGTCAATGGGATTGGATCACAGTGAAGGTAAGTGTCAGCTTACACACTCATAAACTTAATATCTCACTTTGTTTCAAAGATTACATATCACAGAGTTTTCATTTCACAACAAGTACAATACTTTTTACGATGGCAGATATGAATCACCCCATGTTAAGCGATTGAATGTTCGCCTATCAACTGGTATGTGTGTGTTTTGGCAACATATATAAATGCTATTGTGTGTCATAGTTTTGTACATGTCATGAGTCCAGCATAAAAGCTGAACATATAAGATCTAAATCCAATGACTCTTGCAGTACAGTAGATCCATTGAAATATAAGGGTCAATTGAAATGTTAACGTATTGGCCCTAGTTCAGTTGGACTAGCTATTTGATTTATACCATAGCATGATCAAAAATGCAAGTTAAACAGAAGTTTGCTGTTTGGATACTTTTAGATATATGAGGAACTTTATCTGGATGAAATTTTGAGTTTTTACCACCTAGCCATAAAACCTGCTTCTAGATAAAGGCTTTGAAGACCCTCCTGTTTGACCTGAAAATGCTGTACAATGACTATTTATTACTTCATCTCTAGGATTTTCAGCACTCCATGAAGACCTGTATAGCACAAGGGATAAGAAGGAGGAAGAACATTCTTTCTCTAAAGACAGTGAGCAATCCGATCACCCCCCACTTGTTTCTGAAGAAGATCTTTCTATGAGCTACTCACCTTTGCATGAAGGCACACCCAGAGTTGAAGCAGAGGTATCTGTTGTCGAACTCCTACGACAAACACACAAAGATCGAGTGGAAGCAGAATTCTCAGGGAAACCAGACACGCTGACAGAGGATTCGTCTGCTGTTACACAAGAGTACTTGTAAGAATCCTACAATTGTTCAAAGATGGAATCTTAACACAGTGTTCCTTTTGTTTTCTGCATCACTTTTCATTTATGTAATAAAAATATCAAGGAAGTTCATCATCATATTGTCAGAAAAATAATTTTATATATCCAGTTTATTTGAAACAAATAGGTTCTTTTTTGTTCATAATTGCTAAAGCAATTTTAGATGTATCACATTGTGTCAGTTGGGCCACATGGATCTTCAAGGCTTCATACAAATATTAAATACAGTGGAACCTTGACTTAAGATTATTACAACTTAAGAGCATTTTGGGTTAAGCGCTGTCACTCAGCCTGGGTTTTGCTTTGATATAAGAGCAGCATTTTTAGTTAAGAGGTAGTACCAGGGGGAGCGCTAGCACCAAAGAGAGCATTAGTGTGAGAGTACAGGGCTTTCGTGCTTCAAAGGAGCAGACTCCATGCTTTATGGTTTTGCCCACTTTGGGAGATTGCTGTCCACTTTGCTTTTGTCCAAATTGAGAAACTTTGGGTTAGTTGATTTTGTGCGCTTTTTATTCCTGGTATGTTTGGCTTCGTGAAGAGAGAAAGGGAGAAGAGAGCAAGAGAGGGAGGCTGGAATGAGTACAGTATGAAGAATATGATGCTTCTGCCTCTTCACTTTATGTTTTGTGCTTCCTTGCCACAACTTTGTGCTTCTACCATTTAAAGCTGATTTTTTATTGTTCTGTGTAAATGTGCAGGTTTTGTCTTGCTGTTACACCAGCCAACACAAATTTTGTTGCCTCAAATGTGCTTCCTTGCCACAACTTTGTGCTTCCTCCAATATGTCACAACTTTGTGCTTCAACCATTTTAAAGTTAAATTTTTATTGTTCCATGTGAATGTGTATTTATACATTATTTATTATTTATAAAGTACATTTTCTTATTTTAAAAGACGAAACAAAAATTTAGGGGGCGCAGAATGAATTAATAGCATTTCAGTAGGAAAATTTGAGTTAGGAGTTCTGTCATGGAATGAATTAAACTCTTAAGTCAATGTATCACTGTAAGTATTTAAACAACTATTGTGGTTCCTCTCACAAACTGGGCACATTGTATGCTCATTGCATTTGTTTCTTTCCCTTACCTTGCCCCGTGGCTGTCTGGTTCAAGTCCTCCAACTGCTAACAGGAAATCCAGGGAGGCTGTGCATTTTTGAAAAAAGGAGTGAGAAAAGTTTTCACAAAGGAACGTCCCCATTATATATTTTGCTACTCTGATTTTAAAGGCACTTCATTTGCAAAAAAAATACTGCTAGATTTTGCTCTTGGCTGTTGGTATACAGAGGTAAGAGTAGCATGGTGTAGTGTTTTGAGTATTTGATGTATGGAATGTCTGCCATAAATCAGGAACAACTTGAAAGTACACAATAACAAGGTTCAAGAAAACTACATGGAAGCATGGAAGCATGGGAATATAAAGTAGCAATGAGAATAGGTTGTCATCTCTTAATTCCCAAGTCTGTAATAATAGCTGTATTGTGTTATTTAGCCATATTGAACTTTCACGTTTTGTGTAAAAGAATACAGCTGATGGGATTTCAAATATTTTTAGATTATAACTTTCATAAGTGCTAGGCAGCATAGCCAAATTATGAAAGTTGTTGTTCACCAGCATTTCAAGAAGACCATGTGTTTCTCATTTCTGCTGCAAAGGAAGAGCAAAATATTTATTAGTATTTATTTGTAATTCTTTTACCCCACCCTTCTCTCTCTCACACACACACACACCAGGGGGGGGGGGGGCCTCAGGGCGGCTAACAAGGCAGCAATTCAATGCCTAAACATACAATATAAAATTCTAAAAACAAATACATGATGATAATTGTCTTGCCTCTTTAATTTACAGTGCCACAACTTCTGGAATAGGTCAGACACAAGCATCCAAGGCTGGAAAAACAGCAAGCATTGCAAGTGAAAAGTCTGAGGGCTCCACTGCAGTATCCGAGGACCTCGAAAGAACATACCTCCATACCCCAACATCAAGTGAGCGAACTGATTCACCCATTGTGCAAGAACCAGAAGACCATTACTATCATCAAGAAGATATAAATCCCAGGAAAAATAGCCTAGTAATAGTAGAATCAACTGATGAACAGCCAGAAAAATCAGAAAGATATGAAGAGGAGATATTGGAAAAAGTGAGTAGAGCCACTAGCATAATGCAACATGAAGTGTGTATCTTTTACCATATTTAATGTGCTCCTTTTCCATACTTCATACAAAACACATGGATTATAAGTACCAGGGGTTTCCCATGTAATTTTTTAAATGCCATTCCCAATAAAAAGCATGAAGATGAAAAGATCTGCAGTTTAGATCACAAAAGGAATAAAAATCAAATGCAGAGAAAAAATAGAAGTGTGACCTTTAAAAAAATGAATGAAAACAAAGTAAATCTAGTACCAAACCCAAATGAAGTGTTCTACAGCCAACAACCAAGATAACCCTTTGCACAATAAATCCTTTATGAGCTATCACATCATGACTAGAAGTTGAGATCCTAAAGGGAAATTTAACATAAATTAAAATAAGTTAAATAAATAAAATGTCCAGTAATGTTGATTTTGGATTTAATTATGCAGACAGCATTTAAAGGATTAGAATGATAAAAAAAACCCAGTACAGCATACCTAAATAAATCTTCAATTCCAAACGCTTGCCAGTTTGTTTGTTTGTTTGTTTTTGTCTTCATCTGCCAGAAGACGACAACAGGGTGAGAATAGAGTTCTAGAGTTCAAGAGCAGGTACCGAGAAGCTTTGTTAATCACCAAAAGTTTTTAATTCCCTGAATCAAATTTAATATATTGATTTTAAAAGAATATATAAAAATGAGTAATAGGTTAAACTTCACTTGAAGGGAAATGTCTTGCCCAAATAGCAAATTAACCAGCTTACTTTGCGTCAAGGAGGCATTTCAGTGATTTTGATTTTACTCATACAGGTTGATTATCCCTCCTGAAATGCTTGGGCCTAGAAGTTTTTCAAATTTCAGATTTTTTCCCCAGATTTTGGAACACCTGTATTTGCACATAAATGAGTCATTGGGGGATGTGGGAGGGGAGGAAGGGTCACCCATCCAGCACCCACCGAGTTTTTCCTCAAGGAGTCCTGACAGGGAGAAAGAAAAGGGAGAGGACTCCGCTTACACAAAGCCTGTAAAATCCAGATGCTTCCCCAGCTGTCAGCACACTTTCCGCCTTTAAACAAAGTAAAGAGGCCAAATGATGTTCGTTCACACAATCAATATCAATATGATAAGAGCAATGCTTCCATGCTTCCACTAGGAAATAGCAGAGGAATTAGGTGAGCTGGAGGCCAGCTCAGATGAGGAAGAGATGGTAACAACCAGGGTCGTTCGACGCCGGGTGATTATTCAGGTACAGGAGTGTTGAACTACTGCACGTGCCAGTGGCAGTTATATCCTGATTAAACATCCTAGAACCCATCCTTTCCCCTAAAGGACTGTTCCTGAAGCATCCCCTTGGCTGGTCCTGCATTAATGAATTTGGCATGCCCCTGAATAATGCATGTCCTGTGCATACCACTAGTAACCTTTTCTGGTTGTTTTGGGAAATGGAAGCTGGGAAATTCCATGGGATTGACATCTGGTATGCTTTTTGAGACAGAATGTCCCACTGCCAACTGGGAGAATAGACATTTTGATTTGCTGCTTCAACACTACCTCCTACTAGATCAGTTATTTCTTTCTTTGCCTATGGGTTCAAAGATCCTTTGCATGATTTTAAATATTGATTTGCAGAACTTTTACTAGAATTTTAGTATGTCTGCTTCAGAGCTTTCTGATTCTCTTCTTTGTCCTCTTTCTTAACCCCACTAATGTCTTGTATGCATTTTCTTTAAAGTAATCACTTTTGTTCTTTATTAAAATGTTTTTTTAATCCAATAGGCTGATGATATGCTTGAAATGCCACCAGAAGCAGTGACAGAAGAGCAATACACTGATGAGCATGGACATATTGTAGTAAAGAAGGTACTATCTAATACAACCAAGTGGTTGGCTTAAGAGATGATCTAAACACTTTATATAGTTGTCAGTCACTTATTTTATGTAGAACAGAGTTAAAGTAAGACAAGTACTACTGACAGACATTTCAGTGTTCCTACCATTAAAACATGGAAAACAGCTACTATGAGAATTTGATATTTATACTCTCTACATAGTAGTTACCCCCAGCTACAGCCAAATATACTAATTCAATTTGATTCCTATGTTATGCCATTACCAGTTACTACAGCAACAAGATTTTATTGTATCTATGCTGGTCAGAGTTCTACATGTGAATACATTGCCTTTGTGATGAATTGCATTGCTGTGTTCCCTTTCTAACTATTGATGGCAGTGTCAATTCTGCTCTCATTCTAAACAAAGATGAGAAAGTGTAACCTGTGGGATTCACACAGCCCCTGAATCCTAGTTTGTGCCCCTCTGAACCTCTCTGGTTGTCATTTTTGAGCCAGATTTTCAAGTATTCCCCCCACCCCCAATGAAACAACTCAAAATGCAAGCGCATAGTGGAGTGGCTTCTAAATCCCATGGGTCCTCTAGTCCTGCACAGACTTTTCTGGTGAGAAAATGTCAGGAAGTGGTTAACAGAGGTATACAACTTTGACTTCACTATGATGTACAAGAGCAACTGGCAGATCATATGAAGGCAAAAAATAAGTTATCCCAGCCTGTTCTTAACTGTTCATTGAAAAAGAACTAAGGTAAAGTTCCCCTGACATTAAGTCTACTTGTGTCTGACTCTGGGCTGTGGTGCTCATCTTCATTTCTAAGTCAAAGAGTTAGCATTGTCTATAGACAACTCCAATGTCATGTGGCCATCATGACTGCATGGAGCGCCGTTTCCTTCCGACAGAAGTGATACTTATTCATCTACTCACATTTGCGTGTTTTTGAACTGCTAGGTTGGCAGAAACTGGGCCTAACAGCAGGAGTTCACCTTCCCAGACTAGAACTGCCAACCTTTTGGTCAGCAAGTTCAGCACTGCTTTTCTCACCCCTGAAGGGACTCAAAGCAGTTTCCAACTTAATAATGGCAAAATTCAATGCTGTGCATACATGTAAAAACCAAAGCATAATATCTAAAAAATAACATATACCTATAAATTAAAAACATTAAACATATTAATATCCATTTTCCTCTGGCTTTTTTCCTGAAAGAAGCTGACGGTCACCACTTTGAAGCTTCAATTGTTTAATTTATCAGCCTACAGCCATTTTCAGCATAATATATTGTATCCTTAATAGTGCTTTGTTGAAGGGAACATTACAATAGGCTAAATGTTAAGGTTTATAACAAGCCATCTTGATCACACTACTGTGTTTTTGTATATACATCACTAACAGGATGCAAGTCAATGAGATAGCTTTATCAATGTTCCTTGGAAATTCTATACCTCAATGAACTGATTGCAAATATCAAATCCATACTTGTCCTTAGCTTCATATTATTAAAATGGGTATTGTGAAGTTTACAATCACATTCATGTTGGATCTTTGAAACATTAAGTATGACTGCTGTGGTTTGAAACTGAATCTAACAGTGTAATTCTTGACTTCACCCCGTTAGGTCACTAGAAAAATCATCAGGCGGTTTGTCTTGCCTGATGGCACAGAAAAAGAAGAAGTTGTGATGCAAGGAGAGCCACAGGAACCTGTTACAGTAGAAGAGGGAGATGGATTTTCCAAAGTCATAAAACGTGTCGTGTTGAAGAGTGACAGTGAACAATCAGAGGTTAGATTACTTTGGCTTCTATACTTGTATGATGACAAATGAATTATAAAATTTAACTTGCATCACCCTAGAGGGTTTCTTTTCAACATTGGACATACTGTATTTTCTGGCGTATAAGACTACTTTTTAACCCAAGAAAATCTTCTCAAAAGTCAGAGGTCTTCTTATACGTGGGAATCGTCTTAAACGTGGGAGTCGACTTATACACCAAGAGTCATTTTATATGCCAGGAGTCGTCTTATAGAGTGGGTGCTGAAACTTCAATCCAGATTGGAGAATATGCGGTTGCCGCATATGGTGGAGGGAGCTCAAAAATGGCAGTGGCCGTGTCCCTGCCATATGCAGCGACTATATGAAAGCATTCAGGGCGACGCTGTACAAGTACGGTAGAAGAAAATCCATCAGGATTCGTGGACTTCCGCAATTCAGAACTTTTCCCCATTTTAATTAAAGGAAAGCAATATTGGTGGGGACTACGCTTGCCCGTGTAATAGCTCAAAAATTGACATGTGATGGGGCGAATATATTATTTGTTTTCCTTATCAATGGACCAGAATGGAACCCTACAGTAAAAAGATAATCCCCCGCTCCTCTTCATGAGATAGAATCATTAAGATGGAAGAGACCTCATGGGTCATCCAGTCCAACCCCCTGCCAAGAAGCAGGAAAATCGCATTCAAAGCATCCCCAACAGATGGCCACCCAACCTCTGTTTAAAAGCCTCCATAAAAGGAGCCCCCACCATAGACGGGGACCTAAGTTAGAATTCTGTATAGTCCTGAAGACCCAGAGCATTTTGCAAGTGGTGATTTTGTGAGGAAAAAAAATCAATTTCTTTCAGAACTTTGAGTGGGGAGATAAGAGAATTCTAAGCACATTTCTTATTTTAATTCTCTAAATGTTGTTACATTTTAATGATCTAATTGATATAAGAACATAAGAACATAAGAAGAGCCATGCTGAATCGGGCCTCAGCCCATCTAGTCCAGCATTCTGTGTCACACAGTGGCCCACCAGTTGTACACGGGGATCTCTAGCAGAAGGGAGGGCAAAACCCTCACCTGCTCCCGACCCCCCACAACCAGTACCCGGGGAAAATCCTGCCTGCCTCCATCAACACAGAGGTGGCACTTGGATGTCCATTTCAGTAGCTACTGATTCCCTTGGTATCCATGAATCTGTCTAATATATTACGGTTGTCTAATATATTACGGTTGCTCTATGCTAGGTTTTATATGTATATGAGGCATTAAATTTTGCCATAAAAATATTGGAAACCATTTGAGCCCCCACCCCAAGCTAGAAAAGCAGCACACAAGTGAAGTAAATAAATAAATAAATGTTATGAATGTTTTATCTTAGGTAAAAAAAACCATTAGTTTTTCAAAATCATTTTGATTATTAGGTAGGTAATTTATGGGGGGTTTTTTTGTCTTGGGAATCTTTCTTTATTAGCTGACCTTTTCCGAGCCGAGTGCTTTATCTAGTGCCTCAGAATTTCAGTCTGAACCAGTAGAAGGACGCAAAGTCAGCAAGGTTGTAAAAACTACAGTAGTTCATGGGGAGCGAATGGAGAAACATCATGGAGATAGCAGCTTAGCAACTGATCTTCCATCAGCCAAAGATGACTTTGAAGAGGTGAGCTGCTTTTTCTCTTTCCAACAATGAGGTTTCATGCTGAAACAGTACCATATAGATGTATATATTTAAAGAAACACATCCACATAGAAAGTACCTTATTCAAGCAAATGCAGCGACGTAAAAAAAAGTGTGTGTGTGTGTGTGTGTGTGTGTGTAGGAAAGAACTAGTATTGTCTCAACAAAACAGAACCTTCCTTTCCACACTATCATCCTTTTTTATTGGTTCATACAATGTTCTAGGATTTTGGTAGCTTGAAATAATTAAGCTCTATTTAAGTTCCTACGTACTATGTTTTTTTCTTGTTTTAATTCAGGCCTTGAGTTATGCAGGTAACAAAATGAAAATGGAAGTCTCCCCACTAGTAGAAAAAGAAATCATGAAAGAGGATGGTTCAATTATTAAAAGGTTTGGGTTGGCATGGCATTGAGGTTTTTAGTGACAAAAGTTTAACAAACTAACAGAACTAGTAGTGGAAAGCAAAATAATGTTAACTTTGACTCCAAGGGCTCTAAGCATTGCTTGCAGACATGCTAAATGGCATGAATTAATACAGCTTGTGGAACCTGTGGAAAGTTAAAAATATTGAAGTAGCAGAAGTGACAGCTGCCTTTGATTCAACTGAGATTCTATTCTGACCTAGCATTTGTAATGAGAAATTCTTAGAATTTTTTGGAGGAATTATATACTCTTAGAGTTGGAAGATACAGGTCTTTGGTGATACAACAAATCTGATCCTATAACATCCCTGGGACGTGACCATGTAGTTTTTGTTTAAGGTGTCTAATAAATGAGGGTCCACTACTTCCCAGGCAAACTTGTTCCACTTTCAAACCATCAGTAGTTGTTTTTAATGTTAACTCTGAATTCTTTTCCTTTCCATATTTTGAATTCATTGGTTTAAAACTGAAGCACTGGCGCTGTAGAGAACCATCTCTATATTAGCCCATCAAATGTTTAAAATGGCTATCATGCATATACCTCTTGTGTGTCTCCCTTCAGGTTAGATATATCAAAACCCTTCATTGGACTTAGTCTCCAGATTCTTTGAGAGTTTTCTGTGCTACAGACATAAGATTACATTTTTGTACTCCAGATAAATTATACTGCAAGACCCAGTGTGCTATATTGGTTTAGTGCTGGACTAGACCAGGGTTTGTCCTGAAAGTTCATAACAACAACAAATGCTACTGCTGTTTTGGAATGTATAGTCAGAATTACACACGGTAACCCAGGAAAGAGTAGGTAACCTCCACTTGGTGACATTCTGTACTACGTACCATGGAAGTTGGTTCAAAACAGTTTTCAAAGTGTGTTAACAGAAGTAGTATCTCTAGCCTAATGACAGTTTGGTTACATAATTGAAAATGTCTTTCAAGATGTTCCTTGAAAACATTCAAGGGAAAAAAATGTCAGTCATGATTCAGTGGCTTGTAGTTTTGTTGAATTGTTCTGATGGATAGAAAATGTATCCTAATATTCATCCTGATTCCCTAGTTGGTACTTATATGTACAGTGCAATTATATCTCTGTAGCACATAACTATTGGGGTATGTGTGTGTGTGTGTGTGGACTGGGTTGTCCTTTTGTACTCAGTTTTAGACATTTGAAATATCTCCCATTTTTGTCCTCTAAAGACTAAATATATTGATTATGTTGTTATGGTGTGCCTTCAAGTTTTTGTTTTTGTTTTACTTATGGTGATCTATGGTGAACCTATTGGGGTGAAGGGTTCCTTTGTCTTCCTCCAAAGCCAAAAGAGAGCAAGACATTACCAAGATCACCCAGTGGGTTTCCATAGCCATTTAGTAACCCTGAACTGGGATTCAGAGCCTGAGCTCCAGAGTCATAGTCCAATACCAAAACCACTATACCAGACTGATTCTCTTACTTTTAAAGTGTCTAAATTTAATGTTAACCACTCTTGTCTTATACTGACTACCTAGCTACAAATGCATAACTAAGTAATTTTGGCCAAATCCCCACCCCAACCTACCTTAACAACCAACAGTCATGCCAAGCAATGGAAATCAGTTCAGCTGATGATTGGGGAATGACATTCCCAGAACCTTTTCTCCAGTTAGTGAGACTGCAATGAGAATGGTGAAAACAGGTATTTGAAACATTTCCAGATATTTTGTTTTTGAGTCAGCAAGTCTATTTTCCATGTTCTGGATAATAATAGTATGCTAGCTATGACTGTATTCCTGACCTTTTAAAAATAATAAACAAAGCTACAGTGTTAATAATAAGAGGAGGAAAGTAGAAAGTACCATATCTGACTCTGTCCTATAGTGGGAAGGGAATTGCTCCTTTCCAAGTGGATTCTATTATTCCCCCATAAAGTCCCACAATTGAATTCTGCCTTAGGTTTCCTTACAAAGCTCAAGGACTGCTGCTGTGATCCTCGTGTATAGTGATTCCGTTTTGGCTCCTTAAGCAAATGCACTCAGCGACCAAATGTAAGAAAGAAGGAACTGTGAATCTTTTTATAATACATATATTGGCAGAAATAACAAATATTATTTCCATTGTGATGGGTTATTTCTTGTTATATGTAATGAGGAACAAACTTATATGATTCCTGAAATGAGGCTGACATTTTCCCTCAAGTAAACAGACCTTATGTGTAGGCAGTAAGAAAGGTCAGATGTTATTGTACTGTCTTCAAGGACAGTGCAAAACATAACGCCATTTTCATACCTCACTGCTTCAAAAATTGAAGCCACCTACTATGTAACATTTAGTAGACATCTCATTTTTCACTGTCTTACTTTCAGATGCATTGTGATATTTATGAAAGCTTATTCAAAAGAATTACAAAACATCATGTGTCTTTCAAAAGTGCATCCATCTATTTGCTGAATAGTACAGAAGGACAATTGGACCATATTCACTTGAGATGGTCATACATAGACCAAGATTGCACACTGTTGAATATAGGTCTTTTTTTGTTCCAAATACATAATCCATCTATTTGCATATGTTTGTTGCAAACCTGTTAGTGAAAGCAAGCATTCTACTTAAGACATCCCAATTGACTTGTCATCTTTTGAAAATATTTAAGCATATCATTTAACTACAATCATTCACCTTCCACCTTTCTTCCATCTTGGATATTAATGTGCCATTTTTGTGACATTCATATAATTCCCTCTTCAGGCAATCACCAGCCTGAGATCTATGTAGCTTTAAAATGTTTCTTGCCTTTATGTTGTGCCTTAGGATGATTAAAGAGGAGTAGGCTGAAATTCTGTTGGTGACATATAATCTTTTGGGAACGCTGTGGAAGGAGGTAGCCACTGCCTCTGTCCTCCAGCAGAAGGTCATTTCCCAACATCAGAGTTTCTCTTTCCCTCCTTATATCCACTTTGTAGCTGGGTAATGACAACTGAAGGAATTTAGCTGCTGAAGAGAATGGTCAACAATTTTCCAGATCTCTGGAGTATAATAGTGTACTTGCTAAAGATCCAGTCGCTTTCTTCTCTGGTTGTGGAATATCAGCCGGATACTATCCAGGTGCACCTTTCACCTCCAGGACCACTAAATGGCTATGATGATGCACTTGAGTACTACTGTCTACAGAGGTATAGGTGGTAACTGGGAAACTGTATAGGTGTGGCACTAGTCTAAGATCTCAACCATAGTTAGCTACATTTAGTGTTTATTTGTGAATTTTGGAGTTGGCATAGTAAATGGTGCTATTGCAAAACCTTTTTCTTGTATTGGAATTACAATAAATTTGTATATTTTTTTTCTTAAGAACATACAGTACATATGGTATCTGTCCTTTTCTATCACCTTTACTTTTTTAGAAAAATCTGATTGTGTTTAATTGGCAGGGATGTATTTTTATTGTTTTATACTGAGCAATGCATGTTAATTGATAGTACTATATGAATAAACAATAACAACAACTTATGAATCACAAGTAACATTTTGATACAACAGTAGATTATATAACACTTAAAATGGCATGACAATATTATTTGTCAGTTACCATCATGCTTTGTATAGTATCATATATATATAGTTTGCATTGCTTTCACAGATTCTCATACTGTGTGCATGTAAGCATGACTTTTTCACAGAATTTTGAAAATGTAATGCCAAAATTCTGCTAGGGACCTGCATGTTCATAAGTTGACTTGTATCTGTGGACATTAGAGTGAGGCAATTCCATGATATTCATATGCATTTAGGAACTCCAGTTATGTTATTATGTAGAGGAGTGGGCAAATTGGCTGATGCACATTGGAACTGATGCATATCACAAAGAAATATAGACCACTCTACTACCTCTACTGTAGTGCTGCTTCTGGACTTTTTGGATTGTGTCAGTATTGACAGCAAAAGTGATTGGCTTCTTGAAGGGAAAGTGGTGCTCCCCTCATTTATATTTTTATATGATCCTCTATCAATAGGTCATCAAATCCATAATTTTGCTCCATCAAAACTGCCTTTGATTTATACATGAGGTTGATTTATACATGAGTAAATAGTCATTATATGAAATATTATGTAACATCTGGTTATATAATATTTTGGAAAATCATATCACATCGATAAATGATATTATTTTTCAAAACAGAGTTAAATCACAGATAACAAATGTAGTTTGAGTATAAATATACATTGCAGGTTGCATTGAAATTTAGCAGTACATTGTGGGTTCCACTCTGGGGAAAAGGTGTCATATAAATACGAGGGGTATGCATGACTAAAAAAAAACCCCACTTTGTCTTCACAAAATCTGTTCAACCTCCGTTTTGATTCTGAAGTGTTTTGGACAATTCCCAAGGTGCCTGGGTTGTATCTAATATTAAGTGACAAGATATCAGGATTTTTTTTTTAAAAAAACCTACAAGATTTTTTTAAAACCTACAAGAGCTGGAAGAGGGTGCCCCATGGGGCTTGGGGCAGATTGTCTCCCTCTGCCACCCAGCCTTAGATGAGCAGGCCCTGCCCTGCACTGGAACTGAAACACACCCCACCTTAATTTGTTTCCTGCCCTGCACTGGGCCTTGGAAGAGCTGCAGGCCTGAAGGGAAAGGAGGCCTCCAGTGCAGGTGTTTCAGATCCTGAACCTGTCAGAAGAGGGGGGGCCCTCTCTCCCACTCTCCATTGCTGTGAAGGAGAGGCCAACGGATAATGGAGACAGGGAGAGACGGAGAGCAGCCCTGTTAACACTGCCATAAGGGCCCAAGGAAGGAGAGAGGACATATAAAAACAAATGAACTCTTTACAAAAACTCAGAGATGGGTGTTTTGATTCATTTGTGTTCAACGGGGGTGGCTCTGGGGCGTTGTAAATTGGATCGTATGTACAAATTTAATGAAACACTAACAATGTACAACCCTCTTACAATTTTTGCACAATCCTAATAAATACATTAAATAACCAAATAAAAATACTTAGAGCAAGCTATTTAAGATAACTAAGACTAGATGCTATTATCCATCTTTCTATGTGTGTTCAAATACAGTTGCACTAATTTCTAGCACTGCTTTAATAACACAACCTCATATATAAGCCAAAGGCAGGAGATCAAATTATGTGTGTATTCTCACCTTACACTTCCTCCATTATGTGGACTCATTTAGATGATATTTTTGTGTGCAATAAAATGGGAAAATATAATAAAATTAAAATGATTTACAAATGGTACCCCAAAAAATTGTTAACGGTTTTCTGGGCTCTCTGTTGGAGTTAGCTTCAGCCATTCTTAGCTTAAAACACATGCCAGAATTTTAAATGGTTTCCTTCTTAGGAAATGCTACATTCATTCTACTTTTACCTTTCCAATTTCCTGTAGGACAACAATGAGTAATGCCAGTACACAGAAGAGGACTGTGGTTAAGGATCAGTATGGAAATCGTATTCACGTGGAGTTGCTGGAAGATACACCAGAAGCGCTACCCCGTGATGACCTTCAGCATGATCTTCAGCAATTGCTAAAACATTTCTGCAAAGATGAGTGGAAGAAAGAGGCCAAATGAGATGCTGCAAAATCTCACTCACAGACCAACACACATATCCATTTAATATACAGTGTTCACAATTCTTCTTTTGCTATAGACATTATAATTTACCATAATCACTGGTGGACACTGATATTTCTATTTTGGGCATATAGCATATATCTTTTTTTCTCTTTTTTTCTTCTTTTACAATATCTGTAAGCTAATTTGTGACCAAAGATAGCATCCTTCATTTGGGATGGTTTGTCCACTAAAAGTCATTGACTTTGTGCTATACTGGAAACCTGTTATATTTGCCATCTTTTTTCTTCCTTTGCTTTTGCATCAGATCCATAAACACACAGTTTCTTCCACAGGCCTCTTCATGTGACATGCAATTTTTAAAGCGAGACATTAATGTTAATCTGTAAATAGCGAAAGTGCTTGGACTCACAAAACTGAAAGAAACACTGCCTATTGTGACTACTTTTAGCATCAAAGACTCCAAGATCTATTGAAACTGTTGAAGAGCAATTCATGTAATATTGCTAACACAATCCATTGATAGGACTTGGATCTCCTGACAAGGAAGCATGTCAGATCTCACATGTTCATAGGACTTCCAGCTTAATGATCTACCTGACCTTGATGATGAAACCTCCATTTCCCTTTAAACACAGCTGATTGCAACCATCACAGCTTTTCTGACTCTTGGGAAGGCACCTAAAGATTTCCTGAAGAAGAAATAAATTCCCAGCTCAATATAGCTTACTAGCAGCTATATTTGTACCACATTTGCATACTGTATTCACCTCTTTTAGATCAGGACTTGAGGCAGGGTGCATTAAAATGCTCTGATGACTGTAGTTTCCTGTTTTCATCACTGCTTTAGCAAACCACACTGTCTTATTGGTGGTTCTTTCCGCTGGCCACTGCACTGTATATAACTTGACAGGGAGGGAAAAGAAACCCTTATCCACTCTTCAAGGTTACTCTACAGTTATCACATTCTATCAGGACTGTCTGTTAACCTGGTACATGCATGTGGCGTAGGAAAATGAAAACACTACCCTCCTGTGATCATGTCAAGCGCTTCTAATCTCTCTCAGCACTGAGCGAGCAGATTTTTATCTTCCATTTGAGATTTTTTATTTGAGGTTTTGCTTAGGGAAGGAAACAAATCTATTGGGCATTTGATTTTTGTTGCTATTTTATTTATATTCATTACTCACATTTCAAGAATCATGCTGTAAATGTCTGCACTTTGGTT
Organism: Anolis apletophallus; assembly: GCA_030556195.1. Taxonomy (NCBI): domain Eukaryota; kingdom Metazoa; phylum Chordata; class Lepidosauria; order Squamata; family Anolidae; genus Anolis; species Anolis apletophallus. Next base: position 78,738,558 of record JARBWK010000012.1, on the reverse strand, counting down.
TTCCAAGAAGGGCGTCTGTGGCTCTGGAAATATTCTGTGGTCTGTATCTAATTCTAATAGTGGTCTGAAGCTCTGTAGCATTTTAACATATATATGTAATTATATATATTATATATACATATAAAATGATATACATTTTGAATCAGTTATTTGATAAAGACAAAGTATATACAACAATGATGAGACACGTCCTCCAGGGTTGATATTTTTCAAAACCTAGCTAGGCTTTCTTTTCTTGTATAAAAAATATGACTCACTCAGTGCTCAGAATTCTGGAAATAAATGTGACAAATGGCACCTCCTCATTAAGATAAACATGCTGAGAGAAAGGAAACTTTTTATTGAAGAGGATTTGGTTTCCTGCTTAAGAAGCTATCCAAAGTGCTATGCCAAATATTTAAAAATCGTTGGCAAGCAGGCTGCAAACAATCGTCGTGACTCTGAAAACGAAAAGATACGTAATAGCTCATTGTTCATTGTCAAGAACATCACTGGTTGACCTTCAAGATGGACTCTACAAGAAATGCATTTCTGTTGTGTTATTTGCGGTGCAGATGATGTTCTGTGTAACAGCATAATGGCTATTCTCCTTTTTTGGTTTTGGTTTTTTGCTGTGTTATCAGAGAACTTAAATAATGTGAGAAGGTGATTTTAAGTTGATGAATCGACATCTTGTTCCCATGGTGATAACACTAACTGAGTATATCTATGAGGGCATGTATTAGTTAAAAGATTTTAAAAAACAAAACAAACAACAACACTAACAATACATAGCTGCAATGTATACAATGGCTGATTTAATTAAATAAAAATGTACAAGTGTTAAATGTAGCAGTAATGGTATGCTTTTTTCTTGGAATCACTTTAGCAGGAGGGAATTAAATGAGTACTTCAATAACAAAAAAGTTATGACCATGTCTACATCAGTTGACCTCAACCAAGTTTCTTTCACATTTTAGAACTATAACTCCCATCATCCAAGTTGCCGTGACTGAAAGAATTGTAAAGATCTTGGGAGGTGAAGTCCAAAACATCCAGAACAATGGTTCTCAAACTTTTTTGGTCACGGAACCCTTCAGAAGACACACACCCCCCGGAACCCTAACTATGTCTGATTTTTCTGTGGAACCCTACCTCTATCACTAAGCATTGTGAACCCACAAAGTTCTCTCTTCTTTCACCTACTCCAAGTGCCCAGTTGATTTGCACAATGTAGTAGGTTTGGAAATAGAGATTAAAATTTCATTTTTAAAACAAGACTATATTGAATTTTCATAAGATCTTCATACCCTGGTATGGAATTTTGAAAAAGTTTTGAAAGATTTTTTGATGGAACCCCTATGATGCTTTTGTGGACCCCTAGATTTGGAAACTTATGATCCAGAGAACTTCATGTTCGGAAGGTTGCTCCATGTCATAATTAATTCTGCATTGAACAATTTAATAATTGGCACTTATATTATGTTTTCAGTCTATGAAGAAATAGTAAGTGGTGGTAAGTGTTGGCTTCTTGAAAGCAACTGCGGTGTACTTATACATTACATACACATGGCAGCTCTATTTCAGAATCTGTTTGGTTGTGAGTCAACTATTCATAAGCTTATATACTTGAGATGGAGACTCTACTTGACTAGCACCCGAGATCGGCATGCATTCTTTTTTCACACACACTCATCTGTTGTCTGTGTCCATGTTTTGTTTTGGGAGATTTGAATCAAGTTCCCATGGCTGCATGTGTGAGAAGCTGAAAATGCAGGCTTCCTTATAAGAAGCTACTTGTCTAGAGATGCTTTTTGGGCCTCTTTTAACTATGTTACAACCCCCTGGTCCATGGATTTGGTACTCAGTTTCACTTATCTTTGCTCCAAAAAAAGTATTTCCCCTGAAAGTGTTTGTGGGCTAGTCTATGTCCTTTAGCGTGATTCTATGATATGGTTTCAGCTCAAATGTCATCAAAATATAGGGCTTACTATTATCCATGGTTCCAGATATCAACAGTGGGTCTTTTAATGAACATATTCCCTGTTGATATGGGTGTCATTTTGTATATCAACACAAACTCCTACTTGGGAGAGAGACAGATACTGCTGAACATGAAGAAAACATGGCAAAAACTAAAGGATCTTTTCAAGAACCAAAAAAGGTAAGATTGTGTGTTTCCAGTTCTTCAAGATCAAGCAATGTAAATTCATTTGTGTATATGTTGTGCATCTTTCATGGCTCCCATGCTTTCCCTCTGTGCCATAAATATGGATACAAAGGCATGACTTCTGTTGACCAGTCTCAACCAGAGGAGACCCAAAGAATCTATTGCTGAATGACAACAATGGATTCAGTGGGTTTTCTCTATTTTGAACAAACAGTAGAATTTTGACCAATTATTAATATTGAAATATGGGCTAAATTACTGCTTGGGCAATTTAGCTGTGATGCTGTAGCCATGTTCTGTCTCATGTACTGACTCCCTAAAATTCAAAAGCCAGGCAGCTTTTGGATTACATCTCCCGCACTTACTTTTGTATGAGAAAAATAATTGAAGTAGCAACCTGTTATGTGTTAAAGGCAGTAAGTAGTAAAATTCTCAGAGTGGATAATGAACTGATAAGACCAATGGGAAGCTTCATATTATCCTGTAAGAAATAGGCTAGAATTTACTACTGTTATTGTGAACATGAAACCTAAACTCTGGAACAGATTACTGCCCACTGACAAGAGAACCACTCATTACTGTGTCAAGGTTTTTGAACCTACTCTCATATAGCATGGAAATCATGCTGATGGTCAAGTGGATCTTGCAGTTTCATTCCATGGTTTTCATCTGGCAAGAAGGTCATGGATCCATTGTCTCGTGCCACGCCAGTTCTTTATAGATGTAATTAATAATGTTGTGGCCTCATTTTCCCCAATCACTATGTGTGAAATATTTGCTCTTTTGCATCCCTGCTTAGCTCTCAAGGCAGGCTGACAAAATCCATAAATTCAGGTCATATTCTTTAAGAAACATTGGGTATCTTTCTACCCCTCCTCACAGCCCAGCCAGAGGATTATTTTGTATAAAGTTAAGTGTCTATAAAAATTTCAGCAAATATCAGGAGCTCCCAGTAGTGCAATGGGTTAAACCCTTGTGCCAGCAGGGCTGCTGACTGAAAGGTCAGCAGTTTGAATCTGGGGAGTGGGATGGGCTCCTGACTGTCAGCTCCAGCTTCTCATACAGGGACATGAGAGAAGCCTCACACAAGATGGTAAAACATCTGGGCATCCCCTGGGCAACGCCCTTGCAGATGAACAATCCTCTCACATCAGAAGTGACTTGCAGTTTCTCAAGTTACTCCTGACACATTAAAAAGCAAATATCAATTTCCTTCTTTTTTATTGTATGACCACAGGAGGGCAGCAAATATTAATTTCCCAGAAGTAAATCTTTTGAAGCAGCAATGGCTAAATCCTCTGCACACGGATGAATTCTCACACCACCCTTTTATCTTAAATTGTTATTTTAGATGGCAGGTTCAGTCAATGTGCTTCTATTTTCAACTAGAATTATAATTTACCTAGCACTTAGCTTGAGATGACCCAATACTGCTGTCAATTTGGGTTCATTCAGTGTGGCACGGTTATCAGATCTCATCTCAGTTATTTGCCAAAATTGCTACTCAGACTAATAGTTCCATTACCTGTTTGAGAAATGGATGTGAAACCACAAATTGTCAGCCCTTTGACATAGCATGTCAGCATTTTTTTTCTTTTGAAACAAAAGCAAAATATGGCATGGATTCTTGAAACAAAAGGAGAATACTACTTGGATTCTAAGTTAAACTATCCAGAGAAAATTCACAGGAAGAAATCTATCCCTTCTTCTGTCACCAGTCTGTACCTAGAGCTTGGCAACAATATTAGGACTAAAACTTCAAATATTTGTACTGGAAATTGTAGACTTAAAATAACTTCATTAAGCTCTGCCTGTGTCTATAACATTGATTTTCAACCAGTGTGCCGTGGAACTAGTGTGCTGTGAGAGATCATCAGTTGTGCCATGGGAAATTATTTTTGAACTTCATTCATATATAAACTATAAGGCGCATCTGTCCCTTTAAGAAATGGAACCATAGCACTCTCGTGTCACCTAAGAAGTGGCGCGAGAGTGCTATGGTCACGCCATCTTGGATTCACTCAGATGTGGCTAAGTAAACAAAGTTAGAGTTAGTGCTGCAGCTGCATGTTAAGTGACAGTGGCAATTTGGGATCACAGCAAGACAAGTGAGTGACAATGATGGAAGTTTTTGAGAAGAGAAAATGCAAATGCCGAACAGGGCCCTGGACAAAATTATGACACAGATGAAGGCCCTAATATGAGTGGTGGACAAAAGAAAAAAGAAAATACGGTGAGCTTGAGGCAATACAGCGAAGGCTATCTTTCATTTGGATTCACATTCACCAAGGATGCGACGGCACTGACTCCGCTGTGCTTGGTGTGTGGTGAGAAGCTGTCCAATAGCGCCATGGTGCCAAGCAAGTTTAAACGCCATCTCCTGTTTTCCATTTATCAAAACAGGCCCAGGTTTCACAATGAGTGTATAAATACATTAAAAACATATTAACTATATGTATTACTGTGTTAAGAGTGTCATTTTGTGTCATTTTGGTTGGTGGTATGCCCCAGGATTTAGTAAATGTAAAAAATGTGCTGCAGCTCAAAAAAGGTTGAAAATCACTGGTCTATAAGTTCAGTGATAGCAAAGTAGGCAACTGCGACACGTCCAAGGCTGCATCACCCATTTCACACTAATCCAGACCTATCGAGGACACACTAGCTTGTTTTCCAAAATAATGGTTTTCCAAAACTGCTACTTATTATTACTATTATTATTCTTTCATTTTTATCTCACTTATCTCCCATGGGTGGGATCCAAAGCGGGGTCTAATGGTTAAAAAACAGGAATTATATAAAATCCACATTCAACAAAACATCATAACAACATAAGTCAATGAAACTAAATAACCCAATTACCTAATCCATATACAGCAAATTAATAAATTACAACATATACCATTAAAACATTCCCTAACCTCAGGCCAATGAGGTTATTCATAAAACAGATTATACTAAGAACCTGAAAAGCTCATTAGGCTGTGTCACAACATTGCCAGGTCCAATATAACATTCAAAAGTGAATATTACCAGCAGCTATCTGGCAGTTGCCTATTGTAATTAATCTGTGAAGGCCTGGCCCCACAAAAAGGTCTTAATTTGTGATCAAAAGGAGAACAAGGAAGGAACTGATTGTACCTCTCTGGGAATGGAGTTCAGAGCCACAGGGCCACCTATGAAAAGGCCCTCCCTCTCATTCCCACCAACCACACTTGTGATGGTGGTGGGACTGAGAGAAGAGCCTCTCCTGAAGATCTCAGGGTTTAAGTGGCTGGTAGGAGGAGATGCGGTCCCTGAAGTACTTTTGCCCTAAATTATGTGTGCACGATCAAATCCTTTAAATGAGAAGCAACACTCCTGGAAGAGAGCGATACATCAATGTAACTTTTTGCCCTTTATCCTTGATGCACGGATAAATTATTTCCACAATGTTCTCCCTAATATGAGAGGAAACATATTTCTGCATAATTCTTGTCTGGTATTTGCAAACCCAGAAGTTTATTTTTTTTTAATGTAAATTGTGTGGGTAATTAAAAACATCATGGGGTTTTGTGTATGCAAATTGCTGGTTTTTGTACAGGATCTAGCAAGCTTGCAAAATTCAGCCCAAAACAACAAAACAACATTCTGGGCAGAATTCATTTAATATAATAACTTTATTTTTATACTCCCGCCAACCATCTTCCCTAGTGGACTCGGGGCAGCTTTCAAGGGACAAGCCCAAAAATTACAATTAAAACACAGAATTAAAACACTGCAATTAAAGACATAATATAAATGCAATACAAACATAATTATAAACGTAAAAGTAATATGGCTGAAAAAAGGGTGTAACTGAGGTACAATTAAATAAGTGCAATTCATTTTACTGGAGCATGAAAAAATACAACAGACAAGTACATTGGGCAAAAAATACTGTCATAAAACATGTTGAGGTAGACCATTTGAGGCTCAAGTAAAGTGCAGAGCTCAATAGGGACAAGAAAATTACTAGTGAACTGCTTAATCGAAAGCACACCAGAACATCCAGGTTTTTAGTTGACTCCGGAAGGAGGATAAGGTTGGAGCCTGTCTGATCTCCGTAGGGAGGGAGTTCCAGAGCCAAGGGGCCACCACCGAGAAAGCTTTCTCCCTTGTCCCCACCAACCATGCTTGAGATGGTGGGAGGAGAGAGAGCAGTGCCTCTCCAGATGAACTCAGGGTACACACTGGTTCATAGGGAAAGAGGCGATCACAGAGATAAGCAGATCCCAAACCGTTTAGGGCTTTATAGGTGATGACCTGCACCTTGAATTGGGACCAGAAACATATTGGAAGCCAGTGGAGCTAAAATAAGCAGTTACATATGTTTAACCCAGAGTTATTCATAACTGCTTTTTATTCATGATCTCTACATATTTTCTAGTTTAAGGGATACACAGGGACCATGAAACTTCCACCAACTTCCATTTAGTGAGTAGTAGCACTTACAATTTTTTTAAATAAAATAAATCTTTATTAAATTTTCAGAAGTCATGGTAAAAACAGATAATAAGAATAGAGTGAAAAGATTGAAACAGAGAATAGAGTGAGACACACTGGATGGATCAGATTGTCCATCCTCGATGTGTGCAGAGTAGTCAAGAATTAAGAAAGAACAGCAGTGCACTTGAATAAAGAAATACGGGTTGGGGAGCTAACAAAGTCATTTCCATCTTGATTGTATATTGATTCCATTTACAGATTTAGAAAAAAGTTTTCCACGTCTCTGTGCTTCCCGACCTATCCTTCACCGACCTATGATTGAGAATTAACATGTATCAGCTGCATTTCACTATACATTTTACTTAGACCAGAGAACCCATTACATTTCTATTTCCACCTTACATTCTCTCTTACAATACTCTTGGAGAAGGGACCAATTCCATTTAACATTATATTTCTGATTGGTGTTTCTATCCCTGATTGCTTCCGTTAGTTTCTCCATTATACTGATCTCCAGGAGTTTTTGCCTCCATTCCTCCTTTGTAGGGGTGTTGTCTGATCTCCAGTAGGAAGCAAATAGGGTCTTAGCGGCTGTCATGGCGAGCATGAAGATTCTGCTCTCATTTTTATCGAATTCCTCATCCATGATTCCTAGTAGGAACTTATCTGCCCTCTTTTTTATTTTTCCCCCCATTAATTTCTCCACTTCTCTGTGTACCATGCTCCAATATTTCCTTGCCTTGGGGCATAGCCAGATCATATGAAAGAATGTCCCTCCTCTGCTGTTGCAATTCCAACAATTTGGTTTTGTTTTTTTTATAAATTTTGGCCAGTTTTGCTGGTGTGAGATACCATCTGTAAAGTATCTTTATCCAGTTCTCCCTATATTTATAGCATAGGGAGATGTTTACATTTCTTTTCCAAATCGCTGTCCAGGTGTCTGTATTTATTTTATAGCCTATATTTCTTGACCATTCTTTCATATGATCTCCAGTGTTGTCTTTTTCTCTTTTTAATAAAATCTTATATATTTTGGATAGCTGCTTGGTCTCTTCTCCCATAATAGCTTCTTCCAGATCACTTTTCTTATTCTCCCACCCTCTTTTTTCATCTGCTTTCATTCTTTCCCTTAGTTGGAAGTATGGGAACCAGTTCATCCCGTAACCCTCTTCATGGAGTTGAGTTCTGGTCTTCACAGCCCACCCCGATCCGTTATACACTAGAAGATCTTTATATTTTATCCATTTCTCATTGTCCAGATGTCTAATCTGGAACGCTTCATTCGGTGATGCCCAGAGGGGGTCTTATCACTTCCTCGGTCTTTGTGTTTCTCCCAGACCTTAATTAAGGTTTTCCTGATATAATGATCGTTCACTTTCTTATCCATTTTGGCTCTCCCATAAATTAAATAGCCGTGAAGACCAAAACTCAAACCCTGACCTTCAATAGTCAAGATTCTTTCTCCCTCCAGCGTACACCAATTCCTTAACCACGTTAGACAACTGGCTTCGAAATATAATCTTAAATTCGGGACTCCCAGTCCTCCCCTCTCTTTCGAGGCTTGCAAAATTTTCATCTTAACCCTGGGCTTTTTTCCCTCCCATATAAATTTAGAAAGATCCCTATTCCAGTGATCAAAGTGTGAGGTCTTGGGCACGACTGGGATTGTTGAGAATAAAAAGATCATCCTTGGGAGTACATTCATTTTTATGGTGGCTATTCTCCCCAGGAGAGACAGATTCAACCTGGCCCATCTATTCATGTCTTTCCTAATTTCCTCCCATTTCGTTTTGTAGTTATTTTTAAATATTTGTGAGTTCTTTGGAGTCAACGTCACTCCCAGGTATTTGATCTTATTTGAAATTTCCATCCCCATCTTGGACTGGAGTTCCTGTTTGTTTTTTTCTGACATGTTTTTGACGAGTACCTGCGTTTTATTTTTATTAACCGAGAACCCCGCTAATCTTCCAAACTCTTCTATTTTTTCAGTCCACTGCCGGATAGAGTTTCTGGGGTCTTCAATGATCAACGCAAGATCATCTGCATATGCTAGGCACTTGATTTTTTCCTTCTTAATTTTTATTCCCTTTAATCTATCATCTTTTCTAATGTCTTCTAGTAACGTCTCTAATATTAATAAGAATAACAGGGGGGATAGTGGGCAGCCTTGTCTGACCCCCTTTTGGATATGGACTCTCCTTGTTCTCCCTTGGTTGACGATAATATTGGCGTATTGTTCCCTATATATTGCCTGAAACGCATTAGTCATGTGGAATCCAATGTCTAATTCTCTTAGGAGTGCTTCTGCAAATTCCCAGTTGGTTCTATCGAAAGCCTTCTCGGCGTCCACGAATATAAAGGCCACCTCCCTATCGATATTTTTATCGTAATATTCTATTGCGTCTAATATAATTCTTACATTAGTCTTAAATTGCCTCTTCGGTAAAAAGCCATTTTGGTCTTCTTTAATCCATTTTCCTAAAAAGATTTTCAATCTTTCTGCTAATATACTAGTAAATAATTTGTAATCAGTGTTTAATAGGGAGATTGGCCTATAATTCGCGGGATTTTCCAGGTCTTTGCCTGGTTTGCCGATGAGAGTAACATTGGATTCCTTCCACGACTCTGGCGTGTCCCCCTTTTCCAATACCCCATTAAATATCTTTTCCAATATATCCACTACTTCTTCCTGGAATTCCCTATAATATTCCCTTATAAAGCCGTCTGGGCCGGCAGCTTTCCCTGGCTTAATCCTTTTTATATTCTCTATTATTTCTTCTTTTGTTATCCTTTTGTTTAGGGCTTCTCTTTCTTCCTCCGTTATTTTATTTATTTTTCTTTCTCCAATGTATTTATATATCTCTGACCTATCTATGTTGTCTTTGCTATAAAGTTTCGTATAGAAATGTTCCATGACCTTTTTAATTTCTGTGTCTGTAACATATTCCTTATTATCTATCTTCAGTTTTGTTATGTGGTTCCTTTTCCTTTTTTCTTTCAATTGCCACGCTAATAATTTTCCTGGTTTATTTGCGTGTTCAAATTTCTTTTGGTTTAAGTATCTTAAGCTCTTCTCTACATTTTCTGTTTCGTAAATCTCTAATTGCTTTCTCAGGTAATTTAAGTCATTTTTTATTTTATTTTTTTTTTGGGATTCCTTTTCAGCTCCTTCTCCCCCTCTTCAATTTTTTTATTTACCTCTTGGATTTTGGCCTGTCTGTTTCTCTTCCATTTTGCTTGCTGCTTAATAAAAATCCCTCTCATGAAGGCCTTTCCCGTGTCCCATATAAGATTTTAGTTGTTATTGTTCTGGCTATTGATTACCAAGAATTCTCTCAGTAACATTTTACTTTCCGCTCGATCTTTGGGGTCATTTAATATTCTCAATGGGAGTCTTCAGTAATATTCTCTTTTGGAATTTCCTAGTTCCAATTCTACCCGGCAGTGATCTGAAACATCTCTAGCCCAAATCTTGGCTTCTTTTACTTGGGGGAGTAATATATTGGATACTAAAATTTGGACTATCCTTGACCATGAATCATGTCGGTCAGAGAAAAAAGTAAAATCTTTCTCCTGGGAATGAGTTTCTCTCCAAGCATCCTTCAGGCCGAACTCTTGTAATATTTCAAAATAACTCTTCGGAAGTTTGCCTCCTTGGCCACCTTTTTTCGGCTTTGGGCTTCTATCTATTTCTGGGTCAGCCACCCCATTGAAGTCTCCCATTAGGATGATGTTTTCATATTGGAGCTGGTATTTTGCCATTGTATTTCTCAGCACACTATAAAAATTTGTCTTGGTTCCATTGGGAGCGTAGATATTGCACAATAGGATTTTTTCCGTCTCCCTCTGTATTACCACACCCACATACCTCCCCTCCCTGTCTTCAAATAGCAGTTTGGGTTTCAAAATTGGGTCAACATATGTCACCACTCCCCTTTTCTTTTTCCCTGCCGAGGCAATGAAAGGTTCCCCCAGGTCATCCCTCCTTAAATATTTAATATCTGTTTTTTTGATATGGGTCTCCTGTAGGCTTATTATACCAGCTCTGCTTTTCTTAAGTTTATTGAATGCCCTTTTCCTCTTAATCGGATTATTTAATCCGTTGACATTCCATGAAATACACCTCATCTGGGTTTAGTCCGAGTCTAAGGTTGGGGTTTCTTCTTCTCCTTCTTCCTGGTCTTTTTGTGATAATTGTCCTTCTTCTTCGTCTTCCTCCTCGTCTCTACTGTCTTCTCGTCCCATTTTGTCTGTTATATCTTCTATCTCCATTTCCGACGCTGGTTTCTGGTGGGGGCTTCCTTTTGGTGAACCGGCTTTCTCCAGGTCTTTTCCGTAGGTCTTCAAAAAATTCTCCGCTCTTTCCACCGAGGTCAGCCAGTGCTGCTTGTCTTTGTAAGTGGCCATGAGCCCCTCTATCTTTTGCCAGCGGAATTTGATATGATGTCGTTTTAGGAGATCTGTCAGGAAAAAGTAACTCTTTCTTTTGTCAAGTATGTCTCTGGGGAGTTCTTTAAGGATTGTAACTTTTTTTCCTTTGTATGTCCCTTGCCTATTTGCTTGCCAACTGAGGACTTGGTCTCTTATGCATCTTTTTGTATAGTGCACTATAACATCTCTAGGGGTTTTGTTCCTTTTAGAGTAGGCAGAGTTTACCCTGTAAACCCTATCCACTTTATCCAGAATGTATGGTTCTGGAATGTCTAATATTTTAGCCGTTATTGCCACTATGATTTCTTTTGTTTTTTGATCCTCTTCTTCTTCCAAATTACGAAAACGTAATTGAAATTCAGATTGCGCATAGTCCATCTTTAGATGTTTATCTTCCAAAGCAGCATTTCTTAACTCTAGATTCTTTATTCTCTCTAGATTCTTTTTTTTTGTTGGGCTTTCAGGGCACAGTTTTCTTTTTTTAACTCTGTAACTTCTTCTTTCATCTCTGATAATTTATTGTCTAGTCCTTTCATATCCTTTTTTACTTCCTTAAAGTCCACCTTCATCTCTCCTTTCAGTTCTTTCAAATTCTCGTTCATCTTTCTCCTCGTAGTAGTAGCACTTACAATTTATGGGCATATATTTCCCTGTCAATTGTGGAGCAGAAAAGTAGCATTTCGGCAAAAGTTCCTCACATGACCGATCTTGGGATTGAAAGGGATTTGCGACATGCTTCTGCATATCATAATATCAAAACAGTTCATGGAAGGGGATTGGCACATAAACCAACTGTTTCCTGAGTAACACAGGAGCAGAATCCTGTTGATTGCAGTGACTGCTGCCTAGAAATAAAAGTATAGACTTACTAAAAAAGAGACAAAACTTCAATTCCTGAGTATACTTAAATATTCGAAGAATTGGGGAAGGCAAAGTCTGGAAATAATATATATCTTCAATTTTTTGACACTTGCTTGCATTCCAGTGACTGAGCTTGATAAATACATATGCTTATTACATGCATATTTAAACCACAAAGGGTCCTATGGCATGACGGATCTCGACCAAACTTGGGAACAATACCTTTCATGGTCCAACTTAAAATACTAATGGGCCTTGGGAGGATTGGTAGAGAATGATGGAAGTTGTAGTCTACCCACTTCCGAAGAGCTGTATGAATCCCACTGATTATGGTTCTATACCACAGATGATTCACATACGCAGCATGACCAATTTAAAATACTGGCAGAGTTTGGGGGGGGGATATGACAGGATGATGGGAGTTATAGTCCACCCACATATGGAGAGCCACATCATGGCCACTGGTGATGGATCTGGACCAAACTTGGTTCACATACAGATCATGACCAATTAAAAATACTGGGAGGGGGATGGTAGATGCCCCCTGCCACAATGAGGGATAGCACTCTGTGGTACTGATGCATGGAGTGCTGAAAGATGACATGCCCTTCTTTCATTTGCCAGTGACTGTCCATGAACTGAGGAATTGTGACAGGACCCTGCAAGAACCCTTGCTGCTTCTGCTCAGTGTCCAGTCAATCAGTGGTGGGAGGGGGCTGGACTCATCTTTCTGGAGCCTGCTTGCCAATATCACAGAAATATTTTTTTTAATTCACTTTGTCTTTAAAATTAAAGCAATCTAAAAATACCCATAGCAATTAAAAGCCATGCTTTGGCACCGTTTTAGAGATGTCAAATTCCTGTCAGAAACCCATAAATTATATTTGACTCAATGAAGATGTTGCTGACACTAGTATAGAACTAATGGGACCATCTGCCCACCTAACAACCATGCTGCTGCTTTGATAGTATGATTCCAATATGATGTTCTGGTAGGAAGATCTAGTGAGGCCCCTTCTACACTGCCATATAAAATCCAGATTATCTGCTTTGAACTGGATTATATAGTGGTATAGATTCATATAATCCAGTTCAAAGGAGAGAATGTGGATTATATGCTTTAATAATCTGGATTATATGGCAGTGTAGAAGGGGCCTGAGTTTTGTTAGGTCTACAATAGGTCTATTGCAGTGGTTCTCAACCTGTGCATCCCCAGATGTTTTGGCCTTCAGCTCCCAGAAACAGCTGGTAAACTCACTTGGATTTCTGGGAATTGTAGGCCAAAACACCTGAGGACCCACAGGTTGAGAACCACTGGTCTATTGCTTCAGTGGATCTATTCACATAGGGACTAAAAACTGGATTTAGGTTCTAATGCCAATAAGCACCAACTTGGTCTTGTGGTGGGTTGAAAACTTGAAATAGCATGTAGCAGTACTGGTTTGGGAGTATTTCCCCCTTCCAGAAATGGGGACACTCTGGCTGTATTACATTACAGGAAGGAATGACTGAGTGAATTCATGTCACAGGTTAAAATAATCATATTCCATGCTTGTACTATTATTGTGTACCATTTTCGTCAATCACATTTCATGAATGACAGCCATAAGAACATAGTAACACTTTGCAATGCACCCTCTTCTTAATAACACATTCAGTAAGAATTTCTGAAGAAGGTACTCAGATCTGAATGAAAATGCAAATCATGAACTTGTTTCTTGTAAATTTTATCAGCATTTCGGCAGGAAGCAGGAAGTGAAATCTAAAACAACATAAGGAACAAAACAGGATTGACAGCTACAATTACAAATGGCATTTACATAAGAGAAAGATATTAGCAGCAGCACATTTGTTTAAAAAAAGAAAAGAAAGAAGAATCGGCTCCAAATCATTGCAAATAAATCAGCTCCTTATAAGAAAAACAGCCAGAGGAACCCACACTTGACAGTTTGCAGAAATGAAACCCATCATTCTCATGAAACTGCACATATGCCAATGTACTGAATTTGCGCCACAAGGACAACTGCCTAGAGCAGTGTTTCTCAACCTGAGGGTCAGGACGGGGTGTCTGGGGGGTCGCCAAAGACAATAGGAAAACACAGTATTTCCTGTTGGTCATGGGGGTTCTGTGTGGGAAGTTTGGCTCAATTCCATCATTGGTGGGATTCAGAATACTCTTTGATTGTAAGTGAACTATAAATCCCAGCAACTACAACTCCCAAATGTCAAAGTTTTTTTTCCTGCTAGGGAGATGCAGCCCATGTGGGGATTTTAAATGAAGTAATCCATAATTGTCACATATTTACCAGTTCACATTTGGGCATATTGAGGATTTGTGCCAAGTTTTGTCCAGATCCATCATTGTTTGAGTCCACAGTGCTCTCTGGATGTAGGTGAACTCCAACCCCAAAAACTCAAGGTCAATGCCCTTCTAGTATTGTATGTTGGTCATGGGAGTTCTGTGTGCCAAGTTTGGTTCAATTCCATCATTGATGGAGTTCAGAATGCTCTTTGATTGTAGGTGAACTATAAATCCCAGCACCTACAACTCCCAAATGACAAAATCAATCCCTCCCAACCCCACCAGTATTCAAATTTGGGCATATTAGGTATTTGTGCCAAATTTGGTCCAGTGAATGAGAATGTATCCTGTATATCAGATATTTACATTACGATTCATAAGAGTAGCAAAATTACAGTTATGAAATAGCAACAAAATAATTTTATGGTTGGGGTCACCACAACATGAGGAACTGTATCAAAGGGGTCGCGGCATTATGAAGGTTCAATCTTATTTGTTCAATCTTATATTCCGCCCCTCCTCTAGGTTGAGAAACAGTGTCCTAGAGAATCTATTTTGTTATGTGCAAAAAACGTTTGCACACTAACACTGCTTTATTTCAGCACATTTAGTAGCTACATTACAAAGGTGACTAAATGTCTCAATCAATCATTACAATATTTCAGGCAGAGAATGTCAATTTCACATAAAGATTTCAACACATTGTTCTTTTCATTATGATTGTGTCATCTGTTCTGGGTGCAGAAAGGGGCCCATATCACATATTTATTTGTTTTTGGGTTATATTTATATACATCTTAAATGAAGGCTAAAGGTAGCTTGCAAAAATTAAAACAGATACCAGTATGGCAAAAACAGAATAAACTGAGATTGATTTCAATCTGAAATGGGTGACCACTTTTATAGACCAAGTTGGAGATGGTTTTAATGGCAATGTGGCTTTTATGTATCTCTGTTTTTATGTATTTTAATATGCTGTTTTAAGATGTTTTACATTTGTATGGCATTGAATTTTGCTGTAAGCCGGTCTGAGTCCCTCCTTGGAGATGAGAAGGCTGAGGAACAAAAATTTTAAATAAATAAAATAAATAATAAAAACATACAAAATGTTGTTAAAATGAAGTCATTTTTTAAAGCATTGAAAACATATCAAAATATAAGAGTCTGAATTCCATTGCTACTTCTACTTAAAATACCAAACAGGCTTTATATTAGGGTGCCAATTCAGAAATTTGCATTGGATAGATCCCATCAGTTCTAGTTTCTGATACAGAATATATACCATCCAATAGTCGTCATCTGCTCACCCACAGAAAACCACATTTAATAAGCCTTGGCACTATAAGAAGGTTTTGCAAGACCAGTCACTCTTGTTGCAATGGCACAGTAACAGTGAGGCCGCGGACTATATTTGAGTTCCTGTGGACTACTGGTGGTCCACGAACCACAAGTTGGCAGCCACTGCTCTAGCCCTTGCAATCCCTCTCAAAATGACAGCAGTTTTTTTTCTGCTAGGAAGATGCAGCCCATGTGGGGATTTTAAATGAAGTAATCCATAATTGTCACATATTTGCCAGTCGCCATGTAGCTTTTTCTCTTCTAAGTCATGTTAATAGCATTATGCAGCAAACTGTACAATAAAGGTGAGAGGGTGTTTCCTGTAGTGAGAGCTTCCTTCCACTAATATTCAGGCCACCCTTCCATTTGCTTCATTACCATTAACTAGAGGAGCCTAAAGGAAAGATATAGTCCTTATACCAGTGTTTCTCAACCCTTCTTGTTGCCCTTTTCTGTACCTTTCCAGTGCGGTGACCAGAATTGTACACAGTACTCCAGATGTGGCCTCACCATAGATTTGTAGAGAGGCAATACAACATTTGGCGACCTATTTTCGATTCCCTTCCTGATCATGCCAAGCATAGAATTTGCTTTTTCACTGCTGCTGCGCACTGGGTTGACATCTTCATTGAGCTGTCCACCAAAACCCCAAGATCCCTTTCCTGGTTTGTCTCGAAAGCTTTGACCCCATCAATTTGTAGGTGTAGTTGGGGTTCTTGCCCCGATGTGCATGACTTTACACTTGTTTAGGTTAAAATGCATTTGCCACTTTGTTGCCCATTCACTCAATTTCGAGAGGTCTTTCTGGAGCTCTTTACAATCAGTTTCATTTTTAACTACCCTGAACAATTTAGTGTCATCTGCAAACTTTGCTACCTCACAATTTACTCCTACATCCAGGTCATTAATGAATAAATTAAAAGTAACGGACCCAAAACTGAACCTTGGGTACGCCACTTCACCTCTTTCCACCCAGAGAAGTGTCCGTTTATTACCACCCTTGTTTCCTACAGTTTAGCCAGGTTCCAATCCAGGACAAGACCTGTCCTCTGATTCCATGGCTGAAGAGCTTATTTAGGAGCCTTTTGGTGAGGGACTTTGTCAAAAGCCTTTTTGAAAGTCAAGGTAAACAATATCGACTGGGTCCCCTTTATCTATGTGTTTATTTACACCCTCAAAGAATTCTAACAAGTTAGTAAGACATGATTTGCCTTTGCAGAAACCATGTTGATTTTCCTTCAGCAATGCCTGTTCTTCTATGTGCTTAGTAATTTTTTCTTTAATAATGGTTTCCATCACTTTGCCTGGAACTGAGGTTAGACTAACTGGCCTATAATTTCCTGGATCACCCTGGATCCTTTCTTGAAGATCGGAGTTACATTTGCCTCCCTCCAGTCCTCGGGTACAGTGCCTGATCTTAGAGAAAGGTTATATATTTTGGCTAGAATTTCAGCAATTTCACACTTGAGTTCCTTAAGAACTCTGGGGTGGATGCCATCTGGCCCTGGTGATTTGTTGACATTTAGTTTAGTAAGGCATGTGAGAACATCTTCCTTGTTTATCTCTATCTGGTTTTAATTCATTTAATTCCCTCCTGAAAAACTGACTCAGCTGCAGGCATATGTTGTCTGTCCTCCTGTGTGAAAACGGAGGCAAAGAAGTCGTTTAGCCGCTCGGCAATCTCCTTGTCTTCACTTATTGTCCCTTTCTTACCATTTTCGTCAAGTGGCCCAACTGCTTTTCTAGTTGGGTTTCTGCTTCTGATGTACTTAAGGAAGTTTTGTTATTTTTTTAATGTTCTTAGCTATATGTGCCTCAAAATCTCTCTTGGCTTTCCTGACGGTTGCTTTGCATTTAGTTTGCCAGAGCTTGTGTTCCTTTCTGTTCTCCTCAGTAGGAAGAGCCTTCCATTTCTTAAATGAGTTTTTCTTCTTTCCAATCACATCTTTTACTTCATTTGTAAGCCATACCGATGTCCTCTTGGACTTTCCGGCCCTCTTTCTTATTTTAGGAATGCATTTTAGTTCGGCTTGTTTTAAAGTATTTTTAAACAGTTTCCAAGCATTTTGAGGATTTGATTTTTTTTTACTGTTCCTTTAGTTTGTTCTTTACTATTTTTCTCATTTTGGTGAAATTCCTTTGTGAAAATTTAAGGTCTCTGTGTTAGTTTTCACTGACAGTTTGCTATCCAAACTTAAGTTGAAGGTTATTGTGTTGTGGTCACTGGTACCTATGGGCTCAGTTACAAGGACATCTTGAATGAAATCTTGTTCATTAGTTAGCACCAAGTCCAGGATCCCCTTTCCCCTGGTTGGTTCCATGACCATCTGCTCAAGGGAATAATCAGCTAGCATGTCGAGGAACCTTATCTCTCTTTCATGCGTAGAACAAGAATTTAGCCAATCTATTCGGGATAGTTGAAGTCCCCATTATGACTAATTTATTCCTTTTTGAGGCCTGTTTAATTTCATTTTCCAGATAGCAGTCTGCCTCTGGAGTTTGGTTGGGAGGGCGATAGCAGATCCCTAATGCTAGATTAGTTTTTTGTCCTGGGATTTTTACCCACAATGTTTCTGTAGGTGAGTTTGAATTTTCTTGAAGTTCTAATTCATGAGATTCTAGCTCTTCATTTATGTACAAGGCCACACCGCCACCGTTTTTCCCTCTCCTGTCTTTCCTGTACAGTTTATAACCTGGAATTTTTGTGTCCCAATTGTTTTCCTCTGTCCACCAGGTTTCTGTTATGCCAATAATATCAATATTTTTTTCTTTTGCCAAACATTCCAACTCTCCTATTTTTGTTCGAAGGCTTCTAGCGTTTGCGTACAGACATTTATATTTATTGCTCTGATGCCCTTTCAACTTTGGCTGTTTATGAGAATTTGTAGAAGGCCTACCATGTCCTACCTCTTTACTTTCTATCTTTTCTGTTGACTTGGCCATTTGTGCGTAAATTTCATCCTCCATACTTGCCGTTTCACCCTCTCGAACCGGAAGCTGCCCAGCTCCTGTCGACTTTCCCCTAGGAATCAGTTTAAAAGCTGCTCTGAAACCTTTTTAATACTCTTTGATTGCTCTTTGATTGTAGGTGAACTATAAATCCCAGCAACTACAACTCCCAAGTGTCAAGCTCTATCTTTTCCAAACTCCACCAGTGTTCACATTTGAGTGTATTGAGTATTTGTGCCAAGTTTGGTCCAGAGCCATCATTGTTTGAGTCCACAGTGCTCTCTGGATGTAGGTGAACTACAACACCCAAACTCAAGGTCAATGCCCACCAAACCTTTCCGGTATTTTCTGTTGGTCATGGGAGTTGCGTGTGCCAAATTTGGTTCAATTCCATCGCTGGTAGAGTTCAGAATTCTCTTTGATTGTAGGTGAACTATAAATTCCAGCAGCGACAACTCCCAAATGACAAAATCAATCCCTCAACCCCACCAATATTTAAATTTGGGTGCATTGGGTATTTATGCCAAATTTGGTCCAGTGAATGAAAATACATCCTGCATATCAGATATTTACATTATGATTCATAATAGTAGCAAAATTAGCTATGACGTAGCAACGAAAATAATTCTATGGCTGGGGGTCACCACAACATGAGGAACTGTATGAAGGGGTCGTGGCATTCAGAAGGTTGAGAAACACTGCCTTACACAGGGGTAGAGAGGATTGTAATAACATTTGTTGTTTATGCTATCCGACTGCAATAGGCTAGTGCTGCAAGCTTAGTGATATAAAACAGGAAGAACTTTCCCAAGTGCTGATAGTATCATAGAAATGGAAAACTTACTTTTCAGACAATCCATCTAAGTCTTAGATTCTAAGATAATCGAGTCCCTCTACTCGGTGAGCTTCCATGCATACAGTTCTGCTCAGGCAGACATTATGAAGAGCCCATGTGCTACCTGCATCTCTTTAGCAAAGAAATAAGGAACAGAAATGACTCAATAAAGGGATGAAGACAGGAAAGCCTAAGAAAAGGCAGCAAAACAATACACCAGAACATTCTGCCTACTATTCTCCTCCACTTCCTTGATTAGATGATTTGCTACACCTTTGGCACTTTAATTTCCTACAGGTGTGACAATAGCATTTCAAGTGAATTGCCTTCTATTTATAAAGGCCTATCAGCAATTCTACCATGTATGTATGTATGTATTTATTATATCAGGAGCGAACCAAATAGTTGTATTAGATAGATAAATAGATTTTAAGAAATTAAAAAAACAAAAAGTTTGAAAACGTGGCATTCTATTAAATGTCCTTTGACCAGTATCTGGCCACTTGGAGTACTTCTGGTGTTGCTTTAAGAAGGTCCTCCATTGTGCATGTGGCAGGGCTCAGGTTGTGGTTTGTCTTCTCCACACTCGCATGTCATGGACTCCACTTTGTAGCCCCATTTCTTAAGGTTGGCTCTGCACCTTGTGGTGCCAGAGTGCAGTCTGTTCAGCACCTTCTAAGTCGCCCAGTCTCTCATTTGGTATCAGCCATTGATTGAGGTTCTGGGTTTTTGCCTGCCACTTTTGGACTCTCGTTTGCTGAGGTGTTCCGCCGAGTGTCTCTGTAGATCTTAGAAAACTATTTCTAATCTCTACTTATTATATAGGAAGTAATACTTCTCATTATTTGGATATTGGCTTCCTCCTACAACTACCATAATGTAAAATGTGGATAAAGCATGTCCTTAATTTGCCTATCATCCCATCACTTACATAAAAAAACAAGCTGAATAGAAATATAGTTTTAATTGGCAGTTGTACCGAATGGCTTGACTTTTTAAATGTAGTATGTTAGCTCCGAAACCAGGCTTTAAAGACCACCCCAGCATGAACACATAAAACCAGGACTCCAGCAGGGCTTCTTTTCCTGTTGTGATATACCATTTGGGATTATTAATCTTATTAGCTCCGCCTGGTGGCCAGAAGTTTGCCTCTGTTCGTCTATATATGTCTATATAGGACCGGGAATGTGGCACAGCTGGCTAAGTGTCAGCCGCATAAGATCTCTCTGACCAATAGGTCATGGGTTCGAGGCCTGCCCAGGTCGAGGTGGGTGCTCGACCATTAAATGTAGCCTGCTGTCGACCTTTGCAGCCTGAAAGACAGTTGCATCTTTCAAGTAGGAGATAAAGGTACCACATTAAGTGGGGAGGCAAATTTTGACTGAATTATGAGGCCATTAAAGAACTCCAGGAATACTGAGGAATGCGGAAAGAACAACAAGGGACACTGGAAACACTGAGAGATGAGGAGTTTGTCAGCTCCCCCTGGTGGCTAGAGTTTGCCTCTGTTCGTCTATATGTGTGCATGTGGAAACTGCAGGGATTGTCTGCTCAGTATGTGTACCTACAAAAAACAATACCCACGAGGGGTTCAATATAATCAATCACAAAATCAATGGTATATCAAAAAGTATTGTATTGAATATCATATAGTATTAAAGTCACAGAAGGACTTGCATAATCAACCAGGGTGTATATCTCAAACCCAATGTAGTCCCACGCAGGGGTTAATTCTTAATGTAACTCAATGTCCCTCGCAGGGGTTAATTCAACATCAACATCAACATATAACATTGCTGTATTAGCATATCAAGAAATCATTCATAATAAAGAGTCCATAAATAATACTCATCCCTGATGGGGAAAAAAAGGAAAGCAATCAGGACGCAGAGGAGTAAATTCGTCCCCTCTAGGTGGATAGGTCAGGCCGACGGAGTCGCCATGCATGTTGAAAGGCCCAGAAGTCCGTTTCACCGGTAGTCCAGTTTTTTCAAGGCAAATCAATAAGCGTCCAGTATCTGCGAAACATTATCAAATTAAACCTCAGGTAAAATACCCCAAATAATATTAGCATTATCTCAAGCAGAGTAAGAGGGATACATACCATTAGAATATATCAATAAACATATAACCCAGGCGTAGTAGCCGATCACGGGTGACCCAAAGGTAAACAGTAAGAGTACATGAAGGGGTATTTATGGATGAAGGGGTTAAGCCAATGCACTGAGGGAGATTACGTCATTCAACCCGTTGGGCCATTCAGTATCCAGGAGGAGTGTCCATTTAATTTCAGCTGCTCTCAGTAAATCATTAGCATGTTGGTGAGGACTTGGTTTTATTTGTTGTAAGATCATGAGTTTTAAAGAGGAAGCCTCATGCTTCTTTTCCTTACAGTGTTTATAGAACATAGAATCCTCCGAAGCTCTATGAATTTTACTTCTGTGTTCAATAAAACGGGTCCGTACCTCCCTCGAAGTCATCCCCACGTAAACTAACGAACACCCACAAGAGATCCCATAAATGACGGATTTTGAAGCGCAGGTCCCATAATCTCTGATTTTGAAGGTTCTGTTTTTCGAGATGCTGTAAATTTCTTTGTCTTGGGAGACATTAGCACATACAGAGCAGTGGGAGCAAGGTTTCATGCCAGGACTCATAATGCTCCTAATGGGTGGTCTATGTCCATGAGAGTGTACCAAAAGATCTTTTACATTACGGGTGCGTTTATGTGCTATAAGAGGGAAATTGGGTAGGCCGGAATTTCTTTCAAAAGAGGCCAATATTGTTTGACAATCTTAGCCAGGGTGTTCGAGTGAGGCGTGTAGGTTACAGGCCACACTACCCTGTCTGCATCTTTGTTTTTCTTGGTGGTAAATAAGGATGATCTTGGGTGGCAATCAGCTCGCATCCTGGCTTTCTCTATAATAGTGGCCGGGTATCCTCTCTCCATGAAATCCGATGTTAGTCTGTCTGCTGCTTGTGTGTAATCATCCCTGAATGAAGAATTCCTTTTAATGCGGAGAAATTGAGAGAATGGGAGATTGTAGCGCAAGGCATGAGTGTGATGACTCGTGAAATGTAAGTAGCTATTCTTCTTCACAGTTTTCCTGTAGTCCCTTATTTTCAATTGATGGTTAACATTGGTGACGGTCACGTCTAGAAAATTAACAGTTTCGGTGCTTATGGTGGCAGTAAAAGATAGTGATGGGTGCCAGGTATCCATCCACTCAAGAAATTCAGCAATATTAGTAACATGATGTAAAATCAAAAATAAATCATCAATGAAACGGCTGTATAGTTTTACTTGGGCCGAGAAGCGGTTATGAGTTCGAGAAAATATAAACTTATCCTCCAGATGTGCCATAAAAATGTTCACCAGACAGGGGGCGCAACTGAGCCCCATAGATATTCCATGGATTTGAAGGTAGAAGTCGTCCAGGAATTGAAAGTAATTGTAGTCACTGACCAAATCAAATAAAGACATCAGAAAGCCGGGATGTGGTTGGTCTATAGATCTCGCATCATGAAAACAATTTTCTACCACATCTCTTAGTTCCGGAATCGGGATGTTAGTATACAGAGAGACCACATCCAGAGTAACTAAAAAATCTCCTGGTTCCAAGGTGAAATTCTCTATTTTTGAAATGAAATGGATGGTATCTCTCAGGAATGCCGGGGTTTTCCAAACTATAGGTTGTAGATAATAATCCAAGAGTTGGGCAAGGGGTTCTAGGATTCCGTCGCAGCCGGCTACGATAGGGCGACCGGGAGGGTTCTTTAGATCTTTATGAATTTTTGGCACACAATATAGGGAAGGTACTTTTGGATGATCTTGTATGAGAAATTTCCAGTGCTGTCATCAATGTGGCCATCCGTAATCGCTTCTTGTATGACATTCCTGATGGTGGCCACATAAGTCTTGGTGGGATCTGTGCGGAGTTTGCGGTAATATTGCGGATTTTCCAATTGGCGCATCACTTCTCTATTATACATAATGGTGTCTTGAATGACAATGGCTCCACCTTTATCTGCCCCTTTAATGGGAATAGT
The DNA here is from genome assembly GCA_030556195.1 of Anolis apletophallus. Lineage (NCBI taxonomy): Eukaryota > Metazoa > Chordata > Lepidosauria > Squamata > Anolidae > Anolis > Anolis apletophallus. Next base: position 78,715,178 of record JARBWK010000012.1, on the reverse strand, counting down.
AGTATTATTTCCTAGGGTATGGAGTAAGGAGATATCCGAGGTAGCCAAATTGGCCCCTCTTCGATCCGTCTTGTGATTAATCTTCTTTATGTCTTTAAGTATCATGGATTCAAAGACCCTAATGTTGTTAGAAGGGTTGGGTGGGACGAAAGTGCTGCGAGGCTTGAATTTCGATGGAATGATACCAGTATCTTGGGAAAGAGCAAAAAATTCCTTGAGTCTCACCGTGCGGAATAACTTCGCAAGGTCTCTTCTTATGGTGTGGTCATTGCAAAGGGGGGTGGGAACAAACGAAAGGCCTTTATTCAATAAAAATTCTTCTCTTTCTGATAAAGCATAACGAGATAGGTTTACAACTAGCGAGCAACTAGCAACTTCCCGTCCCCTGGGAAAATTTTGAGTCTTATTTTGTGGTTTGCGATGCCTGAATTGATATGGTGGTTTAGGTGTAGCCGAGGAGGTCGATGGTTGAGGATTTTCTCTCTCATTAGTCGTAGTATCATTGGTGGATCCAGCTGAATCAACTGATTCGTTAGAGAATGAAAAGCCTACTCTGCGGGAGAAGTTGGAAGCATTTTTATTTCTCCATTTGAAGACATGGCCCGTGGTATGATCTCTTTCATCTCTTTTAAATTTGTAAATTTAGGAGCATTATGAGTCCTGGCATGAAACCTTGCTCCCACTGCTCTGTATGTGCTAATGTCTCCCAAGACAAAGAAATTTACAGCATCTCGAAAAACAGAACCTTCAAAATCAGAGATTATGGGACCTGCGCTTCAAAATCCGTCATTTATGGGATCTCTTGTGGGTGTTCGTTAGTTTACGTGGGGATGACTTCGAGGGAGGTACGGACCCGTTTTATTGAACACAGAAGTAAAATTCATAGAGCTTCGGAGGATTCTATGTTCTATAAACACTGTAAGGAAAAGAAGCATGAGGCTTCCTCTTTAAAACTCATGATCTTACAACAAATAAAACCAAGTCCTCACCAACATGCTAATGATTTACTGAGAGCAGCTGAAATTAAATGGACACTCCTCCTGGATACTGAATGGCCCAACGGGTTGAATGACGTAATCCCCCTCAGTGCATTGGCTTAACCCCTTCATCCATAAATACCCCTTCATGTACTCTTACTGTTTACCTTTGGGTCACCCGTGATCGGCTACTACGCCTGGGTTATATGTTTATTGATATATTCTAATGGTATGTATCCCTCTTACTCTGCTTGAGATAATGCTAATATTATTTGGGGTATTTTACCTGAGGTTTAATTTGATAATGTTTCGCAGATACTGGACGCTTATTGATTTGCCTTGAAAAAACTGGACTACCGGTGAAACAGACTTCTGGGACTTTCAACACGCATGGCGACTCCGGCCGGCCTGACCTATCCACCTAGAGGGGACGATTTACTCCTCTGCGCCCCTGATTGCTTTCCTTTTTTCCCCCATCAGGGATGAGTATTATTTATGGACTCTTTATTATGAATGATTTCTTGATATGCTAATACAGCAATGTTATATGTTGATGTTGATGTTGAATTAACCCCTGCGAGGGACATTGAGTTACATTAAGAATTAACCCCTGCGTGGGACTACATTGGGTTTGAGATATACACCCTGGTTGATTATGCAAGTCCTTCTGTGACTTTAATACTATATGATATTCAATACAATACTTTTGATATACCATTGATTTTGTGATTGATTATATTGAACCCCTCGTGGGTATTGTTTTTTGTTGGCTTTATAGCCTCCAAGCTCTGTTAATTACAGTATGTGTACCTGTAATCCGCTCTGAGTCCCCTTCAGGGTGAGAAGAGCGGAATATAAATAAAGTGTATTATTATTATATATATTGTCTATATATGTTGAACTGCAGGGACTGTCTGCAGGTATGTGTACTGTAATCTGCTCTGAGTCCCCTTCAGGGTGAGAAGAGCGGAATATAAATAAAGTAAATAAATAATATAGTCTCTTACACTTGACTAATCCATTTTTAAACATTAAATTATGGTATAGAAAAATGTATGTCAATCAGATGGTGTTTAACTTTGATTTCTGTTTGATATCCTACTTCATTTTTTGGGTTTTTTAAAATATGCAGCATACAAATATTCAGTCCATATAATTCTGACACAGTGCAGAAAAAGCTGTCCTAACTTGTCCTGCTCATGTACTCCTGGTTGCATGCTACAAGTCACTTCTGGTTGCTTCTGGAATGAGAGAATCAGCTGTCTACAAAGGCATTGCCCTTGGGATGCCCAGATGTGTTGCAATCTCTGGAGAGGCTTCTCACAGAGATACTCACAGAAACACCTCAGCAAGCGAGAGTCCAAAAGTGGCAGGCTAAAACCCAGCACATCAATCCATGGCTGATATCAAATGAGAGACTCCCTCCTGGGCACACAGAAAACTGGGCAACTTGGAAAGTGCTGAACAGACTGTATTCTGGCACCACAAGGTGCAGAGCCAACCTTAAGAAATGGGGCTGCAAAGTGGAGTCCATGACATGCGAGTGTGGAGAAGAGCAAACCACAGGCCACCTATTGCAATGCACCCTGAGCCCTGCCACATGCACAATGGAGGACCTTCTTATAGCAACACCAGAGGCACTCCAAGTGGCCAGCTACTGGTCAAAGAACATTTAATAGAATGCCAAGTTTTTAAACCTTGTGTTTTCTCAAATACATTGGTTCGCTCCTGATACAATAAATGTATGTATGTATGTATGCACTCCTGGTTCACAAAATGACTTTTAGGTTCATATTTCATATGTAATTAAGCTGTAAAAATCACAAGCACTGCTTTCAACAAATGGTTTCCATCCCATTTCTCTCCATGAGTTGTATTTAGCAGCCTGATCAAGGTTACTGATGCATCCTTGAGCAGGCAGGTGGACTGCATTTTGCTTTTCTAAAGCTTTCTCCAAGATCCTTCATCCCCTTCAGATCAATGGCTCTCATTGTTGGCTTGCTTTTATATCTTTTGGCAGACATTTCTTTCCTTGCTCCCCTCCCAATTGAGGGCAGCCTCTATCAAAAGGCAAGTCTAAACAAATGAACCTTTAGTGCCAAGTGGTTCTTTCAAGCTGATGGATGGCCTCCTTTGTGTTGTTCTATGACTTCCTGCAAGCTTCTCAATTACCACAGGAGGCTTGTTCTAATGTCTGTAGGACAGAGAAAGGGCAGAAAGCATGTGCTAACTGAATCTCTTCAGTGGGCCCACAGAAATTTACACCAAGAAAAGAGATTTTCTTATTCTTCCCCCAGCAATTGGAAAAGCACTTAACATACTATCAGTTCTCTAAAGGGGTTTTCTATTCAGGCATTGGCTAGTATCCTGTTGAGCCATTTTGAATGTTGTTGTTTTTTTACACATTCATAACGGCTCAGTATTCATGTTTATGATTGTGCAGTGATGACATGATTGCAAATGCACCTACCTAAACAGCTAGCAGCTGCTTTGAACAGTGGGAGGCTGCTCTGCTGGCAATTGAGGAGTCACAGGATGATGTGTCCAGGCTGCTCCTGCCAGCAATCTGCAATTTTACCATCAGAAAGGACTTTTGTCACAACTCTTTGTCACCTGGTAGATCACTGGTGGAGGGGGACTGGAAGCATTATCCTGGTTTTTTTTCTGTGTCAGGAACGATGTGAGAAACTGCTGGTCATTGCCAAATACATATAAGTTCCCTTGCGCATATATTAACTTTACTTTTGGATGATGCATCACTTTTTGTCAGTTCCTTTAATGTACCATTTCATTTGCTGGGATCATGAAAACAACAATTTCACAATGAGACATATGCAATCAGTTGCAAAATGTCAGTATTTAGCAGATTGGTGGTATAGCCCATCTGCCATTAAACACATAGGCATGGATATGCACTATGCAGGCATAATGGAGGACTTGACAATTGTAGTGCACATATCCACTTTCTTGATCCTAATTAATCCTAAGGACCAGGCTGAGGCGCAGCTGGTTGAGAGTCAGCTGCATCAAAATCACTACTGACCAAAAGGTCATGAGTTTGAAGTCAGCCAGGGTCAGAGTATGCTCCCAACCATTTGTCTAGCTTGCTGTCAACCTTTGCAGCCTGAAAGACAGTTGCATCTTTCAAGTTGGAAATTTAGGTACTGCTTTATGCGGGGAAGCTAATTTAACTATTTTACATCATCATAAAAATCTCCAGCAGCATGCAAAAGAATGAGGAAGTACTCCATCAGTGTCACAAGTGGATGGTGAAGCGACAGCTCCCCTGCTGGCAGGAATTTGAGCATACCCTCATGAGCATACCCTCATGAGGCCTCTGTGCGTCTGTCTATATATGGTATGTGTCCATGGCAGTGCTGCCCATGAAGTCGATCACGATCGACCAATCGATTGCGGGTCTAAAGGAGGTCAATCACAGCTGGATGGGGTGCTTCTGCCCTGCGCGTGGTGCACCTTTGGTGCGTGCGCACCATCCATGCGGCGCACCTTCCACGTGGGCACATCTTCCGTGCGGCGCACCATCCACAGTTGCTTCCGGATGAGAGAGAAGTAGGGCGCTCCACCCTGCCTCTCTCTTGCCGGCAGTCGAGACTCCACGATTGCTTCTGGGCAGAGCACCTTCCACTTGACAAGCCTACACGCTGCAGGCAATTCATTAAGAACTCATGACACACAGTTGAGAAAGCTCACTTCTAGAATCTGCTTTGATGCTTGGGGGGGACGACATACTCTTATGAGGAGGCTGTGAATTCCTTACCCATGCAGGCGCTCCACCCTGCCTCTCTCTCACCGGCAGTGGAGGCTCCATGGTTGCTTCCGGATGAGAGAGAGGCAGGGCGGAGCGCGAGGAGGGGCCTTGGGAGGCCCCGCATTGTGCTCCGCCCTGCCTCTCTCTCCCCCAGCTCCACGGTTACTTCCGGATGAGAGAAGCAGGGCGGAGTGCAAGGCTGGGCCTCTGGAGGTCCCACCTCGCGCTCCGCCCTGCCTCTCTCTCGTCCGGAAGCAACCGTGGAGCCTCCGCTGCCGGTGAGAGAGGCAGGGTGGAGTGCCTGCATGGGTAAGGAATTCACAGCCTCCTCATAAGAGTATGTCGTCGTCCCCAAACATCAAAGTAGACTCTAGAACTGAGCTTTCTCAACTGTGTGTCATGAGTTCTTAATGAATTGCCTGCAGCGTGTAGGCGTGTCAAGTGGAAGGTGCGCTGCGCGGATGGTGTACGTGTGCAGAAGGTGCGCCGCGCGGAAGGTAGATCTTTTAGACTTGGTTGTTTTATAAGTAGCTCGCATGCTGAAAAAGTGTGAGCACCCCTGGTCTATGGCATTGAATGTTTGCCATGTATATGTGCATTGTAATCTGCCCTGAGCCCCCTACGGGGTGAGAATGGTGGAATATAAATACTGTAAATAAATAAATATTGTAAATAAATAAATAAATACTGTAAATAAATAAATTTAAATAAAAGGTTCTAGAACAGGCATGGGCAAACTAGGGTCCAGGGGCCGAGTGTTGCCCCCTGGGTGCTTACCTCGGGCCCTCCTTCTTTCTCCTGTCTTCTTGGCATAAAGACATTGTGGCTTTACGATGGGGTAGGAAGGCACGTAGCAGCTGAGAGCCATCTTAACCTCCTCCCAGCATAAGGATGGTGCAAGCAACACCAGAATAAGAATAGTGCAAGCAATGGGAAAAGGGATCGAGGGCAGTCGCCACGTGTCCTTCCTCCCTCCCAGCATAATAATGGGATGAGCAGCCCTATCCTTATGCTGGGAGGTCAACCTGAGGATGACCCGGCTCCTCCCTGTCCCCTCCTGGTCCCATCCTTTCCCATGTCCTCCTCACCCAGCGTCGTCTGAATGTTCTAGAACATTTAGGTCAAAAAATTGTACAATGGACAGATATTAACTGACATCATTAACTAACAACCAGTGACTCATTGATGTGTGTTGAAGTCATTACTGAATTGAGACAACCCTAAGGTCACAAATATAGTATCAAATAGGCCAACGAATGTACCAAATGAGGGTGGACTAAGCCAACTAAACCTCATTAACCATATCCAAGAACATTCCTGTTCCCTGAAGCTTATGGACCTTTAACAGAAAACCCCTGAAAAAACCTGCAGTCATACCATCTGCCAAACAGTTGACTTCAGTAATGACACTGCTGCAGAGATTGCAAATTATCTGTGCCATTCAGCATCAAAGATCCAAAATGAGAAGGGAAGCAGACAGAACCATTATAATATTTAAAACTCTCTCTCTCACAGAGACACATTTTGCATCATGGCACCAAGCACCACTATATCATTTTACCTGATTAACAAAAACATCTTCATTCCTGCAGTGCTCTTTGAAGAGCCGGTTAGGACATGAATTTAGTCAAGTGTAGCTTAGTTGGCAACAGGAATAACAGAATAACACGGGGACTCCGCTGACTCCATAATGTTGAATAAAAGAAGACAAATCTAAAATGCATTCAGTTCCTTGTGTGGGAGGGCTTAAAATGAAGGCATGGGTAAGGAATTCACAGCCTCCTCATAAGAGCATGCCCCCCCCCCCAAACATCAAAGCAGACTCTAGAAGTGAGCTTTCTCAACTGTGTGTCATGACTTCTTAATGAATTGCCTGCAGCGTGTAGGCGTGTCAAGTGGATGTAACGGAAAACCTCTAACTCAATGTGAAATAAGCAAAAATTCATATATCTTAAAAATATTTAAATAAAAGGTTTTAATGAGATATGTTGTGTCCCTGTACATTTCATTATTACAATTCATACTTGTGTTCATATCCCTTTTAAGGGCTTGCTAGGAAAACTGAATTGCTGTGTCATGAAATGATGTGGTGTGTCTAAAAAGTGCGTCACCAACATGAAATGTTTTGAAAGATCTGCTCTAGAAAGTCTAGAACAGTGATTCCCAACCTTTTTGACCTGGGACCACTTAACCAGGGGCCACTTTGACCAGGAACCATTCTCCAACATTAGTATCAAAAGGGTTATGAATCAGTTATTGGTCAATTTTAGATTTGGTTTGGTTATTTGAAGTGCTGATTCTGAAAATTACATTGGATAGACCACATCAGCTCTAGTTTCTGATACAGAATATATGCCATCTAGGAGTCACCATCTGCTCGCCCACAGAAAACTATATTTCTTCTTCGAGGGCTCTGTGAATGCACACTTATGAAGTTTGCGCGCCAGCGCGGGCTTCCAATGGAAACTTTCCCAGTTTGAAAAGGTTTGGCAGTAGCTCCGCCCAGCCGGCCCGAAGGGCATAAAAGGCGCCTCCATGCACCCCCACCCCATTCCTTTGTTTTCCGCCACTTGGGCAACATCGAATACGGCTGGTTGTGTGAGCATAGTATGTCCACAACCAGCTTCAAAAGTGTTCATCCTGCGGTGGCAAGATCCCGGACTGCGACGGTCACTCGAAGTGCCTTCGGGGTCTCGGAGAGGGACACGTTGTTCCTATCTGCCGACACTGCCAGGCCTTCTCGTCGCACACCAGAAGAGCGAGAGCCCGGAGGCTTCAGGCTGTCCCATCTACCTCCTTGGGGACCGGGGCGGCTGCTCCGGCCCCCGCTGTGTCGACCGCTCACCCGGCCAGGAAGAAGCGTCCACGGAAGGAGAAGGGCACGAAGTCTGTCTCATCGAAGACTTCGGCGCCAAAGAGGTCCTGCACCGTGACAACAGAGACGGTTCAGCTGCCTCCACCTCGCCGGTCGTCGACGAGCTCAATGGCGTCGGGCCTCTCCCTGAGGTCGGCCATTTCGAAGACTCCCTCCAACAGAGCTATGGAAATAGCATTCTGGAGGTCGAGTGAGGAAGCCCGTAGAGCCCAGACCAGAGGCCTGGTTCCTGTGACTCCGGGCAAGTCTCTGGAGGCCGGAGCCTCGAGACCCCCGTCTCCGAAGAGATGCAGGACTCTGACGTCATCATCATCGGCGTCGTGCCCTGATTCCCCGCCTGCCCCTGTTCTCACGGTGGAGACAGGGGTAGAGCAGCAGACCCTCTCACCGGGAGACTCGGTTCAGACCGTCGTCAGAGTCCCCCCGGCTCAACCCTCGGTCCGACAACTGTTCGTGACGTCACCCGAAAAGGGCAGGCAGACAACAAGGCTCGCCATGGCCCCTGCTGCAAAGAAGCCTCCCCCTGCATCGACGGTGGTGACCGCGGTCCCATCCACATCGAGAGCACCACCAGCGCCCCCACTTCCGGTGGGACCGGAAGTGGTTCGACCGTTGTTGGAGGACGAGGTTGGAGAAGGCGAGGCCCCGCGATCGGTGATGTCGGGGTCCATTTTGTCGGTCGCCATAGACCGAACACCTTCCCACAGAGGCTGTGAGTTGGAGCCATCCTCGTCGCCGACAGACTCCGCAAGAGCCTTCGGTGACCAAGTGGGTCGAATGGCAAGAGCTCTGGGCATAGAAACATATGTGCCCAGAAAATCCAGCGCCTGCCCCGTCTTCAGCAGAGTTCAGGTCGAGGACGCTGCCCAGCCACATCTTCCCATGCTGGAACCCCTGGAAGAGGTGGTGAAAGCGTCGTGGAAGACCCCGTCGTCCATCCCACCCACGTCCGGGCATATCGAGGCGTGGTACAAGATCGACGAGAGGGAGAAGGAATGGCTGCACGATCATCCGACACCCAACTCGATGATCGTCACCTCCTCCCAGTCTTCAGGCAGAGAGTCCACAGCCCCCTCTGACCAAGAAGGGAAGAGATTCGACACGGTCGGTAGAAAGATCTACCGAGCCGGGCTCCTGCTAACAAAGATGGCGAATTACGAGGCGTGCATGGGAGCCTACCATCAGATCCTGTGGGAAAGGGCTCAACCCTTTTTCCAGGATCTCTCCCAAGAACAGCAGACTGCACTGGCCTGGGGGACACCTCAGGAAAGCTGCTGGCCCACGGTGTCGCCATCCGCAGACACGCGTGGCTGAAGTCGTCGGGGTTGTCCTCCAACTCTAAGAAGACCATCGAGGACTTGCCGTTTGATGCCCAGGGACTCTTCTTTGCGGGCACGGATGACAGGCTGAAGGCCAATCACGACTTCAAGGTCCTGACGGCCAAGTTGGATCGACCACCGGCGCAGCCCAGGACCCGGTACTACCAACGGGCGAAGTTCCAGCCCAGGTCGCAGTACCGCCAGTCCCCACGACCATACTCGGCCCCGCAGCAGCAACAACAGCAGCCGAGACAGCAGCAGCAGCAGCAGAACAACTGGCCCCGCCAAGGCAACAAGTCGAGGCCGCGTCAGAACAACGGCAATGGACAATCGAAACGCCGTGTTTAACGGGGCGAAGGACGAAACCGCCTCCTCGCTAGGTACCGCTGCCACCATCATGCCTCCTCCCAGCCCTCGACCTCCACCATCTCACCCGCCGTTCGGAGACCGCCTGACCCGCTTCATCGGTGCTTGGTGACGCATCACCTCAGATGCATGGGTTCTCCGGATTGTCGAAGATGGCTATGTCTTGGAATTCGACGAGCTCCCGCCAACAGGGTTCATCGTCGAGACGGAGCCGTCCGAGGTGATCTTGAAAGAGGTCGACAGGTTGCTTCAAAGGGGAGCAGTATCACCGCTTCCGCAGAGCAAGGAAGGAGAGGCATTCTTCTCACGGTACTTCACCGTACCGAAGCCAGACGGTTCCCTGCGACCCATCCTGGACCTCAGAGACCTAAACGCGTACGTTTCGCCGAGGAAATTCAGGATGGTGTCAGTGTCGTCCATCCTCCCTCTTCTCCGGGCAGGCGACCACTTCGCCTCGATTGACCTCCGGGATGCATACTTCCACGTCTCGATCAGACCTGCCCATCGACGGTTCCTGAGCTTCAAGGTGGCCGGAAGGGCGTACCATTTCAACGTCCTTCCCTTCAGCCTCGGGACGGCTCCTCGAACATTCTCCAAGTGCATGTCGGTCGTGGCTGCGCACTCTGAGAAGGGAGAAAATCCGGATTTCCCTTACCTAGACGACTGGCTGCTGGCGGCTCAGTCCCTGGAACTGCTGCAACAACAGGTCACAGCGACACTTCAACTACTCTCATCGTTAGGCCTACGCCTCAACGAGGAGAAGTCGCAGCTGGTCCCATGCACGACCATAAAATTCATCGGGACAATGTTCGACTCCGTCGATCAGCTCGCCTATCTGCCAGAGGTCAGATTTTAGGCGCTTCGGCACGAGGTCAACAGCTGCACCCGGCCCTACATCACGGCAAAGCAGGTCCAAGTCACACTGGGCCACATGGCCTCCACGGTGGCCGTCACTCCACTGGCGAGACTACGCTTCAGACCGCTGCAATGTTGGTTTCTCGACCACTTCGACCCAGTCAGGGAGCACCACTCAAAGAGGCTCTCCCTCCCGGAAAAGGTCAAGGACTCCCTCCGGTGGTGGACTTCCAGCGCCAACGTGTGCCTAGGGGTACCATTCCACATGGTGACCCCATCCATCACGCTAACGACCGATGCGTCGCTGCTTGCCTGGGGAGGCCACACAGAGAGTCTGTCAATCAACGGCCAATGGTCAGCGGTGGAGAGGCTCCACCACATCAATTACCTCGAACTCCTGGCTATAGCCAAAACTCTTTGGGCCTTCGCCCCCCTCGTCAGGGGACGCGTTGTACTGGTCAGGACAGACAACATAGTGGCCATGTACTACGTCAACAAGCAAGGCGGAACAGGCTCGAGAAGGCTCCTGGCCCTAGCCCAGAACTTGTGGGAGTGGTGTGTTCGTCACCAAGGCCGTCCATCTCCCGGGAGTCGAGAACTTGGAGGCGGACTCTCTCAGCAGAACCAGCTGGTCGTCCCACGAATGGATGCTGCATCCGGAGGAACTCCACCATGTCTTCCAGCGATGGGGATTCCCAGACGCAGATCTATTCGCATCGCCGGAAAACAGCCAACTGCCAGTTTTCGGTGCCCGGCTTGCCCCGGATGCTCACCGGGATGCCTCGGGGGACGCACTCCTGCTCGATTGACGACGGGTTTCTTCTACCTCTTCCCACCGTTCCCGCTTCTTCTCCACATCATTGAGAAGATCCAGCTATCAGGGACCGACTGCATCCTCATCGCTCCCTACTGGCCGAGGCAGGTCTGGTTCCCGATCCTGCTACACCTGGCCGAGGGGAATTACATCCATCTCCCTCGCCGACCAGATCTTCTGACTCGGGAGAAGGGGTTGCTTCTACACCTGGACCTTCCGTCCCTGCACTTGACGGCATGGAGGATCTCCCGGCGCCGGACGTCTCACCGGCCGTAGCAGCGATCCTGGCTGCAGCCCACAAACCGGCGACGTCGGCGTACTCAGCTTGCATCGCCCGCTTCGCCAAGTTCCAGACCACCCGTTCCAGTGCCGTCTTCCCGCTCTCGATTCCGGCGGTCCTTGACTTCCTGGCCGGACTGGTCGACAGAGGGCTGTCCACGTCTTCGGTGAAGACCCACCTGGTGGCGCTCACCTGGCACAATCAGCAGAGGGGTGGTCCTTCGCTGTTCCAGTACCCGATGGTCAAAAGATTCCTGAGAGGGGTAAACAACACCCGCCCTCCCGTGCATCACCGACGCCCGGCTGGAACCTTGATTTGGTGCTGTCCTGCCTTGCGGCCCCACCGTTAGAACCGTTGTCGTCCATCGACCGACGCCTCCTTTCTTGGAAGGTGGCGTTCCTCGTCGCCATTGCTTCGGCGCGTCGACCCTCCGAGCTGACGGCGCTGCGTGTGGACGAGCCCTACCTGCTGTTCCTGGCGGACAGGGTCATCTTGCGGACGGACATCACTTTCCTTCCTAAGGTGGTGTCCCCGTTTCATTTAAACACTGACATTGTACTTCCCGACCTGGTGCCCTCTCTGTCCGGGAGAACGAGTCGACCCTCAGAGCCCCTCGATGTCAGGAGAGCCCTCTGGGTCTACAAGGGCAGGTCTGCAGACTACCGACGGTCGACTAGACTCTTCGTCTCTTACGCCACCAACAAGCTGGGCTTGCCGGTGTCGTCTCAGAGGCTGTCTAATTGGGTGGCTTCCCTGGTTGAGTTGTGCTATCAGATAGCCCGTCAACCGTGTCCCCCTAGAGTTAAGGGCTGCTCAACTAGAGCAGTGGCCACGTCGTCAGCCTTCCTCCAGGGGATCCCTCTGGATTCAATTTGTAGGGCGGCCATCTGGGCCAACTCCTCCACATTCACATCCCACTACCGGGTAGACACCCTATTTGGAAGGGAGGCAGCTTTTGGTCGAGCGATCCTCACTCCCAAGGGCCTTCAGGGATAATATCTAACAGACAACCCTGTTTTCCCCCCTCTAATGCTTAGATCGACAGTTCTTGGGTCGATCAGACCTCTCTAGAGAGGCTAAATGTACCATGCCCCGAGCCCGGGGCACAGTCTACCGGTTAAAGCGCGCTTTACCTAGAATCCTTAGGGTTCTATGTTGCACCTATGGTGCACTTATACTGTGAGGCCTGCGTGCCTGACATGAATGGTGCTTGTTGCACTTACTGTTGTGAGGCCTGGGTGCCTGACATGAATGGTGCTTGTTGCACTTTATACTGTGAGGCCTGCGTGCCTGGCATGAATGGTGCTTGTTGCACTATGTTTACAAGTGGGAGCATGCCTTCCACTCTTATTTATTACACTGTTGATAATGTTATTTATTCATATTGCTGGTTGCAATAAACCTGTTCAGTTTTCAAAATTGGCTGGTTTGTTCCCACCTCCTTTACCTTAGCTCGGTAAGTCTTCATAAGTGTGCATTCACAGAGCCCTCGAAGAAGAATGGTAGGTTACATACCTGTGACCATCTTTCTTCGAGTGGAGCTTTGTGAATCCACATGAACCCGCTCGGCCGTCCCCTCTATCTCAAACCACCCTTTCCTAGTTGCAATTGTGGCGTAGGAATGGGGTGGGCGCGCATGGAGGCGCCTTTTATGCCCTCCGGGCTGGCTGGGCGGAGCTACCGCCAAAACTTTTCAAACTGGGAAAGTTTCCGTTGGAAGCCCGCGCTGGCGCACAAACTTCATAAGTGTGGATTCACAGAGCTCCACTCGAAGAAAGATGGTCACAGGTATGTAACCTACCATTAATAACCCTTGGCATTATAAGAGGGTTTTGTGAGACCAGTTGCTCTAATTGCAATGGTACAGTAAAGCTGAGGTTCTTGTGGACCACTGGTGGTCCACGGACCACAGGTTGGGAGCCACTGGTCTAGAACAACACAACTATATTGTCAGTGACAGCCATCCAGAGCAAAAAAGGCTACAGACGAATCTGTTCAAATTCACTCAGATTAATCTTGGAATAGCAAATCAGTGACCACTAGATGGCAGAATAATGAAGGTTTTGGCTAAGCAAAGCACGGGTTTGATATTAATCTCAAGACAAACTAAAATAAATGTAATTATTTCCCCAACACCATTGAACATACTGATTTTTCTCCCTCCAAATAAGAGAAGCAATTTCTCATGGTACTAATATTTTTGTTACGTGTGTGGCACTGCCATAGGATCCCCCCGGTTGATTTTTTCATGTCAGGAGCGACTTGAGGAACTGTTAGGTTGCTTCTGGTGTGAGGCACTGGCTGTCTGCAAGGATAGTGCCCAGGGGACGCCTGGATATTTTGATGGTTTACCATCCTTGTGGGAGGCTTCTCTCATGTCCCTGCATGGGGAACTGGAGCTGACAGAGGGAGCTCATCCGCATTCTCCCCAGATTCAAACTTCTGACCTGACCGTCTTCAGTTGTGCTGGTACAAGGGTTTATCCCATAGCGCCGCCGGGGGCTCCAGCCCTCAATGGATTCTTTAAATGCACTTAAAGTCAGTATTTGCATTCTCTTCTGTTCCCATCACTCCGCCACAAAAGCATGTCACTTTTTTTTTTTAAAAAGACAAACTTGGAACGCACAGACCTAAGTTCTACTTGTATTTGCAAAGCTAGATGCTAATTTCAGAAAGCACATTAGACCGAAAGGGCAATGTTGACTTGATCATACACAAAGAGAACAGAAGGCAAATTGATGTTGGAAGAGAGTCTGTTGTATCTTTGAATGTTTTCTGCATACATCAGAATGCAGAAAGAAATATATGTGTGGCATTTTCAAAGTGAAGATATGTGTGTGTGTGCCTTTTCTTTAAGAATGTCATTTTCACATAAGAAAAATGTAAAACTGGGTTGGTTGGGGAGTGCAGCTAGTAGGCATGGGTAGGTTTGATCGGAATCCTCATGAATCAGATTAAAATCAGAATTAATTCATTTTTGAATCGATTTTGAAATAATTTGGGAACCCGGAAGTAATCTTCTCTTTCAAAGCCACTGCCACCATCTTTTCTCTGATCAAGGAAGTGAATCGAAAAGGAATCAGCTGTTGGAGGCAAGCAGCTGGTTGCATGCTGGGATGCTTGCCTCCAGCCAATGAGGGGGAACCACCTCAGGAGGGATGGGGTTTCGGCACAGCAGCCATTGCCCTTTAAAAAGAGCCATGTATGCCTCGTGGGCTCATTGCGAGCCGGGGACGCGAAGGCAGAGGGACTAGGGCAGGCTGCTTGGGTGGGAAAGGTGCCATGCCACTGCTTTGCAAGGGAAGGACTGGGTTGGGAACAATTTCTCCTTTGCTGTTAATTCCCTTCCTGAAGCAGGGAATACAACTTTTAAGGTTTTCTTTTTCCTCCTGGGGTATGACTTCTATGCTTTGGAAAAACCAGAATTCCCCTTTGCTGATAATAATTCCCTTCCTGAGGGAAAACAATTTTTAAGAATTTATTTTCTTCTGGGGTTTGACTTCTGTGCTTTGGAAAACTAGAATTCCACTTTGCTGATAATAATTCCCTTCCTGAGGCAGGGAAAATAACTTTTAAGGGTTTTTTTTTCCTCCTGGTGTTTGACTTCTGTGCTTTGGAAAACCAGAATTCCTCTTTGCTGATAATAATTTCCTTGAGAAAACATACAAAAGTTTGGAGGCCCCTTTGTCTGTCTGGGGTTACTCATTGTACTTTAGGAAACTAGAAATCTAGTAATCTAATCGTTTCCTTGGGGAACAACACAAAAACTTTTGGAGGCAAATCTCTGTTCCAAATGGTGAAATTAGTATTGTAACTATCGTTAATTTGGTAATAGAGACATTTTTAGACAAAAGCCAAAAAAAGATCTTTGTTATCTTCGAATTAGTAGCAGGATGACTTGAAGTTGCATGTCAGCAAGAGGATCAAATGAACAATGGAATAAACAGACATGTTCTTTGACTTTGATGGACAAACTCTAACAGGAGAAAAGCATGGCTGCTGTATATGACGTTATTTAGACTTTCTTTATGAATGATTGATATCCACAAAAAAGAGCCATTGGCTGAAAGTCTTCTTGAGAGACATCTAGTCAGATATACTTAGGGTGTAATTAACTTAAGTTCCCTTATAATGATACACTGTCTCTGAATCTTTTCATGTCAATGGAAAGATACTAAGGCAATAAATTATTGTTATGTGTCTGTATTAATGAATTACAGTGTTCCCTCACTTATTGCTGGGGTTAGGTTCCAAGACCTCCCGCAATAAGTGAAAAACCGCAATGTAGGGATGCTCTATTTATTTTAATATTTATACATTATTTTAGTAGTTATACACTATTTTAAGTCTTTATAAACTTAAAATAAAGTGAAGGAACGGAAAGGAAGGAAAGGCCCTTCAAGGCTGGAGGGAGGGAGGACTGAGGAGGGAAAATGTTTTGGAGAGAGGTGGCAGCAAAACCCCACAAAATAGCGAAAATACCATGATATATATTTTAAATTAATATTGTTTAAAATCCGCAAAACAGCGAGTCCACAATAAGCAAACTGCGAAGTAGCGAGGGAACACTGTATTACATATAATTGCATATATGATTCTTTTTATCTTCAAATAAAATAAAATAGCACTGTTCCTCTTTTAACAAAATCTGAGACAGATCTGCAAATAATAAGAGATAGCCCAACCTCATTGACAAAGGGAATGGCTAACAAACCAAGTTAATAACAGACCAGACAGCAGAAGTGGAATAAATTAAGATCAACTTTATTAAATTGTTACCTTTTATGCTGTTTCTTGCTGATAGCAAATCAATTTTTGGAGGAAGAAATTTGATACAGAAGTGGCTGACGCAGTCAGTCACCCCTAACCTGAGCCCCCAGCCTCCTCTTGGCAGAACACTAAAGCTCCTAAGAGCGATCTCTGATTAACATGTTTGCTCAAACGTCCAGCTTATACTAGAGAGTTAATGAAAAGGTGTAAAATCAAAAGCTGCTTTGGGTTCTTGATAGGGAAAAGACCCCCAAACCAGCCACAAGGACAGGATGGTCATCTGAATCCTAGATTGCTTGAGACTCAGGATAACTTCATTTATTGACTTATTGACTTGCTTAATTTGTACCCTACCTTTCTCACCCCTGCAGGGGGACTCAAGGTGGCTTATAGCTCCAACAAGTTCAAAATTTCCATCCAACATAAAATATGCCAGCCGGTGCAACACTGCATCATAGCTCCCCTCAATACTTGCCACAAATAAGGGGCCATACTTACTACCAAAATGAGAAAGGATAAACTTTAAAACATGTTGTAGATCCCCAAAAAACAGCTCTAATCCAATATGTGGTAGGCGAACTCCGTTGGGCCAGAATATTTCAGAACGTTTGTAGGTAATTTCAGGATGAGCAATATAAAACTGCAAGCCATTAAACAAGGTGTGCTGAACTTCATCATTGATTCTCTTATGAGGCACATCACAAAATAATAGCTGACCATGCTAGCTTTGTGTAGTGCCTTTTGTCCTGAAACTTACAACCAATTTTACAATCTTACAATACATGTATTTCTTCTGCATGGTTTGTTCTGCTTGATATGGCCTTGTAGCTAATGCAATAAACTATACTACAACAACCAGGCAGCCATTCTATGCCTTAACAATATACAGATTAAAACCACATTTAAAACAAATTATAAAATACATACATTAAGACCTTTAAAAACATAAAACCACTACCTTCACTATTAGCTCATTGTCTGAGCTGTTCCAATGTTCAATTTCACATAATTCCATGTGTATCTATTGCACTAGGCTACCAAAGGCTTGCTTAAAAAGGGTTGCTCATATCCCTGATTGCTTCTCCCACTAAAAGATCCAGGTTGTTGCCACCCAGATGAACCATCAAAACATGAGGAAGCAGGCCATGGAGCTCCCTAAAATTTGGGGCAATAAGCCATGCCAGCACAGACCCCTCTGCCCTAGCCATTTGACAGTGGCAATGCCACTTAAACCAAGTTGACATCTGAAAGGCTTTTGCCCACCTGACACTCAGCCCAGAAGACATAGCTATGGCTGTAGATAGGACTCTGTAAGAAATCAAGATTAGTGAGAAAAGGCCTAACAGTGGTGAAAGGCTGTGCACCTCCAGCGCCCAACAACCCAAATACCCTGTGCAGTAGAAGCAGGCCTGGTATGAAAGAAGTGTGTACCAAACTTAACTCCATCCAAACCCAATTTCGAGAGTGCCTTGAAAGTTACAGCCCCAAACTTTTGTTGTGAGTTTCCAACTCTGTTCCTGCTGAGAATAGGGCACCTGAAAGAGTTAAGCTCGGTGGACAAAACAATTTACCTTTTCTTGATATATGACACATTGTAAATCTCAGTAAGCATGTGTGGCCTATTGGGGACTTTGAGAGTTGTAGTGCAAACAGTAAATTTTCCAAATTAGTTCCCACCCATTACTCCTAAACATTGCATCATGTTTTTAATGCAATCAAGAAACAGAAAGCAAAAAAATATATAGCTGTTTCGTTCTTAGCAGCTGGAATGGTCATGGGCAGGCAGCAGATTTTCCTCTATCCCAATAGGTATTTTAATGCACCTTCGAATTTTCTTCCCTCTGGGTGAGTGGCTTCTATTTGTTTCTGTGGGACAAAGCAAAAGTACTGCATGTAGAGTAAATGAAAAAAAAGTGTTTCATCTCTGAAAATGACAGACCAACCTTACCCTTCACTAAGAGGCTGTATAATGCAGTATGCAATGCCCCACCCATCCTTTTGTGTGTGTGTGTGTGTGTGTGTGTGCAATGCAATAATGAGGACTGTGCTAGGAAAACTTGACTAGCAATAGAAATGATAAAGTTAAAGTTCATGTACCACATTCTCAAATGAAAACTCAGTGCTAAATTTCAGCAGAAACCACAAATTTATTAATTCTTAAATATATCTGTCAGTTCTTTACCATTATGGCAAGAAATATATATATGTACAGACATATACTGTGTCCCATGGTAAATTGCAGTGTTTTGAAATGACAACAAATTAGGTGTATAATTCAGCTTGGAGTGAAGAAAACTTAGTCACACAATGTTTCCCACATTTCAGTGTGGAAGATAGACTTGACCTAGAATAATATGGCAATACCACATGCTATGGTAAAAAGTGTAAAAGGAAAAGAAGAAAAAACATACACCAAATGTTGTTAAATGTAAATATACATATACCATCTAAAGCTGCTTTGCAAAATAAGAAATTTATTACTTTATTCTTTTTAAAAAAATGCATGAGGCCATTGCATTTTCACAGATTCCCATTGGCAGGTTAATATGGCTCAAGACATTTACTGTTATTTATTTGCTATACATATTGCCATGGGCTGAAAAGTATATAATCATTATCACCAGAGAAGAAGTTTAAACATATGTTTACTAGGAACAACACTAAGGTGGAAATGTAAGAATCACTTTTTGATTAGTAATCAATACAGATAGATGAATGTTCTATAAACTGGGACTTTTGTTTCTTTCTCTGTATTAACATTTTCAAGCTGCTGCAAGTTTGTAAATTTTACTTACTAAAAATAACATTGACCAAAGAATCATGCGCTATACAGTGTTACAGAGAATTGGTAGCTTCATTGTTGACCAAAGAGAATGAAGAAACCACCAAATCTAAAAAAAACCCCCCAAAAACACAAAACCCCTATTTTTATTTTGAACAAAGAAGAGCAGTGTTTGCAGGAATATAATTTTACATGTACACAACGGAAGCAATCAAACAGCAACTGAACAATCTGCTCTAAATTGACACTGAATATATTTCCTGCTCATTTTGCAGGTAGATATAATCAGCAACAGGAGGGTGGGTGGGTAGGAGTTAGCCAAACCACAAAAAACATGATTTATTCCAGATGGTGCAAGGCTGTTGAAAAGCCTCGAGAAAATAATGACTGTAAAAGTGTGATAGTATCATTAGAAAATATGGTTTCCTGGTAGTTGTTTTAAGATAATAAATTGCTACAAAATATGTAGACAAGTAAACTTCGGACACTAAGCTTTTAAGGCCTAATCGTTCTAGGCTACCACACATTAGTTTAAAAAGAACCCCCTACAACTTGCTTTAATAAATGTGCTGTACATCCATATGATTAAAAAAAAGTTGTATCCACCACTACCAAAACCTGACCCATCTCTGTTCACTGCTTGTTTTTCAAAAATCTACAAACACTACTTAAAAATATCTTTTTCCCTTGTAGTTAGAACTTAGCTAAACAAATGATTAAAAAAACCTTTTGCTGACCAAACAACAGTGAAAGATGATTCTAGATAAGTCACCAAACTATGTGTTTTTTCTCCAGTTTACTCAGTGACTCATACGAAAGATGAGTCCCCATGATCCCAAGCCTACAGAAATGCTTTGGTCTAAATTAAGTATTTCTACTTATATGTCCAACATTAAGAAAGCTGGAATTTCATTATTTCCACTATGACCAAAGCAATATACAATAGTATTTTAAAACAAATTAATCAAAAAGCAAAACTGCAGTAATTGAAATACATTTTTTCTACACCTTCATTTCAATAGAATTTCTAAAAAATACATTGGCAGGAGAAATATATGCTTCATATATTCTCACATTTCCATTTTCTCTTTTCTCTCATCTTGTAATTCCAGTTTCAGTTTGCTTGGAACATCCCCTTCACCGTATAAACAAAAGGTACCAATGGAGTATACAGCAAAATGATGCATCATAAATGTACCACACGTAGAAACTTCACAGCTTCATGCATTTAAAGAACATGCATGAAGAGGGCAAAGGGGTGGCTGCGTTGGTAGCCAACCAAGTGCAGAGTGCAGAGGACAGACACTATGTGGCACCACTGACATTTAGCTAGGAAAAGAGAAAGCAAGAGAGAGATGTTATCATTAATTGTTCATATATTATCTTTTCACTTGACTTTTGATTAATTTCCAAAGAAAACTTAATATCATTTACAGCCCTGCCTCCCCAAAACCCTCAAACCAATTATCATATATACTAGTCATATGCATTCAGGGTAAACCTTGATCTGTTTCATGTCCCGGCTAGTTTTCTGTTTTCAGTGCCAAAAGATCCATTTTCTTTCAGCCCATTATTGGGAGGGGGGGTCCTGTAGGCTCAAAGTACCTGGGCTTACAGGTGCAGGCTTTGGGCCTATGCGCCCGGGCTTCACAGGGATCATGAACCAAACATATCAACTGTAGACATTCTCATTAACTGTTTTTGGGAGGATATACATGAGTATATACTAGTCATGAGTCTGAAATTTGTCTCATCTGTTTGGTTCATGTTTCCATTTTGTCCCGTCCATTTGGATGGCACAGAATGGTAAGGCCCCTCCTGGAACGAAAATAAACTCTGGACCTTGCAGGTCCTGTAACCGAGCGCTGAGTAAGGAGCACGGCCCAGGCGAGTAGGCTCAAAGCACCCATAGACCCAAAGTGCTGGGATGCCTGCAGTCTAGCATCGAGTAAGGAGTCTCCTCATTCAGCGCTCGGCTACAGGCCTTGCAAGACTCAAGTGCATTGGCCCAAAGCCTGCACCGGTAGGCTCAGAGTGCTTGGGTGACTGCAGCCGAGCGCCAAATAAGGAGTGCTCTGTACTCAGCACTTGGATGCAGGCTCTGCACATGGCAATTGATCTGAAAAGCAGCTTTGGAGCCAGTACCCGCTCCCACCTGCCTTCGTATCAAGTTTATGTTCGTTACAGGAGGGGCCTTCCCATTCCATGCTATCCAAATGGATGGAATGAAATGGAAACACGAATCAAACAGATGCGACAAATTCTGGGCCCATGTACACTCATGTATATAATCAAGCTTTATCTCGTAATACATAGGCAGATGATTCATAAATGATCTTGCTATGATTCATCCTTTCTAATTGGCCTTTAATACTTTGAATCATCTCCTCCTTTAAACATGGACTTTCCTTGGAGAAAACAATCAGTCCTCAGTCTCAACTCATGTCATTAGATGAGTTCCTTCCATATTGTAACTTGACTATTTACACTGTGAGCATGACAAAAATGAGATGGAGATGGAATTATAATGAGAATTCTATTTGTTGTATCCTGCCATTAGTAGCTAATGACTACACAAGTTTCCGTTTGTTTTCAAAATGGCATATGTTGATTGCCATTCACAACATGTGATTGTTTGTTTATTGGTTTATATCTCACCTTTGTCCAGAATACAATACACACACAAAACTATTTTTCCCAAAAGTTAAACAAGAATTAAATAGGAATTGTTACAATGAAGGAGATCAAAGTCTAAACACTACCATCCATCTGGTCAAACAGCAGATTGAATGCAAATTTCAAACATGCATAGCTACATGTAAAGGCTGGTTCTGACTATAGCAGACCAATTGAATCAATGACTTACCACTCAGCAACTGATTCAACCGCTCTAATCTGAATGGGGCTATATTTGTGATTTAGCCCTTAATGTTATTTTAATGTTGAGCTAAAATCAATGAATAGTCCTAAGTCTCTCATCTAATTGGAACCTCTTCTTTAGTGTTTTCTGGTTGGGGAAGGAGAGGAGAGGGGATACTCTGGCAGTAAGCATGCCAAGGCTTGGTCTAAAGCAGTGGTCCCCAAACTTATTTGGCCTACCGCCCCCTTTATAGAAAAGTTTTTACGCACCGCCCTCCTAGAAATTAATGTTTTTAAAATTTTAATAACAATTAAACAGAAAGATATATGTATTAATATTTCTATCTTTTTCGTAAAATATAATAAAGAAAGTTGTAAATTAGAAACATTGAAGTTTGAAATTATAAAACTATTTATTGAACTTAGAATAGAAAGGTAATACAAAAAAAGTTAAAACATTCAAAATCATTTTAATGAGAAGGATGAACTTGGTATGCTGCTACCAATCTAGTAATCCTCGGCTCTATTTTCGTCAGCAGTAATCTCAAATCATCGCGATTGACTTTTTTGTTAATAAATTGGTTACTGCACTGAATCCATGTTCCACTAAATATGTTGAAGGACATTATTATTATTGTTATAAGACTCAACCAGTAGGAAGGGAACCCCAAAGGTATTATTATTATCCCTTGCTTGGCGAGAGGAGGAGGAGGGAGCAGGAGGAGGGAAGAAGAGAGAGAAACACACACAGAGATGGATGGTAAGCCTGTCACCTGGCTCACGCCACCGCCCCCACTGCCCCTTACAGGGGTTCACTGCCCCCAAATTCTCCTGAGCTTTCCAGCGCCCTCTAGATTACCCCACCGCCCACCAGGGGGTGGTACTGCCCACTTTGGGAACCACTGGTCTAAAGCACTGCAACTCAAAATGGGCTTGTGCTTGTCTATGAGCCATTGGATGTTTGTCTACACAGAGTTTCCAGAGGAAGAAAAAAATCACAGATGTTGGTAATGGACAAACATCTGATGCCAGTTCCTGGCACATTGGGTTGGGAGGTGGGGGACCTGGCAGAACTCTGCATAAGCTACCCTGGGAAGCATTGGTCTAAAAGATTGGATAGTTAATCATTGAATTAAAAGACAGAAGCTGTGGAACAGATGGGCATTCAATTTGATTCAGTTTGTTGACCCAATAAAGGAAAAAATGTGGTAATTCCCAAACCAAATTCTTTTTTTCTTTTTTTAAAAAACCCTCAGACATTTACTTATAAGATTGCAATGGGCTCAGCTTTGTTCCTAAATGGATGTGGTTTCATCAGTGCCGATACTAAAACCATGTGTTGAAAAACTGGTTAGATAATACTGGGAAAGATACAAAGTGAAAGTAGTATGATAATGCAATTTTTGGTACCACAAATACAGTATATATTTGAAATAAAAAGCCAAAAATTAGGATTGATTGCATGATCTGTTTAATTTTGTGAGTGGTAGAGGAAGCAAAAATGTGTTGCAGCAAAAATTATGACAAAGTCTGTGGCATGTTTTATTTGCTTAAACCAAATAAAACACATTAGTTTTTACATGCCACAATGCACACTGTTTGTTTTAATTTAATCATTAACACTATGATAACTTATAACTATGGAACACTGCTTATTGTAGAATCAAGACTGATGAGACAAAGGCTCTGATTCCTACTTAGCTACAAAGCTCACAAGGTCATTTTAGCACTCTTAGTATATTTCAGTTTAGACTACACCCTATGGGAAGTGAGGAGAAACATGTGGATTGAGACCATGTATGCCACTTTGTAGGCATATGCGGTCCATCAGAAAGAAAGGCAAGATATAAATATAAGAAGATGATGATGATGACGATTATGGCAATTATATCTTGAAGAAAAGTAGAATCCAATAATTGGATGAAGATTATGAAGACAGAATGTAGGACCTAAATGAGGAAGACTAGAGTGTGATTCCTATTCAGTCATTATTAATATGATTTCCAGAGCTTGGAAAAGTTATTATTTTGGATAACAACTCCTAGAATCTTCATACCATTATGGGTTTGTTTGTTTGAATTTAAAATATAGCTTTCAAGGTCTGGTGATTTATACGTAGAAGTTGAAGAGATTTATGGACAGATAATAATAGTACTCACTTGACAGGTACTGTTGGTGATCCTGAACGATGAAAGTGAACATTCTGCCATTTTCCATCACGGCGGTGCCAGACCCTTGTCTCTTCTGACTGCATAGTCTTTGGCATCCCACTCCCATCCATGTATTGAGTCAGCCTGATATATGCAATGCAGGCAGCATCGTCACCCACAAGGTGGACATGAGGATTCAGGATGATGGTATGGATTGGCTTGTTACTCTTAGACAAAGCTGAGGAGAGAAATAGCAACTTGTATAAAACTCATAATGCATAAAAGTGATGCAATCCAGAGGAATGTGGACAAACTAGGAAAATTGACCTTGGCAACACACTTAACTTGCTTTGGATTTTTCACAGAGTATTACCACAAATAAATATTTTACAAGTTGTCACATTGTAATAAAAAATAATTAAAAGCTATGTAAACTGTACAAGGACCAAAAGTCCCTAAATGTTGCTATGCTAATACTGTTTTAAAAAACAGGTCTGCAATGCACCACTATTCTAATTGGTTTTTTAAAAATAAAATGTTAGTAACATAATTTATCATTTACTGAATTGTTATAAGACGGAAACTGTGCTATCATCACCATAAGCTTGTTTGTAATATTTGATGAAATTCAATCTCAAATACAACAAATTATTAATGCACCTCTCATGGTGAGGAACTTTCCATCCTGTTTAAAAGAAGCAATAGTTAGACCACTGCTGAAAAAGTCATTCCTGGATCCCCTAGACCCTAATAATTATAGAACAGTGTCTAACCTTCCTTTTTTGGGCAAGGTGGTTGAGAAGGCAGTTGCCCTCCAACTCCAGGCAGTTTTGGATGATACACACTTCCTTGACTCATTTCAAACTGCCTTCAGAGTGGGATACAGAGTTGAGAATGCTATGGTCGCCTTAGTGGATGATCTCTATCTTAACATCAACAGTGTGTGTGTGTGTGTGTGTGTGTGTGTCCCTGTTGGTGCTTCTAAACCAGGGCTGTCCAACTGGCAGCCCCGGGGCCGTACACGGCCCCCAGCCTGTTGGACATGGCCCCCGCTATGCCCCCGGCCACCATTTTAATTTTTTTTAAAAAAAAGGCGGCCGGGAGAGGGGAGGGGGAGGCGGGGCAGGGAGGAGGAAGTGAGCCAGCTCCTCCTCCCTGCACCGCCCCCTCCCTGAACTCTCCCTCCTCCTCCTCTTTCCCGGACGCCGCTGCTGTCCCGTGCGCCGCAGCACCGGTGGAAGAGGAGGGAGTTCTCCCTCCTCCTCCTCCTCTTCCACCGGCGCTGCGGCGCACGGGACAGCAGTGGCGCCCGGGAAAGAGGAGGAGAAGGAGGGAGAGTTCTCCCTCCTCCTCTTCCCCCGGCGTCGCTGCTTTCCCGTGCACCGCAGCACCGGTGGAAGAGGAGGAGGAGGAGGAGGGAGAACTCTCCCTCCTCCTCCTTTTTCCCCGGCGCCGCGGCGCACGGGAGACCGGCTGCGCTGGGAAGGGTGGGAGGGTGCGAGGAGGTGGGCCTCCTCCTCCTCCTTCCTGGCGCCACTGGTGTCCCATGCACCGCGGCGCCGGGGAAAGAGGAGGAGGAAGGAGAATGACAGTTTAGGAGGGGGCTGGGGGCGGGGCGGGGGCAGGGCTGGGGGGCGGGGCCTGGGGCGGGGCCTGGGGCGGGGCCGAACGCCCCACAGGTCATCAGTGACCTCAATTCTGGCCCTTGGCCGGTTAGAAGTTGGACAGCACTCTTCTAGACCTCTCAGCAGCCTTCGATACCATCGACCATGGTATCCTTCAGGAACACCTAGAGGGGCTGGCAATTGGAGGCATTGTGCTGCAGTGGTTCCAGTCATACCTCTCAGGCAGGCTCCAGATGATAGCACTTGGAAGTAGCTGCTCCTCAAAAAAAGGAGCTGTTATGTGATATCCCACAAGATGCCATTCTATCCCCAATGCTCTTTAATATTTACATGAAACCACTGGGAGAGATCATCCATAGGTATGGGGTGGGGTGTTATCAGTATGCTGATAATACCCAAATATATTTCTCCATACCTTCAAAAACAGCCTCAACTAAGGATAGTGTGTCTCCTCTGAATGAATGCCTGGAGGAGATAATGGGCTGGATGAGGAAAAACAAATTGAAACTGAATCCAGACAAAACATAGTTGTTTGCCACCAAGGGTCCTAAACTGGGGATAGAGATGTGTCAACCAATTCTGGATGGGGTTATGCTCCCCCTGAAACACTGTTTGCAGCTTGGGAGTGCTCCTCGATCTGTGTCTCGAAATGTCTCTCCAGGTAGATGCAACAATCAGGAATGCTCACTATCAGCTGATATGCCAGCTGCACCCCTTCTTAGATTTGAAGGACCTGAAGATAGTAGTGCACACACTGGTAACCTCAAAGTTGGACTTCTGCAATGCGCTTTACATTGAGCTACCTTTATACTAAGTTCAGAAACTCCAGTTTGTTGGCAGCCAGATTGCTTACAGGAAAATCTAGGAGTGAGCATATTACACTAATCCTAAAGTCACTCCACTGGCTGCCAATTAGTTTCCAGTCAAAGTACAAAGCCCTACATGGTGTGGGTGCAGGTTATATAAAGGATCGCCTTCTCCCATACAATCCGCCTGCATACTTATGTCCCGGGGGGGGGGGGGACCCATCTGGCAATCACCACCCAGAGCACCTTTCCTTTCCATCAGCTGCCCCAAGGCTGTGGAATGATTTGCCAGAAGGGCTCTGACAGCTAAATGAGCTGACAAAATTGAAAAACCGCCGAAAGACCTATCACTTCTGGCAGGCCTACCCAGCCAGTTTTTAAGCATGAATTTTAAACTTGTGTCCTTTGTTTAATCTGTGTTTTGTGTGCTTTAATATGTATTATATAAAACATAAGAACATAAGAACATAAGAAGAGCCATGCTGAATCGGACCTCAGCCCATCTAGTCCAGCATTCTGTATCACACAGTGGCCCCCAGTTGTACACGGGGATCTCGAGCAGAAGGGAGGGCAAAACCCTCACCTGCTCCCGACCCCCCACAACCAGTACCCAGGGAAATCCTGCCTACCTCAACCAACTCCGAGGTGGCACTTGAATGTCCTTTTCAGTAACTACCGATACCCTTGGTATCCATGAATCTGTCTAATCCTGCCTTGAAGTTGTTCAGGCTGACAGCTGTCACAACCTCTTCTGGAAGTGAGTTCCATAACCCAATGACCCTCTGGGTGAAGAAATATTTCCCTTTATTAGTCCTAATTTTCCTACCTCGGAGCTTCAGGGAATGCCCTCTAGTCCTAGTGTTTTGTGACAAAGAAAATAATTTTTCTTTATTCACCTTTTCTATCCCATGCATGATTTTATACACTTCGATCAAGTCACCTCTTAGACGCCGTCTTTCAAGGTTGAAAAGACCAAGGCGTTGCAACCTGATTTCATAAGGGAGCCGCTCCATCCCTTGGATCATTCTTGTTGCCCTTTTCTGTACCTTTTCCAGTTCCGTTATGTCCTTCTTAAGGTGCGGAGACCAGAATTGTACACAGTACTCCAAATGTGGCCTTACCATAGATTTGTAGAGAGGTAATACAACATTTGCTGACCTATTTTCGATTCCCTTCCAGATCATGCCAAGCATAGAATTTGCTTTTTTCGCTGCTGCAGCGCACTGGGTTGACATCTTCATTGAGCTGTCCACCAAAACCCCAAGATCCCTTTCCTGGTTTGTCTCAGAAAGCTTTGATCCCATCAGTTGATAAGTGTATTTGGGGTTCTTTGCCCCGATGTGCATGACTTTACACTTGTTTAGGTTAAAATGCATTTGCCACTTTGTTGCCCATTCACTCAATTTCGAGAGATCTTTCTGGAGCTCTTTACAGTCAGTTTCATTTTTAACTACCCTGAACAGTTTAGTGTCATCTGCAAACTTTGCTACCTCACAATTTACTTCTACATCCAGATCATTTATGAATAAATTAAAAAGTAACAGTCCTAAAACTGAACCTTGGGGTACGCCACTTCTCACCTCTTTCCATCCAGAGAAGTGTCCATTTATTACCACCCTTTGTTTCCTACAGTTTAGTCAGGTTCCAATCCAGGACAAGACCTGTCCTCTGAGTCCATGGCTGAAGAGCTTATTTAGGAGCCTTTGGTGACGGACTTTGTGATGGAAACCATTCACTTTGCCTGGAACTGAGGTTAAACTGACTGGTCTATAGTTTCCTGGATCACCTCTGGATCCTATCTTGAAGATCGGTGTTACATTTGCCTCCATTTTAATCTGTGTTTTTGTAGTATTTTTACAATTTGCATGTGTTTTAATTATTCTGTAACCCACTGCGAGCCATGAGGAGAGGCAGGAAAGAAATGAAATTATATTCTTATTAATTATTAGTATCTGCCATTCTAAGCCAGAATGAAGCATGTGTTATTTACAACAGGCATAAGAACTGAACTTTCAAAACAAAATTTATGTGGCAAAAAACTAAAAAAAAACCCAAACAAGTTCTTTTGAGACACAGTGGTTTTTCTCCCACTTTAACAATAAAGCAACTTATTGAGTTGAGTCAAAAAGCAGTGAGATCCAGTAACAAGATATAAGTGTGACTTATTTCAAAACATGTTTAAGAAAGAACCATAGATATTTATACAACAAGAAAGTCTCATTTTGCCAAGCTACTAGTGGAAGTGTAAATGAAGAACTGACACACTCTGACAAAATATTACAGATACAACACCGCTTAAGTGTGTTACAAATCACTGGGCTTTGATAATTGATATCTATACACAACATTCTGTACTATATATTTTTCTCTATTACACAATACTGGTTATTTCCTGCAGAGAATTGTACACACATAGTCTAATTTCAGGTACCAAAATCAGAGCAAGCAGCTCATCGACAGAGACTGCAATTATTGTAACATCTGTAAAGGACTTAATAATATGATCTTGAAAAACTGAACCCCTATACCTTCCCTTAAAGACACTTCTCAAATACTGCTATTATGTAGTATATCGGGGAGGAATCAAAGTTTACTAGCATCACAATACATTGCATGCAAAAAATCCTATTGCTAGAATCTCCAGTTAAAATAATCAGATAATAGGTTATGTGAAAGGCCTGACCTTGAAGCTGCTAAGAGCCAATGCCAATTAGGCAGAGCAGAAAACACTAAATTCAGTAAACTGCCTAATTGGATACAATAGCATCTGTCTATGTTCATGCATGCTACATGAAAAAAATGCTTTTGACATTTAGGATTTATCTGCACAACACGACAATGTGAGTTTTATGTATACTTTAATTTGCTAGTTTTGTTGGGTACTTAGAAAGTAAGAAAATAACCTGAGAAGAGAGGAATGGGTAATTAAATCAATTTCATTCCATACTGTTCTTGGCACTCAAGGAACCTGGAAAATGTAGTTCAGTGAAATAAACTAGAACTCTGACACAGAATTCTAACTACAACCTTTAGATTCCTAAGGTGGAACTGAGATATAAGACATGTAAAACTATGTTATATGTAGAATTATATACTAGAGATAGATCTTTAGGTTCAAGGGCATTTTCAGTGTGGTCTATGTAGCTGCTGTTGACAAAATAAAATCCCGCGGCGTTGAATGTTTGAATGAATGGGTGTCAGCTAAGTTTTCTGAATTGTTGCCTATGCAGCCTTATAAAACAAGTGATCCCATGCTATTCCTACAGCTAATCTGACGTTTTACAAGGAAAGAGCCTATCTGATCTTGGAAGCTAAGGAGAGTTAACCATGGTTGGTACTTGGAAAGGACATGATGGACATGTGCTGCAGGCTATATTTCAGAGAAACAAACTGGTAAAACTACCCCTGAGTATTCCTTGCTATGAAATTCATAGAGTTGCCATAAGTTGATTGACAACTTGAAGACATGTGCATGCACACACTCATGCAACCAGAGAATGCTTTAGAATTTTGATAGAATAAGGGCATGCATACATTATTTACAAACATTATTTGTATTACCTATATCCACCAGGTTCGGATAAACAGTGGCCAAATTGTTTGATCTGGGGTTCCTTTGATATGCAGCTTCATAAAACTCAAGTTAGTTGCTTCAATGACATAAAAATCAGAATGGGAAACATACCGTTTTCAAAGTAGAACCGGTGGAAGTCCATTCCTTCTACAAGGTTCCCCAAAGCTTCAGGTTCGAATGACGTAAGGCCAGGGTCACAGATTTTCCTATTGGGCAAGGGGAAAAAAACTCTCATTGTAGCAGTAACATAAAGTAGATTAAAAACTATCAGGTAGAGTGTCTGTTGTCTATCAAACTACATAAAGATGTATATTTTACTAAGCTATACACTGTGGGTGTGAACAATACTGTTGACTGAATTTAGATACCTCCCCCCCCCCAATAAACACACACATATGAAAAAATGACAATGCTTATTGGTGTTTTGCTACCCAGAGTAAAGGGCTAGATGCTGTTTTTCCCTAGTCCATGTACAAAAACAGTGGGTAATGGACAGTGAATTTGATTTCAGCAGTAGTGACTGAATAGCCTCCTTCACTATGCTGGAAAATACATATTTAATGGCCTAGGAGAAGTTGTATGATACATATTCACGTGGTTTAATGTTAGGACTGGGCCTAGGGATGCTGCAGGCATGCAAATCCTAATGATGGTACATATATCTCTCACAAGATGGTTCTAGAAAACATCTCTGTCACCTTCATTTGGTGCTGTATGGGTTACAATACAGTAAATAGATATTTGTACAGAAAATAAAAGAACATTTTTGTCTTAATGTATATGTTTATTTTATTGTCTGTTGATATGGCATCAAATTGCTGGCCATTGTAAGGTTGCTCTGAGTCCCCTTCAAGGTGAGAAAGGCAGGATATAAATACAGTAAATAAATACAAACTAAACTCAAGTATACCTGTCAAAGCATATGTGCAATTTGCAGGATCGGGCTTATGTTGCTAACAGCAGATAACAGCAGAATGACTTCCTAAAGGTATACATCTGAAATTACTGTTCTGAGCATTTAGTTTTATGTAACAGGTGGAATTATGTTTCTGCAGAGGGCTTTCTCTGTAGTGACCTCCTGACTCTGGAACGCACTTCCCAAGGACATCAGACAAGCCCCCACTTTGGCAGTTTTTAGGAGGAGCCTGAAGACATGGCTGTTCCAATGTGCCTTCCCAGAATAAAGTAAATAATGCCCTGCGGTGTGCAATTCTGCAAATGTCCCCAGAAGCACTTTAATTACCTGTTGGGTGTCTGCCCCATATTGTCCTTAAAACCTTCCTGCTATACAATCCACCTCTGTCTGTATCCAACGTTTATTTATTTAAATTCTAATTCACATTGGGCCCACCCAAAATGGTTTTTAATTTTGTCTGTTATTGCTTATGTTAAGTTTTATGGATTGTATTGTTTTATAAATGCTGTTGTGTTGTTATTATGTCTTATTGGGCTTGGCCTCATGTAAGCCACCCCGAGTCCCTTTGGGAGATGGGGCAGGGTATAAATAAAGTTATAATAATATATAATATAAATTTTTAAAAGAAATTCAGTTTTGTGGCTGCCACAATAGTTGAAAAACTATTGGATATTTATTGAAAAACTGCAGTTTAATAAACCTTTTCCATGTTTTATGATACAATCAATTAGAAAATGACATTTATAAATTGTGATATATAGTGTAATCTGAATGGTTGAGGGGACATGGGAAATACACAAATAAACAAGCCCATTTTTTAAAAATACAAACAAACAAAACAAAAACATGCCATGACATTTCCCACTAAACTGTAGATTAAAAATAGATTTGAATAATCTGAATAATGAGCAAAATTTTATTTTGTAAAAAACCCTTTACAGATATTTATTTCATTATATAAAAATATGAGATTAATTATAAATTATTGAATAAATAACAGGTTTTACAGTGTTCCACCATTTAACTAGGAGCCTTGGTGGCACAATGGGTTAAACTCTTGTGCTGGCTGAACTGATGACCTGAAGGTCAGCAGTTCGAATACATAAGACAGTGTGAGCTCCTGTCTTTCGGCTCCAGCTTCCCGTGCAGGGACACAAGAGAAGCCTCCCATAGATTGGTAACACATCCGGGCGTCACCTGGGCAACATCTCTGCAGGTGGCCAATTCTCTCACACCAGAAGCAACCGCTTCCGACACAATTTTAAAAACCCATTTCACTTATTATTTTGGATGAGCTGGGAGTGGCATAGGAAATGAATAAACATTTGTTGGTGTGTGTGTATGTTGGAGGAAGGAATAATTCTCACGTGTAGGCTTCAAAATCCCCATTATTGATAGCTTCAATCAGCTGTTCTGTAACCTTGATAATCTCCTGTTTACGAGCTGAAAAGGAAAGAGAAATAAATAAAATGACACAACAGACAAAAAGCACAGTGACAACCAGCAAAAGAAAAAGCTGTCAGGTATCAACAAAAACAACAACGAACAGTTGAAGCAATTGCATTTCCTCAGGATCAGTATGAATATTAATCCGTCAGAGAGCTGTCCTTTCTCTCTTTTCACTCCACTCACCTCATACTACAGTCAGAAGTGTTGAGCTTTATAACAGACTGACCTCAGCATATTTTTCCACTTGTAGAGATACAGAGCTTGACTCAGAGAACTGTAATATATCCACTTTCTATTTTGGGAAGGACCATTGAAATCTCTCAATCTTTCAGAAGAAATTGTAAAGGAAGCAATCTTGGGGAGCCAAATATATAACGTTGATCACCTTCACCTCCTTGAATCTAAACATCTTGAAATATCTGAATTACTTAAATGGCGGAACTGCTTTGGAAAAGCATTTTTTTTTAAAAACATGAGGAGGTCAGCAACTGCCAGGTTATTCCCCAAGTAAAAGAGGGCCTATTTAAAAAATAACTGACATCTGTTGGTGACTTAGGCCTTCCAGACAGGCCCTATATCCCAGGATCTGTTCCCAGGGTTTTTTGTTTATCCCAAATTATCTAGCAGTGTGAACAAATAAAATCTAGTTTAAAGCAGAAAACCTGGGATCAGATCCTGGGATATGGAGCCTGTCTGGAATGACCCTTAGACCCAGATGAGTCTAAGTCCCTTTTTGGACAGGGCAAAAAGGGTTTTCTCTTGTCCTTTGTCCTAAAAGCTTCAATTGCCTGGTAGATATCATGCCCCGGAAAAAGACTGGTTGTTTATCAGTGATGACAAGAGAGAGGTCAGAGGAGATTTAGACTATGAAGATCTGGCAACTCTGGGCTCCCAAAGGAAGGAAAAGGTAAATGCTTCCCCCTAGCTGAGCCAAGACCAGCTGGTTCTCCATGATATGAATCATCTCTCTCATTTAGTCCTTATTATTGGTCAGCTGCAGAAACAGGGGACTCTTCCCAGAGCTTGAGAACAATCAGATGGTAGGAGGATGAAGAACTGTGCATGTAGACCTGGGTGAAGATGTAGGATTTCAGCAATAATTGAGTTATGTGCTCTCAGCTTTCCGAAAATATTCTTATCTCTCTCCCCCCCCCCCTTACATTTTAGGAGGAAAAGGAAGATATGTGGCAAATTACACTGAGGTGAAATCAATATTGCAATCACATCCATCAACTGTTGCATTTTTTCGAATCTAATGCTCGCCGTATTTGGCTAAATCATTTTGCCAAAATTAGGGTGAGCATTAGATTTGCGTAATACAGTAATCTTAGTGATGAGCTAAAACAAAAGGGGAAGCCACTTCAGGAGCATCTGGAGCATATATTTGAGGGATGTCATGTGTAATTTAATTGTCATAGATCAATGCTATGCAATCTTGGGATTTGTAGTTTTATGAGGCATCAGCACTCTTTAGCAGAGGAAGCTCAAAACCTTGCAAAACTGTAGCTCCCAAGACTACATAGCATTGAACAAAGGCAATTAAAGTGGATTCATTCTACAGCTTCAATGCACCACAAGGTATCTTTTCAATTGCTTTAAGCTTTGGTGTTCCAACACAATTGTTTTTTAAAGGAATTCTAAGCAGGCAGCAACTATAATGGGCATATTACAAAAAGGGGAACCTTTTGTTGCTGCACATTGTATTTTCCAGCAAATATTGAGGTGCGCATTACATTCAATGGCACATTAGATTCAATGGTGCATTGAACTCGAGTAATCAACCTGAAACTCTAAACAAGTAGCCGAACAACATTTAGAATCTAAGAAATATAGGAATTAATAAATATATACTATACTATACAGTAAAAACTTCTGCCACAAATCCAAGGGATGTATTTGCAACTGTTGACCAGAAATAGAAAAAAAACTTTATATGGAAAACGATGCTGTCAATAAGAAATAAGAACATAAGAACATAAGAAGAGCCATGCTGAATCGGGCCTCAGCCCATCTAGTCCAGCATTCTGTGTCACACAGTGGCCCACTAGTTGTACACAGGGATCTCTAGCAGAAAGGAGGGCAAAACCCTCACCTGCTCCCGACCCCCCACAACCAGTACCCGGGAAAATCCTGCCTGCCTCCATCAACACAGAGGTGGCACTTGGATGTCCATTTCAGTAACTACTGATTCCCTTGGTATCCATGAATCTGTCTAATCTACGTGGCTCTACGTGGGCCTTCCCTTGTCGACAATCCGGAAACTCAAGCTAGTGCAGAATGCTGCTGCTCGCTTGCTGGTGGGAGCACCGGTGAGAGAGCACATCACGCCCATTCTGCGGCAACTGCACTGGCTGCCTATTGAGTACCGGATTGCCTTCAAGGTGTTGGTGTTAACCTTTAAGGCCTTGCACGGTCTAGGGCCTGAGTATCTAAGGGACCGCCTTACCCCGTACATTCCCCCGAGATCACTGCGCTCGGAAGAGCAGAACCTGTTGGTCATTCCATCACCCCGCTCCTGCCACTTGTCCAGTACAAGACAGCGGGCCTTTTCAGCTGTGGCTCCCATGACTTGGAACTCGTTGCCTAGTCACGCCGGGCGATTCACGAATCCCTCGGCCCTTTCCGAAGGGCCTGTAAGACTGCCCTCTTCAGACTAGCGTTCGGCTAACCTGAATGAAGATGCATATTAGCGTCCGAGCTACGATCTAAGATCTGTGATCTGTTGGCTACTGGCTATGTATTGTGTGTTTTACTGAATTTTATTGTATGTTTTATTGTGTATTTTATTGCTATTGTGATCCGCCCCGAGCCTGCAGGGAGGAGCGGAATATAAAACTGAATAATAAATAAATAAATAATCCTGCCTTGAAGCTGTCCAGGCTGACAGCTGTCACAACCTCCTCTGGAAGTGAGTTCCATAACCCAATGACCCTCTGGGTGAAGAAATATTTCCCTTTATTAGTCGTAACTTTCCTACCTTGGAGCTTTAGGGAGTGCCCCCTAGTCCTAGTGTTGTGTGACAGAGAAAATATTTTTTCTTTATTCACCTTTTCTATCCCATGCATGATTTTATACACTTCGATCAAGTCACCTCTTAAACGCCGTCTTTCAAGGCTGAAAAGACCAAGGCGTTGCAACCTGATTTCATAAGGGAGCTGCTCCATCCCTTGGATCATTTTTGTTGCCCTTCTTTGTACCTTTTCCAGTTCCGTTATATCCTTCTTGAGGTGCGGTGACCAGAATTGTACACAGTACTCCAGATGTGGCCTCACCATAGATTTGTAGAGAGGCAATACAACATTTGCCGACCTATTTTCGATTCCCTTCCTGATCATGCCAAAATATTTTTAGAGTTTTAAGACTCACACATTTATCAATATTCAGTGCTACAATATAGACATTTTGGAAAACTAGAGGTTAACCAGGTCATTTTTCAAAAGGAACACTGTGAATTGTGTTTCTCAGCCTAATTCACTTTGGCAAAAACTGGATCAGTTTCTTATTTTAGTGACTAACTGAATGAAAATTTGTTTAAAAGGTCATGCAGTTAAGGCAACAAAAATAAGTGACTGTGTTTGCTAAAACACAGAGTACATCTGGATGGAATATAAGCAGTTCAACAATATCAGTAAATGTGATTAAGGATAATATTCCAGAGCACAGCTGTGATTGTATGCCTATATCAAGACTAACATAATTTCATCCAGCTCTCCTCACATCTATGGAATAACATAGCAGAAAAAGGAAGAGTGTGACTAAACATCTAGCTTTCTAAACTACTGGCCTATGAACCAAAAAGCAATGGCAATGTCAGATTTTAGGATATTTGCAAAGCTACACCACACTTTCCCTCTTCCTTCCACCTATATGAGTAAAGGCCACTCTGATACTAGACTGCTTCTCCATATAATCAACATACAGAATGTCTGGGTCTCAAAAAAACGTTTTTGTTATTCCTAAACCTGACAAACAACACAGAACTCAATATGCAGGCAATTGTCATGATGCACGGACTTGACCGGCCCCTTAATCACACACACAGAGACAGACTGAAGGCTAACTACTTTATTGAATATAAAAACAGTTCCAAAGAATATAGTCCAATAGAATATAATGCAATCCAAAAGGCTTGAAGTAACAATGTCCAAGGTAACGTAGCAAATAGGCAAAAAGCTTGGCAAGGCTCCGCAAGGCTGCGGATCAGGAAACAGGGCAAGGCTCCGCGATGCTGCGGATCAGGAAACAAGGCAAGGCTCCGCAAGGCTATGCGGATCAGGACAAGGCAAGGCAAGGCTTGATGACCACGGCTAGCTTAGCTTGTGGTCCCACTCCGCTTCACGCCTATTCAGTTGAGACGTGGCCGGAGCACTGAGGATTCGTTCCCACGGATCCTATACTTAATCCTTCGGCCGAGGTCCCCGACGCTCTAGGCTTCTGCGTCTCCAATCGCTGCTCACGGACCTCGGCTGGTCTATGCTCTTAGACCATTCCCTTCTGCTAGACTCTATGTTCCGTCTCCTATCAAAGGTTCGACCTTGTCTCTCCACAGCTGTGTTTCTATCTCCCTGAGAGCTCTCCTCCCTAGTCGTTTCCCATGCGCCTTCTTCCATATCTTCCCCAGGAGGCTCCTGAGAAGATCTTCCTCCCGGATGTTCATAACTCCCAGAATCGCTATCTATCTGCACCTGGTTATCTGAATCTTCCCTGGGACCAAAACACATTTCTTCCCAGGCTAAGCTCTCTGTGGGCGAAAGAGGCCCCTGAGGGGAAAGCTGCCCTTCGCCCCAATCATCTAGCTCATCCTCTGAATCATGTTCTGGTACTGCTGGTTCTAATGCTAATGGGACCCCAAGTCCTGTCCCCTGCCCTCCAGGCACAAACGAGAACTGCTGTGCTACAGCAATTCTACCCTCTCACTGCTTGAAATGTTAGAAAATTCACTTAGAAACAGTCAGAACAGTCTAAACTTGGAGCAAAAGCAAGTAAGAAATGGTTCATCACTCATGGCAAATGAAGCTACTGGTTTTTGATAATAAGATTTTCTGTAGAAAATCCTACCAAAAATAAAGGGATGGAGGAACATTGTTTCACAAAGGTCTTTAGGAGCATAAAGTCTAAAATCCAATTCAAAAGATCATCAAAACATTCTTTTTTTCTGTCTAAACAGGGCCAATATATTAGAGTAGTCAAAAACGTGTACTTTTCTTCTGGGATCTAATTTCTTATCCCTGCATCACTCCTTTTGTTCCATTCTGAATTTATTTTGGAAAAAAAGAAAGTTCCAATCAGAACACAATTCCAGTTGTACTCACACTATTATATTCTAATTTTGGATCCAATTGCTTTTGTTACTACTAACTGTAATGTAACCCTCCACTCATAAAGTAGGCAATTGTTTTGCCACATTCTATTTTGGTTTGAATTGGATTCCAGAGCCTTCCTGGAAATGTTGCAAACTAACATAGCCAGTTATTTTCCCCACATATGTATGCTGTCTTACTTTATTAGTAAGTAAGTGAACTTAATTACGGTTGATGACCAGATCATAACAGGGGACCCTGCCCCGCACATTCACATCAAACGCAAGGGGCACGGTTCTAGAATCAGCTCCAGGGATTCCTAGATGACCCTGATTTTCTAGACCAGTCGCAGTCTGGTTTCAGATCTGGGCACGGAACCAAGATACTTTGGTCGACTTGGTGGATGACCACCGCAGGGAACTGGATGAGAGGAGTGTGACCCTTCTGGTTCTCTTGGACATCTCAGCAGCTTTCGATACCATTGATCACGGCATCCTTTTGGGTCAGCTCTCTGGGACGGGCCTTGTGGACACAGCTTTGCTGTGGCTCCAGTCCTTCTTGGAGGGCTGTTCCCAGTTGGTGAAGCTGGGGGACACCTGCTCGAACCCCTGGTCATTGACCTGTGGGGTCCTGCAAGATTCCATTCTGTCCCTCCTGCTTTTCAATATCTACATGAAACTGCTGCGAGAGATCATCTGGAGTTTTGGAGTTTGGTGCCATCTCTATGCAGATGACACCCAACTCTTTTCCACCGAAATCCAAGGAAGCCCCTGGGATACTGGACCAGTGTCTGGCCACTGTGATGGTCTGGATGAGGACAAACAAGTTGAATATTAATCCCGACAAGACAGAGGACTTGCTTCAGGTCATTCAATGGGTTTCCATGGGTGAATGATGATTTGAACACTAATTTCCAGAGCCATAGTCCAATATTCAAACCACTACAACACACCTCAGACATGAGGCTGCATGAAATCTGTGTTTGTCTGACAATTTCTATAAAAGTGTAGAAATAATAACCAAATTTCAGTGAACTTGCTAAACAAGTGCAAACATAATAAGTTAAAGCTGAAAAAAAATACCAGAATAGATACATCATTAAAACCAGTGAAGCAACAGCACTGCCACAAAGACAGTACTTCCTTATAGAATGTCAATAGAACATCCAATATCTTTTAGTCATCTGTAAGACTACACAGGAGGATTCTATAAAAGCCAGGGCAGCTTTCTGTCCAGGTATATATTAAGGCATTCTTAGTACCTGTACTAGAGATCTCAACTGTACTACCTGTGAGCTCAAATGTGAATTTCTGAATATGCACTGAGCTTAAATTTTACACCTACCACTCTAAGAGAAAGGCTGCAAAGAGGTAGACTGGGCAGATTTTAGTAGAACTTTATGCTTTTGCAAATTATTTCTCCAGGCACCGCTGTACCTATATATAATCTCACTAAAATATTAAAACCCAGTGCATTACCCACTCCAAGGAAGATGACCACATGGTCATTTTTGATAAAATATTACACAAGCTTTAAATGTAAAAATTTAACTGACAATCAGGTCCACAAAGAAGCTATGAAGTTTTTTAAAGGGAACTATGATATAATGGGAACCAGAAATGTTTCCTAATGTGTTCTGAATGATTTCATGGTGCTCCTAAACACTTAAACTGTCATTCATAAAGCAATATTGCTTTCCAATATCTACTGTTTCAAGTGATTCACTGTGATTCGCCCACTAGTGCTCTGGAAGGAGTTTTAAGATTCTTCCTTCAGTTTCCTGAGAAGAAAAGATTCTTCATGGAATGATTAGTGAAAATGAAAACACCTCTTTTCTTTGTACACAGTAAAATGAAAAACAATAAAGTCAACAAAGGGACTGTCTTGTGTCCTAATACAATAATGAATGTGTATACATCTCCAAATTTTATTGCTTGGCTGTACTAAGATGCCAAGGACCTTGCCACAAAACAGATGAATAATTATTGTAATATTTCTCATACATTGAAAATACTTTATGTTAAGACACCAGATATCTGTTGGTGGCCATAAAAACCAAAAAATTTAATTGACATCAGTTGGGATCATCCAAGTATGACTACTTATAATTAATGCTGCTGCAAGGACATAGCCATCTTTCTTTTTCCTATGTTTCCCCTATTATTCCATTGATTTTTGGCATCTTACAGAGGCACATCATGCAGATAAACTGATTTTAACTATGCTATCAGCATCCAAATAGAAATATTTCCAGTAGGAAGCAATTAAAAATAACTTAAACTACACTTGCTATTAGAAGAGCTAAAAGGCATGACACAGATATGATGTTATAAAATTAAAAATAGAATATGCAAGGAGAAAACATGTGTGATAATTCCATTCTAACTAAACAACAAGCCCAATAAACAACTGGCAAATCTATCCAGACCCTGAGAAATAGATACACGATCCCAAGATCCATACTTAATAATAATAATAACTTTATTTTTATACCCTGCCTCCATTTCCCCGAAGATACTTGGGGCAGATTACAAAGGGACAAGCCCAGAGAGCACAGAGTTAAAATGTCATGCAATAAAAAAAACAAAAACAAAACCAAATAGAAACATATCACAATAAAACATAACATCATGAAAACAGTACCATTGAAGCAATAAAAGTGCTGAGTTCAGAGGGCTCTGAGTTTGTGCAAAATTCCTAGATAGAGCTAAAGGAAGGTGCAAAATTCAGTGGCAAGGATGGGAGAGTAATTTCCTTGGGCTTTATAATGTCAGAATTGAGATGGCCAGGGCCGTGGGCACCATCACCCCTGAACATCCCCCTCGTTGCACAGAGTCAACCCAGCCCCCTGGTTTACTGGGGAGTTGGCAGCAATGAAGCAGGCAAGACGGAGGCTAGAGTGCCATTGCCGGAAAACTCGAAATGCAGCTGACCGAACATGGGCCACAGCCTCTCTTAAGGCCTACTCTGCAGCAATGGAGGCAGCCAGAAAGACTTTTTTGACTGCCCGCATTGCATTTGCACCTAATAGACTGGAGGAGTTGTTTCCGGTGGTCAGGGATCTCCTTCACCCCACCAGGGCGGGGAGAACCCTGACCACCTGGCAACTCAATGTGGCGAATTCACACATCATTATGCAGATAAAGTCGCTCAACTGCATTCCGATTTACATGCCAGTTTTGATGTAGTGTCCATGGATGTAACGGAGGTCCATGTCTGTCCAGTTTTGATGGATTCGTTTCAACCTGTTGACATGGTGACCTGATGACATGGACAAGATTCTTGGAGCAGTGAGAGAAACCACCTGTGGCCTGGACTCTTGCCCTTCCTGGCTAGTCAAATTGGCTGAGTGGATCTCAAAGATCATATTCCATCGAGCCTGAAAAGTGCAATTGTTAGACCGTTGCTTAAAAAGACGCCCCTAGATTCCTCAGTCCTGAATAACTACCGGCCTATCTCTAACCTCCCCTTTCTGGGCAAGGTTTTAGAGCAGGTGGTTGCCTTCCAACTCCAGGGATTCTTGGATAACAACGATTATCTAGATCCATCACAGTCTGTTTTAGACCTGGCCATGATACTGAGACGGCTTTGGTCGCCTTGGTGGATGAACTCCAAAGAGAACTTGACAGGGGGAG
The DNA here is from genome assembly GCA_030556195.1 of Anolis apletophallus. Lineage (NCBI taxonomy): Eukaryota > Metazoa > Chordata > Lepidosauria > Squamata > Anolidae > Anolis > Anolis apletophallus. Next base: position 78,674,057 of record JARBWK010000012.1, on the reverse strand, counting down.
CGTGTCCCTGTTGCTTCTCCTGAGTATCTCAGCAGCTTGGGGACATAGCTCTGTAGTGGCGCCACTCCTTCCTGAAAGGTTGCTCCCAGTTGGTGAAGCTGGGGGATACCTGCTCGAACCCATGGCCTTTGACCTGTGGGGTCCCTCAAGGTTCCATTCTATCCCCCATGCTTTTTAATATCTACATGAAACCACTGGGTGAGGTCATCCAGAGTTTTGGAGTTGGGTGCCATCTGTATGGAGATGACACCCAAACTCCAAGGAAGCCTCCCAGACCCTGAACCAGTGTCTGTCTGCTGTGATGGACTGGATGAGGGCTAACAGGTTGAAGCTCAATCCAGACAAGACAGAGGTCCTCTTGGTCAGTCGTTGGGTCGACCAGAGTATTGGGTGGCAACCTGTGTTTGACGGGGTTACACTCCCTCTGAGGGTGTAGGCCCGTAGCTTGGGGGTCCTCTTGGACTCATTGCTGTTACTTGATGCTCAGGTGTCGGCAGTGGCTGGGAAGGCCTTTGCACAACTCAAACTCGTGTGCCAGCTGCGACCATACCTCGTGAAGTCTGACTGGGCCAGCGTGGTCCATGCCTTGGGTTACATCCAGATTGGACTATTGCAATGCGCTCTATGTGGGGCTGCTCTTGAAGACAGCCCGGAAGCTCCAACTGGCACATGGAGCATGGTGTCGTGCCACAGGCAGACAATGCTACACTGTCCGAACATTTTGAAGCACCCTGTGGAGATTTGTCTCTTTGGCAACAGCCAGGCTCCTTACTGGAGCAAACTATAGGGAGAATACAATGCCCCTTTTAAAACAGCTTCACTGGCTGCTGATAAGATGCCGAGCCAAATTCAAGGTGCAGGTTATGACCTATGAAGCCCTAAATGGTTCGGGCCCCACCTATCTTCACGATCACATCTACCTCTATGAACTGGCACGAACTTTAAGCTCTTCCAGGGAGACCCTTCTTTTGCTCCCACCACCGTCACAAACACAGTTGATGGGGACAAGAGAAAGGGCCTTCGCGGCGGTTGCCACCTGCCTCTGGAACGCCCTTCCTACAGAAATAAGACAGGCTCCATCCCTCCCCTCCTTTTGTAAGAGCATGAAGCTCAGCCCCAGATACTGTTGAATATGGCAATATCTTTTTCTACCAATTACCCAGGTTACTTCCTCCTATTAGGCCCTGGAAATGAATAGGCATAGTCTCTACCTAATTTCCCAGGCCCTCTACAAATTGCACTAGCCTCGGCCCAGCCTTTTAAATTGCCTTGAACAGGGAGGATTATTTCAAATATATGTATCTTCTATTGTGATTTTCTATGCTTATATTGTCTTGTTAATTTTATATTTATGTTTACTTTGTATATACTGATGATGTCACTTGGAAACCGCTCTGAGTCCCCTCGGGGAGATAGAGAGGTTTATAAATAAAGTTTTGTTGTTGTTGTTGTTGGTTGTAGAGCGGAGGGCCATGCTAAAGTGCTGGAACTTGAAAGATTATATGCTTTTTGTGAGCTCCTATGAAGAGGATCACTTTTGGTCTGGGTTTTTGTTCTATGGAGTTTGAACAGAACTTGGAATTTTCTTTCGGATGAGGGCAGGAAGAATCTAAAAAATTCCCTAGATATTACAACCATTTTCTGGCCTGTACTTATGAACTTTTACTGCATCACATGAAACTATAGATTCATGTGACTCTTCAAGGTCTAGTTCAGTCTTTCCTATTCCCAAATTGAGATGAATGTGCTTTTGCTATAAGCAAACAAGATATGGAAAATACTGTAGTACAGAAATAAGAAATTATTAAGGCAATGTAGTTGCTGACATTGATATTGTTCCAATGGAAGTGCAGACATCTGCAATGTGGTGGCCACGGCAGAATCACCACAGGCAGCTTTACATTCATCAAATGATTAATATAGGTGTGGATGCTTCACATATAAAGTTAAGGTTTTTCTTGACATTGGAAAAGGCCTGTACACTCTGAGAAGTCAGGTTTATGGTCTGCTGCTAGTTGCTGATCTACTGGGGAAAAACATCTTCAGGAAGGTCAACTTCAAACAAGTGTTTAGCTCTCTTGACCTATAGAGGCCATCTCAATTTCACTTGGCTGATTTGAGGGAGTTAAAGACACCAAGACAATGTGCAGGCAACATCTATTTCCTGTGTACTATAGATACTAAAGCAGCCATAACCTCATCAGCTGCAGGTTATCTTTAAATCATCAAACACTAAGGTTACTGGTCTCCTCACTGTTTGCAGAGATTAATTACATTTTATACACTTGGGAAAAATGGAGGGGGGCAGTATGCTTGTTCATTTTAGAACTTCTTTTCCTCTGCAGGAAAAAAGCAACAAACTAAACCAACTGGAGTACAGCTTATTTCCCAATAGAAATTATAGGTCTTGTGACCAAGATCAATCAATGATATGAGCTGGAGCCATGAAGATATTCCAATCTCACACCTTTCCCCCGTCTCAAAGTAAGACTTTCTTTCTAGGGGAAGAGTAGATGAGCTGAAAACTGGTAAGAAGGCAACCAGAGATATGGGAATATGTGAGTTGTGTGCAGGCGAAACTGGGTCTGCTGAGCACTTCTCCCCAAATACTTGCATTGGGATGGAAAATGAGGAGGACTGTTACTTCTTTCTATAGACTGTATAATCACATCCTGGACATAGGGGATCCTGGATCTTTCTCACCTGGACAACAGATCTCTATGTCTTACTTATGGTTGGGGCTATGTCTACTTTGTATTATCTGAGGATGCTTGCCATAGATGCAGGTGAAACATCAGGAGACATGGCCATATAGCCCGAAAAACCTACAACAACCCTATGTCTACTTTTGTTAGCTTTAAGGAGATCTGAAGATAAACCTGCTACTTCAAATATAACTGGGTTCTCTTCAGATCATGTAAATATAACTGCCAGAGTTAGGGATCTGCTGTCCTGAGTCCCCCTTCGGGGGTTGAGAAGTGACGGGATATAAATGCGATAAATAAATAAATAAATTTGTAATTTTCATCCTGAAAAATAATTGGATTCTCAAGTTTTGAATCTGTGCACAGAGGCAATAACTTTAATTATGGTTTAAAGTATTTGTTGACAGAGAGCTCATAACCACTTTTAAAAGGCAGCCTCACATTTGATTGAAAAGTCTTTACTAATCTGCCTACATGAGGGTAGTTACATGAGAAGGACAATTACTTTCTTAACCATTATCACTGAAGTATCTTAAATATGGGTACTTATGATCTCCTTAGGAGTGCTCTTCTTTTGTTCTTCAGTGTCTGAGTGGGTTAAGAGGCAAGCAACAAAGATGATAACAGGTATCCATGATTGCACTCTTTAAATATCTCAAGGGCTGTCACAGAGAGGGGAGGGCAGGGCTGCTCCAGAGGGTAGACCCAGCTCTAATAGTTTTAAATTATAGAAAGGAAGATTTCAGTTGACTATTGGAAGGAACTTGAAAGAAAGAACTGTTCAGCAATTGAACTAATTACTTAAAAGGTCAATTGACATCTTCAAAAGGAGGCTAGGCAGCTGGGGATGCTCATCTGGGGATTATCTAGCCGGATTTTTTTTGCACCAAATGGAGGATTGGATTCAGTGGTCTATGGAGCCCCTTCCTGTTGGGTGTCATCCTGGACTCCACAAATCTTCAGTCCCCAATGAATAGTTAGACCAAGAAAGCAGGATTAGAATGAGGGATTTCTTTCTCTATTCCTATGCATGCCTTCCTCGAAGGGGCTTTCTGCCTCTACTCCTTTCGCCCTGTTTGCAATTATCTCCTCCCCATTTGAAGTTGTAGAAATGTGATCTTTTTGAGGTATGAGGTAATTTCCTCTTTACTGCAATTTTGATTGGGCAGAGGCTTCGACCACATGGTCGGCCTCCATTTTCTCCCTCTTCTGCCTTTTTGTCTCCTCCTGTGAAGACTCATCTTGCCATTCTCCAGGCAAGATTAATTAATTAATTAATTAATTAATTTTCTGCCCCAGTGTTCTCCCCACAAGGGGACTCAGGGCAGCTTCACATAAGTATCAATGATGCTATCAACATATACAATAAAATTTCAATTAAAATTGTAAAACTCAATTTTAAACATTATACAATACATTAACAAATTCATTAACAAAAAATTAACGTGCCGCTAAAACCAAGATCCAGACAGGTAAATCCAATGTGTCAATGTTCAAAAATTTCCTATCCAAGTTGTCCCTAACCTCTAGTTGAACGCCTGGTCCCAAAGCCAAGTCTTCAGTTGTCTTCTAAAGGACAGGAGGGAGGTGGCCAACCTGATTCAATGTAGCTGAATGCATATTTTTCTGATATCTTTACCTTTGCCTTCCTTAGAGTATGCGATTTAGAAAGATAGTTAGCTCCAAGAACTTTCCTATCCAGAATGTATTTTTTTACTTCAATACATACTTTTGAACTTATATTTTGACTCTGCAAACCTGTGCCATCCTAAGCAACAAAAGCTAGTCCCAGCTCAACACACATAAGTTTCTGCTGGTTGTGAAGTGTGGTTCTAGCACTCTGCTATATTTTTGGTGGAATCACCCTAAGAAAGAGTTATTTTTGAGTCTAGCCACTCATCGATTCCCAACACTTTCAACGTGATTCGCACACTATGTTTTAAAGAGTTGATATCCCACTTTAAATCCTGCGCTGCCTCCTGCAGAATTCTGGAGTTTGTAGTTTAATGAGCCCCATTACCCCTCTGGCTGAGGTTTGCCAGAACCGCATCTCATCTATAATCATTAAACAGTACAACAGTCCCATCTGATTTGGTGACGTTTGGCAGTAAGCATACAAATATAATTTGGCAAAAGTATGACAGCTGGGATCCAATGGTACACTACTTGCGCAAAGCAGTTCAGAATAGAGGAATGGAAGACGAGCCCAACGCGGGACAAAAAGGGGGGAGGGACAGAAAGGAGAGAACAATAAATAGGGAAGCCTTGTGCTTAAGGCAACTAAAGCAATGTTAGAGGGTTTTTTACTGTTAAATGCTAAACCACGGCCTACAAAGATGGTAAACGGGATAGAAATGTTTCCTCTCCCCATTTCTGGTGAACAATGGGCTGTCTCACGCATGTGTTCCCCTCATTAATTCAGACCTGTGTTGTGCAATCAGCGAAGGGCCCCAGCTGTCATACTTTAGCCTATAATTTTAATTAAAATATAATTACTACATTCTTACTGTTCTTAACATCTAACTTTCCCCAAAAAACTGTAATGAAATATCCAGTTCAGGACTAAAAAATAGTAACAAAGTTTACACATTTAGGGCCCTTCCACACAGCCCTATATCCCAGAATATCAAGGCAGAAAACCCCACATTATCTGAGTGTCGACTCAGATAACACAGTTCAAATCAGATGTTGTGGGATTTTCTGTCTTGATTTTCTAGGATATAGGGCTGTGTGGAAGGGCCCTTAATGACTACATTTACAAACATTATTCCTTCACATTTTGAAACATTATTCCTTCAATCCTCTATTTACGTAAAATCGTGTTGTCTTTCATGCAGAGACCAATCAGATCATTTGTGGCAAAATAAAATTATAAAGCTGATTTGCATAAAGCAGATGGTTGTTTTACAGCATTATTCTCCCATACCATGATGCAAATGATGTTTAAAGCTTTGTAGACAGAAGGGGAAGAGAAGCTGCTTGTGTCATTGCCATTTCTGTTTGTGAGCTAAATAATACTTTCTAAGAGAATAAATCATAAACCTTTCAAAATGTACATTTGACAACATATTGCCACATCCTTGTTCATCTAAGATTATTTGCAATAATTGATATTTACCGAATACTTATGTGGTTAATTTATGCCATTGTTCCATACTCAGCTTTTAAAAACTGAACAAGGACATATGGCCCTTCCCTTATGGTAGTGCCTAAGGGTGTCCAGCTTCACGTGCTCTTCATATTCCAACATTTTAGGAAGGCAAGTAAAGAGGCAAGTCAGTCAGAAAGTCGGCTGCTAACTCAGAGTGCCTGACTTCATTTGTTTCTTCACTTTTCTGCATTTGGAAAGTGGGTGGTAAGTGAAGGTCATAACCAAAATAGTTGCTGGAAGTTGCTGCCAGCACTTTGGCAAAGGAATGGGTGACATAAGGAGCATGTAGAGAGTATAATCTTCAAAGGAGTTTAAGTTTTCCAAGGCTAGGCTATCAAATTGAATGAGAGCTGGCCATTTATACATTCTCCAAGGCTTATGTTGAAAAACTTTCACAAGACAAAATATCTACAAAATGGGTTTCATAATATTTCCTATCTAAAAACAATGTTACATTTAGATGTAACAATAGTATGTTCAAATTTACACTATATTTTACTTTCTTGCAATAACTGAATAAATAAGCCCTATAGGACAGCTATATGCCATAAAGATTAGGCCTGGGTGAGCAATGAAAAGAATACTCATTACAAAATTACGGGGTGGTGGAAAAATGATTTCTAAAGTGTTTCCAAAACTGGATGGGGTCTATATCATAAATGTAATGAGCGAACTACTTTTTCATTACTTTTTGTTATATAATTAGTTGTGCCAACGAGGAAACTTCTGGGGTATTATTTCCCTCATTGTTAGATATATTGGTGTGAAACTTGCTACAATTATAGAACACATTAACTACTGTTAGCCTATCAGGTTTCAGAATGTTTCACGCATCCATGGATTTTTGGGGAATTTTCAACGTTTTTACAAACAACATTTTTTTAAAAAAATACAAGAGCAATTTCCTTTATTTTTCTATATAATGACACAAGAAAACAGGGGATCATTCCCCCCCAAGTTTCGGAAATATTCATATATTTACTGATTTTGTAAAAAAAAGTTTTGACCATTTTTTTTTACAAAGCCACAATAGCTATTTTATTGAATGTTTCTCATAGAACTTCACTTTATGGATTTCTTCCCAGCCCAGAAGTGATTTGGGTAATAGTATGATAACTGGGTCCAGAAGCTCTGAGTGTTACAGAGACACCACATTGCTCTTTTGGGAGCGCTGTTTGCGCAGGAATGACTTCGCTAAAGTAAGCCAGGTTAGAGACAGATAATATAGAAGGAATGTAAGAGTTCTAATTCTAACCCTGAACCGTACCGTAATCCCTTTATTCAAACAGTTAACCTAACCGTTACCCTAACCCTGAACCGTACCATCATCCTAAGCCTAACCCCTTACCCTAACCATTACCCTAACCCTTATCCAAACCCTAAACCTTCCCCTACCCTAAACCGTACCCTAACCATAACTGTAATGTTCTTTATCTATGAGTCCATCCAAACAGAGTCCGGAGAGAAATATGTTTATTCCAAGCAAGGAATGGACAACACACACGCTGCTCTGTCGGGTAGCCAGCCCTCCATGCAATACAATCACAGGTTTTATGCATTGCAGGTGTAACAGCAAAGGCTGTGACTTAAAGGCACAGTATACAAACTTACACTATACCACATCTCCCTTTCGTATAAAATGATTACATACACATCTCATAAAAATACATTTATAGGATGATTTTAAAAAAAACATGTAGACCTATGTGAAAGTTACAACAACAACAACAAAAAACACTCATTAAAACTTACAAACCTGATTGTCATTAACATTACTAGACAGATAAGAAAATACAATTGTCTTCTTTGGGGCCAGAGGTCACCAGTACATAGCCCACCGTTGAGGATGGTCTTCACCACCATTCTTCTACGGAGTATATCTTACAGGCTCGAACACTGGCCTGCCATACGATGTCACATATGTTGGCTGTCTATCTGTTGCTATGTGTGCATAATTCTTGCTCACAGAGACTCCTTGAGAATCATTTTGTGCTGTGTTTCTTTGAATGGTAGCTTCAGGTGTCTGTTTCCGTTGTTTTAATTGCCGCCTATTACGCCGATATATACGACCTTCCATATTCTTTATTATATATGACCGAGGTTGTTCACATTTCTTTATTACCACAGCCGGAAGCCATCTTTCCTTGCGATCATTAGATTGCATCCATACCAAATCTCCTTCTTCTAATGGCTGAAGGGGTCTTGCTGTTCGATCATAGAAATGTTTTTGTCTTTCCTGGGCTCTTTGTAGATCTTGGCGCACATTAATAGGAATCCTAGGGCATAATAAGTCAGTTGTTATGGGAAGTTTACTTCTCAGCATTCTGCCCATCAATATTTGCGCAGGCGAGTACGATAATCCTGTCACAGGTGTATTCCGATACTCCAACAATGCTGCATACAGATCCCCTCCTGCATTTCCTACTTTACGTATAAGTTGTTTTATTGACTGAATGGCTCTTTCTGCCATCCCATTGGATTGTGGATATCCTGGACTGCTAAAGCACTGTTCAAATCCCCATTCTTTAGCAAATGCCTTGAATTCTTGACTCGCAAATGGCATGTTGTCACTCACCACAATCAATGGTGTTCCATGCCGAGCGAACAGAGACTTCAGCTTGACAATGACTGTCCTTGCTGTTTTATCAGGTAAGCTTACTACTTCTGGATACTTTGAAAAATAGTCAATCACCAACAGGAAAGAATAATTGTCCTGCTCAAATATATCCACTCCCACCTTCTCCCATGGCACTTCCGGGATCTCATGGGGTTTAAGTGGTTCCTTTTGATTATTGGGGGCAAAGCTAGCACACACTGAACAACTTCCAACAGCCAATTCAATATCTTTTGACATCCCAGGCCAGAACATCAGCTGTCTTGCTCTTTCTTTAGTTCTTTGAATCCCTTGATGGGACTCATGCAGCTGTGCCAGTACATTTTGCCTTTGGCTTTCTGGAATGATTATTCTTTCTCCCAATAAGAGAACCCCATCTCTACACCATAGCTGATCTTTAACTGGCCAAAAGGATTTTACTATTGGCGCCACCTTTCTCATATATTTTGGCCATCCTTGGTTTAGGTATGTCTGAATCATCATAAGCTGGGGATCATTTTTTGTTGCTTCTTGTACTACACCCATTCTATCTGGGTGCATGGCTAAGGTGTTTACTTCATATATGACTTTCTCATCTCCCATCTGATTTTCCTGATTTCCAGGCAAATCAACAGTAGCTCTCGACAAGGTATCAGCCAGATACATAAATTTACCTGGAGTATATACAACATTGAGGTGATACTTTTGAAGCTGCAACAGCATTCTTTGCAGACGAGCCGGGGCACTGCCTATTGGTTTTTTATAAATTGATTCCAGAGGCTTGTGATCAGTTTGAACTAGAACGATTTTACCGAACACATACTGATGAAACTTTTGTACTGCATATACGACTGCAAGCAATTCTTTTTCTATTTGGGCATAATTTTTTTCTGCTGAGCTTAGTGCCCTTGAAGCATAAGACACTGGCTTATTCTCCTGTAGAAGACATGCTCCTAACCCATCTTTTGATGCATCTGCTTGGATTACAACTGGTTTTGTCACATCAAAATATTGCAGTACAGGGGCATTGCATAACTTTTGTTTGATAGCGTCAAACGCCTTCTGATGCTCTGGCATCCACTGAAAAATTATATTTTTCTTTAACAAACTTCTCAATGGTGCTGTCAGCTCTGCCTCTTTTGGAATGTATTTTGCCAGATACTGTACTGTCCCTAAAAACCTAAGCACCCCTTGCCTATCATTGGGAGGCTTCATTTCTTGAATAGCCTTTACTTTCTCCATGTCTGGCCTGACTCCTTCTGCTGTGACAATGTGGCCCATGTATTTTACAGAATCTACCCTAAACTGGATCTTTTCTTTGTTAAACTTGATGTTCTTGACACGTGCTGTTTCCATCACCTGATGTAAAATCTCATCATGTTGTGCACTTGTCTCTGCTGCTATAATCATGTCATCGGCAATCATATATACACCTTTTATATGGCCAAACGTTTCTTGATTTTTTTGTTGGAAACCCTCGCTTGACGATTTGAGTCCAAAAGGCAAACGGTTAAAATTGTACCTTCCCCAAGGTGTATTAAATGTACATAATCTTGATGATGCTTTATCAAGTTTTACCTGCCAATACCCATCTTTCTCATCTATTATTGTAAAAATTTTCTTTCCAGCTAGGTGACTTAGAACTTCCTCAACTGTTGGGATGGTGTAATGTTGTCTCTGCACTGCCTTATTGAGATCTCGTGGATCAAGACATATACGTAGATTTCCATTCCTTTTTTCAGTGATAACAAGACTACTGACCCAATCTGTTGGTCCTACAACTTTTGTTATCACTCCTGTATTTTCCATCTGATTGAGGGCATCTTTTAGCCTATCCTGTATGGCAAAGGGCACTCTCCTACATCCTTGTATAACGGGAACCACTGTTGGATCAATGTATATGTGGTGATGTCCTTGAAATTCCCCAAGACCTTGAAATACTTCTGGGTACAATCTGAGCAATTTTTCTTTTGTTAATAATCCTTCTTCCTGAATCAAATCAACTCTCAGCACTAAGCCCAAATTTTCACAAGCTGGTCTGCCTAATAATGGGGTTGTTGAACAATCTGTCACATAAAACAATAGATTATACACTCCTTTTGCTGTTGTACACTGAAATTCAACTCTTCCCATGGGTTCTATTCTTGCCCCACCATATGCTACCAGCACTACATTGCTTTTAGACATTTGCTTTACACCGGGTATTCTAGAGAATATATTAAATGGCAATACATTTGCTTCCGCTCCAGTATCCAATTTGAAATTGACTACACAGTCTCTTATGGCAACATCAGCATACCATCCTGCCTTGCTTGTTCCACTAGTATCCTTCAGTTCTTTATCCAGCTTTCCTATAATTAAATTACTTACATTCAATTCAGGAATGTGTTGTCTGGCTTGTGTCTTGTCAGGATTGGTCATTCTTGACCTGCATAACTTGGCATAATGATTTCTTTTGCCACACCTGTTGCAGGTCTTTCCAAATGCTGGGCATCTACTGTGTTCATGGATAGTACCACAGTACCCACACTTTTTTTGATTTTTCCATTTATCACTGTGTCTTGACTCTTTGACTCTAAGAGCTTGAGTTTCAATTTCTTGACTTTCTCCACAGTTTTGCCGTAGTTCACATACTTCCTGTGATGTTACCGCCATAGTTCTCAGCTGAGCTCTAGTTATCTCATCAACCCGGCATATGTCCACAGCCTTCTCAAGTGTAAGGTCAGCTTCTCTCAGCAGCTTTTCTTTCAGTCTTTGTTCCGTAATACTGAAAACAATTTTATCTCTTATCATGTCATTAATTGCCATTCCAAACTCACAGCTGACTGCTTTCAGTTTCAGCTCAGCAATAAATTGCTCATTTTTAACTCCAGGACTCTGTATATGGTTCCAGAAACAAAATCTTTCAAAAACAATGTTCTTCCGTGGTAAAAAATAAGTCCTAAATTGTTGCAGAACCTCTGAAATATCTTTTGGGTTCTCCTCAGCAAAAACAAATGTATTGTATAAAGAAACTGCTTCCTCTCCAACACAATGCAGCAAGATAGCTATCTGCCGCTTCTTTGATACATTCTCAAGTCCTGCTGCAGTAAGATACAACTGAAAAGCTTGCTCCCACCTTTTCCAATTTTCAGGCATGTTACCTTGCATAGCAAGCGGGGGAGGCGGACGAAATGACTCAATTCCTTATCAGGGAGCTGTGGTTTCCAAGTTGTAGTACAGGAGAGGTTTCACTTCTGACACCATGTAATGTTCTTTATCTATGAGTCCATCCAAACAGAGTCCGGAGAGAAATATGTTTATTCCAAGCAAGGAATGGACAACACACACGCTGCTCTGTCGGGTAGCCAGCCCTCCATGCAATACAATCACAGGTTTTATGCATTGCAGGTGTAACAGCAAAGGCTGTGACTTAAAGGCACAGTATACAAACTTACACTATACCACAATAACCCTAACCCAAACCCAAGCCCTAAACCTTGCCCTAACCCTTACCCTAAGTGTCCCCTCTTTTCTATCCTTTCTTCAGTCTTCCGTTCTCACTCCGCCCCCTCTCTTCCCTTATTCACAGCTGCCATTGTGGCATCTCCGTAACGCTCGGAGCTTCTGGACCCAGCTATCATACTATCACCCTGATTTGTTTATCTGTATTGAAGTATTGGTCAGTCCTCCTCCTTGCAGATTCAACAATTTATTAAAACTCTGCCTGCTGATAGGAGAGAAAATATCTCCCCTATCCTATTTTCTGTTGCTGAGTAGAATTCTGGGAAATGTAGTTTAGAGCAGGGCATTTTTGAATTCTCTGCCAAAGGGCTTCTCGTCTTCCCAAACTACATTTCCCAGAATTCTGTCCTCCCTCAGTCTCTTTCCCAGATCACTTAGCTTTGTCCCACCCTCCTTCTTTCCCCTCCTCGTGTTGAGAGTCCATTAATTTAAAGAGGAATGGCAGCCTTTCTGTCTTCCCTTGCGTGCTCTGAAAATGAAACTGACTTTGATAGGCTCCCATGCATTACAGAATTCAAATGAAAAAGTATTAGGTGAGTTTTGATTCTTAAGTTTTTGTGTGGGCACCCCCCATATATACTAATTAGTATCTACTAATTAGTTGTATCTAATTAGTAGATAGAACTTACACATTAAAAATGAATTTTTTCACACCCATAATGAAGATCTTGTTTTGTGAGGTTTCATCCTTATGAAAATCACATCTCAAGTATAAATGTCTGTTCTGGAGAGCCATTGGATGTCTTCACTCTCAAACAGAAAAATATCACCCAAGTAAGCACAGCCAAAAAATGAAGAATGCCAGAATCTATTTCTTCTGTAATTTATTAATATATCTTCACCCTGGTTAAGTTTCCTTGACTCATAAGCAATTTCTGTTCCTCATTACAATCCTGACAATACAGCACTTTCTACTGTATCTGAGTTGAACACAGTGTTCTTTTCCTGTTTGATATTTCTGACATGTCTATGCTTTTAAAAGTAATCCTGCTTCTATATCCATCAAGGAATTAGTACATGATCAATTAATACTTAGGTGACTCTCTTCAGTTTTTGACAACTGATACCTGTTCAAGCTATTGCAAAACCCCCCCGGATTGAACAAAAAAAAAACAAATGAAAAGTTTCAAGGTCTTTTAAATAATGATGTGCAGAGGAAGAAAGGAAGAAATAGGAGAAGTTTACTACAGCTTTCTTTTTGGAAAATTCTACATTATGTTTTGGAATCTCTAGCATCAAATTACCATTACTTTTTTGGCATAAGGGAAAACACATTGATATTCAAACAAGCAATTCTGTAGTTTAGATCTTTACTAGAACTCAGTATTATAAGACAATAAAATGGATCATTAATAACACGAGGATGTGCTTTTTCTTGTAAAAGAATAGCAGGTTATGAACATCAAAAACATATGCATCAATTAGTTCAAAGCCCAAGCATGCTCTTTGGTTATCCATTCTCCATTAATCTTTCTTCCTGCCACTTGGATTACATACACCAGCATTAGCCACTTCAGAAAACAGGTCATATTATTCACACGGATATCCTGATAAAATAACAATCTCTGCTCTTTTCCAAAGGCTGGAATGTAGCACAAAGCTACATCGGATGATAATCTTTGACTTTCAGCACAATAAATTATTTATCTATCTATCTATTAAAGTCCCTTTGTAAGGGAACACTGTAGTGTTCCTTTTCACTTCAGTGAAGTTTTTTTAAAAAAGAAAATGAAAAGGAAGGGCGAGCCTCAATTTCTATTAGTTTAAGGAGAGACCTCATAAGATGTAAAGAAAAGGTAAGACAACAGATTCATAAACATCAATACAAAGACTCCTAATCCAATTACTGTTTGCACAACAACCACTTCACAGGGATTTCCTACTTTTCCAACCACCATGTTAGGAAATTTGAACAGAACCATCTTTAGAGGCAACCCCCCCCCCCCTATTTCATAAGGAGGCTCATATTTTAGTTTCAAAATTGTCTCTAAGGGGGGAGGGGGAGAGAGGGAGTGATTCACCAAGATTTGTAGTCTCAAGCCATCAAATTGCTATAAATTTCAACTGTCTGGGCAAGTCACAATACTATATTTCTAGTTATAACTCTATTACTGAATTTTGGAATGGAGTGAAGTGAGTGAATGGTCTGCATCTCACAACTTACATAAAAGGGAGGAACGAGCAGACTGGGAAGACTGAAATTCATGCAAGTGATTCTGTGAATTTGTAATTTTCTTGGTCTTCGCTGCCGAATGGATGGAAAGAAACACAACATATGAACAAACAAAGATGAGGAGGTAGAATATGATCAGAATCCTCAGGAGACACAGGCACCAGGAGCGGTGAATAGGGTGCAACAAAGATGGTGATCGGTAAGATGAAGAAGCAATGGGAGAAGAGGAATGGTGAGCAGAACATGAAACCTTCATGTCACCCTCCTTTTTGAGAGCTGTATGTGGGACATGGAGGTGTAAGGAAAAAGGAAAGGAGAAAAGCCAAAACAAAACAAAAACAAAGAAAATGATAACATCACTCACAACAAAATAACATTTCTGAGTATAGTAACACAAGTAAGAATTCTTTATGGAAAAAGAAGGCCAACTGCAAAAGTGAAAAAGGATCACAGCACATCACTGTTCAGATGCCAGCGTAGAAGGAAGCTATCCTTAATTTGCTTTAGTGGTATGCATGCTTTACACTGATAAACTGACAGCCACATCATGAAAATAAATGTTTTAATAACCTTTCTATCCATCTACAAATAAATGAAACAAGTAAAACAAACTAACAACAATGGCTACAACAGTTCTGAATTCCTTGCAAGTGACCTTTTATTTAAGACACACCAAAATACAACTTTCATAGTTCCCAGTCTACTGTGCAAGGTAGACAAGGGTAAAATTCTACCTAGCCTGAAGCAACTAGAAAAACACACTGTACCAGACACAGAAGGTCAATGACTTCAAAGCAAAAGAGGGAGAGAAGGACAAGTCAGGCCTTCAACTCTTTATAGTTCCACTCTCTCTGTCATGGTGCACAATACCATGGCACAACTTACAGTACCTTGGCCTCTTCCCCCAAGGAGGCCAGCAAAAATGTCTTGCTATCTGTGATGCTCCACAGCACAGCAGGTGAAATGAATTTGCACAAGAAAATAAGACTGCTTCAGTGAGCATGGACAAATAATCTGTACTCCTTGTGGAGTTCTGTACAATGCTCACTATGTTGAAATTAAGGAGGTAAGGCACAACTATATTTAGAAGAAATTGATATAATTATGATACAGAAAGATGCAGGATTTCACCACCAATTATATCGGAAGTATATCTGCTCTTCCTTGGAAAACACTATGCTTACTGGCCCAAGAAAGATGAAGAAACACATATGTTACTTCCAGCATTTCATATTTAAATATGAAGTATCTACAAAACAATTTCTCACTTGCATATAAGAGTGAGTTCCAGTCCATAATATTATTAAGTTCTTACTATAACATTATCAAAATCTTCTCAAAGATATTGCAAGCATTTGCTAATGTAATTTGCACACTAAAATGTCCATTAACCCCCACTTTTGCACTGAATCATTTTGCCTTTGCATTAAAAAAATATTTTAGTACTAAGGCCCAAAGTAGCCATGATAGTTGCATTTTTCTCCTAAACTGCTATCCTTCTTCTGTAAAAATAAATAATTAGAAAATAATCTTGTTATTTGTCAGCTCAATTACTTCTTTCTCCTGATCCAGAATGAATCAGATGTGGTAACATCCTGATCCACTTTTCAAGATATTAATTTACTCAACCGGGTGAAAAATGTGACTACAAGAGAATGAGTAGCATGAACCAGCCAAATTAAGCACTTCAAAACATTACTGAGATTTAACTGCTGTGGTCAACACACTGTCTGAAGAAGTAGTTCCAAACCTTTGTTCCTCCAGTTATTTTGGACTTCAACTCCCAGAAATCTCAGCCAGCTTACCAGCTATTAGGAACTGTGGGACACCTAGATGATCCAAAATAACTGGAGGAAGGGATGCAACCATTTCTCTGCAGCTAAGCAGCTCCAGGTCCTTCAGCACCTAGAGAAGGAACTAACTGGTAGCTCTGTGGAGACAACTTTCATTGAAGAAACAGATAACATAGGGGGGTTTTTTATTTAAAAAATCTCAACAACAGTAATTTCAGTCACAAATATTGAAGAGGAGTGAGGAACCCCAATGTTGATGGGTTATAGTACCAATTGTCCCTGATCTTTGGCCACATACTGCCAAAGCAAAGGTCCACTAAATTCTGGAAAACAGAAGGGAATACATTTAAACAAACACCTTCATTTGCCCAAAAAGTAAAACACTGGCATCTGAACAGATTTTGCTTGTTTAAAATGTTGCTTGGTAAGGAAAAATTATATTGAAGAAACATAGGTTTGAATTCAACTGCAAGTCCCAATCAAAGCAGACCCATTGAATAAATGGGATTTACATAAATATTGATTTTATGACTGTGGTCATACTCAAAAATTGTATTTAGGCCATTACTTGAAATATAAAAGTGATCATAAATATAGGATTTAATATTCCCCATATATATATACATATGCAGAGGCCCAGTGCAAACAATATTCTTCAACTTTATGGACTCAGATCTCATGACTGATTAAATGATCATGCCATTTTATTATGGATTCTGAACTTTATGTATGTACATTCTGTTCAAATTTAAACTTATCTCGGATTTATTTCCATACCTACTCTGGGATGATATTTCAGGAAACAAGCATATACAACTACAGATCTGGTAGAAAATAAAGTGGTGAGGATACATCTCAAATGTTTCTAACCTAATGGTGGTTTAATCTTGATGCAATCCTGGCCCACAATTATTAACATATCCAACTCCAAACAAAAGAGCTAAGTTGAGCATTTGAGTAGATGATACAAGTAACATTGAAAAAAGAGTTGACAACAAAGAAAATTGCCTTCTGCAACTCTGGCAAATTGCAAATTATAACATTTCTTTCCCCTGAACTATAGAAAGAGTGAAGGAGTGTGTTGACAGCATACTTTATTTATTTAGAAATAAATGGTCACATTTTCTGGAAATTATCAAGAAATTATGTACTTAATGCATTACTCAAATATAACTCACTATGAGTAAATGTCAAATTGTACAAACTGCTGCTTTGTCATACATATATACAACATACCTTTCACATCTTCATCTTCAATTGTTGTATTGGAACTCTCTGTTGATTCCTGTTGAGAAGCACAAGAGAAATTAATCAACCAATCCTCTATTTTAATATCCCACTTTTTATTTACAACTACTGTCCTACTCATCATGCAAAGCAGAGAAGTAGATCATATGACTGCAAAGAATCATACAGAATGACCACTTCTATCTGAAACCAAATGACAGTGATCCCATCCAGTTTAGAAAGGAATATTTAAGGAGACATATTTCCTGTTGTTCTTTTTTGAACTCAACAAGAATATGTAAAATATATTATGAAAAATGGCTTTATTTTGTTTTCCTTAAACATTTTGACACTTTTTAGACACAGGGTGATGAATTATATCAGCTGACCATCAGGACTGGCCACCATATCTTGCCAAAGGCAAAGAAAAAACCTTTCATGGAGAAAAAAATGCCCCTATAACCAATTGAAAGCTTGATTTAGAGTCTACCAATTAAATCACCACTCTTGTAAATGCTTGCACTAATTGCACACAGATAAAACTGCAATTCAATGTAAGGCTGTGGTATTGCTAGGATACAAAGAAAAGTGAAACTTTTTTTTAAAAAAAATGAGCTAATAGAGTTCCTTTCCTGTTGTCTGACATGTGACCTGAGCTTGTACAACTTTTTTTTTAAAAAAAATCCTATTTTCAGAATGCACTAATAACTAAGACAAGTGGAATATTATTATTGACGAAAAGTAGAGTTCAAAAGCAGAGAGAGGGGAAGAGAGAGCTGCTTTTTGGATCCCAGCCTACCATTTCTGTTTTAAAAGAAAGCAATGATTGTAATTCTTCTAAAACAGGCACGGGCAAACTTTCTAGCTTGGGGGCGGCATGCTAGCATTCCCTGCTAGGAGGACTGGCTGCTCATTGATGGATGGAATGAAGGAAGGGAAGAAGGAAGGAAGGACGAAAGGGAGGAAGGGTGGAAGGAGAAAGAGGGTGGAGGGAGGGAAGAAAGGAAAGACAAAAGGGAAGGAAGGATGAAAGGGAAGGAGGAAGGAAAAAGAGAAGGAGGGAAGAAGAGAATGATGGACGGATGGAAGGAAGGGAAGGATAGAGAAAAGAGAGAAGGAATGAAAGATAAAAGGGAAGGAAGGAAGGAGAGGTAGAGAGGGAAGGAAGAAAGATGGAAGGGAAGGAGGGAGGGGGAGAAAAAAGGAGGTAAAGGGAAGGAGGAAGAAAAAAGAAGAAAAGAAGGACAAAAGGGAGGAAGGGAAGGAGGAAGGAAAGAGAGAAGGAAAGAAGGATAGGATGGTGAGAGACAGGCGGGCCTGAGAAAAGAGTCCCAGGGGCTGTATCTGGCCCCCAGTTTTGTGTTTGCCCATACTAGTTCTAAAAGAAAAAATTTAAAAGGCACATGCTAAATCAGAGATTTTGTATATCTCATTTTTGCTTGTTTGAGAGTTTTAATGAAGTTTTTATGTTTGCTGATTTCTTCAGTTTCCAAATTATTTGTTCACTGGGCAGCTGGTTTCAAAATCTCACCACAGTGTCAAAAAGACAAGCATCTCTGACGGCTGCCAGAGCTGTATGCATTACAAATAACAAAAAAAATCATCTATATGCTTTAAAGGACACTGTCAAGGATGTAAAGTAGTTCAGGTGTTGTTTTTTAATTTTCAAAAGTTCTCTATTGAACATTAGAAGAAAAGACAGCTAAATAAGTAAAAAAGTATACCACTTTAATATGACAATGCTAATAGTGGATTGATTGTGTGTATGCTCATAAACAGTTACTGGTTGAACCATTAATAAGATTCATTTTCAAGGCAGAAAGTGAGCCCATTATTTTTCCCATTTACACTACAAGCAAGTAAATTAAACATATGTGGGTAAGCTACTAAACTATATTATGAGCCAGCAGTTCTGCATTAGCCTTTTTTTATCTGGCTCAATGGTTTTCTATGTTCCATGATTTCATATGAAAGCAAGGACATGTGACTATTCCCTGATAGTGTCCTTTTGTTTAATTTCTCCCCTATAAAGCTGGTTTAAAAGCTGAATGTAATATCAAACAATCAAAAGACAAGATGTATGCACACTAACAAATATATCAACGAGCTTCACACCATCCCAAACATCTGCCCTACTGCACAATATAAACCATCATGCTCTGTTTGGTGTTTAAATGCTGAGGAGTCAAGACGCAAATGGATGTTGTCATGCTTCACAGGTTATGTAACACTTTAAAATATCCACAAAACCCCACACACATACTAGCAGAAGAAATTCCATGCATCACCTCACAACCCAAATCCATGGAAGTATCCATTTCAACCATCATGCTAAAAAGCTTTTTGTTTGTTTCTTAATGTCAATTTCCCCCAAAGTGATTTTTATCTTTTATTCTGTAGACTCATTTTAGTTTTTAAGATAACAAGCACACATTTAGATCAATTTTCTATAATAATTCAGAAAAAAGCCAAGTAGAGGTAGTAGTCACATCCAAGTGTATGATGGTTGTCTCAATTGGTTTTTGTAGTCAAGTGAATATTTGACATTCGTGAAAATGTAAACTGGATATTAAACACAAAGTAACAATGGTAAAATCTGGTTAACAAGCAAGTAATGGCAAAGGAAAACATCACAAGCTGCCTTATATATACAACAGAGACTGTAACTTAAATACGAAAATGAACTGGAAATCTAAATTAGGGCTGTGCAACTCATTGGGCAAAGTAATGAAGTGAATCAGACTGGTCAAGCAAATTGGCCTGGTTTGGTTCCAAAGTGCAACAACAAAGTGAAGCACCATGGACTGATTCATGGATGTTAAAACAAAATGAGAAAAAGCCAAATATATTTTGCCTATAAAGAAAACTCTTTCTTCTCTTCTTCTCTCTCTTCTTCTGCCCCCCCTTTCTTATTTTTAAAAATATTTTAATGTTTTTTTCTTTTCTTTTGGTGTGTCTGATTTTATAGAATATGTGTTTTAATAAAACTTTCAATAATTTTTTTTAAAAAAAGAAAACACCAAGATAGTGTAATACTGAGGTTGACGAGGGAAGCTGTGTTTTGCTCACTGACAGCACTCCCAATTGTTATTCTTTTTGAAGGAGGAAGGAATCATATAAGGTTACTGAAGTTCTGTAGTCCATTATCTCCACCTACACCCTTTTCTTCATTTGCTGGATACGTTGTGTTAGTAGCAGATTGCAACAAAGCTATGGTGGCAGGATGGTGGGGGGTGTTTATTGCCATATGACATGGTCTCTCTTAGCATTTCCCTTTTTAATTTTCCTTCAGGGAAAAAAATTCCTTCTTTTGGTTGATTAGCCTAATTTAATGTAGTCTTTGCTTTTCTTGGTCACTTTGTAGGTGAGTTTGCCTGTGATTTAGACAGCAAAATCTATTCTCCCACTTATTCATCTCAATTCTTGTTGATAGTTATTAGATGGAAGGTTACCATATAAAACATAAAATATTATTTGACTCCACTTTCTATTGCTATCTGCTTCCCTGAAGGCAGCAAATGAGCAGGGATAAATTACTAGGGCATTATATCACTAGCGTACTCCAACACCTTAGAATCATAGAATAATAGAGTTGGAAGAGACTACATGGGCCATCTAGTTCAACCCATGTAGGAAAGCACAATCAAAGTATCCCTGACAGATGGCCATCCAGCCTCTGTTTAAAAGGAAGGAGCCTCCACCACACTCTGAGGCAGTGTGTTTCACTGCTGAACAGCTCTCTCAGTCAGGAAGTTCTTCTTAATGTTCAGGTGGAATATCCTTTCCTGTAATTTAACCCACTGCTCTGAGTTCTAGTCTCCAGGGAAGCAGAAAACAAGCCTTCTCCCTCTTCCTTATGACACCCTTTCACATATTTATACATGACTACAATGTCTCCTCTCAATCTTCTCTTCTGCAGGCTAAACATACCCAGTTCTTTAAGAGTCTTCAGGACAGGTAGCAGAAACAAGACCCATAGGGCAGAAACCATGGGATGGGTAAGCAAGTGACCATGGCAGTGAGTCTCCATCAATGCCAGCGATAATCATCAAATGCTTTAAGGAAGATCTCTAAAGTTGTATTATTGGTAAAGAAATCTTACGTCACCCCCCCCCCCCCAATCCCCTATTTCATGCCAATCTCAAAATTTGGAAGAAGAAAGGAAAACTGTCTTCTCAAACAAACTCTGATATTATTATATTTGACCATGATAAAACTTTAATAAATGTAGCTCATAGATGTCATAAGGGGAAAGTGCCAGGACAAATGTAGCATATATAGCCAAGGCAGTAAAATGTTCAGCAATTGTGTGTGTGTGTGTGTGTGTGTGTGTGTGTGTGTGTGTGTGTGTGTGCGTGAACATACCTTCCAAGCCACCTGCTGATCCCATGGAATTCATAGGTTTCCTCAGGTAAGGAATACTCAGAGGTGCTTTTGCTCGTCCCTTCCTCTGAAATCTAGCCTACTGCACCTGATATTTATTGGTGGTCTCTACCATACAAGGACTAAACAGGGTACACATGTTTAGTTTCTAAGATTGGACAGCATCTCTTGCCTAGTGGTTTAAAATTTGTTGTGCTGGTTTATTCTAGTTTTTTTAAAAAAAATTGAAATGTTTGTGGTGATTTTTACTTTTTCAAGGCAAATTAGTGGGAGAATATGGGTCACCCAGTTTTCTGAAGCTTGATTTCATTATGATTTTGACTGTCATGAATTCAGTATAGATCAACCTTTAGCAAATTCAGGTCCAATCCTAATCACTGGGAGGGGCAGGCACTCTATACACAGCTCTAATCTAAATACCATAAACTAGAATACAAGCTTGAGAAGGGTCTGTAGTATTGATGTCATCGCACGAGTATGAACAAATACAAATGGGGGTTACAACAAAATATGTTAGATAAATCAAACAAAAAATATCAATGTCCAAGCATTTATTATTTTTATTAATGAATTATGAGGCAGCAGTAATCCAGGGATAGGCAACTTGTTCAACCTGTGTCAGAAATTTTATTGATAATTACATTTTGAATTACAAAATTGAGAGGAAAACCCCAAAATGCTTTGTTCTCTCCCGACAAGAGCTGCTAATCCCAGAATTTGAGCAACAACACAGAGAATGTTCCTCAAAATTACATAGCCTTGTCCATGCAAGGAGTAACCATTTTGGATGCAATACTACGCAACACAGACAGCCATCATAAATACCAGGCTAATGAAACAGATGGTTAAAAATGTAATAAAATAATAGAAATGAAATTGATCTGACATTGTACGCCACCCTAGGTATGCAGCAAGATGATAGTCTTAAAGAAATCTATGTTCAATGTATAATCTATGTAGAAATTATATCAGAGATTTATGGATAAGCTAAATTTCCCATTTTCTTCCAGTGAGTTTCTTACAGTCTTCCAAACAATGTTGCTTTTTGTCCGTCATCAATATGAGGTCAGAAAGAATTGACAAATTACACTATGTAACAAAATTTGAAAAGAAATGTTGTTTCTGGTTTGAACGTGTTACTCTTGTTTAATTGTGTGGAACTCATTTTGAAAGCAGTTGTTATACTCCAGAACCTTCATTTTTGTGGCTGCCACAAACTATGGTGAATTGGTTGAGACTTGATGAGATAGTCATTGAAAAACTATAGCAAAATGCCTTGCAGGATGTCCCACAAAAATGAAATTTTTGCAGCAGTTTAATAAACTTTTTCCATGTTTTTGATGATAGAACCAATTAGGAAATCACATTTATAGCCCAGGAACAAAATTGTAGAGTTACATAGTGTAATCTATTGCTTCTAATTTCAAACAATGGTCTCATTTTTAGAGCTGCTGCCAACCCTGGGAGAAGGCTATAAAAATACATAAGAAAACAACTTGAGCACGTCTATATGTTTATGTACAGAAGGCGGTTTTTGGTTTTATCTTTACAAAGCTTGGAAATGTAGGCACATATATTTTTAGCTGCAGCATGGTACACCTAAGTTAGCGTGGTACACCTAAGTCCTAAATAAGTTAAAATATATAATAGTACTGTGCTATGCCTCATACATACACTATAATGAACAAACATGCTGAAAAACAAAATGAGAATATTTCCAAATAAACTTTTATTTTGAGTTGGATAAGTTAAGCCTTAGTAACACTTTAAATATCTGAGGGGAAACTACTTTTTCTCCTCGAGAACAAAAGGTTTGGGGTCAGAATCCCAAATGAATGTGCACATATGAATGGTTCCTAACTTTCTACCAGAAATGATACTTTCTCATCTTCAACTCACTTTGGTTGCAGTTGAGGAAAAGTGTTCAACATGATCAGTTTAACTGAAATAATCCTCTACAGGCTTTACTAGATGAGTGAGTATCAGGTAAATAATTTCCTTTTAAGTCCTGCATAAACACTCTGGTTTGGAAAAACGGAACGGAACATGGAACTTGAAAAGAAGAGAACAGTGTTGGTTCTATCTGAATACCTTATTTCCATCTGGGTTGTGGATTACAGTAGTTTGGGGCTCCTGAGTGAGAACAAAATAAAGAGAGAAAACAGTTCTCAGTAAGCAGATTTCTCATTAGTGAGGGGGAGGATGAGAAGAGCCGATGAGAGATATTAAGCAATGACAAGAGCTAAAGCAATGTTAGCTGCTGCCAGAGGATGAAATTGGCAAGAAATACCACCATATCTACTTTAGCAGCATGCAAAGACCTTATTCATCATTGAACTACAGACAGGGCTTTGCAGCTCTGGAGACCTAGATTGGCACCAACTCATACAAAATGTCCAAATTGTTGGCTAGATTATTTAATATCTCCCATATTTTAGATGATAGTTTCTATGAGGGAGGGGGGGGGACTTCTATCATACAATTCCCAAATTCACCTGATGTGGCAAGGTTGGGTTCTGCTACTATCTCAATAGAGATCACCAGGGCTTTCCAGATAGGGTTAGAAAAAATATTTGAAAACCTGCAGGGTCACTGTCTGTTAGAGTTGATAACATTGGCCTAGATGGACTAATGGATTTATTCTGACTAATGCTTACCTATCTTCCTATGGTTCACTGTGTTAGTGAACTGTCTAAATTTCCATATCTTTGTATATCATAAATATTAAAAAGGACAATAATGGGCAAAACAGATTCATAACAAGATATATGGAAGCCTATATGCGGCACAGCTTGGGAATTGATGTGCAGGTACAGTCTTGAATCCATTTCTTATCATAGAAATTAACAGGAATAGTGGAAAGATAGTGTAATTTTAGAATTTTAAACCCCTCTACCCATCACTAAAAAATATCTAAGATTTGTAGTAGACATTTTCATTTAAGCATTCATTTTAAACAAGGTTAGGCAATTTGTGTCCCTTGAGGTACCATTGGGATACAGCTCCCACTGGCCTCCAGCATAGCTAGGGTGATGGGCATTTGGAACTATAGTCCAACAGCATTTAGAGTACAAAAGGTTAAAAGGTTTCATGTTTCATATTTCATCCAATGATATTTGACAAATATGTGGTAGATGAAACTATAAAGGATGGCCTTTCAGATCACACTAGTAGTCAATTATAACAGAAGATTTTGCGCTATAATTATACATCTGAAAAGGCATTTCTTCAAATAGGTTTATCAAAACAGGGAAAGTGGGATGTTTCTGGGAATCTACTAATTAAGTGAAAGGATTTAATTCTGAAGCTCTGTTGCACTGCCTTGAGAAACATGTATACATAACACAAGCAAGGTTCTGATATAAATAGCCTA
The DNA here is from genome assembly GCA_030556195.1 of Anolis apletophallus. Taxonomy (NCBI): domain Eukaryota; kingdom Metazoa; phylum Chordata; class Lepidosauria; order Squamata; family Anolidae; genus Anolis; species Anolis apletophallus. The sequence goes on along the minus strand of JARBWK010000012.1, from coordinate 78,649,155 downwards.
TCTCATTAGTTATACATTCCTCACAGGGATGAATAGAGAGTAATAATTCCCATATATTAAATGATAGTCATAGTGTATAACAATCTTTAGAGTTCGATGCCTCTTGATCCCAATAACTGAAGTTTTGCAAAGTCCTGCTGAGAATGGAAGGAATGAGAAGCTGAATAAGGTCTACTTGGTTGTTGCCTAGCAATAATCTTGTTAGCTCTCTTTGACTTTGATAGTCATCTCTTTTTTTTTTAAGCGAAGAATATTTTGTTTGAGACTCATTTATAAATATCAAAACAGTTTTCAGTTGAAGAGCTAAAGGCAACAGAAAAGCACATTCTATTCACTATCTGACAGCATGCAACGAAGTTCAGCTATGGCTACTAATGATACTGCACACATACATCCATTTTCCATGTCATTTTGTCTAATTAGAAACATACTGTTGCACAATGAACTTCTTCCTTTAAAAAAATGGAATCCCCAGTTCCCAAGAAAAAGAAGAAAATAGTTTGAAATATTTAGAAAAGAAACAAGGAAATAAATGAAAAGGAAAAAGGGCAGTGGGAGAGAATGAGGTAATAAAATGCAAAAGCAAGTTAAAGGAAAAAGCCAGGTATACCAGCGCTGGGGTAGGAATATTTTCTTTGGGGCTGGTTACCACGTTGGTTTTGTTGTTTATCTGTAGGTATGCAGAAAATAGAAAGAAATAAGCTGTAGACCTTTCACAGCAGATAGTCATATCTATATCTCCCTATATAGATCCCTATACACAGATATAGATATGGAGATAAAGACCAACAGAATGGATTTATAAAATCAAAAGGAACGCCAACATATTCAATAAAGGACTATAGCAGCTTCTCCTGATGGAGTCCTTACATGTTCTAGGAGATGCTGTATAGATTATGGTTTCAACTGTTGTGAAGAGGTTTTTAAAAGTAGTTAAAACCAAGCAAAAATCAATTAAAGCAGGCTTAAAGAGAAGATACCTACATTTCCATAATCCTGTTTGCCATCTCCCACAGAGATATAAGTAAAGTTCACCATGTTTGAGTTAAAATTGGAAGTGGACTATACTAAATATCTGTATTTTATAGGCACATACATTTGAAGCGGTTTCAGACTTGTTGTGTGCCTTTGAATCCTTTCCAACTTATGGTGACCTTAAGGCAAACTATCACACGTTTTTGTTGACAAGAATTGTTCAGAGAAGTATGGCTTTCATCTTCTAATACCAGAAGAGTGTGGCTTATCCAAGGCCACTGTCAGTTTCTATGGCTGAATTGGGATTTAAACTTTCATCTCCAGAGTCATAGTCTTACTCAAACCACCGCACCATGCTGGCTCTATATTGCTCTCAGGGTACTTCCTAATTATTTGGCAAAATGACATCAATACTTACTCTTGAGCATTTACACTGAAATGCATTTAGCATTGCAGATTAAAACATATGCATTTCATTTTGTCACCTAAAGTGAATTATACAAGCAGGATACAATAAATAAGCAGCAAGTAACTCAACTACTTTGGAAAGACTTTTGCTTTCCAAGCTAATGTTGCACCTCACAGCACAAATCAATTTATATTACTTTTTGTACAGGCACAACAACTGGAACCAAGCCACAAAATGCATATTCAACATAATGTTGGATATTGTGATGTACAGCTCTTTCCACTTGCACTAAATATTCAAATATAGCACAATAGATTCAAAATTTCCTAACAATTCTTTATAATATTTTAAGAATTTGAATGATGGAATATGGACAATTACAATTATATATTTTTTGGATAAAATAATTTGGTATTCTGTGACGGGTAAAGTATAGTGGTTTATGTAGAATGAAGGATATAGTTATTTATATTGCTTGTTAGTCACAAAACTGAATATTTTCATGTAAATTTAAAGTTAATTCCTCAATCTAAATGGCATCATGGGAGGTTACTAACTAAACAAGAAAGACATGCTATGCACATTATAAAATGCATGTCACTTTGACTCTCAGTTTAAGGCAAGGGTAGGTGGTATATAAATAAAGATGGTGATGATAAGGATGGTGATAGTGATGGAGAAAGAATGAGTTAAATTCTGTCCTATTGGGGGGGGGGGACATTACTGTTTATGGTTAAAAACCAAATCCAAAAGATTATTCATCAGCTATTTTAAATATAATGGAAATAACAGAGCAACTGGAAGCTTGGTTCAGTTTTATTCCTGTGAAAGACTAAGTAAAATTTAATTACAACTGCAATTGGCATAGGGAAGTGCAATGTATCTTTTGATGAAAATCTATGCATTAAGTTTACCAATTTTAGCTATAACAGAACTGGAGCAAGAGACAAAAACATTAGAGTTGCATATAAATCAGATAGAAAGTTAAGCTGATCAGCAATACAAAATATTTATTGCTCTGCTAAAGCAAATGGCAAATAAGATAAACACAGGATACGAAAGAACAATAGAAACATACATATCTTAGCTGAGCTTTTGTGAAACTTAACATAAAACCCATCATTTTAAAAAGAAAAAAACCCCAAATATACATCATGTATACCCTTGTATACATTGATCAACATTATCTGTTTTTCCAGAACATTCAACAGGACTCTAAATTCTAGCACTATTCTTTAGATTTAGAAGAAAATGCACTGCTGGGAATATATACATGTGTGTGTGTGATACACACATTTTCAAATATTAAATGACCTGTTTTGAATCCCTATATTGGGAATTGGGAATAATACGACGCAGTCTCCAAGTTATGAACAAGAAAAGTTGTGTAGGTTTTTTTCTTAAATTTGTTTAAGCCAGAACAGGAATGGACATTTGTTTTGCTGTCTGTGCCCCTGTTCAGAAAATTTCACCTCACTTTCTGTTCCTGTGATAATTGGGTTTTGAAAAATTTGGTTTGTTGGGGAAACAAGGATTGGTGAGAAAGTGTCAGTGGAGACATCTTTTCCCCATGATAACTCTTCTAGGAGTGAATTTTCTTTCCTGGGGGTAGATTTCTATCATTTTTCTGGTCTAATCTCCATTCTTAACTATGAGTTAGATGTTTGTAAGTCAGAACTGCCTGTAATAATCAATAAAAATATTTAAGAACTAAACAGTAGTGTGTGTATAGACATATTTGTTTATTTACTGGATTTATATCCTGCCTTTTTCTCAAGGTGAGGTGAAATGCAGCATACACAGATGCACAATGCCTAATGTTTTTCAGAAATATGTACAAGGGACATCCATTAGAGATTTCCCCTGACCCACTTCTTGTGGACTGAGAGCAATGAAACGGCACACTTATTAGTCCTTCTCTACATAGGTGCCACCTAGACACACACACACTTCTTCCATCTTTTAAAGCAGTGCTTCTCAATCTGTGGGTCCCCAGATGCTTGCTTTGGTCTTAAACTATCAGAAATTCTAACAGCTGGTAAACTGGCTAGGCTTTCTGGGAGTTATAGGCCAAAACACCTTGGGACCCACAGGTTGAGAATCACTGTTTTAAAGCAACTGTAAACACCTCACTTGTAGAAATTGACAGATCACTGCAAAAGCCACACTGTGAATTCGGAAATGCTAGCCCTTCAACAATCACTTCATTGTTGGAAAGAGGTGGAAGTCCCATGGTATGAGGTCACCAAGGGGTGAATTTCAAAGCCAGTGGAGCATGTTTCCATTTGGGTAGCCTGTGAGTTGTGAACTAGTGCATTGTCTTGCAGAAGGCAGACACCTTTGGTGAGCATGCCATGTCTCTTGGTTTTGACCCCCCTCCCCCCGCGCGCAATTTCCACAGTAGTGAAGTAGTATGCCCCAATGATCATGGTACCCTTTGCTAGGAAATCCATCAATACTACTCCATGCTGGTCCCAAATTACTGAGATCAAGACCTTGCCTGCTGAGAGTTGGGCACGTGCCTTCTTTGGAAGTGGTGAGTCTATTGCATCAATTGGACTTTACTCTCAGGATCATAGTGATAGACCAGCTTTCATCCTGTATGATCAGTCTGTTGACAAAGTTCTCCTGGTTTCCATGGCACATCATCAATAGAGCCTGAGAGCATACGAGTCATTCCTGCTTCTGGAAAGGTGTGAGCAGCTAGAGGACCCAGAATACCATAGATACCATAGATACCATATGCAAGTGAAGATGGTCTTGGATTATTTTTTTCTACAAACCCCACACTAATCTTGACATTTTGGGCTAGGTGGTGAATGGTTTCACGGTGATATTCTTAAATGGCAACCAACCTCCACTTCCTGGATGGTGTGTTCATCAATAGCAGAGTGGGATCACCCTGGAATTGGAGTAGTTTTCACTGAAGTTCAACCTCATTTGATCTGACTATTCCAGTTCTTGACTACTTCATATGATGGGGAATCATCACCATAAACCTTTCATCTCATCTAACATCTCTTTTGGTGTGTCACCTTTCAAATAAAGGAACTTGATGATTGGTCCGTATTCCACTGGGTCCATTATCAAACATTACACCACTTAAGCACCTGTAAAATCAAGATGTTATCAGTTCTGAGTTGTAAATTGGCACTTAATCTATAGGGATTTATATCAGTACTTATGTGCAGTTCCAGTGTTCTGTGAATAAATAGAAGTGGCTCAGGGGAAATTTTTAATGTATGCCCGTCGTATATACAGTGTATGAAAGGTGTCATCATTACTCAGGAATGTCCATATTTCTTCATAGATGTATTTCCCTTACTGAACACTGACTACTACACTATCTTGAGAATTACAAGCATATACATGCAAAAATGCATTATTTATGCTTTTACCTTAGTAGCAAGGGAAAGTGTTTAATTCTTTAAAGAGTAAACAAAATATCAATATGAATGCAAGTTAGTTCACCATAAAGGAGCCTTCCAAAACTAGAAGGTAATGAAAAAGGTTACACACTAAAGTGTAAAGAAAAATATGGAAGTCTTGAGCAGGAATCAAGTATTAAGTATCACTCAGACAACTTTCATCTCTTAAAAAGCATCCCAGTGCTAGAATATGGGCTCAAAATATTCCCTTGTGTGTCACTGGGGTAGATGAAGATGCAGCCAGAAAACCCTTATGGTGCTTTCTGCATAGCCCTTACATATTCACATAGGGAATGCTAACAACCTGTGTTGACAAAGGCTTTCATGGCCGGAATCACTGGGTTGCTGTGAGTTTTTCAGGCTGTACGGCCATGTTCCAGTAGCATTATTTCCTGATGTTTCACCTGTGTCTGTGGCAAGCATACTCAGAGATTTGTACAGGCATCTAATGGAAATGAGGCAAGTGGAACATATCTTATCTATCTATCTATCTATCTATCTATCTATCTATCTATCTATCTATCTGTCGAATCTCCAGGGTGGGAGAAAGGACTCTTGTCTGTTTGAAGCAAGTGTACACACAAACACTGCAACATTCACACTTGATTCAAACAGACATGCAGAAAGGCCTGTTGCTCAGTAGTAGAGTGCATGCTTTGTATAAAGTTCCAAGTCCAATCCCTGCCATCTCCAGCATGGGAAAAAAAACACCCTCTTACTTGAAAAACAATGACCAATCAATATTAACAGTCCTGGGCTAGACAGATGAGTGATCTCACTCATCAAAAGTCAGCTTGCAGTGCTCCTATTTCAAACTTAATTCAACATGTATAAAGTCCACCTGAATACCACAAATAGAAGTACCTTATGAAGTTCTCAAAATCCCTGACATACATTTGGAAAACTTTTACAGAGGGATCTATTTCTATCCAAACGTTTTGCTGAATAAGAATATATAATTTTGGCTTTCAACATGTACACATGCAGGCAGAGGAAACATCTATGCAATACTATTCATGTCATAATTATTAACTAGTTTATATAAAATATATGCAGCAATGCAGCCCCCTTTTGTAAGCATACAGAGCACAGTTTATCCTCCACAGGTTTTAATTTAGATGGGTTGCATTTTATATATTGATGTTATGTAAGGTTACACTTTAGAGGCAGGAATTCAATTATGTTCTTTTATGCATAGCCAAGTACATTTCAAAATTTGTCAGTCACCAACATTTTCACTTATTTTCAAAGAAATGTCTGTGCCCAGAGGTATGTGCTCCCTTCCTGACCCACCTCACACCACTTTCTTGCAGGAGGATCTCTATCTGATGACACTTGGAGAGCACAACACTGAGCTGGATAGCTGTATTGATCAAGCAAAGCATCTTGTCTTAAGGAGAAAATCAAGGAGGACATGACATGGTGGCCATCTAAAATTGAACACTGCAACACTAAAAGCAGTAGATGATGATCAGTCAACAGGTCTAGGAATGCTACAATTTTAATGAAGCTTAATAAAACATGTAATTTATCAAAGGATAAAAATACATGTTGGAGATAATATGATCAGCAATTGCTACTCTGACATTGTATTTGTCTCACTACTCAGCCAGAGATAGAGATATTATTCTACACACAAAATGTTGCTTTATACACAAAACAACCATGTGTGAATTTAGTGCAGAATAACATCTGAACTGCAAAGATTATTTTCAGTCCAGAGTTTTTCTTGCTAGGAGTTTCAACTATTTCTCAAATATCTTTCCATACCTACTGAAAGTCTACTTGTTTGGCTTTATTTCTGACCAACTTTGCTTGTTATATATCTTTGTGTGTATATATGCATTTTAGTTCTTTTGGCTGTACATAAATGTATCGATGTGTGCCTCCTATACTAACATCAAGCACATGATAATTTTATGATTTAATATCAAAATCAGAAGAACTTGGAAAGATAATAACAATGCTTTAAAAGTCTTTACTTTTATAAAAGTAAAAGGAGAAATGGAAACCTTGTTGAGAAAATGTACATTATGAATGTGAGTTCGGTTAATGCTGGAATTATTGAATAAAGCATCAAGTCCTTTCAAAAGTATAAATGGGAACCTAAAGTATATGTAAATATAAGAAATAACAGCTTTTATTATTTGTGGCAAACATCTCATAATTCCCATAAATAAATGGGTTCTGATTCCAGCTATTCAAGTAATTTTTCAGATTCCTATATGCATCTAAAACTATTTGAAGTGATAGCCATAATAACACTGTATCATTAGTACTCTTGTCTATTTTAATACAAGATCATACCAAATATATGGAAGGCTTTCAAATAACAACTCTATTGTACTAGGATTGCTTCATTGTCTAATGCTACATATACTTAGCACTGACATTTGTACAATTTATGATTTTATTCTTTGAAAAACTACAAATAATTAATTCAGGCTGCCATGTAACATTGAACTGGTACAGAAGTCACAAGCCTTCTTTTAAAAGCCTTGCCACTTCATGCATATGTTAACAGATTTTAATGCAGAAATTTCATCTCTAAGTGTGAACGTTTCATAGGAGGAAAAATCTGGCAGATAAAGATCCTCACCATCATCTGAACACTCGAACTGGACTTCCTTTTCTGATTTGACCAGTCAGAGAGAAAGGAAAAGAAGAAAATGTGACTGGTTGGATTTGAAGTATCAATGCATGGAGAACAGTATATTTTTGTATGTTTGTTTTTTTAACATGGGGAAAAATACTGTGGATCTCCTGCATCCAGTATATATGGTCAGATAGACACTTCCTACCCACCACTCCATAGAACTATGAATACAGAAGAGAGCCCTGAATCCAAGGTATAACATACTTGCATAAATGTAGTGCGAGCATATTGCCAGCAACAACCATAATCAATACAATTGTTTTATTAAACAGACCAATTTTGTCAAACATTGTAACAGATCTGCAAAAGAAAACGGTATTGAGCAAAACAGCCTACCTGAACTGGTACACATTTACGATTTCTTGTTGAATTATAGTTGAAATTACTAACAGTGACTAGAACAAGTAGCCATTACATTCCAATGGAAAGCAGTAGGTTAACTTTGGACAATGTCCTTTTCACAGAATATCCAACAAATACAAATCCCTTGGGCTTTAGTGGAGGAAGGGCTATAAGACTTCTGCCCCTCAGTCCATCAATATTATATTGAAATTGGTCGAGCTTGGCGGGTCCACAGGAGAATCATCTTTCTTCTGCATATTATTGATAGAGATTGGCTGGACTTAGGTTACCAGAATGCATTAAGATGATATGTAAAAGCATGTGCACACAATAATTCCAAAAGGAAATACAAAGTGAAACATATACTTTAAAATCAAATTGATGTGAAGGGAGAGGATCACAAGGATACCAGTTGAAGTTAGACATATTCCAGGAAATCTTGCAACGCAAAAGGAACATATGTGTTACATTCTTCTAATGATACATAGAACACTTTACTTAAATTTGACAATTATTCTGTGAAAAAGAAGTAACATTTTTTCTTCAGTTGTACCCTGCAGCATCAAATGTGCATAGTATCTCTTCTTCTACAGAGTTTTGGGACTAAGAAGCAGCAAATGACATTTTTTAAAAAGCCATATAAATACATTCTATTTCTTTCCCTAAATTCTGTATTTTATCTGACCTTGTTAGTTGAGTTCTTAGATTCGTTTACTTCTGCCAACAGCTAAAGGGCTGCCAAACCCTATCATAATATTCTGACAAGTGACATGTCAAGGTCAGAGGGAGTCTGCCATTCCAAAACGGCTGCTCCATGATCAGTCACAACGGACTAACAAGTTTATTAAAACATTGATTTTTAAAAGAACACACCTAACGAAGAAGAGTAGTAGTTATTTCAGTGTCAAGGTAATTAGAGTTTAGAAAAACACATAGCAATGAAATATGAATGAGTCATATTGTTAGGTTTTTCTTGCCTACCTTCACTCCATCAGGTTTCTTCAGTAAACTCTTCGCTGCTAAAATTTAAACAGAAAGAAGCAATGTCAACTGACAAAATTCAGTAAAAAAAATTAATTTTCTCAAAGTTATTATTGGAAAGATCAGTTTCAGATTTCAAGCCTTAGATGTTAAGAAGCCATCACATTATTTTCTTGTTGCACTTCATTTTGTTTTGCTTTCCACTGAAACTTTTCTTTATGTCTGTATTAGGCACATGTTCAGTTGTAATGTATTATTATTATTATTTGGGATTAAATATCTGCATGGAAAGTGACTGACTAGAAAACTTTGAATCTTTTTGCACATGCACATAAGCACTTAAGAACATGAGGATAATGGAACAAACATCTATTTCTCTGGAAAATGCATTGATGACATCACCATTATTTCTGGCATTTATGACAAAGAAAAAAAAGATCAGTGTGATCAAGACTTAAAACACATTAACTTAATTGACTACTAGTAAACGGCACAGGGGAGGTACATTTTAAAGCAGTGGTTCCTAACCACTCTCCAACATTAGTACCGAATGGGTTACAAATCGGTTTTTGGTCAACTTTAGATTCGGTTTGGTAATTTGTGGTGCTGACTCAGAAAACTGCATTGGATAGACCACATCAACTCTAGTTTCTGATACAGAACATATTCCATCCAGTAGTCCCCATCTTCTTGCCCACAGAAAACCATATTTAATAATCTAGAGCTGATCTGGTAGTAGTACTCTTTCTTGGGCAGTCAGCCTCTCCCTTCCCAGCATCCCCATTGCCTTGGCATTATAAGAGGGTTTCACGAGACCAGTCACTCCTGTTGCCACGTGGTTTTGAGGCAATGGTGTAGTAATTGTAAGGCCACCAACCATATTTTCATCCTTGGAGACCAAGGATGGTCTCCATGGACCACAGGTTGGAAACAACTGTTTTAAAGCATAGGCCAGGATGGGATATTTAGTCTTTCAGATATTTTGGATTACAGCTTCCATAAATCCTTATCATTATAATCATATAATAACACTTTATTTATATTCCGCCCTTCTCACCCCGAAGGGGACTCAGGGTGGATTACAAGTACACATAGATGGCAAACATTCGATGCCACTTTGTATTGACATACACAGACAAACACACAGAAGGAGGTTCTTGTGTCGTGCCACAGGAGGGTGTTGTCGCTCCATCCTCTTATGACGAAGAACTTGTCAGGATTTCCACATTCCAGCATCTGGTCTTTCTCCTCTTATGGCGTTGTAAAAATCATTAGCATGCTGATTTAGGACAAAAGTGGGTAACCTTTAATCCTACATGTTTGGTATCTAATTCCCATCAGGCAAAGCCATATATATTCCTATTTTGTAGTCAAAAAGAGCCTGATGGGCTATGCCCAAAAAAATATGACTGAAGGCAGAACAAGCCATTGATTTATTCTTTTTTTTAAAAAAATCATATTTATACTGAACCTCATAATGCCATCCAATGTTTGGTGGCTTCCTCACAATTCAGCAAGCATTTTCCAGAGTAAGATAGGTACATGCAAGTTCCATTAAAATGTACCTAACTCCTATTCAGATCAACATAACATTACAAGAACTGAACTCGGCAATTTGCCAGTGAAAGATAATGATGAGGTGAAATTAAAGAACAATGAATATTTAATTGTGCATTTTAGTATTAATGATTTCAGAGAGACCTCAGTTGCTAGCCTAGGAAAGTTCTTTAAAATTAATGATTGCTTCTATGATTCATTTCTTTTGGAGTGTGCCCACACAATATATCTCATTAGAAACTCAGTAGAAAAGATTAAGGTAAATTGTCTTACTGCTCTACATCCAATCAATATGTTTGCATTAGTACATTTTGCAATAATTTACAATACCTGTGGGGGAACATGTTCATGGCTGGCCTGTGGTTTAAAACCATAGATATGACTCGATACCATTAAATTATCTAGCATAGGATCCTCCTTAGGAATGTACTAGGTTTTCAACATAACTCTATGGAAAGCATACCATAGAATGGAATACACAGAAAATGCCTGCAGGTTCTACTGTTGTGAGGGCCTTATTGTACTGTATTTTAAATATGCCTAGCTAAAAATAAAACTCTGACTTGAAAATATGGTGCAGGTTAACAAAAATAAGTAAGATCTCAAGGTCTAAATGTATTTAGGACTATACACATGACATTTCATTTCTAGATTATGGATTGTAAAATTATATCATATTAACAAAGAGATAATTATCTTAACTTATTGTTGAATGTTGTATAATTTATGATGATCAATAGATCAGACAAAGCTTCTTAACATTATTAAGAATTGTCCATACACTAATTCTGCTCCACTGTGAAAAGAAAACTGAGCAAGTGAAGGCCTGTTGAAAGACTTACCATCCAGGGATACTGTCCATTCTGGCAAGTGGAACACTACAGATGTAGGTCAGTGTGTGCAATAGGGAGCCTAGTCATACACTTCAAGCATGAACAACTTGAAAATTCTTTTTTTCCAACATTTGTAATACTGGTTTTGAAGAGGATTAAGTGTGCAGATCTATATATACTGTACATACATATATACATCTACACATACACACATTGTTTACATCACTTATCACCTCATATGAGTAATTAAGTGATGAAGAAATCATGGAGAGAATTACACACTTATTATTCATAGTTATATTACAGTAAGTTCTACAGTACAGATTGTAAGTTATATTATTGTAATATAACTTACATTCTCCAAGTAAATCCACCTGAGAAAAAACTGGCAACCCAATATTCAAGCATTTAAGTCTAAATGGTGGCCTCAAACAATCATAATATCTTTACATGTCCTAGAAACAGCTCTACTTGTAGTACTGTGTTGTAGGAGCAGTTAGTACAACTGGATCATATACACTTTCAAACAATGAATGGATACAAGCACAAATGAAAACAATGACTAATAACTAAATTTGGTGGGTCTGTAGCATTCTGGCCTGGAAGAAATGAGTATATGCTAGATCAGCTTTTGGTCATTCTTTGGGTTAAATTCCACTGAATATCATTAGCAATAACAACTAATTTGGAATTACCAGACATAGAACTGAACTTGATCTAAAAGGCGAATGTCCATTCTGGCTGTATGCACCAAATAAACCAGAAATTTTTGGCATAAAAGTGATGGTGTTGCAATGCTAAAATATCCTATCTTCTCAAGTGAAACATTTACCGACACAATGCTTGTTATAACACGGGAAACCTAGCTTAGTTACAGAATGGTTACAAGACTAGTTGAATCACAGTGAAGTGCTAAAGAATATTTTCCCCTCTAGGTTGAAACTGGAAGAAGTTTTGCTAACAAAAATGGTTTGACATAATAAGATGGATAAGAACAATGGATAAAAAGCTCAGGGGATTGTGAACAGCTTGTGATTGGTGTCTTTACAAGGATCACTGTAACATCCAAGTGGTATGTTCTGGCTGTCTGTTCAGTAGCTTGCCCAAAAAATAAGACTTCATTTGGGGAAAATGTCTATCAGCTCAAGAGATTGTGAACAACATGTGATCAATTTACTTACGTGGACCCCTTTAACACTCAAGTGATATGTTCTGGTTATCTACTGAATAGCTTGCCCAAAAAATATTTCATTAGGGCAAATATCTGAATCTATTCCACAATACAATGAAATAAGAGTATTCTACCATACACTAATGCTACATCTTACTATAAATAAACAAAAACATCCTGTGTCCTTCAAGATTCATGTTTGTCTTCTAATATCTAGGGTTCATTAAGATCACTACTGACTGAAAGGTCATGAGTTCCAAGCCAGCCCGGGTCGGAATGAGCTTCCAGCCAATTCTGTGTAGCCTGAAAGACAGTTGCATCTGTCAAGAAGGAAATTTAGGTACCACCTATGTGTGGGGAGGCTAACTTAACAAATTTACGAGGCCATAAAAAATCTCCAGCAAAAAGCATGCAGGGAATGCAGAAAGTACTTCATCAGTGTCACAGATGGATGGTGAAGTGAAAGCTCCCCTGGTGGCCAGAAAAAGTTAAATAGCCTCTGACTGTCCATCTATATGTGTTGTATATCTATGGCATTGAATGTTTGCCCTGTATGTGTACACTGTAATCCACCCTGAGTCCCCTGTGGGTTGAGAAGGGCGGAATATAAATACTGTAAATAAATAAATAAATTCACAACAAGCTTTTTCCAAATGGAAATAACAATAATAATATTGGAGGGGGGCACTGAAATTATGTTCGTTACTTCTATGCCATTGAAAAAGAGGTAACTCAAAACAAATGTGCTGTCCCATGTGAATAAGTGTTTTCTAGCTCTGGTTTTCTGGATACTGTGGAATATCCTTCATTTTTCACCCACAACCACTTCCATGGGGCATTCCCACATGGTTGGAAAATACCTAAGAAGTTGCTTCATGATTTATTTTTTGTGTGGATAAGGGTTTATGTTTATTTTTCTAACAACTAGTTTCAGCATTATATGTTATGTATTCCTAATTATGGTGGGAATGAAAAGTATGAATTACATTTGTGTCAATTTTTCAAAATTAAAATACCACAAATTTAAATAAGGCCTGTCAAAAACATGAATAATCAAACCCAAAGAAATTGAATTAAGCCTGGAACATTATGGCATGGGAGCCTTACAGCTGCTGGGGGAAAAAGAAAGAAGAAGCAAGAAGCTTATGTCCTCTGCCTGCCAATGTTTAGTAGTACCAAATTTGTGACATGATGTCATTCCACTATGAGTCCCCATTCCCTACAAGAAGCACAACAGCCAATGTAATGGAGCAGTGGAAGGGAAACACACAGTGTAGTAATGTCAAACAACCCCTATGGCACCCAGTTCCATTCTGGGACAACATACAAATAACAGGTGATTTGGGACAAACAACGTACTGACAACGGAAACTGAAGATGTAAAAAATTCCTTTTAGTTTCTGAGGGGCTTACCTCACAAACATACATTCCACATTACAGGAAGAACAAAAAAGGAAAAAATAAAACACTTTTATAAATATATCATTACGGACAAGTTAGTAACATAGCACGTGGTTCAATAAAATAAAAAATGAATAAATCAAAATTAGATGGCCTCACAACAAATGGACATCTTCAACTACCCAAAGGTGCCATGCCAAGAAAATGTTTAAAAATTAAGACAAGTAGATTATTCTGATTCATGAAGCATCAACTATATTTATTCTTTATTTTTGTGAAAGTAACTATAAAAGAACAAATGAATACAATAATTGCTTTTCTCAAAAAAATGTTTTCAAAAAATATTTTAGTCTCATGTCAGGAGTCCTGGAAAGTTGAGAGGCAATATTATTACATATACATATTATTAACCCTACTAGGTTGTTACAGCATTATCAGGAAAGATGGGGAGAAGGGATAGGGCACAGGGAGAATAAGAAGAATTTGCTGGCATTTTCTAAATTACTTTTGTTAAGAAAGTACCCCATTTCAGATTTCTACTAATGCTTAATGGACAAGGGGAAGCAATTTAATGAAAATTTCATTAGGATTTATATTCTCTTTGACATCTTTTAATGGAATTATGAAAAATATGAAGGTTAACCAAGTGAACTCTTCAAGAAATAAAGTGTATTTCATGTGCTCCTGGTGACATAGAGGCATAAGGATGTAGCTTACATCTGGCTGTCACCATGGTTTATTTTATTTATGATTATTTATTCTATTTATACCCCGCCCTTCTCACCCCGAAGGGGACTCAGGGCGACTTACAAATTACAGTAAAAATTCAATGCTGCATCATAACATAACGATAAACATTCCATATAAAATTATAAAACATTTAAAACATATAAACAGTTGGTATATGATCTTCAAATGATAGAGGTCATTAGATCAGGAATGAACTAATCTGCTTTCCCTACAATCTGCTAACACCACCGCAACGGCTAAGGGGAAAATAAGAGATGCAGACTGCTATAAAAATCTTGATTAATTCCTTTCTCCAAAATGAGAATCTCTGTAAAACAGACTGGCTAGATAGAACATCTATATATTTAACGTTCACCTAATGGTGTCATCCTGTAATACTTAACATTAGTATATAGAAATGATTTGTAGGCTCTGTCACTCAGGAATACATTAGGTTTCAGTGCACATAGAAATGCTTCCTTTGAATGTTTTTCACACCAAGGAATGGCCTATAAGTGTAAAATATGTCAACTTTGCCCTTATTACAATAGTGCTCCCAAGAGTCATTCTCAACATCAAGATCACAGGATGTTTCTATCTACTTCAGGATGGTCCACACGGACTGATAGTATCTTTCCAGGATTTCTGATAGAGGTTTTTCCTAGTGCTTTTTAGAGATCCCTGGAATTGAACCCGCAGGAGGAAAAAGCAACCATTTGTTTTAGAGAGCACAGTTCTACTTGGAAAACCCAATTAATGAAAAAAATAATTAGACCTGTTCTCTGACCCATAGTGAACCCAGTAATATACTATAATTATAATACATATTATAATCAAGCCTTCAGGATTATAATTATAATATAGCAGTTTTACATGTACAGTATAATCCCATACCCACAAGACTGATTAATGTGTCACCAAAAATAAATTCTCTCTAAGCATTTTCTAAGTCCTCTATGTAATTCTATGGTATGCTTCCCCCAGAAGCTGAAGAATCTAGAAATGCTATAGAGGTGTTCTCACAAAGTCGTTTTAGGTATTTCAGCACAATTTTATGATGTGCGTCTGCTGGAAGTTGTTCATTTCAATAGGGCTCACTATGATCTGAAATTTCAAATTTCCAGAAGAATTCCAGGAATATTACCCCAGTGAATATGAATTGTATATCATTGATGCTCCAACATAGTACTGGATGGTTTGATGTTTACTATTTTAATTCATATATTATGTTCCCCTGGTCGAACCTCTCCTGGAAATGTCAATTTAAAATACGCTATAGTTTAGACTAGTCTAAAGCGAACTGGCTACAAAGAATATGGAATATGTCATACCCCTAACTCGTTATAATCCCTTTCAGCAAAAGGGAAGGAGAGAAATGAAAACAACACCTAGATGACTGAGGACCCTTCCAGACAGGTCCTATATACCAGGATCTGATCCCAGGTTTTCTGTTTATCCCAGATTATCTGGCGGTGTGGACTCATATGTTCCCTCGACCCATGCCCCTCCTGGCTAGTAAAATCTTGCTTGGAGGGTCTACGTGGCCCTCTGTTGAATATAGTGAATAGCTCTCTTGAGCAAGGAGTGTTTCTAGAGGGTTTAAAAGAGGCTGTGGTTTCTCCACTGTTGAAAAAAACCAAACTTAGATTACGCCCAGTTTTGAATTTGTAGTTTCTGGGCAAGGTAATTGAGAGGGCAGCACTGGAGCAGTTGCAGACTTTCCTAAATGGCACAGCCGGACTTGATCCCTTCCAGTCCGGCTTCCGTTTGGGGCACAGGACAGAGACAGTGCTGGTGTCCATCACAGACCAACTCCGTTGCCAGCTTGATCAGGGCAGGTCGGCGCTGCATGTGTTATTGGATCTCACAGCAGCATTTGACACTGTCGATTACTATCTTTTGACACACTGCCTAGCTGTGGCTGGAGTGAGGGGGACAGTCCTAAATTGGCTGTCGTCCTTTCTCCACAATCGGTGTGATGAGGGGTGGGATGGTCTCCAGGGAGTCCTCCTTAGTTTGTGGGGTTCCCAGGGGGCCATTCTTTCCCCACTATTATTTAACATCTACATGGGACCACTTGCTTAGCTGGTGCAGAGTTTTGGGCTTGAGTGTCACCAATATGCTGATGACACTCAGCTCATTCTGAGGATGGAGGGCCGGCCTGACTCTGTACCTGAGAATTTCCAACAGTGCCTTGAGGCCGTTACTGGATGGTTGCATGCCAGCAGGTTGAGGGTGAGCCCGGCGAAGACGGAGATCCTTTGGCTTGGTCGTTCGGGCGGTGCGGACATCCGACTGCCTACCCTGGATGGTGGCGTACTATGCCCATCTTCTTTGGTAAAAAGCCTGGGAGTCCTTTTGGACCCTCTGCTGATAATGGAGGCCCACATCTCCGCTGTCAGCAGAACAGCATTTTTCCATCTGCGTCAGGCTAGGCGTCTGGCTCCTTACTTGTCCCGGAACGATCTAGTCATGGTAATTCAGGCTACGGTCATCTCAAAACTAGATTACTGTAACACTCTTTACATTGGCCTGCCTTTGACGGTGAGCCGGAAGCTTAAGCTAGTGCAAAATGCTGCGGCGCGGCTGCTTGTAGGGGAGCCTGCGAACTGTCACATAACACCAGTTCTCCAGCAGTTGCACTGGCTGCCAATTGAGCACTGGATCACTTTCAAAGTGATAGTTTTAACTTTCAAGGCCTTACATGGACTGGGGCCAGTGTACTTAAGGGACCGCCTGTTCCCTTACAAACCCCAGAGATCACTGCGATCAGAAGATCAAGATCTTTTGGAAATCCCTGGTTTGAAGAACTTCCACTTCACGGCCACTAGATGCAGGATGTTTACAATCATTGCCCCTTCGTTATGGAATGCCCTTCCTTCTGAGGTCCAAGCACTCCAGGACCTGGTGGCCTTCCGTAGGGCCTGCAAAACCTACCTCTTCCAGCAGGCTTTTGGACTGTATTAGTATAGTGGATTTTAACTAAGGTTTTAACTGTTGTTTATTCTGTCTATGTAAACTGCTCTGAGCCTTTGGGAGTGGCGGTCTAGAAGTTTGAATAATAAATAATAAATAAATAAATAATACAATATAATCCAGTTTAAAGCAGAAAACCCAGGATCAGGTCCTGGGATATAGGCCTGCCTGGAAAGGCCCTAAACAAACTCTGGATTTTAAGAAGTAACTTCATCATGGATTCCCACTCAATTTCCTACATTGTATCTCCATTACACATCTTTGAAAAAGATTTTTATAAAGAAAATTGTAATCTTATTAAATTTTTAACATACACAAAAAAAGAGAGAACTTTGGGAATGAGAAGCTTTTCTGGACTTCACCAGAAATATTTCCCAGCACCACTATTATTTGTTTGTTTGTTTGTTTACTACATTTGTATACAGCCTTTTTCCCAGAATGAGACTCCTCTCACTACTAAGAGCCTTCCGCTCTAGATCCAAGTAAGTGTTGAATCTGGCACCTTTAAAATATATTTAAATCATATGTTTGCATGTGAGTACACATATACAATCTATGACAAAGTTTAAGTCATGATAAATTACCACATACAGATTATTCATTTCCGTTTCTGGTATATGCTGATATCTGAACGACTGATATGTATGTCTTTCTGAAACCTCAATTTCAGATAGCCAAGCTATGATTCCAGCAAACCTTAACGACAAAGAATTTAAGCAACCGGTGTCTCTTGTGATGCATGAATGAAACACCCAATAGTTATCAGGGACACACACTATTTGAAAAATGTAACATGTGCATAATTTTCACAAATTGTGGCAGTTATTGCACTCATAGATATTACTTCTCCAATAGCTGCAGCTCTACATATTCTCTGGCTTTAAAGTTTTCAGTTCTTCATATGCAAAGCATCTTTGAGGATTATAACATAATATTTTATTTTACTAAAATCCTATAATGGATTATAAGATCTTTTAAAAGAGTATGAAATGTGTTTGTTCATCAATATTATTGCAACTTCCTGTTTCCAAAATGTCTGGGTCTTCAGGCCCAGTTGCCAGGTCAGGCAGCAGCAGAGACTTGTATGTAGAGCCACTATGAGGTCCCTCAACCGGCAATTGAAAATTCACTGACAACTAGCAGTTATAATTTGTTAAGCGTGGTCCAACTATAGTAACTGACAAAAAGGAAGGTTGATCTAAAGAGAATGTTGCTCTTTAAACTTTTTTTTAAAAAAACATAAATTATTAAAGTAAGGTAGATCACTGTCAACAACAGAATTAAAAGTAAGATGAACTGCTACTTGACCAGCTCTCCTCTCCAAATAAAATATCTATACATTTTCCCATTTGGTATATATATTTTCCTAATCCTTATAGAAAACAATTGATTATGGTGTGTGTGTGTGTGTGTGTGTATGAATAATAACATAGTCTGCCATAATGTTCAGTGTACACCAAATATAAATTGAAAAGAAATAATAAATGAGTTTTCTAATCTAATTTTAAATAACTGCTTTACTGGGGAGTTGTCCTTCCCCTCCCAGGGTGCTTTTGCCTGCTTTGTGCTGGTCAGTGACTGTAATAAAGTTTTGAATTGTATTGTACATATAGAATGAGCAAAACATGGCATGTGCACACATTCTATGATAAGCTATTTTACACAGGAGGAAAATCTTTGATCACAATGGGGACACACTGCCAACAATACAGTAAAATGAACATACCTGAAAAATTTCTTGTAGCCAGCATAGTTGTCAAAATGGCACCCTGAAAATACATTAAAATTTTCTAAGTCCAATATCTGCAGTATTCCTGATTATAAAAACAATCACCTTTATTGCAAATACAGAAATCTGGTGTGGAGAGGCTAAGTAAATAAGAAAGGTTCAGAAACTACATTTGGGTTGGGGAACATGCAGCCCTCCAAAAACTGGTAGGCGACTTCTATAATTCCTCAGTATTGGCTATGTTGGTTCCAGTCCTGTAACATTTGGAAGGTTGAGTGTTCAGTCATGGAAGCCTTTAATAAACGGTCCATAAAATGCATTCAGGACAAAGATCTTAAAGAACTCAGAAGCCACTCAAGTGATGTATATGTATATGTATATATAATACATTATTTAATTACCCATTTATTTATTTATCTCAAAAGGGTACATTTCCTCTTAGTCCAAGGAGGAAAATGTCGAATTATTAATAAATAACATAAATCTTACTTTTTCCCTAAATCTGCAACATTTTCCCTCTTTAAAGCAAAATATTGAAAATATTTAAATTGATGTTTAATGTTTATGTTTTAATTGGCTTGGATTTTAAAGTATTTGTTTATTTATCGATATGTATATGTATTTGGCATGAAATTGTTATCTTTGTAAAGCTACCCTGAGTACCACATCCTGAGTGTCGTTGATAAATAAATAAATAAATGTTGGTATACCATATTCAATTATATTGAGACAATCCCCCCTCCCACCGGTCCCAACAAATGGCACTCTGAACAGAAAATGTACACAAGAAAAAGTTTGGAAGCCAATTTAATGCAAAAATGGTTACATGGTGTAAAAAAAATTACCAAGTTTGTGTAAAATATGGTTTGTGGAAGGACTCAGGCATTTGAGTAAAAATGGTGCAAAAGTAAGAGGAAGTGACTGGAGATTTTTTTTTAAACCAACATGAATAATATGTTTTCAAACATTTTTGATACCAGGGATCCTTGAAAAAGCTTTCTCTCTTACCTTAAGTTTCCTTCTTGCATTGAACTTCTTCAGGCAATCAACAGTCTCCTGTCTGTGCATCATAGAAGCAACAGTAGAACGTTGCTAAAGGAAAAGAAAAGAGCAGATGTTTCAATGTATTCTTCAATATTACCCATTTCCATGTAGAACTGTTTTCAAATTTCTGTAATAACTCTGGAGTCACAAAACTGAATGCTATTCCCTACCATATGAATTGATTTTGATCAATTTTACAAGAACCAACACCATCAACATATCATTTCCTAAAATGTTATATAATTTTTCTTTCAAGGTGATCAGAGATGAATGTGAGAGCCTATCATGTGTACCTCTTTGCAAAGTGTTTAAAAGGATGGGGCACTTTTTTTAGTAAATCTATAGTGTTTTACAGTAACTGTAACACTGTACAGTTCCATGGTATCCAAACTGTAAATTCACATCCAATGTGCGAATTGATGTACTGTTTGCAATCTAAAATACAGCGAACAATGAGGCACATACAGTAAATTCTGCCAATAATAATTGCTTTTCCTTGTCATAATAAAATGCTTCTCAACATGTTTCTGGAAGCTGATTTTAATGTGTTTGTATCATAATTATCCTCTATGGAAATTAGGGTAGCATGTATGGTCCTTCCGTCCCACTGCCTTTTATTATAACAATCATATCATGTAAATTAAGCTAAGATCAAATGACTCATCCAAGGTCACGCACTACCTTCAAGGCTGAATGGGGATTTGCGCTTAGATCTTCTCACTGGTAGTCTAACACTACAACCATCATTCTGTATGGTTCTCAAATGGTAATATATATATATACAACTTCAAGAAGTTTGTTGATATGTTATCAAGTTGCTAATTAAAGTAAGCCTGCAGAACAAAATGCTGAAGAGGAAAACTACATTCCAGTTCAGGATATATGATCCAAATATCTATATCATAACTGACAAAGAATACTGACTAAATATGGGGACAGTTGTGAAGAATAATCACAAGTTTATTGGTCCTTGGCACTAAAGGGTGTCTCCATATACCAGGAACCCCTATTGAGAAATGGTCATTTGCTATATGATTTTTCACAATTAGGGGTTTTTTTTGGGGGGGGGGGAAGAATAAACAATAATTTCTTCAAAAACATTTTGCGTGTTGCAAAAAAATTAACCAAGTTCAAGTTCATTTTAGTATGGTCAATGACCAGCTCAAAAATATCTCATGTTAAAATAAGCTTGTGAATATTTTTTCCTACAAACTAAAAATGGTTCTACGAGTGAGTAATAACAGAAAATTAATTTTAAAGTATTTGCAAATTATTTGAAATTATTTGTTCTAGTATATGAGAATAATTATAACTATTCATAAAATAGCTGAAAATTCATTCTTATATATAACAATAATTTCTATAAAATATATATTTTATATTTTAATTCCTGCACCTAGAACCTTCAGTCAGACATGACATTAACCTACATGGAACAAAACTGTTCAAGCTACAGTACTGAGATGAAAGTTTAAGCTGTTTAAAAACGAAATTATTTTTGTTATTTAGAAATAATGGTAAAATAGAACGGCTGGAAGGAGCAAAACTATCTATTAGACTTCAGATTGTGACTCAGACCTAGAAGGCTGCTCAGGGAAAAATAGCATCTGCTTACACAAATCCATGGGTGTTTGAGAGCATCTGATGCACAGATACGTTTGGCAGGATTGATTGTAAGCATTTTGTTGATAAGGTCTTTGGCTTCTGGTGTCACCGTGTCCCATTCTGGTGAAGGAAACTTGAAGAAAACAGAATATAGCCACGTAAGAGAAAAATCAAGCACTTCAAAAACAGATGAAATTCTTAATTTGGGGAACTCCAATGTTCTAATTCAATGGATGGTATATATTGCTCTGTAGATCTTCTACTTCCCCATCCTTGAATTTTCAAGTACATTTCCAAAGTAAGTTTCCAAGTCCAAGACAGGAGTAGGATTGAAGATTATTTCTTCCAAAATCCCACTCCAAGGTAAGTTATTTCATGCATTAATTGACTTTTTAGCAAACTTTGAAGAAATGCTATATAATACAAGGGAGACCATATCCAAAGCAAATGGCTTTGGGAAAAGGAGGGAGGCAGGGAGGCAACATGATATACTTTGTTGCATTCAGCATTCAGTGTGGTTTAATGCTGATTTACTGCTATGACAGAATTCAGAGTATTCCCTCAAGGACCTTCAGAAAGTTAATCTGTGCTTCTCTGTAATGGTGCCAATGGCATGTAACAACAGCCTGAAAATCTCTATCTATATCTATGTCTGCTTATCTGCCAGAAGGTAGTGAAAACATCTCTCTCTCTCTCCCTCTCCCTCTCTCTGATTTCTTTTTTTTAAAAAATTTATTAGATTTTTTAAATACAGAAAAAGAATCACTGGGGAATAGCAGGGAAAGGATTGAGGTTGAGTGGGGGGTGGGGTATGGGGTGGGGTGGGGAAGAGGGACACGGAAAGAGTTAAAAACAGCATGAAAAACATACAATGTGCACAAAAGAAAAGTTTTGGGAGTTAAGAGACAAATCTGATTTCTTTTAATTGATTAGAAATTATATTTCATAATATTCACTGTCTCCCAAAGCAGTTACTTTATTCTCAACTCAAGAACAGAAAATGGAATGTCAGTGGATAACAAAAGAGATTTAAAGATAAGATTAAAGCTAACCTAAAAAAAATAGTGATATAACAACCCCAAGAACTGGGAGGCCCTGGCATTTGAGCAATGTAACTGAAGGTCGGCTGTTACCAGTAGTGCTATGGATTTTGAAGAGACACAAATATAGGGTGAAAAGAAGAAATGTGCCAAGAGAAAGGCACATAAGAAAACCCTTGCCATGACCACCTTCCATCTGGAAATGTGCTCTCTGCAAAAGACAATGTGGCTCAAAAATAGGCCTCTACAGTCACTTATGGATCCACCGCCAAGACTCTATCTGTAAAACACAATCATACCTGACCACAAGTGATTATCCATGATGATGAATTATAATATTCCTTCTCTTTCTTTTGCTTTTAAAGTCTAGTACAGATTTGGGAGTTGTAATATGGTTAGGAAAAGCTGTTGATATCAGCAGAGGTTTGCAACCATCGTTGGGATAGGTTACACTCCTTCTGAAGGACCAAGGAGGTTCGCCTACATATCATTGACTAGAACAGCCATGGGCAAACTTTGGCACCTGCCAGTAATCGGGCTGCAGCTCTTTGGACTAGTTGAAGTTTCTGAGCACTCTTCAGGGACAGGCCCCGTAGAGTGCATTACAGTCTAAGTGGGATGTAACCAAGGTATGGACCACCATGGCCAGATCTGGCTTCTCAAGGTATGAGGGCAGCTGGTGCACAAGTTTTTATTGTGCAAAGGTCCTCCTGGAAACGGCTGACACCTGAGCCTCCAGGTTTAGCAATGAACCCAGAAGGACCCCCAAGATGCAAACCTGTGATTTCAAAGGGAGAATGCCACCCTAAACCCAACACAGAATGCCACCCCATGTCCTGATCTGTCTTACAATGGACCAGGAGGACCTCTGTATAGTCTGGATTCAGTTTCAATTTGTTTGTCCTCATCCAGTTCATTACTGATTATAGGCACCGGTTCAGAGTCTGGGTTGCTTCCTTGGCTTTTGATGGAAATGAGTAATAGAAGCTTATTGTGAGTATTGTGTTCTTGCTACAGTGAACTGAACATTATCTTGTAAAAAGTTGTAAAATTATATTGGTACAAAGGTTTTACAGGGGTTTTTTTTCTCCCCAGAATGATATAAAATATCTTAATAAATTAAGATAAAGTATTTTCAAATGTCATTTTTGCAAAGTTACTTTCAGCATATTACAAATATATAAAATACAGACAGTCATGCCCACAAATAATGCCCACTGATGGTGATGATGACAATGACAATTAAAGAGGAAAAGAGAGAGGCAGGAAAGCAAAAATATACAGAAAAGAAAACCAGCTAATACTAGACTTTTAAAAAGTGTTCCAAAACACTTTATTTGATGCTCAAATAGACAACATTTCCAATCAGAAAGCAATGTATTTTGCACAAATTCACTGATTTCTGTAAAACATTTTCCTCCCACAAATGAAAATGGTTGTAAGAGAAATTATTGGAGGAAAAGGCTGGAAAAATCTTTCTAAACAACTAAGAAAGAGACCATTACATGTCACCTATGCTTGCTTGGTGATTGCTGAAAGCTGTCATGCATGCTTTATCTCGAGGGCAAGCGGCATACCTGTTAAGTTTGCAAGACAGACTGTGCTACCAAAAGCAGGCTATTATTTTATGAAAGGCAATTTGCACGAAGGAGTCCTCTGAGATGGCAAGAAGGATAATCATGCTGAAGAATAGGCATTTGTCTATTTGGAAATACATTACTACAGGCATCATACTAGAATGAGCTTGACAGGAGAAAAACTCCCATCATTTTGAAATGACTTTTGTCTTCTGCAGCTGCCAGGCTCAAAGATTCTGAGACACAAGAAAAAATATGATGGAGATGCTGTAGGTGGTACCAATATTTGCACGGCTCATTACACAATGCTCTGTCCCAGACACACAAACTTGTAAGTAAACCAAAAAGGATGGCAGCTGTGGGAATCTGTAACAAGTTTAACTGAAGAACTATGTGAAAGAATTTAAGCAGCACTGAGAGGGAAAGAAAGTGGCAGTACAGGTGTGTGCAGTAGAGACACGCACAATAAAGAGGTGAGAGAATTTAAATGAGTACATCTAGCACAATACATTTTTTTCCTTAAGCAGAGAGCAAAAAGGTGCCCCTCCTATTCCATACAGAGGAGCTAAACTAAATGGCAGCTGAACCTTCCTTCAATGCAGTGCAGGGGTGCTCACACTTTTTCAGCATGCGAGCTACTCTTAAAGCAACCAAGTCCAAAAGATCTACCTGCCTCCACTGCCATGTGCTCCCGCGCGCTCCTGCCGCCACGCGCTCTTGCCACTGCGCATGCTCCTGCTGCTGTTTTCCGCCCGCGCAGCGCTTCTTCCGCCTGCGGGGCATTGCAGGAAGGAGAAAGCACAAGGCGGGGCATCGAGGGAGTGCTCTGCCCTGCCTGTCTCGCCAGCAACGGAGGCTGCACAGCTGCTTCTGGATGAGAGGCAGGGCGCTCCCTCCAGAGGCCCCGCCTCATGCTTCCTTCTTCCTGCAATGCCCCGCAGGCGAAAGAAGCACTGCGAGAGCAGAAGCCAGCAGCAGGAGCACGCGTGCGCGCAGGATGTGCGCGCGCATGGCAGGAGCGCCCCATCTGGCTGGTGAGGCCCGAAGATCACCTGCAAGAGGGCCAAAGATCTACTAGTAGTTCCCGAGCTACCTAATGAGCACCCCTGCTTTATAGGGTGCTTCACAATATCTGAAGCAGCCTGGTTAGGAGGTCCAAAATAGGTGCTCTATTCTCCAATAGAGGAAAATTGCCAGGGATTCGGAAAAAAACAGCCGGTAGGCTGCCATTGCTTACTATTCATGTGCATTTGGGACAAAAGGCATAACATTTTCATCTGATGCCTCATTTTGTTTACCAGAAAACTAAAAAAAGGGGAGAGGTGTTTTCCGTTTCATTCATTCATATATGCATGAAACCTACCTCAGTTGTAGACCCCATTTACAACTGCAGGCCTGCCATGTTTCAAAACAATTCACCAATCTACTGATTTTTTTAATAATTGTTTTAAGTTTTAAACATAACATTTTTAAAAATAAGACAAACCATAAGAGAGGGTTCTGGGAATGATAACTGCTGGTTGTGTCCATTCTCAGCCAATCAGAGCATGGACACCATCAGGCTTTTTATTGGCTGAGAGGCACACAGAAAGAAAAAACTTCAACTCACATCATGCTCCAAGAGGAACTTTCAATGGCCACCCTATGCTTGTGTCACTGGGAAAGCGGGTTCTAAGGACCCTCTTTGGAGGAGGAAGTAACTTTCCAAGAAAAAATGGAGGAGGCTCCTTCTGTTGGTGAGAGAAGATGACACAGATCCCGCTGCCTCAGGAATTTTGTGGACTTAACTCTTTCAGAAAATATTCTCTCTCTGAATTCATTCCACTCATCTTTTTGTTTCTCTCTTCCCCTTTCTGTTTTCAGAAATGACACGAAAATGGCCCTCCGAAAACTACAATTTTTTTTGTTAACAGTGATTCGGGCCCAACTCTTACACCACATTGGCTGAACACATCACTCTCCCTAAAAGCAGAGCCAGTGTTGAAACTGAGAGTGATTTCTGCAATCCATCATTTATTTATTTACATCACACATTGATTTATTCTAGGCTATGCAAGCCATTTAAAGTTATTCAATAATCAGTTATGCACTGTTACTTAAAGAATTAAATGACAGAACTGTAGTAAGTTTTTAAAGAAAAATGTACAGGGGTAAGAATGAATCATAGGGAAGATTGGGGTGGTGGGGAGAGAAATGCTGGAATCACAAATGAACATCTAATTGCCTTACATAATTACATAGTTGTTTTACAAAAAACCACAAGATAGCTGTCACCAGAAAAGTAAGAGAAATTGAGGCACATGTTACTTACATCATATGCGCCAGCCTTAATCTGTTGATAAAGTCTATGTTGATCTTCATCCCAAAAAGGAGGGTAACCCACCAAGAGAATGTAGAGAATAACACCTAGGAAATGTCCATAATAAATTAAATTAATTAGTATCTCAAATAATTAGCATCTGGCAGCAATGGCATGGGAGAAACTCCCTACTTAAAAAGCCAAACATCTTGTTTAGTTCCGAATAGTGTATAGAGACAAAGAAAATGCCTATCTCCTCCACTGAATGCATTATTCCAATCAGAGGTCCTAAAAGCTACTTTATTTGATCTAAAACTCCCAAAACAACTTCACCAGTGGCCAAATTGGGTGAGTTGTATTAGTTTTAGAAATGTACCTTTCCCCAATATTTGCATAAATAGAAGTGACTCTCTTTCCTTTCAAAAAAAAAAGCTTCATGAGGAAGAAAAGGAAAGTGTGACATATTTATCTATACAATGAAGTAAAGGAGATTTGGAGCAGAGGTTTGTCCCAATTGAAAGTTGATCCTTTCCTACAGACATTGATTATCTCCAGAGTGGAGAGGGGATGAAAGAGAAAGCAATTATATTGAAATGCTCTCTATCAGACCTAAAATACAGGCTGTGTACAGAATTGTCAAAGGAAATGTATGCAGGATGGTTGCTCTTTTTGCAAATTTCCCACAAGTTCAAGGGGAAAATCAATTTTTCTGTGCCTTGAGATTTCCCTGGGTACCCACATGTTGAATGTGATGTCTGAAAGGAGTATGAATGAATGCATCTTGGGCCTGTCCGACCAGATCCTAAAGCTGCCAGCGTCTTCAAGGGTACCACAGTAAATAAACAGTAAACCAAACCAACAAACAAAATATTCTGAACATGAAAGTAAAATCTAATAGAGATATATTTCATTGTTACCTATATTTCACTCATTTTATGGAAGTTTGTTGTTTTGGGGTTTTTAATAAACAAAAGAAAGACAAAATTGAAGGCAGAATTAAAAGTTCCTTACCGCATGCCCACATGTCCACTGGCTTTCCATAAGGATCTTTCCGTAACACCTCAGGTGACAGGTAACCTGGTGTACCAGCAAAGCCTAGAAAGGAAGAATTCTTACAATAAATGAGATGTATCCATTATGTTATCAGCCTGGTTTATAAGACATAATTTAAATATTTATCCGTATAGTAGACTTTCACAACTTTCCATCTTTGCCTATTTCTACAATGAGGGAAACTATGTATTGCTCCCATAAACCCACCAAGGCCTTGGGTTGTGAAGAAGCAAACTGACTCACAAAGCATTGCAACAGGAAGATGAAGCTGATCGTATTTCAATTCAAACCCTTTGGACATGTGAAATGTTTCCACTTCATCTTGTTTTATGCTGTAGGGTTTTAGTCAGGCTTTGGCTGCTTCAAAGAAAAAGCAACAACTAATTTGTGTATCTTCCTTGCTCAACCATTCTTCTTCCACCAGTACCCTGGAGGAAGGTCTGAAGGATTGCAACAAATTGGTGGTGAATGAAATGTAAACTCCTTCAGATTATCTTCAGGGCCATTTTCAAGATAAGAAACTTGAGCATCAGACAAGGTAATTGTGACGATCTCGGTCACCAAAATTGACTAATTTGACACTCCCGGTAGTCTGCCACCAACCTAATGGGTCATTAGGATTTGCTCTTAATTAACACTCTAAATAAATGAAGTTTCTGTAGCGTTTGGCCTTACAACAACCCACCACCAAGAATGTAAACTGAGGAGACCGAAAGATGACTGAGGCTTCTTTTAAAGTTTTTTTTTTAAAAAGTATTTATTAACTGCAAACGAGGCTATTAAATAGGCACAGATCGTATTGGTTCTACTGAGAGGCAACTGGCGTACAGTTACAACAATGATATACTTCAGATGGTGTGATGGTTACAAGATCAATATATATGTGCTAGAGTGTAGAGGTTACTTATTAGAAAGGCTATTAATACTTCTTCAGATGGTACGTTCAGTTCCACAGACAGTACTAGGACTTGTCTCCCAACTCCCACCTAATAGTTCCACTAGATGGCTGTTGTTCTAAACTTCTGGAACATCTAAACACTTAGATCGTTCCCCGAGTCTGGCTACTCCTGGGTTACTCGTAACCCACACAGTCTAAGAGTCCACTACCTGTCACTCTATCTCCAGAGATGACCAGGTAAACCCAACTGCCTATCACAAGAACAGTTCTAAATGGCACTCTTCCACAAGCGTCCCCACTAGGATGACTACTGGCCCTAAGGGCGGTCAGAACTGCGTCGTGACTCCCACTAGTCCAGCCTATTCCTACGTGGTGAATTGCTTAACAGACTGTCAGTCTCTGTTGCCAAGGCTCTGGTGATACTCCCCCAGAAACCTTGCTCAAGACTGCCTCAGGCTTAGATGCTGAATCTACAGCCTGATTTCTAAACAGCAGAGGCTGGAGATGTGCGTCTGCACAGCCTCGCTCTAAACTCCAAACTTCCAGACTGAAACATTCTCTGACAAGATCTTCTACTCTGTCAGCTCCAACTCCTCCCCTTCTACTCTAGCCAATCACAGCCTCTACACTGTATCTAGGCACAAGCCGGCAAGGCCACGCCCCCTTGCTCTGGCTTCCCTTCCCTTAATGGTTGCTGGCTGCAGCCACCTCTCCAAGATGGATGCCAGCCTGACCAAAACAGGACTTCCAAACCCCTTCCAAGCAGGCCTCGGCCCTGCTTAAGGCAGGTGAGTCCTTACAGTAATCTTTTCAGAAAGATAATAATCAGCACACATTCCCAGAAGCAGTGGGCAGAATGGAATAGGGAAAGCCTGCAAAAGGGAACTTTGCCAGAACTGCAACTGCTTTCTAGTAGATTGTATTCAAAGGGATATAATATTTAAGCTGTGTGTGAAAAACCTGGAACTAGTCATATCTTACATACTATAGGTTCTGTTCAACTCCATTTGATTTTGGTGTGAATAAGGTGATGTAGGAATAAAGGTACAGATAGAAAAAATGGATAACAAATCAAACTGATGTCTTACCAAACCAGGCCTGTTGTTCACCTTGCACTTCAATAGCCAAACCAAAATCTGCCAGTTTCACAGCAGCTCCCTTTGACTTGCTAGCTAGAAGCAAATTCTCAGGCTTCATACAGGAAGGAAAGAAGAAAAAAAACAATGCAAGATCAATACTTAAAAAAAATAACTGAGAGACAAGTCAGGACTAAGCATGCTATCTATAACTGGGGGTGGGGAGGGATATTTGTTTTTTTTACAATTTCCTAAGTTGGCCTTTACACAATGAGACTGTTAGTTGGAGAATTCTGGAAGTTGCATTTCAAACCTCTGATTAGCTCATAGTTTGGCAATCCTTTGGAACAACTTATGCTTAAGATCCTGGATACCAAGTGAAGCTGGACAGGCTGAGCATCCCTAGTCTGGAAATCTGATAAGCTTCTGCCTTTAATGTGGTGGTTGCAGTGCTCTTACTTGCACAAGGCAGAAGCTGTCATCTGCACAACTTCCAGAAAAACCCTGTATAGTACTGTATATTCCAGCCCCCACCCCATATATCTTTTTTATCCTCAGTCTAACAGATCCTCAGTCTATTTCCAGCCTTGTGTCTCATATATGTGTATAAAATAAATGAGAATCAAAACTGAAGAGGATTTGTGCAATGGATATCTATGATATCTCATTATGTATATGCAGATTTCCAAAAGTCAATAAAATCTGAAATCTGCAACACTTCTGGTGCTAAGCATTTTGAATAAGGAACACTCAACCTATAGTTCTTGACTTGGGCCAAATGAAGACAATCCTTGAAATGTTGTTTCCAAAATATTCTAAAGATTAATTTTAGTAACTTTAAAGTTAGGGGTTTTGAATGGATTTTTTCCCAGCGCAAATGACCCAGTATTACCTTGGTCATTACCAATTTTTTTATCTGAAGAGTCCTGGATTAGAGGTCAGTTAATTTCTGCATTGGGGAGTCTGAAATAATTTCTGTCTGTATAATTTGACTCAATCACTCCTTCTGTTTTAAATTTAACTTACATGTTGTTACCTTGAACTTCTTGGGTCTATGGACCACAAAATAAAGTAATTTTGTGGCAACAATAGTATTAGATTAGCATATATCTGAATCATGGTATCACAATGCTTCATTATGAATGCACCTTGAGGGTATGTTTAATGATCAATTTATCATTATACCAACTATCACAAAATGCTACAAAAGGAAGAAATGTGTGTCTCCTTAAAATTGTCATTTTTCTGCTGGTCTAAATGCATTAATTTGCTGAATGACTAAAGACCGTTGTTTTATATATGTGTGAAACAACAGCTTGTTGTCTATTTCTCATGTAACTGGCTGGAGTTCTGTAACTATGGCTATAGTCCTGTTGGTGCACTATGACAATTTAAGTGGTTTTGGCAAGAGGGAAAAGTCCATCCAACCGCAGCCATGATGGTAGTAAAATACTGGAGAAATAGTCTGCTCAGAGACAGATTTTTACTGTCTTCATTTGTCATAGAGTTGTGACCCTAAAAAATCCATAGCCCACCAACAGGTTGCTAGCCCACAGTTATTAAAAATTTGCACTGTTTCTTCTACACTAAACAAATATATTCTCAAGAGTAGTATATTTCAAGGAAGAGAATAAAGTTGGCATAGATTAGTTCCTGGAAAGCACTGCTTATGTAAACACCTTAAAGCATCAGCTGATCCTACTTGCCATTAACCTTCAATACCCAATGCAGTAGGCTGTGGGGTTTTACACACGCACACACACATCCCAGGTAGGTAAACACATATCCTATTTACAGCATGTTACTATTAAAAGAAGTGCATTTCTCTTTTTTCCCAGTGCATTACAAGTACTTAACACCTGTCAACAAATAATTTCAGTTTCAAGGTACAGTAAAGCAAACTCCATTATCAAAAAAGGAAGTAAATACACTTAGTCACAAAACAGCCATGCACTTCAATAACAAGCTGAGTTGACTTTGAGGCAGCTGGACTCTACCCTTTTAAAGGAACATGCATCAGCCATTTCAGGACAACAGAAAATGCTAACATGGTTGTCATGCATGAGTTCTGAAGAGGTTGGGGCAAATATGCACAACTGGGACCTTTGACATCACAATTTTGAGAGTCCACCCAGGAAAGGAACAAATTAGAGTCTGGATCATAAAGTTGCATGTTAGCTGCAGTGATGCACATGGTAGTAAAGAGACAGCCATTGTACCATGTTATTTTTGATCATAGAATAGAAATAATAGGTTACACATGGTCATACAATATTTTCGGTGTATCAAATATATGGTTTCTATTAATGGGTGAGGTATTTCTAAATAATTTCAGCCAGGGATGATTCTGTTGTCACAAAGTATATTCTTTCTCCAACAGATACTTTTTTTCTGGAAATTTTTTTATCTTGGCCTAAATGCAACTAAGGTTAGAGGTGTTTATTACATGCATTGGCCCTCCTGTAATGAACAGTCTAAAAGCTTTTAGATTCACTTTGGGGCTCAGATGTTGGCCACATAAAGCTGTGGGTGAAGTCTGATTGGACCACAAGCCTCAGTTATTCCTATGCTAGATTTCTCCTCTCTCCTTCTATCTCCCAATGGTTAAAGATTAAATAGGTTAAACATTAAAATAAAGTGGCCTTATTCAGCGCATTTTACCTCATTATTTCCATTGTTAGTCACCAAAAATTTGTAGTTTTAAGTTAAATCCCACTGATTTCAATAAATGTAACCTGAGTATTATAAAAAAATCAACAGATTATCTTAATGGGCACGACTTAGTATTAGCTTTGACTGGTCTAAAATCATGAGTCTTCAGAAACTTTATAGATCTCAGTTTTTCACTGACTATGTTTCGAATTTCATTTCCTTGAACTGAATATAAAACATAATTTCCCCCCATTAGCAATCCTTCAAATAGAAAATAACTTGTCAAAGCACAGCAATTAAGTATTTACTTAATTGCTAAACAATTAAGTATTCACTCAGGTATGTCACCATTGGCTCCACATCTACAGAATTTCCTTTCCATGGAATTCTAGAAGAGTTTAGATGGCAAAAATGAAGACAAAATTGTTCAGAAGGGGACTTATGGTATAGTATAATACTTCTGTTTTAAGTATTATTACTTCAACTGTAAGCCACCTTAAACTTCAGTTTTTGTATAAGAAACCGAATTTTAATTCTGAGAAAAATAAATACATAATGTGTCTCTTTTAAAAAAAAACAAACCTATTCAATGTTGTGATCTGTTTGCTTTTGTAGTTGTAAGTAAGAAATCCTCTTTCAGTTCTGAGGTGATGGGGGAATTTGAGTTACATAACGTGCGAGACAGAATGTGAAAATATGTCAAAATAGCTCCGTTTTTGTTTTTGTCAATGATACTGACAGATTGAGACAAGTGTGGCACAAGGCCGAATAGCGGATGAATCATTCATTGCATATGTCAATCTGGCAATGATAAGAGGAGTTAAAAATGAAAGGAACCCCTGTGTTCCCTTTCAAGGGCACTAAACATAAATAGCTAATAAGCCTGTTGTGATTGTGTTTGTATAATCTGAAATCTTCTAGAGTTTCTCAGATACTCTGCAGGGGAAATGAGAGAAACTGTAATCCTGAAAGTATTCAATTATGGACAGATCAAATCATATTGTCTTTAACGGGAAAGATTTGCACATGTCTTTAATCCTGACTTTCCTCCGATGCATAAAGTGTTTACCTAGATAGGTAAGCATATACGCTACAGTGATTTTATAGTATATAATTTTATAAAAATTATGTAAAAATGTGTACATTCTTCATTGCTGCTCTTTGGAGACAAGCTTTTTATTCATACTTATGTCTGATGCCAAGTAGAACCGTAGCCTGCGGCGGGGGAAGGGTGTTAATGGTTCACACACACACCCTAAATGTTTCAGGTTAAACAAAAACTGGTTTACTCATGAATTTTAACTGATTAACCAATTCATGAGTAAACCAGGTTTTTGTTTTAACCTGACACATGGGGGGGGGGGGTTAAACCCTTTAACCCCTCTCACTATGGCCATGGGCCTGATGCCAAGCATCAAAGAATGAGAGTTTGGAAAAGTAACAAAAAAATACAGAGAGAGAAATCCATCTATATGCATGTATAATGAGAGAGTGGGAAAACTGAGCAAGAGAAAGAAAAAATGTTTATGTGTTTTCTTACAAATAGTCACTTAGATTCTGGGAAGTGGACAGAAAAGGACCACCTAGTCTAACCCTCTTCCATGCAGAAACTCACAACCAAGGAAATTCTGGAAGATGACTATCCAACTTCTATTTAAAGACCTCCAAAGAATGAAAGGCTACTATCCCCTGGACCAGTCTAACCTACTGCTGAACATTTCTTACAGGAAAGATCTGCCCAATGTATAGGTAGGATCCCTTCTAATTTGAATCAATTAGTTCAACAGTTTACTTCATCTTTTACGTGGTATCCCATTAGAAATGAATGCAGGAACCAGGGCTTTTTACATTTATAAATTACAAAATTCCTAGTTCCTTTCTTCTGGGACCATGGTTGCTATGGCTCTGTGCTCACTGTTGTACATTTTTGGTTGCCAAAAACCTCCAAAACCCCCAAACCCATCAATTTATGTGTCAAAAGATCAGGAGTTAAACTTGAAGCAACACTCACTTGTCTTAGAATCAAGAAACTGACAGACAAAAAATAAAATACAGTGTGTGAATTTAGGAAGAACTCAAATCAATTAATCATCTGTATAAAATATTGCTATCCTGGGACCCTGGTGGGTGAGTATTTCTGCCCAAATCATACATACAGATGAAACTGTGCAAGAAGATTTTAAATGCGAGGCCTATGCTGATTATATCAAATTTTCTATATCCAGAAATTGCCTCACAACTTTGCATCCTTGAAACTGTATAGACTAGTGTGGGGGCACAGTGGTGACACCAAGTACAAATTTAAAGCTTTCAGTAATTCATTCCTATGCATTCAAATAGGTTTATTTCCAAGGAGGAAGGCTAAAAGGAAATATTCCTAAATCTGCAAAGAAAGAGCTAGTAGTGTGATACTTTGTATGGACATTTGCAAATTGTCTGAACAACATGTACATTAATAAATGGCTGTCTCTTTGCCCAATATGCAAAAAATCCAGCTAAACCGTGCTGGGAGTCTGCGGTGTGTGGTTATCTTCCCCAACAGCATTACTCACCTTCAAGTCCCGATGGACTACGCCCATCTGATGACAGTGTAGCACAGCCTCCAGGATCTGCTGAATGCAATGACTGCATGCAAACACCAGGGGGCGTGTGTTAGTTCCAAGCTGTACACTCACTATCTGTATATCCTGAGCGAGACTGGGTTAAAGTGCAAAACTAGCAAAGAACTGAGATTGTGGTGGACAACCTCTGGAAACGTAACCACATTCCTCAGCTAGAGTAGCTACTGCCTCAGACATTTCGAAAGCCTTGCTTTGGCTTGCTTTGGTTCAGTGGCATAAACAGAGGAGAAAAGAAACAGTGAGGACTCCACTTTAATGGACAAGTCCTGATGGATCATAAGCTGTATAGACTAGCATGTAGATGATGCCAGCAGTTCAGCCCGAATAAACTTGCATTAAATATCTGGAAGTGTTTGTCCTTTCTCCTCCTACTTCACTAAGATGACACTGAAGGTGTAATTACAGTGTTGGATATACATATCTCGCTCATCATGGTTTCATTTATCCCAGCAATTATTTCCTCCCTTTTGCCTGAGGGTTCGTCTTACTCTAGTAGAGCAATGTGAGGCCAGTTGTTCTGCTCCCATAACCCATGGTCTCTAAACAGAAGTGGTGTTTTAAACCTGCAGGCTGACATATATCACAGGCAAAGTTGAATGGCAAGATGCCAAGGTGCACGGTTAAAGCAACCTCCTCCCAAAATTTGTGGAAGGTATCTGCCACACCACATTGTGTCATGGAAGGTCACCTTTCTGCCCCGCAACTTTGGCTGTAAGGTATGCTAGACTGTGACACTTGCAAACTGGAAAGCAGCATCATGCATTACCCATTTATGATATGAAGGGTGGCGAGAGATAAGCCAAGGAACATCTCAACTGACCCACCCTTAAATCTCAAGCAAAGGAGAGAGAGAGAGAGAGAGAGAGAGAGAGAGAGAGAGAGAGAACGAACTTCTTAGCCAGCCTACAGGCTCCAGATACTGACCTTGAGGTCCCTGTGAACTATGCCATTTAGGTGACAATGATTAACACTTTCTAGAATCTGCTGTATACAATGACTGCAAAGATACAAGGGCAGAATGGAAGGGAAAAAACATTTTAAAGGCACATCATCACATCAAATGCAAAAATCAAACAAAGTTGACTTAAATTATAAAAAATAAAATAATTAAGTCACAATTTTGGGACAGGTTTCATTACACAGTGAAAGGGAGCACAGTAAGTCTCTCTCTATGTAAAAGGGAGCACAGTAACTCTCTATTTTAAGTTTTATCAAAAATGGATGACACTTAACACAGACATGTGACATTATAAGACATGGTCCTTTGTGTATTTCTTTGCATTGTTTCAGTGGCAAAAACATTACAAAGAATTGAAAAACAATTTGTAAGGACAAACTGCGTTTTATTATTTGGATGCTATTGTTTTCAATATTGTCAATATGAACTGTATAGAAAACATGAATTTGGAGGTGGGGGGAGTAATTATTTACATTAAACAGATATACACTTACATTTACAAATATTTTGTATATTGCTCAGTCACTATGCATATCAGTGAACAATGCTAGAAAATAGATAGAACATATGGCCATCAAACAGGAGGAATATTCTCCTTTTGAAACTTGCACAGATTATCTGGTCAATGTGTACATTGTCCAATAAATCTTGGAGATTACATGCATTGAATAGTCAGTGAACATAATTCTACATTTATCCTCTAATACAGTGTTAAGTGAATGGCAACATTTTTTTCATGTAGACTTTTAACGACGATTCAATGCACATTAATCTCAATATTGTTAACAATATATATAAACACAAAACATAAATCAATGTTTGTACAAAAGGAACAGAAAGGGATAAGTACAAACAAAACAAAAAGGCACAAAAAGTTATTCCTGACACCAGATTTGCCTCTGATAGGGAAAAAATCAACAAGTAAAAAATCTGTATCATTCACAGATTACAAAGCCCCTGAAAAGTTGCACCAGGAGGTTGGGATGGGCTCTGGAACAGTGAAAAGGGTAACACAGAGGCATCCAAAATAAACAGAAAATCAGTGAACATTTTTTCTCTCTGGTTAAGTATCTTTACATATAGGATACATTGAATTATATGTGCTTTTTGACACAATGAATAAAATACATTTGCTAATCTCTGAAATAAAACAGGGAGAACAAGGATGCAATTGAAGATGAAATTAAGCAATTCTGATTCAAGTGGAAAGGAAATTCAAGCACAGCTCATCAAGTCAGTAAGTTATTAATGCTGTTGGGTATTCAAATATAACTTTTTCTAGAGCTCTTTCAAGAGATGCCCATGAAGTCAATAAGTTAAAAATCACAGTGTGGCCTCCATCCCCAGTGAAAAAGTAGAACATATATTTGGAGGAGAGAATTTTTAATTAAGGCCTCTAAGATGAAGAAAATTTCCCAAACATTTTGCCAGATTTTGGCAAGAATTTTCAATGCCAGCAAAAGTAATCAAATTTTTGAATAGCCCATTAATAATGGGCTTCATGCACAACAATCTTGCAAAATGCAATTGTTACATTTTTGCATGCCTGATTTAGTATTATGGTAAGAAGGAGGTTAACACAATGGCTTTACTACTGATGATGAAGTATTTAGCAGAGTTAATCAGACAATCAGCATCACTATGGGCTTTCTAATCTAGCAGTTCACCAGAAATCTGAGATAGGTGCAGATTTGCAAACTGGTCTCCAGTGATGGCAGCAGCCAGGGCCGTAGCCAGGATTTTGATTCGGGAGGGGCTGAGTTTGATTCCGGGGGGTGAGACTGAGTGGGAGAGGGTCTACCCTAGCAAACCTTTTGTATTGTTATCCCAATAACCCCATGAATGTGGGCTATAATGAGCATGGCGATCAGATCATGATATGAATAAACATAACAGTTTAATGTACCAGTAAGGCCTTCTCCCGGACCACCCTGAGAATTGGGGGGGTGAAGCCCCTAAGCCCCCCCGGCTACATGCCTGGCAGCAGCTATAAGCAACTAGGCCATCTGTGTTTGTAAATAGCTCCACTACCAGTTGTAGGGTTTATTTTTGATGGCATGGCTAATGGTTCTTAAGATTACATGCACATAAGTTGTTTTTTGTCTGTCTTAAGTTAATGCCCACAATAGGAGTTCTTTGTTGTTTATATTATTCCTACACTGGGATTCTTAAGAACATGATGTAGCTTTTCATATATAGAATAAAGCAAAACTACTTCTTAACCCTCATGTTCACATACTTGGTTTGATGCTTTGCACCCTTCGAAATTCCTGGAGGAATCTCATAGACTTGAGTAACTTATCTGTCTCTTGGTATAAAAGAAAGGGGAAAGGACAGCCTACACGAGACATCTTCTTTACTAAGGGGAAGCGTAGAGGAAAGTGGTAGCAGCTTACTGGAGATCCCTGAGTTCTCATCCCTCCACTTGGTCAAGGAGCAAAAGTAAGCCTTCACAAGTAAGCCTTCACAATTCATTGGAGTGTAAATATATGTTCCAATGACTTGTGATGACACTTTTCCTTGAAGGTGGAAAAGCAACTTCAAAAACTAGATGGTTATGGAGCCCAGCCATAGATGTTGCTGCCATCTTCTGTTCTAGGCACCAGAAGATGGAAAGAAAGGAATTATTTCTCTTGATGAACCGGCAAGTAAAATGATGAAAATGTTATGAAACTGGACTGCGGACTGGCTTTACGGAACTCGGACGATGTGTGTTTTTAAAATTGTTATGTAATTGGTTTTAATGTAAGTTCGATGGAATGTGTGTGTGGCATCAAATTGTTGCCTTTGTCAGCCGCCCCGAATCCCCCTTCGGGGGTAGAGAAGGGTGGAATAAATAATAAATAATGAATGAATGAATGAATGAATTCAAATCCAGACATCCTGTTTCATCCATCTTGAGAAACCCCAAATGAAGCATTTGTTGAGTATCTAGTATTCAGGTTATGAAGACCTTACAATGGCTTTGCTAGGCACAGCTTACTGGGACTAAGAGAAGGTTAGGATGGTGCTCACACCCTTTGCTGTAAAATAGCAATCCATTCTAAAGTGCTGGTATGAAAATTTTCCACTGGTTCAGATTTACAAGAGGCTTAAATATATGAGCCCCAGATGAGACTACTGTACTGGAATGCTCATGGTCAACATTTAAAAATGTGTAATATAACTATTTTTTCAGTCAAGGTTCTATAAGTAGTGTGATCATTGATGTTTATGTGTGTAAACTGCTAATTCCCACAACACACATCCAACTCCAGATGGATCCTATGATGAGTCTGGAGAAAGACATTTCTATTAACATAGTTTTAATTTTAAATGCTAAAGTGTAGCACCCATGGGCCCGTTCGTGCCACTGGGGGGGGTGACGCGCCGGGGGTCCCGTTGGCATTGGGACCCGCACAGGCTGGAAGGGACTCGGAGGATGAGTTGGAAGGCCCAGAGCAAGATTGGTCAGCCGTGCCTTTGCCCAGTTCACCTGTAGAGAGCTTAGCCTGGGATCTCGAGTGGGAGCATTCTCCCGGGGAAGGAGCGGACCAGGTGGAGATGGGAGGCAGCGAAGCAGATAGCGGAGATAGTTATGAATTCCCAAACGGCCGAGGTTCCCAAGAGCTAGCCGGGCAGCAGATGGAGGCTAGCGGCTGGGAAACTCCGGGGGAGGCTGCTTCTCAGGAAGATAGCGATACTAGGCTGGAAGAGCGGGGCCGTTCTCACAACAGGCGCAGGGACATAGAGGAGGGCAGGAGGAGCTGGCATCTGTCCCTAGACCGTCGCCGTTCGGAAAGTAGAGACTGGAGACGCCGGGCCCTAGATCGTCGGGGTTCCAGGCCGAGGGATTAAGAACGGCCCCGTGGGAACTGATCGTCAGTTCTCCGGCCACGTCTGATCTGAAGGGCGTGAAAGCGGAGTGAATCCTGGAGCCTAGTTTGGCTCACCATAGACCAAGACCTTGCCTTGTTTGCGATTCGCATTGGTGCGGATCCCTTGCTACGTTCCGGATTGAATCCGGGAGCCTTGCCAAGCTTTTTACCACGTTTGCCTTTGAATCAACCTTTTGGAACTTTGCTTACTTTACTGAACTGCAGCTTCGAGCTGATTGCTTTATTCTATGAACTTTTTAAGTGAATTGCTTTTTTGGATTTGTTTTTATTCAATAAACATAGTTAGCCTTTGCTACGTCTCCGTGTGTGTGTTAAAGGGGCAGTTCTAAGTCGGTGATTGTGACATAAAGACATTTCCCTCACAACTATGTGAGGGAAGGGCACATGAATCCCCACAACAGTCTAACACTCAAAGATTTACTGACAGAATAAAATAATCTTTTGATAAAAGTGCTATAAATCATGTAGCTAAGTTCTTAAACATGGGCTTGCCAAACAAGCAGATGGAACTCTTACATAGAAACTAATACTGTTTTCTAAGATGTAACTAGCACTGATGGAGATCTAAAAATCGAAGAGTCACTACTGAATTCAGGTGCCAAGTATCATATGAAACTGAAACATTAACAAAAATGTACTATTTATGCAAATTTAAAGCCTTACCTTGCATCTGCTTCACTATAATATTCTCTTGCAACAATGTCCTCAAATAATTCACCACCAGTGACTCTATTAATGATACAAACCATGTTTTTTACAGTTAGCCAGAATGAAAATGAAAAACACGTTTGAATTTTAAAGAATAGTCCTCCATATAAAACTACAGGGTTGCTTCCTGTATTATGGAAGTTACCAACTTAGGTTCACAAACTTGAGGAAATGCAGCCAGTCTTTATTGTTTGTGCCTATTTATATAAGAATATACCGATCTTGTTACAAGACACCACAGGCAAAAAAGAAACAAGTTTTCAAGTGTAAATTAACTGACTTTTATTCTTTAAAAAGACTTTATGATTATCCTATATTATTTTTTAAAAAAATGAATGCATTTTAGCCTAT
Source organism: Anolis apletophallus (assembly GCA_030556195.1). Taxonomy (NCBI): domain Eukaryota; kingdom Metazoa; phylum Chordata; class Lepidosauria; order Squamata; family Anolidae; genus Anolis; species Anolis apletophallus. Next base: position 78,608,208 of record JARBWK010000012.1, on the reverse strand, counting down.
TTTATTTTGCCTATAAAGGATCTTCTTTGGGAGCTACACAGTCAAGTTATCAACAGTACTACACTTATATGGAGGTTTTTTGTTTTGCTTTTTTGCTAACTCCAGAAATTTCTGCTATTAATATATTGAACCTGTAGCCCCTGAAGCAGGCCATTTGTGCAATATAAAGGTCAAGTAAAATATAGACAATTAATAAGCACATGAACTTGTTTCTTCCTTTCCCTTTGGATTCTAATACATGCTTTCTTGTTTGTGGTTCCCTTAAAAATCTGATGATTGAACTCTGTAGACTTTTAGAACTTTAGCAACTAAAAAAAGCTGTAATGCTTTAGTTTCATTAGTAAAGCAACCATAGAGGCTGTTTCTCCAGATGCCTTTTTTTCCTACCAGTACAGTGCTCCTGCAGAAAAAAGAGGGATGTTAATGGGGTCGGGCCTGCGTGATTAGAATCATGTGGCTGTGGTGAAAGAGCAGAGGAATGGTTCAAGTGGAGTGGTTAGATAAGTTGAAAAGAAGAAGTTGAAGGGCAGAGGTTATCAAAAGTTTTGGGGACTGTAGAATTATGTAGATTAAAAAGAGGTTTCCAGTATATAAAGGGAAGCTGGATGACACAAGGAGAGAATCTTTGAATAAAAGTAATGCTGACAAGCCATTTACTGGGACAAAACTGTTGAGTTCATAGGAGAAAATGTGCATGTATAAGAATAAGTGGGGTGGTACAGCAAAATACATGTTTGCGTAGTGTCAGTGAATGTGGGTGTAAAATGTGATCTATGTAAGTAGTAGAATAGCAGAGATTGAGGCTGGAAAAGACTGGGGAGACAAAAAGTGCTGCTTTTCCACTTGAAACCTCCTACGTTTCCAGGAAGGAAGGTCAAGGAAAGATTCAAAATCAATTTCTTTTGCTAGGTTAGTTTTAGACTTCTGCTCCACACTCCAACTGCTTTTATCTACCAGACCAAATTTGCTTATTTCAGAGCTCTTGCACCCACAGTGGCATGAGCCTTACATTAGTGTACTGAATATCCACAGATGTACATTTGCATTCATTTTTAATGCAGCTGCTGTATGCTCTCAAGTAGTTTCCCAGTTATGGTGACCATAAGGTGACCCTATTACAGGTTTTTCTTGACAGGATTTATTTGCCATTGCATTCCCCTGATAATGAGAGAATGTGATATATCCAAGGCCATCCAGGGGTTTCCATAGCTGAGCAGAGATTCAAACCCCAATTTCCAGGGTCCCAATTCAACACCCAAGCCACAACACCATAGTGGCTTTCATTTTTAATAATTCATTTAAAATCTGTTTTAGTAGATTTTGGCCATCTGGGCAACTGGATTGGCTCTGTTTCAACCTGATACCATGTCCAGACTGGTTGACACCACTGTACCTGTGCTGATCATCATAGAAGAAGGGATGGGCCATGCCTGTGTTGTCTCCACTACTTCCTGCCAGACACAGTGCTCGCTGTGGTGCCTAGCCATTGTGGTATTACCTTCTGATGTCAGTGAAGGGCCCACATGACTAACATGGAAGAAGCTATTCAAACCACTCCATCTTGCTGGTCACTCAAGTGCCCTATTCTGCCTTCAGCAGATGTTAACAGCTGAAGACCAGGTGTTCAGACAGAGCTCCATGATTGGCAGCAGCAATGATAGGGTGATGTCACAGCAGGGTCAAAAGGCAGTCCCACTCTGTCTGGATACCGGTCCTGTATCTAGCATGTATTATTATGTGCTGAATTACTTTGATATACAGTGGAGGAATCTACCTAGTATAGATATGGTCTAAGAAATTAACTCCTTTCAGTTTCTCATCACCTTCAACCATTCTTTATTCAAATGAGTCATTATGAGGACTTGTAACTTTAAGAAGTGGATTTGGGTTTGATTGTTTAATTTTATCTTAAGCCCCCTTTCAATTCATTTGCCTTGGTTGTTGTTCATCCTGTTTGTAAGACATTCTAGGAGTCTTTTTTGATTAAAGATCTGGGTAATCGTTTTACAAACAAACAGTCACATACTGGAGCATTACTGTCTTTATACTACCAGTTTTGTCTCTTTCTGATTGTGTACCAAGCTGATAATTTCAAAGACAACATTTTCATCTGCTGCTGTTTCTTTCTTCTTTTTAAAAAATCAAAATATGTTGTCTTTGGAAATTTCAGATCGTTTTATGGCAATTCAAAACTCACATTCGTGACTTTTACATTTTGTTCAATGGTGTTTTAAGGGAAAGAAGTGGGCTTCACAAATGGAAGCCCAATTTTCTTTCGGTAATGGGTATAATTGGATAAAACAGCGGCATTATGATTCAACTATAGCTGCATGTTTTTACATTTAGCGACCTTGATAGTGACCTATGCTATTTCACTGAATAATATGCTGCTATGTAAATCTTTGAAAATACTGTTTTTAAATACAGAAGTATTTCAGTACTTCAGTACTTTTAATATCTTCATTGACATTTGCAAAGTCTGTGTTGAAACGTTTCACCATATTTCTCACTGAACTGTCATGTCCAGACAATATATTTATTTACACATAGAAAAATGCAGTGAGTCAGAAAAATAATAAAACAGAACACTTTTATTATCCTAAAAGAGACTTCCCACATCCCCTTTATGATTTTGTAGACATCACAAGCTTCTGTAAATATAACATCAGGTGACAGAATTGACTTCTTAGAAAAGCTATAGTCTACATTTTATAATTTGGCATCCCAAAATAAAAATAAGCAGAATGCTTTGCAAAGATCATTGATTTTATGAATAACCAAAGATCTGAGAAAGGGGCACTTGTTTGAGGCCACACACTGAAGTTAGAGCTGGGCAATCTATCATTGGTTACCTAGGAAGTCACAACATCAGCTATGTTGGGTAGTTTTATTTATTTTGTATCGAAAGCATTACATAAATTAGTATAAAACTGATAAAAATAGAAGGAGCACAAGTGGCCAAATATCTTTTGATCAAAAACGGGCAACAGCAACCACATGGTTGTAGCCTCTGTATACGAACAAGCATACAGATGAAGAGCTGTCTGTTCTGCTCCACAGTCACACAAGATGGAAGATTCTTCTAGGTAGTGCCATTTTGCCAGGTTGTCTTTTGATCTGCCCACTCTGCTTCTGAGTCTGTTCAGGGACTTCCAAGTTGCCCATTCTTGGTTTGCCCTGGAAGCAGACTCTCATGGGGGGGGGGGGGGGCCTTCAATTGGGATTTCCTGTTTTAGTGGCCCAAAGGGATATTCTTGCTGTTGCTGGGGGAATGTTAAGCGGAGTGGTGGTTCTCATTAAGCTTTTCCTTGATTTAAGCCTACTGGGAGGAGTCTGGTAGCCATGCAGTGGATGGCTTTCACAGTGTTAAACCTTATTTCTCTCACAATTAGGCATATTTTGGGGCAGAAATATGTGCATATACAGTATATCTAACTGTATTCATTCATTGTCCTGCTAGATCTTTTTCTTTTTTAACTGCTGAAATGCAAAGAATACACATAACAGTCCCCTACCTGTCCCTGGCTATATCTTATATTTTAGAAATAGGATTGGTACAGTAGATATATATCAAATATACTTACAAATCAAAGACTAAGTAATGAAATCCTTCTTCTGATATGCTGTCATGAAGTCGCACTGTTAAAAGGGGAAAAAAGATTTATCTTTCTAGCTTCTATACATTCCAAAAAGTATCTCTCAACCAATCATTTTTTCTGTCTTTTTATTTAAACTAGGGGTTTGTTGTGGTTTGCTTTTTATTATGTTTATAGAACAACAGGCATAAACAAGTAGCACATCATATATTAAAGCTCTGTTTATTTTATTGGGTTATATGTACAACTGCAATATGGTCGTCGTTCAAATGTGCTGTAGCATCTGCAGAAATTTAAATATAAGTAATGAATGATATGGACTAAAATTTAATTCATTTATATACTGTGGAGGGGGAGAAGGAAGGAAGGAAGGAAGGAAGGAAGGAAGGAAGGAAGGAAGGAAGGAAGGAAGGAAGGAAGGAAAGCTGTTCCAACAGGAATTCTATGGTGTGGGGTAACTAAGTTGATACATTAATGAAAATGTTTTTTACAGAACCCATTAAATGGGAATCAGCACATAAACTGTTTCAACTGTCAACTAATGCTGGGTAGCAAATAGAGTAAGTTGTTTAACCACTGCGTTAACAACCAAAACACTTGGGAGATAGAGAAACAAAGGCATATTATCTTTCACAGCCTTCACTGTGAATACATCAAAGGCACTTTGTTCTATCAAGAAAAGAATGCACACAGAACTCAGTACAGTTTGCTTCATATTAGGAAGCCATCAGCACTAAATAGTAGCTGTTGTAAACAGAAGAGCTGCTGTGCAGAAAGAACATTTAGAGTGATGTTCTTTTCCATTTTCCGAGATCAAGCTATCAGCTTCAGTCTGGGTGTCATTTCAGACACTCAGCCAATGAATCTGAAGTTGAAAATAGGCAATTCGTTTGTCAAATGCCCAGTCAAACCCTATCAAAGAGAAATGCACACATCTGCTTTTAAAAAATTCTGCTTATTAAACGACACCAGTCATTACCTTGAAGATATTAAGAATGTTTTTTGGAAAGGCAGGGAGTCTATCACCTTGAATGAGCAACAGAATCGCTTTTTTGACAACCTATACTTAGCTATATCTTCCTGCAATGTAAGATTCATGACACAGGTGCCAATAACTAGTACCACAGTATCTGCACACTGCTGGACACTGATAGCAAAGGCTGAAAACCATGCTAAGTTTTTGCTCTTTCCTGAGTGCCATATATTAGACACGTGTGACTGCCAGAATGTAACACCATTTCAGCAAAATTATATTGCTGCATTATATCCAATTATTATCTCCTACTACAGTGGGTCTCAACCTGTGGGTTCCCAGGAGTTTTGGCCCACAACTCTCCGAAATCCCAGCCAGTTTACCAGCTGTTAGGCTTTCAGGAAGTTGAAGACCAAAACATCTGGAGACCCACAGATTGACCTACTAGAATAGATCCACTGAGTCAATGAGTTCCTTTACCAAAATTCCTTTGATGCAATACATGTATTCTAATTGGGACCAACAACTGAATTTAGTTTGTAATATCTGTAGACAATGATGCAATGTATTACTTGTTCACAGCTACATATCAGAACGGAATCTATAGCATTTAAGACAGTTTGGGATGGATATGGGTTTTAAATGGAAAATTTCAGTAGAGATTGTACTATAGAAAATAAGAATTGCAAGAGTGCAAAAGAAAAGCATAAGGAAAGTTTAGAAGTGAGTATTTACAGCTGGTTCACTATGGATTTGGATAAGAATTTGGAGTTACCCAAGTCTTCATACTAAATTTCAATTTGCCATTTGTAAATGGGTCCAATCACCATACAACCAACAATATATAATTCCTTTGAATGCCAAAACAGGTCAACTTGTCTTTCTCACACCCCTGCTGTTTTGCTTTTTGGTGTTAATTAATAGGATGTTGCTGGTTAAGTTTAAAACTCCCCCATGATAAAAGTAACTTATAAGTAACTTATCAGTATTCATTGTCAATATTCCTCTCAAATTGTGAAGCTCAGAAGGTTAGAGGAAAAGGAGAAAATGTGGGAGTGAAGCAAATATAACTCAGATTAAGCTGCCATTGTTGTGGTGTTTGCAACCAATATCAGAATGTAATATAGTTTGGTCTTTAGTATAAGGTTTTAGAAAGAGCTTTCACAGCAGATCTGTTGAACTATATTACTAAAAAAAAAAGAAGTACATTGGGTATTTCCACTCTTCCAGAAATAAACATAAGATCCTTGAATAGCTTGCCGTTCTGGATGAACAGAAATACATGAAAGATAACTTCATTATGATAAAGCAAAACTCTTTTCTTGGATACCCTTTCCAGGTTCATAAATTCAGCAAGGCAATAAAATGCTTGTACTGAATATTGCTGTGAAAATAGTATGATACAATATTGCACTGAAAAAAGTCTGGCAAAGATACAGCTGCAAACACAGCATCAAAAAAAGCAAATAACCAAATATGCCAGATTCATGAAAAATGGTGGAGAAACATACATTCTTTAGGGAACCACTGAGCCTTATTACAATATTTTCATATTTTGCATTCCAGACTTTAGTGCTATTTATAGCTCTCCAAACCCTTTGTCACTAACATTTCACAATACAAGAGAGTATATTTTTCTTTAAGCTATAAATTTTAAATCACTAAGAAGTGCAAAATAACATTTTTGAAGTAGAAGAAAATGTCAAGTTCTAGCAAGAAAGAACAGTACTAGGGCAGTGAAAAATGGGAGATTTTCCTACACTGGAAAGACATGAGGAGGCTTTACATATTTTTGAAAATCTGAAATGTAAAGATTATTTAAAGCACTGTATATTCCTGGCATATACACACAAACCATTTTCATTCAGCGAATTTCTTTTCCTTATGCAAACACTTAATCTGAGACACTTCACATTTTACAATATTATTGTAGAATATGTATTCTCAGGGGGAAGGGGGAAATCAGGCAACTAAAAATCTTTTTTCCCCTCCAACTGTGCTTACCTGCTTCTAGAAAAATTATACTGTAAAGAATGTAATCAGCAGGCGGTAATTGGTTTCCCTGGATACAAGCCAAATACCTAAGTGCTATCAAATCCTCAGGAAACATGGATGGTTTGCAATAGCTTCCCATTTGGTGCTCCATTTTGAAATTGTAACTCGAGCACTTTGTTTGATTTCAGTGCATTATAACAATGTGTGTGAAAAGAGTGCTCTCACGCACAATTACCTCATCAGACAGAAGCAGTGACATTCTGCAAACACAAACTCAAGAGGAAGTAAATTTTCTGAAGAATAAGAGATACCACACTATTTGTTTCAAAATGACTATGAAAATAAAAGGCGCTATAGCAGCAAGTACAAGCTGATATTCATGGTTGCATTTAGAAGATCTCAGCAATGAAGGGCAAAGAACCTTACATTTTGGTGAACTGCAACTCCACTCATCTCTCACTACTGGCCAGGTTAGTGGAATTATGGGAATGTGAGCCAAGCATGCATGTAACCAGGCATCCTGCTATTTATATAATCCTTTAAGGAACCAGAGGATTTTCAAGGCATCAGAGCCTGTAAATAAAACCCTGCAGCCCTTCAGTGATGAGTTGTGTCAGCATAGCTTCCACTGACACAGTGGAAATATTGATTTTTACTGCTGTTTTGAGCCAACAAAGGGTGCATCTACATATAGAATTAATGTGATTTGACCCCACTTTAATTGCCCTAGCTCTATACTATGGAATCCTGAGAGTTGTAGTTTAACAAGGCCTTCAGTTTTCTCTGACAGGGAATGGTAGTTTCTCACCAACCTCCCAGAATTTTATAGCTTTGAGCCACTGTAGTTAAAATGGTGTGAAACTGCATTAATTATACAGTGTAGATGCATCCAAAGATGTTAGGATAATAGTGAAAGGATTAATATGATTACAATGCAATGTGCATTTTAAGGACAAATCAATGTAGACCATGAAGAGCATCAAGTACAATCGCCTCAATGTAATATGTAAAGACAAACAAACCTTAGAAAATCTCTATAATGCCAGCAATTTTTATTTAGCTATGGATATAATAAAAAAAGAAACCAGGGCCAGGTGTGTCTTTTTGCTGCCTAGGGTAATCTGCCCATTCTATGTTCCAAAGCTTAATAGACTGAGCTGCATTCTTTCCCACATCTGAAGTGACAGGCTATCTTAAGACATTCAGATTGAATTGTATAGCATTCATGATTCTCCATAGGAGGACAGGATCTGATAATTTAGAAAAAAAACCCTGAGGGATAACTATGTGCTATCTTCCTCCCTCTATTATTTATTTACTATATTTATACCCCACCCTTCTCAACCCCGTAGGGGACTCAGGGCGGTTTACATATATAGGCATCAATCACATGCCCAAAACACAAATAAAATATTAGCATTAAAACAGTCAATTAAAACATATAAAATCTTAAAACCAATTATTTAAAATCACACAATCCAATACTGTAGTCCGCATCCATTCCAGTTTGTTGTTGCACTATTTCAACTTTCCTTATTGTAGTGATAGATTACTCAACTGAATGCTTGGTTGAACATCCATTCTTTTAGCCCTTTCCTAAAGGACAGGAGGGAGGGGGCTGATATTTCACTTGGGAGGGAGTTCCATAGCCGAGGGGCCACCAGTGAGAAGGCACTATCTCTCATCTCTGCCAACAGCGCCTGCGAAGGAGGCGAGATTGAGAGCAGGGCCTCCCATGATGATCTTAATCTCCTTGCTGGCTCATAAGAGGCAGATACATTTGGATAGGTAAACTGGGCTGGAACCGTTTATAGGCTAAAGCCAGCACTTTGAATAGTGCTCAGTAGCAGACTGGCAGCCAGTGGAGGTAACACAACAGGACGAATGCCCTCTCTCTGTAAGCCACTCCCTTGAGCAGCCTGCTGCCACCACTGGACTACTTGAAGCTTTCAAACAGTCTTCAAAGACAACCTCCCATATAGCGCATTGCAGTAGTCTATTTGGAATGTAACAAGAGCGTGGACCACTGTGGCCAAGTCTGACTTCCCATGGTAAGGACACAACTGGCACACAAATTTTAAATGATAGGGCTTCTCTTCACTATTATAACAAAGTCAACGCTAGATCTTAGGAAAACATGAAAAGATGAAAACCAAAGGTTGGAAAAGTTACTTTTTTGGACCCCCCCCCCCCAAATAAAATTCCCCAGCCAGCATAACAAATTGTCATATTTGCTCAAGGATTGTGGAGGTGTAGCCAAAAGGGTCTATTTTTAAAGTACAGGCAGTCCCCAAGTTACAAACATCTGGCTTACAAATTATTCATAGTGAAACAACAGGCAGTGAAAGAAATCTACTGCTATGCAGGAAGGGAAATTCACTCTTGAAAGAGTGATCATGGGGAAAGGATGTCTCCATTGAAGCTTTATGGCCAATCCTTGTTTCCAAAACAAGCCAATTTCTTTTTTACAAAATCCAATGATCACAGGGACACAAAGTGAGGTGAAATATTCTGAACAGGGGCAGAGACAGAAAAACAAACACCACAACATATATATTATATATAGGCTGGAGTTACACTTAAAATGTACTTGTTCCAACTTACAAACAAATTCAGCTTAAGCAGAAACCTACAGAACCTAGCTTATTCATAATTTGGAGACTGCCTGTAGTGGATGAAGTTTTTACCTTACATCAAGTTCCATTTCAATGACACAGCTCGTAATTGGCTTTGGTCAGAAATTAGCCTTAAGTGGAAGAAAAAGATATATATAATGAAGTATCTTAAGGAGCTACATTTCTTAGAATCCACTCAGAAGATTAGGGCTATTTGTCTGAGAAATGAGGAAGTAGAGGGTTCTTTCTATATTTGATATTGTATTTCCAGTTATCAGTGCTATGCAGCCAATGTCCACAGAACAATGTCAAAAACAGAGAAATTTTGGTAACTTAGATAAAGCAAGCGCTTCTACAAATCAATCAAACTGACAACTGGCAGAAAGAATTTTCAATGACTTAATGAACCATAAGGTCGACAATATGAAGTTCCATCATAAGCTGGCATCTCCAAACAGATTTTAGTTCAGCACCTTCCATTGTGCACATTGATGGGTCGGATTGTCATCCTGTTATCATTTTCTCTTCATGAAACAGAGAATAGATGATTTGCAACAAGTGTGCATTGCTAATCTTCACTTCCAGTAATTAATACAGTTCATCCACATCTTGCGCAATTCTAAATGCTACAAAGTCCATTTCCAATTTCAATTACAGTTGCCAATTCTTTCCATCGCCTCCTTTTGGCTGTTTGAACTATTTTCTCAAATAAATGCATCTAACTCCCGGGGCATTGTCAACACATTTTAAGCAGCTACTAAAATGTTCATATCATAATTCCAGTACTTTAGTCTATGCTAACACCCACAATTTGTATCTGATTACATTTGGATAAGATATAAAATGTCAAAATAAGATGCAGCCGAAGTGAAGGACTCAAGCATAATTACAACTAGCCGAGAAGTAATTTTCACTTACATGATTCCATTTCTAGTGGACACAGTATGATGTAAATCACCATATTAGTCCCACAATGCCAATTCAAGTGGGATTTAGAGCCTTTTGAATAGCAGTGACTACCATCAAAATAAATAAACAAAAACTGCTTTTGACAATTTCTTTACTTCAGAGGTAATGTGTGTTACCCCAATCCAATTTTTGCAGCCCAACACACCCAAAGGTCCCATTTGCCATTTTAAAATCGGGTGGGAATTGCCCTGCCATCAATCTAGCAACCACTAGAACAAGGTGACTTGACTTACTACCACATTCTCCCCATCAGCCGAAATAAAGGTAAATCTCAACTAATACATCAGCCTGCTAGTGGCAAAGGCATAAGTGCAGGTTCCCATTCCTACTTTATAGTTTGTTTCCTATTTTGCATAGACTATTTCGCAATGCTTTTGGAGAAGTGGAATCCGCAAGTCCTTAAGGACATATGGAAGCAGTAGCTTGGTCCCTTAAATCCCAGCCACTGCACTTCTCTGAGACACTGCAAAAACTGACACAAAAATACTATTTTAAAATTTAAATAACCTTTCAAAACCCCACATTTTCCCCATTCTTGCAATGTTCCTTTCACAGAATATTCAGCTACACTAATTCTTATAAATGCTTAACACGTCTCAAAAACAGAATGGTAAGTTGTGCAAGCCAAAGTCTTCATAAATTTCAACATACTTGAAAAGTTCCAATGATACAATCAATGGAATACAATTTGAGCCTTTTTACTGGATTTGCATGAAGTCAAGTTAATTCAGCTGTACACTAAAATAAAATATTCTTCAAGGTGTGGCCTGCTACAGAGTAGCAATATATCTCAATAATGTCAATGCCTTTGATTTTGGCATGTGTGCTTCTACACACCAATACCCTATAACTATCCATGCCCTGATGAAGCCTAACATGTGAAGGCAAAATGGGATTATTGGGCCCCCTCCATTGCGCTAACTGAACCCGTAGGCGCAACGTCAGCATGAGGCCCCCTTTGGGTGGCTTTGCCTGACCTTTTTGGACTCATATCATCCACATCGGAAGTGTTGGTGCCATTGTTGCTCTATGATGTCCCAACAAGTACTTGGATTACTCCACATTGTATTAATAAACTACATTTATATTTTGGAATACACTTCTGTGGCACGGAGAGTTTGTCCCTCCTACCTCCTCCTTCTAGGCTCTCCACCATTGAGATATAGAGAACCCACCCAGCTGATCCGAGACCTCAGACGCGGCATCCATCGCTAGGCTCTCCATTAGTAAAGTCTGTAGCGACCCAAAGAAAGGACGTCCACCATCCAAAGTCGGGGGCTTTGCATTTATTATTGGAACACATATATATTGCCATTGGGATACCCCTCCCTCTTTGACACGAGCACATCTGGGAACATATGGGGAACCTGGGCTCTGCGGTACTACATCGGAGCCTCAGCTTTGTTTACATTCATCGATAACTCTGGGCTCCATTGCTTGGGTCTGTCTGGAGCCTTCTGCAGTGCTGGTTGATCCCATTACATTGCATCGGGCTCCATAACATCGACTGTTTGGCATTCTATTGTGTGGCCTTACTAGGAAGCACCTGGGTGTCTCCCAGGAACACGGCTACACAGCGGGGATGATTACAACATCCTACCACAGCACGACTCCGGATATCTGTCCTTGATTTCTTGGGTCTGAGCCTGCTTAGGAGCAGCGACGTGCCTGGCTGTGAGCTGATCATTGACTATTATTTTCGAGGGAGAGTGGGTTTTGGAAACTCCTTCATATGATGTGAAATAATACAAGTGTACTTACAGAGACTGTCTTTTACACTATATTTACTGTGCACAGAAACTCATAGATCAGGGGTGCTCATTACGTCAATTGCGATCTACCGGTTGATCGTGGAGGCACTACTGGTAGATCGCAAGCAGGGCGGGAGGAAGGCTCAGTCCTGCCCCGCAGGCTCCTGACGCTGCCCAGGTGCTGCCGATTAGTCAGCGTGGCGGCGGCGTGTATGGCTCCCATGCCTTTTCCGCCGCCGCCATGACGTCACACACGCTGTTTTCCCTAACATTTCGGTGGGAATGTGGTCTCGCCAGAAGAAGGGCACAGGGGAGGGGCGCAGTCTTTTTTGAAAGGATTATTTACCCCTTTCAGCCATGGGCCTTCCTGGAACAAAGGGAAGTTGCTCTCTGAGTTTCATCTGGCAATCCCACCCTTGATCACTTGGCAAACCATATCTATTCATCACAAAGCCACCTTTTAGGCCTCGAAACCCTGGAATGTGGCAAACCGGATTTCTCTTTGTTTACTCTAAACTGAACTGAGACTCACCACTGATATTGATCTGTCTCCCAAACACCAGTAAGGCATGGATTATGGGACAGATGTTTATTGACACTTAAGACAATAATAAAACCCGATTTGAGAAACATGAAGCACTCACCGGGCGAAGGACATTCATTAACATATCTAAATCCACTCAAAACTACCTCCGTCCTCATTGTTCTTCACACAAACCCGCCTCTCAGCCCTCAATGGCTGGAACCCAGAAATGGTACTGGCCCCTGATTGGCTGGGGTGCGCGGGGACCTCCTGGGCTCCTCCTCCAGCTGATGATGTCAACCAATCAGCTGCAAGACAGGCGGGAGTGGGAAATTTAAATTTGACAGCTCTGTGTAACCTTTAAAATGGCATGTTTTCTCAGCTGAGATGAAATAAACAACTCAGTGGCTTCATCTTCAACTTTGGTGAGAATCCATCCAACAAACCCTCTGCTTTGGAGGAGTCCCCAGAGCCTAGCCTTTCTTTGAGCTAGCCTCCACCTAAATTTCTGTTTGATATCAGGGGCCCATCTGCCTCTATCCTCAGAGCGAGAGAGAGAGCTGCCTTGGCCAGGTCAAGCCTCCGTAACTCAGGGGGTTAAGGCGATAGGGTGGGTGAACTCTTTGACTCAACTGCCTTTCCCCTCTGAGCTGTTTCATAACAGTTATACTCACCAAGTACGGATGCAACTATTACGTAAAAACAGCAAAAATATAATTTTGGTACCACAAAAGGGAGGTGCAACTGTTATGTGATGGCAATTATGCAATGAAATATTGATATTCCACCCTTCATCCAAGATGCTTAGGATATGATGGTTGTGGTTTTTTCCACCAAAGTCAACCTTATCTCACAACAACTCTATGAGGTTGATTGGAAAAGAAAGGGAAAAGTTGATTGTCATAAAATGTCACTTTAGGAGTTCCACATCTGAGCTGATATTTATAACTGATTTTCACTGGTTCAAGCCAAGCATTCCAACCGGCATACAAATTAACCATGTTGTTCACATACCAATATTTCAGCCCCACATGATCTACTCTGATTGGCAGAAGCCCTTCAGAGTTTCACACACAGGGTGCATCTACACTGCAGAATTGATTCAGTTTGACACCACTTTAACTGCCATAGCTCAATGCTATGGAATCATGGAAGTTGTGGTTTTACAAAATCTTCAGCATTCTCCGCCAAAAAGTGCCGGGCTGCATGGTTTTAATAATTGGTTTTAATTTATTTCAATGTTGTGCTAATATGTTTTAAACTTTTTGGTTTTAATGTATCTGTTTATTTGTTGGTTGTATGTTTGTGCGACATCTAATGGTTGCCTACTTGTAAGCCACTCTGAGTCCCCTTTGGGGTGAGAAGGCCGGGGTATAAATGAAATAAATAAATAAATAGCCTCATTAAACTACTAATCAGAATTCCATTACTTTGAGTCATAACAATTAAAGTGCTGTCAAATTGCATTAATTGTACCTTATAGGTGCACCTAGCTTATCTGTTGGCAATGATAAGACGTTGGGCCAGGTTTGGGAATCATATTAAAAGTCATCTGCATACAGCCTCAGAACCATGTTTTTAAACCACAGGCCTCTCCCTAATCTGCCAGATTTCCTCACATGCCAAAAAAAAATGTTATTCTACCATAAAGCAAGCCACTGGTCCCTAGCACGACATTTTGCCCTCAACCTCCCAAAAAAACATTTTTGCAAAACAAATTTCTGGAACTTTGAGGATGTCCCAAAAATTGGAAGTTGGTTTCTGGTCTTGTAAAAATACTTTTGGGGTTCTTGTGAGATGACCACAGGGGATGATTCTGCCACCGCTCAGCTGGACATAGAACTTTCTGTATGCAACTCAATTGCTCAAAATATGAGAAGCCCTCTTGCCCTGAGACTGCAAAGGAGAACTGGAATGGGTTTCAATGCAAGGGAACACAGGTTATTGGCAGACTCCATCTCTTGCTTCTACAGCAAGGAAGCCTGCTCTCACTGATCAAGCAAAGAAGAAAAACAGCTAGGATCTTGCTTCTTCCTCTTTCCTTTTAGAAAGGGCACTCATCTCCTTGATGTCAGTGCCCTGAGGCTGTAATGCTCAATAGAAATACACTCTGGTTCCAGACATCAGTCAAATACTAGGGCTAGTAAGATTGTATATGTGCATATTATTGCAATCTATTGTAAGATGCCTTAAGGATAATTCAACTCAGAGTCTGAGCATATACTGCATCTTCAAAATAAGGAAATAAATAATCATTCCATCAGCTGTCACAAGTTGAGCACTGTTTCGCTTCTGCACAGTGATAGAAAACATCATTTCCCCTCTTCCATTACGGCTGCTGAATATAACAAAGAAATATTACACAAACAGCAGCAATATTTAAGAGAGCTGGGAAGGGAAAGGGATGCCATCAAAACAACATTTCCAAGGTTTATCCAAACAATTTCTGAGGTTGAAACAAACTGTATGGCAGAATGGAAAGCACTGTGGCTATGAAGAACCAATGTCTTCCAAATGTGTACAGCAATCATGACTTGGAGTTATGGAATCATAAGGATATGGTCACAAAGTATGTTTGTTGTGGGCCAGCTGGAAATGAGTAATATCCACAAGTTATCTAGTTTCCTTCCAAAGGAATAATATACTGTATACATTTCATGCATGCAAGTACACATTCCCTTCCTATTAGTTAAGGCACTGTGTGTCATTCAGCTTCAATTTAGATCACATGTAGCACAGAAATATTTTGGAGTTACTTTAAGACTACTTACTGACAAAAATACTATTACTTGCATACAAATATGACATGAAACGGCACTCAGAACCTTCTGCTCAAAAATGTAACCTTCTACCAGCAGGGAACTTGACCTTCAAAGAATTCCAATGTTACGGGCCCCATTGAAGTGAATTGAATGCAGTTTTTTCAGCAGAACATTTGAAGCACTGGTACGTGCAGTGAATGAAACATCTTAGGGACTGTAAAGTCAAAGCTTCATTTATCAAAGGACATCTTCAAAGGAAAACACTAAATGCCCATGTTTCAATTCCTACATACGTATATGTGTGGCATCAAGTCCTGAACTAGTATGTTGTTTCGAAAGCACTTACAACCCCCACCCCCAAATTAATAGCTATCAAATATTTGTTGAACACATTTTGACCTTCATTTGCCCATTCAGCTAAGAGCATGACCATATATAAATGTGATATCTCATTGCTCTGAAAATGGGAAGAAAAATATAGTTTTGAGAGGTAGCGTTAATCTGTGGCATATCACCACAATGTACCAAGATGAATGCAAATCATGTACAGCAGCAATATGTCATACTAATTAGTCATATGTAATTACCATGGAGAACATTTAGCCAGGCATCAACTGTAGATACATTTTTCTTCCCACTACACAATGTAATCATAGCCAAGACACAAAGAATCACAAAACTTGTTCTGTGCCAAAAGATGACTCGGTAATTCTGAATCCAAGAAAGTTTCAAAGCTATTCACCTGTACTCCGCTCATGTAAACCCATCCAACAAATTACTAGGATCTAAATAGCTTCTTGTTACTAATTTCAACATAGTATGCCTCACACAGCACACATAATACACATTCAGACCTGTACAAAATAGAGGTGATTTTTGCAGGGGTTTTTTTTTTTTTTTTTGGGGGGTCAGGAGCAACTTTAGAAACTGCAAGTCGCTTCTGGTTTGAGATCATTGGCCGTCTGCAAGGATGTTGCCCAGGGGGCACCTGGATATTTTGATGGTTTACCATCCTTGTGGGAGGCTTCTCTCATGTCCCCACAGGGGGAGCTAGAGCTGACAGAGGGAGCTTATCTATGTTCTCCCTAGATTCGAACATGCAACCTTCAGGTCAGCAACCCAACCTTCAGGTCTGCAGTCCTGGTAGCACAAGGGTTTAGCTCATTGTGTCACCGGGAGTAAATTAAAAATTAGTAAAGTAAAAGATAAATGAAGTAGTATGCTGTTATTGTTGTCTGTCTACAAACTGTGCCTGGCTTATGGTGATCATAGGGTTTTCTAGGCAAAATTTGTTCAGAAGAGGTGGGATTTCATGGCTGAGCAGACATATGAATCAGGCTCATAGTCCTGTGCTCAAACAACCATAACACACTATCCCAGTAATATATTACATATTTTACAAAGTAAACAGGGTGATTACACAGTTAGAAGTAAGTCAAACAATGCATCACCATTACCATTTTGTGTATCATACTAAGACTAGAATCTAAAAACATCTGAGTAGGATATGACAAAATCATCTTAGATTTCATCTCAAAATTTAAGGTGCATTGCATCTTTACCTATTTGATGCAATTAAGTATACTATAAGAGTAATAATAAATTCATAAAGAATTGCTTCAGCTTTCCCATTCAGCTTTTCCCATTCATTCATGATGTAGTCCTCACAACATTGTTCAATGCTCTGTTTGAAGCCTCTGACAAAACTGGAATTTGTGAAAGCAATATTGTGCGGTACAAAGATGGAAAACATGCATGAAAAACGCAAATGTGTAAGGGGGGGGGGAAGTAGGTCAGTTGAAACATGCTCAGGTTTAGTTCCTTTCTTTTTTAATCAGGGCTTCTGGCTGCCAACAGCATGCATGCTATTTCAAAGGGAGGGAGAAATGGGCTGTACAAGGAACAGAAGTCACTGCTGGAGGGCCAATAGCTAAACATAAGGATGCTGCTCAAGATGATGGTAACTGAGTGCTGTCTGCATTGTGGAGTACAATGGAAAGCAGAGGTCATCCCTCAATGAAAGAAGCTTTCATTACTTCATGGCATTTGCGCCTTGTCTCTTCAGATATCCCATTTAGATGAAAGCTCCAACTACTTTTATTTGAGTCATTTTATCTAAATAGTAGGTTGCACATTTGTTTTACTCCATGGCATTGTGGTTCCACGAGGGGCTCCAAGGCATCTACATTCACACATGCACATTCAGAACTTCTCTGTAGTTAATCATACTGCCACTTCCAATTAGGAGTTAGAAAAACCAACTACTTAATATGTTCATACAGTATTTGGGTTAAAAGCAGGCAGAAAGCAACTACAGAAATTTGTGAATTATAAACAATATGCCCCCAAGTATGGTATGTTTACACATGAACAATAAATAAGCTATGGCAAAGAAACAAGAATCAACACAAGGTAGCATTTCTAGTACCAGCAAAGTTACTCTCTCCATCTACCAGCTATGAAAAATGTGTTCAATATTTCAATTTTTCAGCAGTGATGAGTTTAGGGATGAAAAGTATGTCAGAAAATATTCAACATATGATATATAAAATTAGTATTTTGAGGACTGGGTCAACCTTTCTGAGTTTATGTCCTCGTTTTATTTTGTTGAATTTTTCAGAAGTGTTTTATGATTGTTTAAAATTAGTTTAGCAGCATCACACTCTGAGATCTCTATATACAGTGGTGATATAGATAGACTTAAGCAAAAAAAATGTGGAAGGAAAACAGGATAGTGCCTGCTGCCTCTGTTGCTTCAGCCTATAGACACTGACATTCTAGAATGGGTAATGAGATATGATCCTATACAGTTACTACATATTTATGAGCGCTTCTATAAGTAATGCAGTCACAAGGGCAGTCATTGTATTAGGGAGTGAAGTGGAAACTGTCAGAATATAAAGATATCAAACAAGTGTTTGGGGTTTGAGTATCTTGTTCTTTTAGTTTATGTGTTGGGAGTAAAGCTATTGTTAGAGTGTTTGAATAGCTGCAGCTGCGTTTTACCTGACTCCAGGAGGGGAGGAGCAGCTGTGTGTATAAATCTTCAGTCTTTTGGGTTGGCTGGCTCAAGGAATGTTTTTGCAAGAGCCGGAGAAGCCGAAAGAAAGCCTCAAGGTTACTTTGGAGAATGTTTTCAAATGCTTTCAAGGACCTCAAATGTTGTCTGTGTCCTGACTGTAAATATGATTTGTTCCTGGCGTATTGCTGTTTCTACAATCTGAGTTTCAAGACCAGATATGGAAAGAAGACGGAGCTAGGCAAAACTATGCCAAAGGACAAGTATTTGAGAGTCAACATCCACCATACGGAGCAACTGTTTTTGGTTTCAGCAAGTATTATGTATATGCTTCACTAATTTGTTTGCTGTACTTCAAACTTGTGAATGCTGACAGGAATGCTGGGAGCTGCAGTACTGTGTTTTGTGTGAATTAACGCAGAAGCTGTTTCTAGCTTGTTGCTGAAGAGTGTGTTTGTCTCCGGGGATGTACTGAAGGAAAACTACGTTATATGTTTGTTTTTTTCTTCCACACGGACTGCTTATCTAAAAGCATGTTGCTGTTTTTTGTTTGCTTGCAACTATTTTTGTAAATAAAGTGTTGTGCCTGTTTTTGACAAGAAGCCAAGCTTTATTCTTTTTTGCTACTCACTCACTTATTCATTAGCCATCTTCTGCTGGAAGTTTTAATTCTCTGCAACTGTGGATCTTAAGGATTACATATCCCATTATCTCATCATACAACTGACAGAAATAACAAACATGTTTCCCTTTCTGATTCCATTCAACAACTGGACCCACCTGTAAAAGCACATGAAAAAGTGCAACTTTTAACATCTGAATGCACCTAGTGTCATCAATATTTTATTCAAGAAATAATTATACAGATTGACTGAACACAAAAGTCTGAATATATTTGGTCAGTCACAACTAGAATGGACTTACGGAATCAATTGAGCTTGGGTGTCATCCTGGATTCACAGTTGACTATGGAGGCCCAGATCGCTAATGTTAGTAAGCAGGCCTTTTTCCATCTACGGCAGGCGAGACAGCTAGCACCTTACCTTTCAGAGGAAGCCTTGGCTACAATCATCCATGCGACAGTTACATCTAGACTGGATTATTGTAACGCCTTGTATGTTGGCCTTCCCCTGTCGACTACTCGGAGGATCCGCATTATTTAGAATGCGACTGCCAGGCTACTTGCAAAAACACCTTTCAGATGCCACATAACTCCAACTCTGTTACATTTGCACTGGCTTCCAACAGAATTCCGGGCCCTGTTTAAGTTGTTGGTTCTGACCTTTAAGGCACTTTATGGTCAGGGGGCAGCATATCTTAGAGACCGCCTCTCCCCTCTTCGCCACCAGTAATCGCCACGACTCCTCCAACTAAATTTACTGTATGTTCCAGGCCCCAGGGAAGTACACCTCGAGAGCACAAGACGTAGGGCCTTCTTCATCTCTGCCCCTATCTTGTGGAACTCCTTGCCTCCCCACTTGAGGGCCATGCGTGACTTGCGACCCTTTGCTCAGGCACTCAAGACCTGGCTTTTTAGCAGAGCTTTTAATGTCTAATGCAGTCTATTTGGTATTGTGTATTTTTAAATGCTATTGTTTTATGTAAATCACCTGGAGTATTTTAATAGAGGGTGATTAACAAGTGAAAATGAATGAATGAATGAATTAATTGTTAACTAGTAAATCAACACGCACCTTATATAGTCATGTATACGTATAGAAAATGTAGTTAAAAATCTACCTCAAAAGCCTGAGTTGACTGATTCAAGGCTTAGTATGAGTACTGTGACTTGATTCCTAACAAAAAAAAGAACCATTCCCCTTTCTGATGAGAAAAGTGAAAGGCAAGATCTTAGACCTTTCCAGGAGAACCTATAAGAAGCACCAAAGTCATCTAATCTTTCTGCCATAAAACCTCTTTTGGTCCTTTTTAATGCCTGATGGGAAAATGGCAGTGGTGGCCAAAGAGAGTGGTGGCCAAATTATGGATGTATATCAAAATCCCTAACTTTTGGCCCAAAAACTTGCCATCAACTTATTTGTATGGTAAGTAAAACTTGTTGATTCTGTTTTCGTGAGAAGTCATGTTTTAATTACATAAGGTATATTATCTTGCAGTCTTTCATTTGGAATAACATTTGTAAATTTGTTTAGCTTATACTTTGAAAATAATATCATAGGTGTTCCCTTCTACCTGAAGCTAAAAGGGTTTTTTAAAAATCTATGTGATATTGTGATATATAGATATATAGACTAAAAATATATAGATATATTTTTCACAGGCAATATTTTAAAAACAAAAGCTAAAATGCATAATCTCCTGAATAATTAAAGGAACCCACAGGACTTAGTAATTATGAAAAGAACAAAGTGCTCCATGCCAACAAAAGATATGATATTATGATAGCAATGCTCATTATGAAAAATATAACAAGGATGCTAATCCTATGTAATTACAAATGAAACAAAGAAAATTGAGCATTTTCTAAAAGGAAACAGGCCAGAAAATTGAACTTATTACTGAGGAAACAAATGGATTGTTTTCCTCTCCCTCTCTCTCGCTCCACCATTATCGTCTGCTCATTTGCATTATGAATTCTTTCCACATAATACTAGAAGTCCAAAACTACTAAGAAGCAAAAAATGGCTTTAATAGACGTTCTTCTTGTAGTGATTACATGTAATTTATACACATAAAATAAATAATTCTACATGTATAAAAAGTAGATGCTACAAAACTAGCTGTTCCATGCGAGTTTCGTTCAAGCTTCTCTTTTGCTTTCTATGACCATATTATTATGAATAGTTGAATGTTGCAACAAAGGAACATATAGGTTCAAGTTCTAACTGATTTCTGATAGATTTTCCAAACAGTTTATTTTTCAAGTCCTATTAAAAGAGTAGAGGCTGCTTTAAAAAATAATCCAATACTTGAAATTTTACTCATTTTTTAACATACAAGCAGAGATCAGAAGAATCATTCATAATTATTTCCACTGTCTTTCCATTTCTATACTGTGTTCATACAAAAGTCATCTGTATTGGAATGTTTTAATACAAGAAGAAAAGTTGTTAGGCTTACATGAGATCTTTATGTTATAGAACAGCCACCTGTGTTACACCTTTTCACCCAAAACTAATAATAATAATAATACACTTTATTTATACCTCACCACTGTCTCCCCAAAGGGGATTCAGGGCAGCTAACATGAGGCCAAGCCCGAAAATACAATACAGCAAATAAAATACAAAGCAACAAAAACTTACAAAACAATAAAATACTGAAGTAACAAGATAAAATAAAATAAACATTACAAAATAACATAATGAGAAGTAAAGAATTAGAACATAATGGGTGGGCCAAATGCACAAGATAAAATGATAAAATCCTGGAAGCAGTGGAAAAATATATTTGTGAGGGAGGAGCTTATAGGGGACGAACTGTGGGGTTAGGCCTTCATTAAGGACGGGGGGAAAGTGCATCATGAGGACAACACTGTAGATGGAACTGGCAGAAATGAGATATAAGATCACTCTCTAAAGGCTAATTAGCCCAAATATAGCTTGGGCAAAAGGTATTCAATCCAATGATTAAAAGTTTATTTAAAAAAATGAGTGTTCTATAGAAAAAAAGCTATTTCAACATATATTCCAAGGTAAAAGATATAAATGTAATTCCAAGGTATACTGTATGTAATAAGCAAAATTACATCCAAAGTACAGAATTTAAAAGTCATTCCAAAATATATCCCACAGTCATAGTATTTTTGATGCAGAAATAAACAAAGCCCAGCACTGAGAATAAAGCCATGGTCCCCAAAAGGTACAAAAAGAACTGTATCCAAATGAGATTCCCCAATCACAAACAGAAAAACATGGCATGAAACCAAGGCAAAAATCTCCTACCGTGGAGCTCAAGAAAATACGACTTTCTCCTGAAATTACAGTTACACTCAAACAGGGCAACCAAAGAAGACAGCTTAAGAAACCTATTTTTCCCATGAAGAAAACTTTCAGGAATCCCTCTGTTTACTTTTCAAACATTGAGAAAACCATGGTTGCCTCTGCTTGGCACTACCTTGTCATAATTGAAGCTGCTGTGTTAAATCAACAACCTGGTGTCTTCCACCTCCCTCACATTCCTCTCAAGGACAGGTGAAAGTCTGTGGCAGAGTCTCATGTGAAACATTCTCGCAAATAGCAGATCTGTCTGTAAGGCAATTCCCATCACCCAGGGAAGAACAAATTTCTTCCTGAAGTACTACAGAAGTAGCGGGCTCCAATACAGGAGCACAAGGCCCCACCAAACAGTCCCCCCTTCTCTTCCTCAGACCAGACCCTAACACTTTTTAAAACAAACAAACAAAACACACCCTATCAATACACCACCTATTTCAGGCAAATATACCCCACAGAGTTTGGTAAGATATCTAAATATGAAAAAAAAACACCAATAAGCATTCATTAAAACATTCCGAAACAGATAGCCTTTCCTCAAATTGAATAGTTAACAAGTAGACTTCTGATTTTGATTCACCATTAATATAAAGTTATCTTGACAAGTTGTGGCATTTTATGGACTTCTGCTTAGGGTCACTAAGGTCAAAACATTATTATACATAGGAACTGCTGAAGTATGCACCAGAGGCCCACAGCTGAGCAATGTCTTTGATATGTCCATAAACATCTTCAAAGTGTCACAAACCACCAAAACCCCAAAGAACTGGCCTAGAAAGTTTAAGATAGTTTGCCAGAGCTGTCAGAACACTTTTGTCTCAACGCTATGCAAAACAACAAAGCCTAATGCAAAACTTAATACAACTTACAATAAATGCTTCAGTAATCCCACCCTCCCCAATATTTAACTTCACTGCCAAGTCAGTGGAACGATGAAAGCTATTGTTTCCAGGCAGTTAATATTTATTATTACTACTACTACTGCTACTACTACTTTGCATCAAAATTAGCTAATTGGAAACAGTGTTCCTTTTCTTCCAAAGCAAGAACTGTGCAGGATGTGAGAAATCTGCTCATAAAACTCTAGAAATTGGATTTGCTTATAGGGAGTAAACTATCAAATATTTACATTCCTATTGCTTTGGTATGGCTGGGAAGGAGTTCTTGAGAAGTTGTGAAACATTTGCACTTCAAAATATATACTGAGAGGTATTGGAAAATAAAAACATCTCATAGCTGTGAAAGGAATATTTAATTATAAAAGAATATGTATAATCCAAAAAAATAGAACAGTGATTAGTCATAACTATAATTTACTGAACCATTCACTTTCTAATCACAGTTTTCAATCTGGTTTATATCAACTATACCAAAGGTTTAGGATTCAAATGAAGTGCTAAGCTGAAATCATTCAGTAAGATTCCTTTATTATCTATGTGAAATGAACAAGATTGGCTCGGGATGCAGACAATATGTGAGAAAAGTATATTGTATTTATTCAAATATTCCCTGTCTTTTCAATCTTATTTTATGGGGCAAATAGTGTCGTCAGTTCAATACTTTCTGAATAATCACATATTTCTTATTTTCTTACCAATATTAGGGTGCTTCAAAAGGCGACAAATTCTAGCTTCTCTTTCCAATTTCTGGTGATCTGCAAGAAATAAAAAAATATATATTTGAGCAAGAATAACCACTTTGGGCTGAATTTTATTAGATCTGAGAAACCTCAAACCAAAAAGCCATATATAGTTAAATAAAATGCAATGCAATACAAATGAAACCTTGGGCTATATTGATACCATGGATAGCTGTATTTTAGTTACTAACTCTGCAATACTAACTTAAAAGGATTTACTGAAATCTAAGTAAATTGAAGTGAAATCCTGTCTTAAACTCATTTAAAAATGCATTGAGAGCTGGTCTAATATAGTGTCAAGAGTGTGAAATGGAAAATTCCTATATAAAATTTTGCTTCAGTTATAAAATTACTTTGTGGATCTGAGAATAAATTGTGTCAGGTGGCATAGCCAAAGCATGATTTGATTATCTTCAGTTGGGCTCTTGACTCTCTTCTTCTTTTCCCTATAGCCGTTTCTCTGTTCAGTCATTACAATCTGTTGTAACAATTGAGTTAGGAGATTATCTCTATAGGGGAAGTGCACATTAGAATTTAAGAGACTAACTGATCATGCAAAATATCGATCAATTGTTAGGAATGCTTCAAAGAAAACCCCTCCAGACATGGGCAGCATAAGACCAGGGTTTTAAAGGACACTTGAACCTACTCTTTCTTCATGCAACCTTAAAATGAGCAAATATGGGTAATGGTTTACAGGAATCATTGTTTACCTTATTTGGATATTATGAAAATCCATAGTTATTATAAGGAGAAAACTGAAATAGGGCAGTGGAGGGGCATACACATTAACGGTAAAACTCTGAAAACCAAATAATGGTTTGGCTATGTCATGTTAACCAAGGGTTTCCTCTTTAGTTGAAACCAAAAACAGATTAAAATGGGAGCAATATTCAGAGCCCTCCACATATTTTGTGAATCCTGGACACCCACTACGGAGTTGATCTTGTTTAGTGCTCACTCAAACCTTGGATAAGGTTTGAGTGAGCACTAAACAAGATCAACTACAGACTATGGCACTTCCAGACGACTAAAATTTCTACAGAAATGGTTATAAAGTAACTTGCTTCGATGTGGGTTCTAATCCCCACTTCCTCCCACAACCCCAAGATTTCCCTCCTGGGATGGCTACATACTATCCTGATTGAAATTGGGATAGCATGAAGTCACCCCAAAGTTCCTATCCCCCCCCCCCCCAAGCTTACTGAAAAAAGTCCCTAGCCCCCAAAGAGTTTCTCCTTGTGTCCTTCTGGTGCAAGAAAATGATGCCTGAGGAGATGGGAGGGTGAGGATGAAAATTC
Organism: Anolis apletophallus; assembly: GCA_030556195.1. Taxonomy (NCBI): domain Eukaryota; kingdom Metazoa; phylum Chordata; class Lepidosauria; order Squamata; family Anolidae; genus Anolis; species Anolis apletophallus. The sequence goes on along the minus strand of JARBWK010000012.1, from coordinate 78,583,109 downwards.
TTCTGCACTCCCCCCCCCCCAACCCATGTCCTCACAAATTATTTTCACATGCCAGGAGAATGTAAGAAGCAACAAGCTCCATGGGGACCAGAGAAACTTTTTAGTAAGTTTTAGGGGGAGCTGGGGAGGGGGTGGGTGCCCTTCCGTATCTTTATGATCCAGGAGTCCAAAGGTGCAGATTGGTTGTGGAAACTCACACCTGGGAAATGCATGATGCATCCTGGTAGTGAGTCCCTACAGGTCCAGCACCTCATTGGACCCAGACCTTTCATAAAGATCCAGATCGAATGAAGCGTTTAGTTAATCCAGAATAAACCAAGGAAACTTTGGTTTACTTCACATTAATTCGCTTTTACCACAGGCGTTGTTTGGATGCCTCCAGTAAAACCAAGACAGGCCCCACATTTTGGGCCTGTCTTGATGGGCCCTTAGAAGACACCATGAAGCAATCCTCTCCATAATGCAAGCCACGTGCTTTGCTTTAGAAAAAAACATGTTTAAAACATGTGAAGTTTTGATCACTTAGTAAAAAAAAAGCCCTCTCATTTTGCTCTTGCCTGCAGTGGAGCCAGAGAAGTGCCTGTCCTGTACCTTGAACCTACTGAAGGTGTAAGCCATCATCAGTACCAGATAAACTATATTAAGGAAGACTTCAAGAACACAATAAAGGGTTGTGGAAAGGCTTACTAATATGACTATTATTCAGAGCTTGAATAATGACACTATGTTTTCTTCAAATCCTTTCAGTTTTTCAATCCTCCGACTTCAGGCCCTGAAGTTGTTGTTTATAACTAAAAAACTACAATATGCAAACACAAAGTCAAGTTGAGTTATAGGGCAATTATTAAATGTTTCTGAATATCATCTATTTTGCAGAACGGAAATGGTCTTAACATATTTACTGCCATACCATATAAATAGTCTGAGGTGAAAACAGCAACAATAAGTCAGGCCACAGGCCAATATTGACTCCTGAAACTGGGCCAGCTTGGAACACACCCAGGCATAGTATATTACAAGTTGCAATACAAAAGCCTCAAAGAGAGTCACAATTACTAATGATGGAGCAAAACATTGACAAATGATTTATTTTATGAACTTTAGCCTAATTTTCTGCTTGTTTGAGAAAACCTCATTTTTTTCCCTGTGAGTCATGAGCTATTAAGCAAATAAGCAACCATTCAGTTTCTAGAGGACATTGAGGAGGCGTTGTACTTACATAGGATATTCAGTTATGCAAAGTAACATTCAGTGACTGACACTGTAGAACAAACTCTCACAAGTACGAAATTTAAGGGGTCACCAAAGGCAACTTGAAGACACATATATACATATACTCCAAATATTTGTAACTTTGCTTTTGCTCTTCAAAGACTTAAGATTATCTTATGACTTTCAAACATCATTTCTAGACTATGGCCCACTTTGATACCTCAAGTTTCAATATTTCTAGGCAAAGGCACTGGGAAACCACTTTGAGTAGTAATAAAACACCTCTGCACTTTTAAAAACATAAAAAACAAAACAAAATCCCTATATTTTTCAAAACCATGTGACTCCTAGCCGCTTCCTCTCCTCTCCACCTCTCCACTCCTTTTCTTTGGCAATTTTAGCAATCCAACACAGCTGTCCATCCTTGCTTTACATCACTAGATGCACTAATCTAGGGGCGTCACTCATTTTCACTGAGGGTCACATCATTCTTATGTTTGCCTTCAAATGGCCATTTGTAATTATAAGACTGTATCAGGCATGGGCAAACTTCAGCCCTCCAGGTGTTTTGGACCTAAATTGTGGAAATACCTGGAGGGCCAAAGTTTGCCCAGGTCTGGTATAAATGTAACTATGTTGCCCTGGTACTGAAAGCATCTTAGGACACATAAAATGATGTGGCGAGCCTTGTGTTTGACACATGTGCACTAATCTATTTGGCAGTGGATCCCGTCAAACACAAACACATACTAGGGAGAGGTTTTTTTATGAGCTGATGCAAATATCTTTTATGATTTGCTTCCTGTTGACAACATCATTTCATACAGTATAAGAATTACTGTAATGCCCTCCCAACCTACCCTTCATGCCTTGCCTAAATTACCCTGTACAGTAGTGTCTCTCTATCTGCAAAACTTCTGTATCACCAAAAAAGAAAAGTAGAGCTGTGTGAGTGTTATGTGGGAAACATTCAATTATGTACAGTACCTCTACTATGAAATAGTCTCCCCTAGCAACAAATACATTATTTGAGCTTTGTGTTGTTCTGTTTTAAATCTAGGATTAGTCTGGCTAGCTATGTACAAAACACTCATTTTATTTGAACCTGTGTTTTCCAACTTTCATCATAAAAGCTTCCAGCGTTTGACTAAACCACAGCACAATAGGAAGTAAGAAGTCATGGAGGGGGCTGCTTCAAAACATAAGAACATCAGACAAGCTCTGTAGGATCAGACTAAGACCTGTCTAGTTCAACATCCTGCTTCTCACAGCTTCTAACTAGATGTCCATGGGAAGCCCCACATCATTGTCAGGAGAGAAGTATTTCCATCAACAGTCTGCACTTTGAGGCATCCTTGTTTGCATTCTATTTTAAAGCTGTTAACACTACATAGAAGAAAAGAAGCAATACTGAATCTCATTTACAGTGCAATCATTTCAGAGTTTGGAAAAAAAATCTATTTTACTGATCATGCTGGTTGGGGAATTGGCAAGGTAGAGTGTAAAAAACCCAAGTTTTCCTAGCTCTTATTTATTTATCGTGTCAGCAGCGAGCCAATGTATTTGAGAAAACATAAAGTTAAAAAAACTTGGCATTCTACTAAATGTCCGTTGACCAGAAACTGGCCATTTGGAGTGCCTCTGGTGTTGTTATAAGAAGGTCCTCCATTGTGCATGTGGCAGGGCTCAGGCTGCATTGTAATAGGTGTTCTGTGGTTTGCTCTTCTCCACACTCACATGTTGTGGGCTCCACTTTGTAGCCCCATTTCTTAAGGTTGGCTCTGCATCTCGTAGTTCCAGAGCACAGTCTGTTCAGTGCCTTCCAAGTTGCCCAGACTTCTGTGTGCCCAGGAGGGAGTGTCTCATTTGGTATCAGCCATGGATTGAAGTGCTGGGTTTTAGTCTGCCACTTTTGGACTCTCACTTGCTGAGGTGTTCCTGCAAGTATCTCTGTGGATCTTCCAAAAATTATTTCTTGATTTAAGGACTTATTGTGCTGGTTGATAGCCAAACAGGGGATGGGCCAGACATGTCACTGCCTTGGTCCTTTCATTATTGGCTACTACTTCCCAGCAGATGTCAGGAGGTGCAATACCGGCTAGCTAGACAGTGTAATTTCTCCAGCAGTGTAGGGTGCAGACAGCCTGTGATAATGTGGCATGTCTCATTAAGAACCACATTCACTGTTTTAGAATGGTGAGATGTGTTCCACACTGGGCATGTGTACTCAGCATCAGAGTAGCAAAGCACAAGGGCAGATGCTTTCACTGTTTCTGGTTGTGATTCCCAGGTTTTGCCAGTCAGCTTTCGTATGATATTGTGTCTAGCGCCCACTGTTTGCTTGGTATTCAGGCAGTGCTTCTTGTAGGTCAGAGAACAGTCCAGGGTAACTCCCAGGTTTTTGGGTAATCCTCAGAGCTCATGTCTATGTCTTAGACGGAATAGGGATCAGCTGGTTTTCCCTGTAATACGCAGTAAGGGCGCCCAAAGCTTTGGAGAGCTTCTGTTCAACCATCTCAAAGCTCCCTGCTTGAGTGGTGATGGCATGATCGTTAGCATAGATGAAACTCTCTGCCCCTTCTGGCAGTGGCTGATCATTTGTATAAATGTTGAACATTGATTAAGCAAACGCGCTCCCCTGAGGCAGGCTGTTCTTCTGTTTTCGCCAAGCTCTGATATCTATGGACACCAAAATCCAAGAAATTTAAGTCCAGTTTAATGCAACAATATTTACTTGTAGTATAATATTTTGGGAGCATTTTTGGAAGAGAGGGCAGCATGGCAACAGTCAGCAGTTATCAGTGACTTGCTAGTGGATTATTCCAAAAATATAACATTAAAGGTTGCCACATTTGCCATCACAACCCAAAAAATCCAAGCTAGTGAAGTCCACAGGGGAGGCTAGAAATGAAAATGGAGATAGTTTGGGATTATACAAATCAGACATTTGTTCATGTCACTGCTACTATAATTTTAAAGAGTCAGTATATGAAATAAGTTTTAATATTTATATTGGAAAGTGCTTATTGTACTTTTAAAAGTTTTATATTATTTGATGTCATGACCTATGGCTGGTAAAGTAAACAATTCACTCATATTTGTAGCTTGAAATCAATTTTAAAATCTATTTTGAAATTTTATTAGAAGTAGAAATGTAAATATACTGTATATAGTATTATCTAAAAGGAGTAGGAAAACAAGGAGTAAAAATCAACAGGTAATGAGTGTTAGTTTTGTAGAATAGTTCCAGCAGTTGTGTGTAACATGTATTTATTAGTTGAGGTTGTATGTTGGAGTGGTTTAATTGTGTGAGATGTAATAGTTTGAGTTTTATATATTACGAAGTTTTGATTTTTGTGTTGTTTTTGTTCTTCCTACTTTCTTTTATTTTTGAATAAAAATGAATAAAAATCTTCTTTCAAAGAGATAATAATTGAATATAAATCAGTTTGCCAAACCCAGATAAAGAACTCTTGTGGTGCTCTTGAAAAGTAAATAGGCTTAGTGCTGAGTTTTAAAAAATACCAAGTTCTCTGGCTGTGATACAACCACCGAGAATTCTTCTGTACAAGCCTTGTGTAAACATGGCAGATGAGGCTAATTCCAGATTTTGTAGTGAAACCCATGAGAGGAATAACAATTTTACAAGATTTGAAACATTTTATGAGTAAATACAATAAACTTACTTTTAAATTAATTGGTGCTTTCAGCATCTATGTTATCCTTATGCATTTCCTTTTCTGTTTATAGTGAGTTAACACAATTTAACAGACCACTCTTTGGGATGTGTTGAAATATATAACAGTCCAGTGAAACAGCCCAATTTCTCATAGATCCTTTGGACAACATTTTGTAGTCCCGATTCATTAGACTTCTATAACACTCAGAAATAGACTTCTGTGCTAATTCCTAAAATAAATAAATACCAGACAACACATTAATTCAGAGGCTAACTTATTGCACAACACGCCAGCAATTTATCTTGTTTTGACAGGACATAGATCATTAATGTAAATCCTTGTAAAATATTCTCTAAAAGAAACTGGGAGAAGAGGAACAAAATACATGCCAGGTTCTTCTACTTTCTGGCAGCAGAAAATCAAAACTTAAGTAGGTTAGAAAAAAAATCTGTTTTTCTTATTGCTTTTCATTCGTAGGGCTGTATGTTGATTTAAAATGGATTCCATTCCGTTAAAAGTAAATAAAAGAAAGTGTCAATTTACAGCACTGCGGGTATTTCAGGTATGAAATATGTTGGTATGAAATATGTTTCCTTCAACATATGTTCCTATGTTGAAGGAAAAGATAAAGATATAATACCTAAAATAAATGTGTAAGCCTGGTGTTTGCCAAAGTTTAAAGCAGAGGTGGTTATGCTCTGAAGTCCAGGGAACTGCAACTGTCATTTTGGGCTCTTCTGGAGTCAAATAGAAGTTATGTTTCTTTATTTTTGGTTGCTATTTTTAGGCATTTTATGGCTGTTTTGCAGTGAGACAAAGAAAATGGATTGACATCCTAATTCTCCCCTCCCATTTCAGACAAAGCAATATTACTAGCTTTTCCTACCTGCACCAGTTTCAATTTTTTGTCCCATCCCATTCCAGAGATCACCCCTCGCTAGCTTCCTCCAAACAGACTTGTCCCTTCCCTTGAACCTGAACCAATGTGTGTGGGGAAGGAGGGAATTTTAACTCTCTTCCGTTTCCTCAGGTAACATTATCCTGGGGCACAGGGGACTACAGGACATATTGCTCCCCCCCTGGGGGGGGGGGGAGAGCATATGCAATTGCATCATGAGGTGACAGAGCAAAAGAAGACAAAATACTTCACTCCTTTCTTCTCCCTTTAAACCTCCACTGCTGCCTTCAGTGTTTCCGATCCCTCAAAGCACTGGTTCCCCGAACTTTGGCCTTCAGTTGGTTTTGACTTCAGCTCCCAGAATTCCTGTTAGCTTAACTCTCTAGGGCTTTGGGGAGTTGTAGTCTAAAATACTCGGAGGACCAAAGTTTGGGAACCACAACCTTAAAATATGGGAAAGGTGGGCTTTGTTGGAGGGTGGTGGCAGGGATGTGAAAAAAAGGGAAGGTAGGCATTTTTTTCTGAGGAAAAAAGTAAAATCGGAGAGCATCACATTTATTGTGCATGGGATGAATTCCAAGATGGATTTCAGTCACTTTACATCCTGTGTCATTAAGTTTGTATCCATTATTGTCCAAAACAATAGGCACCACCTCCTAACTCATGTCTAACATGGATCAGGTGACAGTTACCACCACTCTTGTTACAACTGCTGTGTTTTGTAGTGAATGCCTGTAAATATAATTTGAAATAGTTCTGAGAAGAAGAGGAGAGCTTGGACCGAATTTACATCTGACTGCTGAAGTTCAATTTTCTCTTGACTACCCGCTCTCCATTACCTGAATGCTAAAATGGATGTCAGAGATAACCTGTTTCCTCAGTACCGAATACAGAAAGTTGATTGGAACCTATCTCTCATTAACAATAATGTGGAAAACTATAGCTATCCTAATATTATCTAAATCACCAAGCAGTAAAAAATATTACTGTGTATAGTGAGTTAAGCTAAAGAGTATTTCAATTCATAATCCACTAGACATATTAAACTACATGCTAGATCTGAATGTTAAGATTACTATAAATCACTTCTCTGGACAAATATTTGAAAGCTAAACTGCAATCCAGATGCTTAAGACAATGACTGGAAAATGGGAGGAAAGGCCATACGACAGCATGCACACACACACCCCCCTTTTCATTTTCACCAGCAAAGTCTAGAGCAGTTCATTAAAAAAACATGTATATGTTAGAATAAGTGGCTTTTGTTTGACTTTTGAGGGCATCTATCTATCTATCCTGACATAATTGAACAGTTTGAGAGCCTCTGCATACACATACACATTCAAAATTGCCATTTGATTCATCCATTTAAGAAAATATACTGTAAATGAAAAGAAGCACAAGCTTTCATTTAGCTTCATTAAACAGCCTGTATAAATCTTTGGAATTTTTTTTAAAAGAATAGGTAGAGATTGACTTTTGAGGTTATCTATCTATCTATCTATCTATCTATCTATCTATCTATCTATCTATCTATGACTTACTTGAACACTATTTGAGAGCTTCATGGAACTGCCTGTATAAATCTTTGAAATTTTTTAAAGAATGGGTAGACATTCCTATTTGAAAGGACTGGGTGGATTTAGGGGTTATAAAAGTGGGTTCCAGGTTTGTATACATCCTGAAGGCTACACTTTCCTTTCCCCCATTTATTGCTACGTCTTTTGACAGTCTGGAATGAACTCTGCTCAAAGGAGACTATGTTGGAAAATAAAATGATTTTTTATCCAAAAACCTATGTTTCATTCAAAAAGTCACTGACTTATTGACCCGCCCTCATATAACCCGACAAAATATCACATTAATGTACGTTGTTTTTAAAATGCTTCTTTATGTTTATTGACTGTTTTGCTGCTGCTACTTTGTATGATGGTTAATACGTTGAAAGCTGCTTTGGGTCCCCTTGTGAGAGAAAAGTGGGCTATAAATAAAGAATTTATTGTTATTATTATCAAATATCTAATGGCCCTGTTTTTAATCTTTTGGATTAAAAAATTGACAAAACAAACCATTTTCAGACTTCTGTTATTCAAGCTTCAAAGGCAAGCTTGGTTATTCATACCACAGCACTGCATTCTCAAGGTCCTTTGGTCTAGAAAGCTGTGCTGCCTAAATTGTTTCAAATGGAAAGAACAGACCCCCTGATCCCATCCATCCAAACTTCTAGAAGTCCAGTGTTGGAGAACATTAGCTCCTGGATCTGTTACAAGTTATGTACTTGCCCGAACCAAATGCTTTGGTAAACATCACTTTCTCCTAGGGAAACATTTGAAACTGCCTTCTTTGTTTTCTTCTTTCTCAAGGGGGCAGGGGAAAGTCTATGTATCCAAAAAGTAAGACAGTGTTCTAATATAACAATTACTACAGACATTAAGACAAAGTGTTTTCCTCTTCAGAGGAGAGCAAATCTTTTTAATGTTTCCTGTTCTGAAGTGCACGTCAGGTAGCCTTTAATCCCAGGCCAGCTTTCCTGTAGATCCTACAAAAGCACAATGGATGTTTTTAGGCAACAAAGAGATGCCACAGTAAGAGCACATTTTCTTTCCTGGGCCATTGGATGAAAACATCACCAGACCTCAAATTAGGACACCAAATACACCTCAAGTTATTTTTTGTGGATTGGCCTTTGATAGAACTTCCTAGTGAACCATTCTTTGCAAAATTAGGGCTACTGAATTAATTCAGGCAAAAATACTTGTTGGCTTTAACTGTTTATTCTAGATGTAATATTTTGGGTACATCTACACTGTAGAATGTGTACAGTTTGACACCACTTTAACTGCCATGGCTCAATGCCACTTGGATTTGTCGTTTGGGGGCTAGCAAAAAACAAGACCTCTCTTGATTAACCCAACTCATTGAATTACAATGTGTGAGGATTTTAAAAGACGTTTCTAGCTCTTTTAAGAAAAAAAAGAATTATATAATGCACAATTTTAAATTATATTTTTAAATCATGTCTGATATGGAGAATGCATAGAAATCTTGTAATACTTATTTTTATCCCTTGCTCAGCACTACAAACAGGCCACAAGTATTCCTTCACTTTAATGACAGAGAACTGAGACAGCTCCAACTGACACCAAAGCAATCTATTCTGCCATGGCTGAGAGAGGATGAAAAATTATACATATATTAAAATGAACTATCATTACTTTATGCATCTTAAGCGAAATCACGAAAACTTTTAGAACTATAAATAATAGTCACATAGAATACTAGTGTAAGTATTCATGTATTAAGTTGAACTCATACATAAATCAATGGTGGGTTTTGGAGCCAAAGTTATGAAATTCTGATATGATCCATGGATAAGACAAGGGTAATTTTGTGGAGAACGGGCCAAATGGAGGGGCCAACCATTCATAGCCACCACTATCATTTCCTCGCCTAGGTATTTTAAAAGGCCAGGAATTGTGCCATGGAGGAGAGAGAGTTTGGTGCTTCACCTGGGATGGACTATGTTCTAATATTTCACCAGTCTACTCAGAGAAGGAGATGGCTTGTGTGTGTGTGTGTGTTACAGTACTCAGAGGACCAGTGGACAAGTCAACCCAGATTTTTTACTTTATGTTTTTATTTATACATGAGGACATAGGGTAAGTCACAAGAAGAGTTCATTCAAGCCAATGATTTATTTATACTTTAGAACATGATAGGAAAGAGCTAGTCCAGAAGCCACATTAGGCACAACTGAGAATTTTGTGTATCACATAAATTCTTCTACATTCCTAAGCAAGGCAACCAAGTATAAAAGCAAAACAATTATGGGACTTCAAGACTGAAATCAACAAATAGCGAGAGCAGTGGTTCTCAATGTGTGGATCCCCAGATGTTTTGGTCTTCAACTCCCAGAAATCCTAACAGCTTGTAAACTGTCTGGGATTTTCTGGGAGTTGTAGGCCAAAACAACTGGGCACCCACAAGTTGAGAACCACTGAGCCAGAGCTTGCATTATAGCTGGGGCAGTCCTGGGGGAGAGAAGAACCATAGAGAAGACAAAAAGAGAGGAAGATTATGAACTATCTAGACCGGCAGATTGGGATTCAGCCCCACTGGAGAAAGAAAACAATGTTGATTCCAGTAGTTATAAGGTGTGTTTGGGGGAAGCAATTCCAAATTGATTGTTGATATCTGAATTAAATTCCTGCATATAGGATCACCATAGTATAATTGCAAAACCAACACTGCTTAGAAAATGTCACACGATCTGATAATAACATATTGATTCCTAGACTTTTGGATAGTATCCCAATCATTCATGGTCCAAAACTCTACTTGTAACACAGGGAAATCTATGAAAATCATCATCATCACCCTTTTCCCAACCGGTTTTCCATTCCTCTCACTTCACAATACTCTCTGTTTTACATTTCTTGTCCTATAACCTCTGTGATACTTTAATTACAGTTTCTAGCTTCTGCATATTCACACTCCAAAGACGATTCAAATTCCAGTTCAGAAAACGCTAATGCAATTTCCAGTTCCAGAAATAACATCTGAGCAAAAAGATGGTTCTCAATGACATTGATTCTAAAAATAAGTGTTGCACAGATGAGAACGTGAGGCCAGCCCTCCCAATTATTCCCTCCAGCAAATTTAAAAAACCTGCAGTTTTGTTCATTGTGTATCCTAGCCAAGAAATTCTTTATAGCTTTTTAACCATGAGTTCATTGACTGGTATTCTTGTTGGAACATGGCTCATTTCCCTTTGTGGGCTACTCTATTAATTTAAAACTGAAAACTTTTTGAAAGGTTGACATCCCCCAGTTGGTCTTTGAGCATCATGATGACCAATTTATATATTTAAGAACAAAACCTTGTGGATAAAAGCTAGACCCTGTAGGGAACAGCAGACGATAAACAGTCAAAACTAAAATTCTTAGAGGTTATGCATCTTGGCTGGGAAAACTCTTGTTTTTTTTCTGTCACATGCCTGGTGGATAATAGATTACATTTTTACCCTTGAGCCTCCTCAAAATCATACTCATCTATATGACCAAATATATTCTTGGCATCTCTGTCCTATACCTGGAGGGAAATCCTAGCAGAAGAGATTAACTGGTGCACTTAATGAATAGTATATTGTTTATTGTTAAAAGAAAAATCCTCCTCCTGTTCACAAACACACATCTATTCCAGTATCATAAAAACTACAGAAGACCCCACAACTAATCCTTAGAAGCTTCTACGCTTAATCATAAGCAGATCCACAGTAATGCTACATAAGAGATTGGGTGGAGAACTTAATTTTCAGGGCATCTTTGCAGTTCACCCTTATCTTCAGTACAGTAATGCAAAGATGTCTTCCCAACCATTGGCACCAATTAGATCTTTCGTTTAGAGCCAAGAAGTATAGATAAATTGTAACTCCACTAAACCAGTTGCCAAAATTCACCCTTCTAGAGTCCAGAAAGAGAGGAAGCGGTAGATTGCCAGTAAGGAATAAGGGTAGGAAGTGCTAATCATTAATCAATTGTTGGATGGAAGGCAGTGATATCTCTTTCCAACAATGAAACACTTTATATTCACCCAGTCCTACTGTAAACATGATGCATCATTCATGGCTTGATAACTTCAGGAGTTTATATTTAACAGGGAACATTTACCATTGGTTTGAATGCGTTGACTTACATTAATTGGAAGGTTTGGCTATTGCTAATGATTACCTACTGTACCTTGCATTTTCTTCATTCTAGCCCAACACAAAGGTAGTCCAACATAGTTCTGCAAGAATCCCAGAGACCTCTTGAATACTTTTTCAAAGGTTTGTGACCTTTGGGTGCTATTCTTTCATTTCCACAGAAATAATGAGAAGATAACTATTAATTAGATTATTTAATGTTTTCTGATTCATTGATAACTAAGAAGTGATAAATGGCATGGAAGATATAGGTTGGCATCTTGTTAGTGGTATAGTGATAAATAAGTCAATCTTATTTTTGTAAAGGTGAAAAGGAGATGTAAGTAGTTGGATTGGGTTGATTTGGTCCAAAACGTGCCTATACATCAAACATACACACTACCGCAAGATGCAGTTTCCTGGCAGAATCTTCCTGGCAATGTTGATTCTAATTGTCACATAGCTGGGCATGCTATTGTTATCTTTCTAGAAATAGCTTTGCCAGCAAGGCTTTGCAAAGGAGTTGTAGCACATTTATTATTTACTAGCTTGGGGACCCGGCGGTGCCCGGGTCATTTGAGAAGTGCAGCAGGATGTAGAGTGGGTAATGGGGGCTCTGTGTGGCAAGTTTGGTCTTGATCCATCATTATTGGGAGTTGGAGTGGTATCATGAAATTACTGAAGGTAGTGGAAGTCCCATCATCTCTGGTCCACCCTCCCCCAAAGTGTAGTAGGATGTAGATTGGGTCATGGGGGCTCTGTGTGCCAAGTTTGGTCTGTATTGGTGAATGGATGAGGGTTGCATTGTTATTAGGAAGTGAGTGAAGGTACGTCAAGTCCCATCATCCGTGGTCCGTCTCACACAAAACAGCACCAGGATGTAGAGTGGGTCATGAGGGCTCTGTGTGCCAGGTTTGGTGTTGATCAGTCATTGGATTAGGTTTGGAGCAGGCTTGGAAAGTGAGGGAAGGTACTGCAAGTCCCATCATCCATGTTCTGCCCCCCTCCAAAGTTCAGTAGGATGTAGAGTGGGTCACTGGGGCTCTGTGTGCCAAGTGTGGTCTGTCTCGGTGTTTGTAGGGGGCCGCTGTTGTCTGTGGGAACAGAGGGGTGCGAAAGTACTACAAATCCCATCATCCATTGTCAGTCCTCCCCGAACCTCACCAGGACGTGAAGGCAGTCATGGGGGTTATGTGTGCCAAGTGTGGTCTCGATCAGTAATTGGATGAGGGTCGCAGCGGACTTGGGAAGTGAGTAGAGGTACTTCAAGTCCCATCATCCATGGTCCACCCTCCTCCGATCTGCACCAGGATGTAGAGTGGGTCATGAGGGCTCTGTGTGGCAGGTTTTGTGTTGATTAGTCATAGGATTAGGTTTGTAGCAGTCTTGGAAAGTGAGGGAAGGTACTGCAAGTCCCATCATCCATGTTCTGGCCCCCTCCAAACTTCAGTAGCATGTAGAGTGGGTCACTGGGGCTCTGTGTGCCAAGTGTGGTCTGTCTCGGTGTTTGTAGGGGGCCGCTGTTGTCTGTGGGAACAGAGGGGTGCGAAAGTACTACAAATCCCATCATCCATTGTCAGTCCTCCCCGAACCTCACCAGGACGTGAAGGCAGTCATGGGGGTTATGTGTGCCAAGTGTGGTCTCGATCAGTAATTGGATGAGGGTCGCAGCGGACTTGGGAAGTGAGTAGAGGTACTTCAAGTCCCATCATCCATGGTCCACCCTCCTCCGATCTGCACCAGGATGTAGAGTGGGTCATGAGGGCTCTGTGTGGCAGGTTTTGTGTTGATTAGTCATAGGATTAGGTTTGTAGCAGTCTTGGAAAGTGAGGGAAGGTACTGCAAGTCCCATCATCCATGTTCTGGCCCCCTCCAAACTTCAGTAGCATGTAGAGTGGGTCACTGGGGCTCTGCGTGCCAAGTGTGGTCTTTATCGGTGTTTGTTGGGGGCCACAGTGGTCTGTGGGAACAGAGGGGTGTGAAAGTACTACAAATCCCATCATCCATTGTCAGTCCTCCCCCAAACCTCACCAGGACGTGAAGGCAGTCATAGGGGTTATGTATGCCAAGTTTGGTCTCGATCAGTGATTGGATGAGGGTTGAAGCGGACTTGGGAAGTGAGTAGAGGTACTTCAGGTCCCATCATCCATGATCCGCCCTCCTCCAAACTGCACCAGGATGTAGAGTGGGTCATGGGGGCTTTGTGTGCTAAGTGTGGTCTGTATTGGTCCTTTTTGGTGGCCTCAGTGGCCTGTGGGAACCAAAGTGTTTGAAAGTACTACAAATCCCATAATCCGTGGGTCATGTCCCCCGAACCGCACCAGGACGTAAAGGGGGTTAGGGGGGTTATGTGTACCAGGTTTGGTGCAGGTCCATCACCCGCGCTGATCGCTGTGGCCTGTGAAAGTGGTGGCCTGTGAAAGTGGCTGCCACATATCCGCCCTCCCGCCCTCCGCACACATACATACAAACATTCCGCTTTATAAAGGTATACAGATACAGATTTCTTGCAATTCTATCCCGTCACTTCTCAACTCCCAAAGGGGGACTAGGACGGCTTATAGTGGGCCCCTATTACATTAGCACAGCAGTTTTCTCAATGCGCTCTCAACCCATTCATTCTCTGGACACCAAAAATGCTTGGTAGTAGTTGCTGCCTGATTCCAGAAATGAATGCGCCAATAAAACTAAGGTAAAACTGACGCCAGGTGCTAGACAGACCACAATGGTGGCAGAAAAGTTGTGTGCATGACTATATGCATGTGTACACTCAAGCATGTACATGTACATACATTTTTATATAGATACAGCAGAAGTTCAGTGTGACCAATATATGTGATATCATTGCTTGTATATGAAGATAGAATTTGAACAAGCTTATTTTCCACATCAATCTAATAAAATAATAGGGACAGCTTTCCAGTAAACCCCCTATTGACTTATGACCTCAGTGAAAGATGTGGTTCACACCTTGTAAATTTTGACTCATACCCAAATAATTTAGGATCTATTACTTCGCTATTTTAATTATAATTTATTCTAACATTCTAATTTCTCACTTCTTCCAGAATAGGATACACAAAATATGATTCAACAATGCACATTGGAATCCAAGAAATTTAGTGCATAAATGGCACTGAAATAACTCGGAAAAACAGGTTTCTTGGCAATTTGTTGTTTGTTTTTGTAGTCTACATGTGAAATGAATATTGAATCAAATATTCACAAATATTAGCCTGTTTAATAATGCTTAATTCTAGGTATACAGCAAGTTCTACTGAGCACAGAAAGGTTTTGGCTGAGTAAACATGTATAGGCTTGTATCCTTATCTCATTCCACATTTTTTTGCTCAAAAATTGTTTTTAGCCTTTATAAGTTTTAAAAACCAAAAATATTCTACATTGTTTTCTTAACACAAATAGACACTTCATTGGGACTTCTCTGTGTGTAAATCGTGCAATCAATCTCTAGCAACAACTGCCATGACCCATAAATATAATTTAAGTCTAAGATCTCTCAAAGCCAGACAAGTAGAGCCAGAATATATCTTGTGGAGAGCTGCACCATTTGCTTTGTGACAATATTATATTTCATAAAGTTTGCCACCCTTTATTCAATTTTTGGGAACAATAGAGAGAATGAAGTATATTATCCGTAGTATAAACACAAGGCAACCACAATATCTCTTTACTAAACCAGCTGCACACTAAATGCCAAATTTGAGGTATTTCACCTCTGCATTGGGAGAGCGAGGAGCAGAAGACTGCAAGTGCTACGGCCCCTCCATCGCAACTTTATTTATATTCCATCTTTTCTCCAAAATTGGTCACTCATAAATTAAAATGATTACAATATAGATTAAAACATATGAAAATATAACATTAAAATAGGATTATATTACTAAATATATTTTAGCTCTTCTTAAAGAAGAAAAGGCCATTCTAGACATAATAGAGAATGAATACTTAAGACCATGGACAGCTACCAAAAAGGCCATATCCTATGTTCCCTCCAAGCATATTTGTGAAGGTGGTGGTACCTCTCTTGAAGATCTTAATGTCTGAATAGGCTCATAAGGGGTGATATGGTCCTTCAGACAACCTTGACCCCTAAGGGATCAGTGGGATAGTTGTCAGCACCTATTCTATTGCTAAAGTATCAAAAGAGTGTCAGCTTTTGTTGCTGATTTAATTTTTCAAAATATTAATACATGATGTAGACAATAGTGTTAAAAATCTGTTGCACTTAATGATTAGTTTAAAGACAAATTCAGAACAGATGCTGTTGATAGAACAATGCAAGCTTTTTAAAAACTAATTAAAACATTGTGAAGCATTCATCCAAACCAATTAAGCTATTAATCAATTTAATCATTTTCTAATGGATTAAGGATTTCTCCAGAGATCTCTAGTGGTCCCTAGATTCATTCATATTGACTGCTCCATCTGTCCCTTAGCAACCAGACTTTCAATGACATCCTGACTACTTGATGGCATTGTGTTGAAACCATCTCAGCATAAAAAAATGTATTGTTGCTTATTTGTTGTTGCTGTGTTTATTCAATTCACTTCTAACTTATGGCAACCCTAAGCTGAATTTATCACCGGGGGGGGGGGGGGGACATAATTTGTTCAAGAACCATTGCCCTCACCTTCCTCTGAGGCTGTTGTTATAAAGTGTGACTTGCCCAAGGTAACCCATAGTGTGTCCATGGCTGAAACTGGTATTCCAATTACTTACTCTAACACTAGAACCACTGGCTCCTATTGCAACTTATTTATTTATTTCATGATATTTATATGCCATCCTTCTCAACCCCAAAGGGGACTCAGACTTACTTTGTCTGAAAACAAACTTTGTGAATTCATTCAGCTCAAACCAAAAACAGTTCCATTTTCAAGAACTTCTAGGTTTACTCTATAAAGTTCCTCCCCAATATTAGTACAGCATGACATATGTATCCACAAAACCATTATAGGAGGTTTTACTTATCCACAGTGTAACTTATTTACCTATCCACAGTGTAACTTATCCACTTAGGATTTCCTGTTCCGTATTAGTGATCTTCTCTGGATCTCCACTGTTCATCCTATTTTAAATAATAGTGTTTACTATTGTGGTTTCACATATTGTGAAAGTATTGTGCTGCCTGATGATGCAAAAAGCTGTGGCCTGTATATGTAGGAGGGATCTAATCCTTCATTCCTTCTTCCCATGTGGCTGATGGTTGGATGTCTGGTGAGTTTGTCTGTTCCAGTAAAGCTGTTTTATTATACTGGGTCTACAGAAGTCATTCTTTCACACCTCATAGCAGCACAATACGTCAACAGATATTACTATACTTGCTGGTGAGAGAACAGGTAAGGCAACTCATAAGAATAACCATGTTCACAGTGCTGCAGAGACAGATTTCACATATTTTCAAATGCATTGTACTTTCTGCACATATATTTGCAGTGGGAAAGGGTAGCAAGAGTCCAGTGTAATTGTAACTTTTGTTTCCTGCTTGTAATAAGGGAGAAAACTTCAGAAAGGTGGTCCCGGTCTCCATCCTCTTTCAGGTGCAAAATATCCCTTCCACTCCTTTACTCCCCTACCCCAGAAATAAATAACACACACACAAACCACGTATATACTGTGAAAGTTGGTCCTTGCCAATAGTAAGAATCCCCCTTCTCAACAGGTGTACTGTATCTTTAGTATGCAGGATGAATGAATCTGTTCATATCTGCTTCCAATCCCAATTAACATGAAATAGGTCCAATAGGGACTGTTGCATGCACTATGTGTGTGTGTGTTGTTTATTGCTGGAGTGTATTAATTTCTGAAAGAGAGTAGAGGTGTTTCTTTTTCATGGAGCACCCACTTGATTTGCAAAAGGCATTTTGAAAAGAAGTAATATTAAATATCCACAATGGTTGCAAGTCCTATGGTCTTTTCAGAGATATCAAATTTAGGGTTACGCCCTGCTAAACACACGAAATGGAGAGATGCACTGTCAGTTGTGTTCTACTTTCGCATTTTAAAAACATTCTGGTGACAGTTTATCTGCATACTATTTATTCTCAACTGACCTGATTCTTATTCTTTTACGTTAATCTTTTTCTCCCTCATTACTATACATAAATCTCTCTCCCCCCTCCCTGTCTCCTGCAAAAAGAAAAGAGGAATATTAATACAGCAAACAGGTTTCTTGTAATTCTGTCACAAATTCGTGTTTAAGAGAAGTAGAAATGCCAATCTGTATTACTTTTGAAAGCTTCTGGGTCAGAAAAAGAGGGGTAGGAACAAATGCAATAGCTCAATATATGGATGCATAGGCTAGAGGAAACATGTAGCACCCAATCAATCAAGTTGACAGGTAGAAGTGTTCCAACATGCCACATACTCACAATAAAATTAATTACTAGAGGAGAAATACTAGAAGGTTCATAGTTGTGTACATGGGGACACACACAAAATATTAAGACACCAAAACTTATTTTCATAAGAGTAAATAAAGGATAATGAACAAATGAATGATCAAAGATATAAATAAGGCCCAACTCTCCTTTCAGGAATGGATCTAGTGTACTTCCAGCTAGTGTTGCTTTACAGTGTTGCTGCTACAAAAATTGTACAAAAATTGTTTAATTGGCAATATGTATCTTTGAAAAGTACTTATATACAGAAGTGAAATCTGTTATTTCATCATTATTTACAGCATACTTTTAGTAGAAACTATTATGTCTTAGCTTTCCCTAACAGAGATAAAATAATTACGAAATGAGATACTGTCATGATGCAGGGTCTCGGCCCTTAATCACACACACAGAGACGGTAATCAGCTAACTATTTATTGAATAATAAAAAACAGGTGAAAAGGGTAATTGTCCATAAAAAGTATCAAAGTAGCAATGAAGGTAAAGAGTCTTAAGTAAATCCAAAGGCAAAGGCTTGGCAAGGCTCCGCAAAACAAAGCGGATCAAAAACAGACTTGGTCCGTGGCAAGGCAAACAAGGCAAGGTTCATGAAAGTAAACCCAAGAAACTTCTTGGCATGGCACGAGCCTAATCCTAGCTCCGTGGATCTTCGCTCGCTTCACTCCCTTCAAAACAGAAGTGGCCGAGCTACTGAGGATCCTTTCCCACGGATCCTATACTTAATTCCCTTGGCGCGGCCCCCGACGCTCTAGGCTGCGCCGCCAATCTGTGCTACGGGACCTAGCGCTTCCCGAAACCACCTGGTTTCTCATACTGATTTGAATCAGCACTCTCAGGGTCAGCTTGACTTTCCCAGCTATCATAGCCATCAGGCCATTCATCATCCCAGGCCAAGCTCTCTGTGGGAGAGGAAGGCCCAGCTACCTCGCCATCCCCTTCCTCCATGTCCTCATCAGCTGCAGCTGGCCCTAATGCAAGTGGGACCCCCGGTGCTGCCCCCTGCCCCCCAGGCACGAAAGGGAACTGGGTTGCTACAGATACTGTGATATTTAATTGACCTTGGATATACTGTGTTTCAGATTTTTACCTCCTGCACTTGACAGACTCAAAAATAAATTTAAAATGATTTTCTAAAAGTTTCAAGTAGCCTGACCATGAATCCATACACACACCACACATATACAAACAGGAAATAATGGGAATTTTATACAATCCACCTCAGTTTGTCAGAATAACCTCTACATTGCAAGTTGAGGGTTTTAATTTATTCATTGCTAATCATTGCAATCTTGTTATTTTATTACCAGAAATTCCAAAATGAATCCTAATAATGCTTATTCTGTGTGTGCACACAGAAATCTCCAATAATAACAATATCACACAGGAACACATATCTATATCTTGAAAACAAAGAGAGGGAAAAGATAATTTTAAGTTCATAGTTATATATATTATTTATTTATTTATTTATTAACTTCGATTTAGTATACCGCTCACTCCGGAGCTCAGAGCGGTTTACAGAAGAAGCATAAACACCGTGAGTAATAAAACAGATTAAACAGTTAAAACACATTAAACATCAAAGCAGTTAAAACATATTAAAAACACTAGCCCTCAGCGAAGGCTGGGGGACGAGATAAGAATCTGGGAGGGGGAATAGGCGGCATGGCACACAGTGTGGTTGAGTTAAGGGCCAAACGCCTTCCTAAAGAGCCAAGTCTTCAAGGCCTTGCGGAAGGGCAGAAGAGCGCGGATGGCGCGGATCTCCTCCGGGAGGCCGTTCCAGAGACTTGGGGCAGCTACAGAGAATGCCCTCCGCCGTGTAGTGGCCAGTCTGCAGGTTCCAAGGGAAGGCACCTCAAGGAGGTTAAGCTCCTCAGGCGCAGTGATCTCGCGGGCACATAAGGGGTAAGTCGCTCCCTCAGGTACACTGGCCCCAAACCATAGATGGCCTTAAAGGTGAGAACTAACACCTTGAAGAGGACCCGGAATTCAATCGGAAGCCAGTGCAGCTCGCGCAGGAGTGGGGTCGCGCGGTCAGATCTTGCAGCACCCAGGAGGAGGCGGGCTGCGGCGTGCTGCACTAGCTTAAGCTTCCGGATCATCGACAAGGGAAGGCCAATGTAGAGCGCATTACAGTAATCGAGCCTCGAGATGACCGTGGCTTGGATCACCGTAGCAAGGTCGCGTTGGGAGAGGTAGGGAGCCAGGCGCTTAGCCAACCGTAGGTGGTAGAATGCTGTCCTGCAGGTGCAGCCAATCTGCTCCTCCATGGACAGGTGGGCGTCAGCCGGACCCCAGACTTTTACCGATGGCTGAGGGCAGAGGGCCACACCATCGAAAGTTGGCAACTGGGTCACTACCCCCCCGGGCGGCCCAGCCACAAGATCTCCGTCTTCGCGGGTTCACCTTCAACTTACTGGCTCGCAGCCATCCAGTAACGGCTTCAAGGCAAAGATGGAAATTATCGGGTACAGAGACTGCCCGGGGTCCAACCTCAGAATGAGCTGGGTATCATCAGCGTACTGATGACACTCCAGCCCAAAACTCCGTACCAGTTGGGCGAGTGGTCGCATATAGATGTTAAATAACAGCGGGGAGAGGATAGCCCCCCTGAGGCACCCCGCAACTCAGCGGGGAGCCTCCGGAGACCGCCCCTCCCCACTTCACTCGCTGCTGGCGGCGTTGGAGGAAGGAGGACAGCCAGTTGAGGGCTGTCCCCCTCACCCCGCCACCGCCAGGCGGTGTATCAAAAGTTGGTAATCGACGGTATCAAACGCTGCCGTGAGGTCCAATAACACGAGCAGCGCCGATCCACCTCGGTCCAGTGGCAGCGGAGTAGGTCTGTGATGGAGACCAGGACAGTCTCCGTCCCATGGCCTGAACGGAAGCCGGACTGGAAGGGGTCTAGCCAGGTTGCGTCATCCAAGAAGGTCTGCAGCTGGTCCATTGCTGCCCTCTCAATCACCTTGCCCAGGTACGGAAGGTTCGACACTGGGCGGTAATTGGGAGGAGCCGCGGGGTCTAATCCGGGCTTCTTCAGCAATGGACTGACCACCGCCTCTTTTAGCTCCTCTGGAAAAGCCCCTTGCTCAAGGGAGCAGTTGACTATCCTCAACAGAGGGCCTCGTAACCCCTCCACGCAAGCTCGAATCAGCGTGGAGGGGGCACGGGTCGAGGAGCAGGTGGTCGACTTAAGGGCTGCGACAATCTTGTCAACATCCTCTGCGTCCAGTGGTCGAAACCGGTCGAAGGTGGACCGGCGGAGGGCCACGGAGTCTCCAGCTCCTGGACTGTATCAAGTGTGGAAGGAAGGTCGGCGGGACAACGCAATCTTGTCTGCGAAGTGATTCTGAAAAACCTCAGCAGAAAGGGCCGAATTGTCATTGTTTGGGATGGTAGGGACCATCGTCAGCTGCCGAATTATCCTGAACAATTGAGCTGGGCGTGAATCCGCAGACGCTATCAAGGAGGCATAATAAACTTTTTTCGCCTCCTTGACAGCATGCTCATAAGCATCCATAAAAAGCTTATAAGCTGATGTCGATGGCCCGTCGCGGAGCTTCTTCCACCTGCGCTCTAGCCGTCTCTTCTCCCGCTTCATAGATCTTAGTGCATCTGTGTACCAAGGTGAACAGGATGTGCGGGGTTTGAGAGGGCGTTTAGGGGCGATCTCGTCGAGAGCGGAGGACAGCGCGTGGTTCCAGGTGGTAACCAGCTCACCGCGCGACTCGCTGGCAAGCTCCACATCCCTCAAGGCATTCAGGACCCTAGTTGGGGCCATAGGTCCCCTCGGGCGAACCCAAATTGGTTCGGCACCTTTGCCGGGGCGCGGTTGCTCGACCCGGACTCCCAGAGCACAGTGGTCCGACCATGGCACCTCTGTAACAGAGGTGACGGACACTTGGACACCTGCATGGAAAATCAGATCAAGGGTGTGACCGGCCCGGTGTGTGGGGCCTGACTCGCAGAGGGAGAGGCCGAGTGCCGCCATGGACGACACAAGGTCCCCCGCTACCGATGGTGAGGAGGCTGTGTCGGCGTGGACGTTGAAGTCCCCCAGCACAACTAGGCTAGGAAACCTCAACGCCCACTCCGCCACAGTCTCCAGCAGCAGGGACAGGCTCCCGCTGGTGCGCTAGGTGCACGGTACACCAGCAAGAAGGCTGTACTCTCCGGGGCACCCCACATCAGGCTGACACTTTCAATCCCATCTGCCTCCAAAGCAGGGACCGCTCTGAGGTGTAATAGGTCACGGGAGAGAATTGCCACGCCTCCCCCGCCTCCCAGTCCTGTTCTGGTGGGTAAGCGAAGCCCGTGGGGTGTCAATTCCTGAAGGCAGGTGATATCACTGTCCTGGAGCCAGGTCTCCGTAATGCAGCAAATATCAACCTGTCTGTCTTGAATAAAGTCCCGGATCGTTGTCGTTTTATTCCGGACTGAGCGCGCGTTTACTAACACCAGGGAGGAGGGGGAGGAAGTTGGAGACCTGACAACAGTGTCCCTCGGGATAGGTCGCAGGTCAGAGGCAGCCCGGGTCTTGGCACGACTCAGGGAGCCTCTCGCACTCGGCCTGCGCCTATTGCGACAATACCCCATGCCGGAGATCACTGTAATCGGGCCCCCCCAGTAGGAGAGTTTACAAGTTGGAGTTTAGTGGGGGCTCAATTTCCGGCAAATCCCGTGAAAAGGGAAGACGTTGAGAGGCTCTGGCCACCCACGCACAGGCCGGTGGATGTATTAACGGTGGCAGTTTCCTTGGATAGGACAGGACATGAAGCCAAGATGGAAGCTGTGGGCACCTGTCGATCAAGGGCCACTTCACTCCTACCGACCGCGTGGGGGGGTGGCTTTGCCGGGCCCCTACGTGCCGGACCTCTGTTTGGGCCAAAGTTCGCCCCCCAGAAGGTCCGCGTGCCGAATTTCTTCGTGGACCTCCTGACGCGTCTCCAACCGGAGTTCTTGGGGGCGGCCAATTCCACCACTGCTGAAGTTGGGGTCAGGACCTACTTCCCACCGCAGTCGTGATGGTGGACGGCGGGGGGGAGGGTTAGGCATGCGTTGCAGCGCCTGGCTGCTGGTGTTAGCCGGCGCTTCACGCTGACCAGCCGGTGATGGGGATGTCAGTTGGCCATTTTGAACTCTCCTTGAGCTTTTCCCTTCTGACGCCTGCGTCTCATCTGTCCAGGCCTGTTCTTTTTCTTTCCCTTCTCCCGGGTGGACTGAGAGGGGGCGGGGTCCTGATGGTGGGGTAGCGCCAGGGGGGGCCGCAACAGCCGGCAGGCCCGGCGTCGGGGCTGAGCCCCGGGGGCCCTGGCCAGCACCGAGGAGATGTTCAGCCCTGGGGATGCTGGCTCAACTCTCAGTTGTATGGATCGCTCTGGTCCAGCAGGGGCGTCGGTCTAAGTCAGGAACAGAGTCGGAGGGGGGCGGGAGCACCATCGTGGGCGGGGCCAGAGAGGCCGGGCTGGCCGGGCTCGACGCCATTTTGGTAGACTCGCCATCTTGGAACTCGGCCCCCGCTCTCCCATCCCCGCCGAAGCCAGTCCAGCGCCCCAGCGCTCTCCAGGGGCTCCACCAAGGGCCCGGCATGGGACTCTTCAAGGCTTCGCCACCAAGCAGAAGCCTCTCCTCAGGGGGGAGGTAGCGGCTTCAGCAGCTCCAGGGATACCCGGGGCCAGTGAGGTTGGGCGCTGCTCGCGCCGAGGATCACTCGCCGATGTTCCGCTCGCCCTCCTCCTGGGACCCTCGTCGTCTTTGTCAGGCCCACCTCCTCCACCACCAGGTGCATCCTCGCCACCAGCTGGGCAGCGGGGGACCCTGGGGTCAGGTAAGGGGGCTCCCCTCGTCTGGGGAGGGGTCCGGGCTGCAGAGTCTGTTCCTACGGGTGAGGGACGCCAGCTCCCGGCTGAGCCTCCCAATCTCACCCGAGCAAGCCGCCAGCCGCTCGGCTATCCCTGCCAAGCAAGGGAGGCCTGGTGAGTCCCCACGTGTGTCGTCGGGGTTGGGAGTTGGGGGGAAGGTAATTGCCGGCCCTTCCCGGTCCTCTCCTTCTGTCAGCTCCGGCCAGGGCACCGGGGACCGAGGAGGCCGGTCCCGCCGATGTACTGCGGCCTCCAGGGTCCTTCTCAGGGTCTCCCTCAGCCTCAGTGCCTCCGGCGTCCTGGCCGGGTGGGGAGGCTCACGGGCCTCTAGTACCTCCTCGGCTTCCAACTGGAGGACCTCCAAAAGCAGAGGAGGCCTCCCCGGGGGCTCCGGTGGTTCCGGGAATGACCCCAAGAGGTGGCTCCTGTAGTCGCACCAACCTGGGCCACCAGCTGGGGTGGCTGGTGAGGCAGGAGGAGCGGTTTCCAGGGGAGAACTGCACAGGCCCCAACGGGGCTCGGCGTTCACTCGGCTGCTCCGCGCCGCCATCTTTTAAAGTCTCTACCTCAGTCCCCTTCCTCCTCTTGGCTGGCCTTGGGGGGGGGGGAGCAGCAGTGGTTCCTCCTTCTCCTCCTGAGGTGGCAGCAGGTGTAAGCAGCAGCAGCCAGGAGACAAAGAGTTTTAAGGTCTCTACCTCAGTCCCCTTCCTCCTCTTAGCTGGCCTTGGGGGAGCAGCAGTGGTTCCTCCTTCTCCTCCTGAGGTGGCAGCAGGTGTAAGCAGCAGCAGCCAGGAGACAAGAGTTTTTAAGGTCTCTACCTCAGTCCCCTTCCTCCTCTTAGCTTAGTAATTGGTTACTATGATTTCTTTGTATATTGTTTGTTGGCATTGAAATTTTGACATCACTATGTTGTAAACTGCATTGAGTGCCCCCAGGAGTGAGAGAGGTGGTATATAAATACAGTAAATAATAAATATGAAATACTGACACATGCAAACTGAGATTCAGCACCTCCAGGAAGAGGAAGCAATACTACCGTGTTTCCCCGAAAATAAGACACCCCCGATTGTAAGACGTATCGGGGGTGTCAGAGGGGTCGGCTTATATAAGCCGTACCCAGTAAGCCGTACCTCGGGCGGCAGCGGGCCTCGGGCAGCAGCGGGCCTCGGGCGCCAGCGGCGCCAGCGGCGTCTTCCATCCTCTTCCTCTTCCTCCTCTTCCTCCCAGCGGCGCCTTCTCCCTCTCGCCGGTTCCGCCCCTCCCTTCAGTGAAGGGAGGGGGCTGAGCGCCCACGCAGAGGGAAGAAAGCGCTGGCAGAAGTCCCCGAAGAGGTGTCTGCAGGGGGGCGATCGCGGCTCCCCTGCAGCCTCCTCTTTGGGGAATGGAAGAGAGGTGCAAAAGGCTCTCCTCTGCGCCTCTGTTCCATTCCCCAAAGAGGGGGCTTCAGGGGCGATCGCGGGGCTCCCCTGCAGTCTCCTCTTTGGGGAATGGAAGAGAGGTGCAAAAGGCTCTCCTCTGCGCCTCTGTTCCATTCCCCAAAGAGGGGGCTTCAGGGGGCGATCGCGGGGTTCCCCTGCAGTCTCCTCTTTGGGGAATGGAAGAGAGGTGCAGAAGGCTCTCCTCTGCGCCTCTGTTCCATTCCCCCAAGTGGGGGCTTCAGGGGGCGAGCGCGGGGCTCCCCTGCAGTCTCCTCTTTGGGGAATGGAAGAGAGGTGCAAAAGGCTCTCCTCTGCGCCTCTGTTCCATTCCCCAAAGAGGGGGCGATCGCGGGGCTCCCCTGCAGTCTCCTCTTTGGGGAATGGAAGAGAGGTGCAAAAGGCTCTCCTCTGCGCCTCTGTTCCATTCCCCAAAGAGGAGGCTGCAGGGGCGATCGGGGGGCTCCCTGCAGTCTCCTCTTTGGGGAATGGAAGAGAGGTGCAAAGGCTCTCCTCTGCGCCTCTGTTCCATTCCCCAAAGAGGGGCTTCAGGGGCGATCGCGGGGCTCCCTGCAGTCTCCTCTTTTGGGGAATGGAAGAGAGGTGCAAAGGCTCTCCTCTGCGCCTCTGTTCCATTCCCCAAAGAGGGGGCTTCAGGGGCGATCGGGCTCCCCTGCAGCCTCCTCTTTGGGGAATGGAAGAGAGGTGCAAAAGGCTCTCCTCTGCGCCTCTGTTCCATTCCCCCAAAGAGGGGGCTTCAGGGGCGATCGCGGGGCTCCCCTGCAGTCTCCTCTTTGGGGAATGGAAGAGAGGTGCAGAAGGCTCCTCCTCTGCGCCTCTGTTCCATTCCCCAAAGAGGGGGCTTCAGGGGCGATCGCGGGGCTCCCTGCAGTCTCCTCTTTGGGGAATGGAAGAGAGGTGCAAAAGGCTCTCCTCTGCGCCTCTGTTCCATTCCCAAAGAGGGGCTTCAGGGGCGATCGCGGGGCTCCCTGCAGTCTCCTCTTTGGGGAATGGAAGAGAGGTGCAAAAGGCTCTCCTCTGCGCCTCTGTTCCATTCCCCAAAAGGGGGCTTCAGGGGCGATCGGGGCTCCCCTGCAGTCTCCTCTTTGGGAATGGAAGAGAGGTGCAAAAGGCTCTCCTCTGCGCCTCTGTTCCATTCCCCAAAGAGGGGGCTTCAGGGGGCGATCGCGGGGTTCCCCTGCAGTCTCCTCTTTGGGGAATGGAAGAGAGGTGCAGAAGGCTCTCCTCTGCGCCTCTGTTCCATTCCCCAAAGAGGGGCTTCAGGGGCGCTTGGGGAATGGAAGAGAGGTCGCGGGGCTCCCCTGCAGTCTCCTCTTTGGGGAATGGAAGAGAGGTGCAAAAGGCTCTCCTCTGCGCCTCTGTTCCATTCCCCAAAGAGGGGGCTTCAGGGGGCGATCGCGGGGTTCCCCTGCAGTCTCCTCTTTGGGGAATGGAAGAGAGGTGCAGAAGGCTCTCCTCTGCGCCTCTGTTCCATTCCCCAAAGAGGGGGGGCTTCAGGGGCGATCGCGGCTCCCCTGCAGTCTCCTCTTTGGGGAATGGAAGAGAGGTGCAAAAGGCTCTCCTCTGCGCCTCTGTTCCATTCCCCAAAGGGGGCTTCAGGGGCGATCGCGGGGCTCCCCTGCAGTCTCCTCTTTTGGGGAATGGAAGAGAGGTGCAAAGGCTCTCCTCTGCGCCTCTGTTCCATTCCCCAAAGAGGGGGCTTCAGGGGCGATCGCGGGGTTCCCTGCAGTCTCCTCTTTGGGGAATGGAAGAGAGGTGCAGAAGGCTCTCCTCTGCGCCTCTGTTCCATTCCCCAAAGAGGGGGCTTCAGGGGGCGATCGCGGGGCTCCCCTGCAGCCTCCTCTTTGGGGAATGGAAGAGAGGTGCAAAGGCTCTCCTCTGCGCCTCTGTTCCATTCCCCAAAGAGGGGCTTCAGGGGCGACATCGCGGGGTTCCCCTGCAGTCTCCTCTTTGGGGAATGGAAGAGAGGCGCAGAGGGCTCTCCTCTGCACCTCTGGTCCGTTCCCCGAAGAGGAGGCTGCAGGGAAACCACGCGATCGCTCTCCCTGCAACCTCCTCTTCCCATCCGAGAAGAGGTGGCCGCAGGGAGGGCGGCGGAGGAGGAGGAGACGGGACCGAGTGACGCGGCGGCCGGGGGTACGGCCAATGTAAGCCGTACCCCGAAAGTAAGCCGTAGTGGGACTTTTCGGGGGGGAAAGAAAGTAAGACGCTGTCTTACTTTCGGGGAAACACGGTAGTTCAAGCAGTGGTAAGTAGTACTCTAGGAGCAACTCCTAAAGGAATTAATAAAATGTTTAAATGATGTTGCAATAGACAGAATCACAAAATAACCATTACAAAAAGAATCACTGCTTCAAATTTGCCACTTTATCTGATACTATCTCACTGATAGCTAGATTCTTGGATGGAAACTAAATCACTGATGATGGTTCAGAATTCCAGTTGGTAACACCTGGTAGTCTGTGAAGATGAGATTATTATAACGACCATTGCCTAGAAATCCATACTTCTGAGAAGAAATCTTAACCAGTTAGGCCTATGTGTTTGTAAAACCCAGACAATAAAACTTTCTGAAGTACTTAACATTTGAAAAAGTATCATTTTCAAACCATACCAACATATAATAATATACTAATACTTAATGTCCTTTTGTTGCCATAACTTCTACCATGATCATTATTTTAAAATGCAACAGGATTGTAAAACCTTCAGTGGTAACTTAACCCACAAATAATTATCTTTAGCCTAGTAGATTTACTTCCAGAATATAGGTCTATGAAGAGAGCTTATCTAATTAAGGATAAAGAACTAAAGCCATTGTAAGGCTAGTTGATCTAATGCAACTCTTCGAGGAAAGCTTGCCACGGTAAAAACACCGAGATTGTTTTCAAATATACACTTTCAGTCCTTTGTGCAATCATTTTATCAGAGAGGATATCTGACTGTATATTTGTATATGGAATATAAGATTCAGACAGCAGAAGGACAACAATTCATATATTCTACCATGGGGGTTTTCAACAGAGGCATGGTCCACACATTGATATGGGGCTCCAAAACGCATTAATCCAAGCCAGTATGATAGATGGTTAGAC
The DNA here is from genome assembly GCA_030556195.1 of Anolis apletophallus. Classification (NCBI taxonomy): domain Eukaryota; kingdom Metazoa; phylum Chordata; class Lepidosauria; order Squamata; family Anolidae; genus Anolis; species Anolis apletophallus. The sequence continues at coordinate 78,554,818 of JARBWK010000012.1, read as the reverse complement.
ATTAGTAATGGTAAAGGTTTTCCCCTGACATTAATGGTAAAGGTTTTCCCCTGACATGTCCGACACTGGGGATTGGTGCTCATCTCCATTTCTAAGCCAAAGTGCCAGCATTGTCTGTAGACACGTCCAAGGTCATGTGGCCAGCATGACTACATGGAGCGCCATTACCTTCCTGCTGGAGTGGTATCTATTGATCTACTCACATCTGCATGTTTTCGAACTGCTAGGTTGGCAAAAGCTGGGGCTAACAGCGGGAGCTCACGCCGCTTCCCGGATTCAAATCTGCAACCTTTCAGTTAGCAAGTTCCGCAGCTCAGTGGTTTAACTCACTGCACCACCAGAGGCTCCAGTCAGACATTATGGGAGTTAAAATCCAACATGTGGGCAGTTAGACGTTTTCGATGCTTGTTTCACAAGTAAAAGGCAAAAGCAAGACTGGTTGTTCAAGAACTACAAAACTGATTCCAACCAAATCAATTATAATCACAACTAGATATATTATTTTAGATATTCATTAGAATTTTAGTATTTCAGGAATATATTAACTCAACTGCTGATATTTAAACAATCCTGAAAGTGGAGAAAGGACTGATTGGTAAAGAAATATGTTTTACTTCACAGTAAAATTCTAACACCTAAGTCACACAACTGAGATTATTATAGAACAAAATCGAAGGTATGCCCACGGTTGCCATTTTTGCATGTGTGGTTAATCTTTTGCACACAGAAACACACTGGAGTATCTCTACACAAATAGCATGGATTTCACAAATGTACAAATAGCATGGATTTGGATTGGAAATATCTAGACACAAGCACTTAAAATTCCAGGAGTGTTTTTGCCTAAGCCTCCATCCACTCCAGTAGGCTGAAAAGAGTAAGGATTAAAGAATAAATAAACAAACAGATTGCTAACCTTGGAGTCCAAACTGGCCCACATAAAGCCTATAATTTCCTCACACAAGCAACAATTTGTGGCTGGACATTTGAGAAACATGGACAAATCTGGCAGCTGGTCAGCCAAACATATGAACTTCATCATCCCTGTATGGTGCCTTCTGAATGAAATTGTGCCAAGACACAATTGCGTGCTGTCTGGAATATGAGATTATATTGAAGCATAATGATGTAGTTTCCCCTTTCCCAGTAAAAATAACACAGTGGGATATTATCTATTTCTTCTGCAAAGATCTACTAACACTTTCTGGTGTGTGTTTGGTTAGTTTCTTTAATTTACATATCAAATATTTTAACAGAAATAATTCATCCTCCTACAGTCTAATTGAACAGATTCTGAGCTACAGTGTTTCAGTTATGACCAATGGTGTTCTTGATGTGTTTGTACAATTGCTGCACATCATCACTGCAATGTTTGCAGGTGACCCGAGAAACCACAGACAAGCCAAATATATAATTTCAGGATTTCTTTCTTGGCTACTGATAATTTCTAATTACAGAGGTGTACAGACAGTTGGTTGGGATCCACTGGTACATTATTGGATGAATTTCCAGAGATTGGTGAGTATTTCTTGCTCTAAATGTTTAACAACAACAAACTATTTCTCCACTTCAAACAGAGCTGCAAATAATAAGAAGGTTGGAGGGGACCAGTAACCAGAATTTGAGTAAGTGGAAGTGTTACAAACTCAGTTCAATTCTGGAACTCACAAGAAATTGTTTTGTTAATTTCCTCCAATCATTTTGAGCACAGTATTTTACTTTTGCTCCAGGCTCTAGTTGTAATATCTTGGTTTCTGCCATAAAAATGCATTCTCCCTTGCCTTTTGATGTGTTGTATTTACATTTATTTATTTATTTATTTTATTTGTCACGTTTCTATACCACCCCTCTAAGCCCGAAGGCGACTCGGGACGGTTTACACAAGGCAGTCTCTGCCCTCAATACAACACAAGCAAGCAAACAAACAAAATAACCATATAGCAACAATTTAACAATTAAAAACATACAATTGCAGTCTCAGCGTCATGTTGAAATCAGTTTCCATCACATCGTCATCATTCCATATATCTAATTTACTCACATGACTAGCAAAAGTAAATGGTTTCAGACATAAAGGTTATCTGATACAAGTACACTAATACAAAAGTTTTTATTATCTAAATCAAGATAATACCAATTTGGGGGGGGGATCTAAGATGGTTGAAGAAAGAGAAGAGGGAATGGAGAATGATAAATACACTGTTTCAAGGGGTTGGCAATGACCCCATTTCCACACAATGCATTTCGTTCATATTTTGAAGCTAATCATTCAACAGGATTTGTGTGCTTCATCTATCTGGAAAAGATCATAGAAAAGGGTGCTTGGACTTGAATTTAGTTACTTTAAAATTGGTGACACAGTAATCTCTGCATTTTGTGCCAAAAGGGGAGAAATAATTTCAATGTTACATCTGTCAAATCAGACCATTTATACATTTCAATATATTATACTCAATTCTCAACCCATATGTATAAAGATGGGCTGTAATTTTAAAAGCGTGTTCAGGACATGGCAGAAATAAATAATGGCAAGAGTGTAGAGGGGGCAAAGAATGGCAGCTGTGAGAGAATGCATTGCAGAATTACATACAGCTCAAACTATGCAAACACCACAGATTTCCAGTATTCCCAACTTGTTCACACTCCCAGCAGCTTAATGTTTTGTTACCAAAGTTTTAGAAAGGCTAGTATGCATTTGGAGTACTTCTGAAGAAGTACTCCAAATGGTAGCATGCTTAAAAACTACTACCATTGGAACACTGGTAGTCATTTTGTAATTTTGTAAAATGAGTAGAAGTTAGATAGATTTAAGCAGGGCAAGCTTTGACTGGACTTCACTGTCCATTGTCCAAGTTTACACTCAGTGTAAGATGGCCTTCTACCATATGAGGTAGCGAACAATGCTATGCGTAAAAAGAACCCAGAATAGCTACCATGCTTCTGTCATTTATGTATTTTGTGCCTAGGCCTACCACCAGTGGAATGACTTGAAATTGCCCCTCAAACATTTTCCAACCTACTAAAAAATTAGAAATTATAAAGTTAATACCTGATTTCAGTTCAGTATTAATTTATCTGTATTGCTTATCTGAACGGTACTTAGCTATGCCTTCCAGCTGGCATGCTTTAGGCTATGTTAGATATAAATGAGCTTAGGGAAAAAACACATGGCAATTATTGTTTGCTTTCTTGTTGTTAAGCAACTGGAAGTTTATCAGGTTTCTTCGGCCAATTAATTGCCCATCCTGCCTTAGCAGAAAGCAAGATCATTGGGTCAAATCCTCAAATAGCTTTAAGCCCTCCACAAAAGGCTTTGCATGTTACTATCAAGGACAAGGCTCAGTCAGATAATTCCCAGGCAGCAAACCTAGATTAAGAATTCTGTCCACATGTGTGCTTTGTTCCTTCATTTGAAAAGAAACTGATTTTACAGCAGAAAGCAAGCCAGGCATTTGCAAAAAGAGAAATCTTTCAGCACATCTGAAAAACGCACAGTGATACTTGCCAAATATCACACTTCAGATGTTACCCACCCCACATGTCTTCAGTTCTGATGGTGTAAGATAAAGAGTAATAGTTTCAGTAATGTTCCTAAATAATAATGAGAGCAGTCATTTATGTGTGTGAATGGTTTATGTGTATAGTTCAACACGACAGATGTAGAAATGAAGAATTACTTTTTGAGTGGTTGCCTGCTGCTCTGCAGATAAGGGCATGGAGCAATGGATTCAAATTGCAAGTGGGGGAGGGGAGATTCTACCTAAAAATTCGGAAAGAGTTTCCTGACAGTAAGACCTGTTTGGCAATGGAATATGCTGCCACAGAGCACATGGAGCCCCCTTTTCCAGTGATTTCCAAGCAGAGGCTTGGATGGCCCTATGTTGGGAGTGCTATGTTTCTATGTTTCTGCATGGAAGAGGGTGTGACTGGTTTGCCCTTGTGGTCTCTTCCAACTATATGATTGCATGAAGCAAAATCCAATTGTGTACTCTCTCTCCTTGGATACACAATTTCCTTGTCTTTCAAAACAGCTCATGGATTGCTTATATCATTATGTAACATTCAAGTTTTTTGATTTGTTTTTGTTTTTTTACAAATATACAAGTCGAGTATAGCTGAACATTTGGTTGGAGACTAATATTTCAGCCTTTCATTGCAAACCATCTAATTCTAGAGGAGAAGACATTGCCTTAAACTCTTTGCAATGAACAACTCGATCTTTTCTGCCTTTTAGTCTAAGTTTTGTCTCTCCAAAATACTAGAATCTGATTTTCGGTTTTCCATTCACACAGATATCAATTGCCATGTGTTGTGGAATGATGGAGGCATCCCATTCAGATATTTGTTGGACACCAATGACAACCAAATAGGAATCTGCCAGATTACAGTTAGTCAACCAATGATGTGATCAATATCTTAAGTAATAACAGAAACATGGGGAGGGGGCCCAAGAAATCATATAGCCCCAGTTTACATTCAGATCTGCACCAGGGCCTATTTCAGATATTTTTAGGGGTAGAGAATTTGCACTCCATAGTGTATTTTCTTATCAAGATTTACAAAATAAAAAATAACATTTTAGACCACTTACATATTAATCCTCACAGTAATCAGGAAATAATACATCAACAACAGTTTAAGACTAACATGGTCAATATGTGTGTGTATGGGTAAAGGTCCCTGGTTGGCATATTTATCCACAACTTTTGCAAAATTGAATATTTCTTTTTAAATCAAACAGCAACACACCAAAATAATATATCCTACGAAGATGTTTCTAATTATTTTGCATTATCACTGAAATAATCTGAATTTCAGGTTTCCATATGAGTAAAATTGCTTCTGTCACCATAGATTGAGTTTTCCTATTGTCGTTACTTAAACATACTAATTAATCAAAACTCACCGGTTTATACAACATAACAACATTTTCTTCTCATGTATTACAGTATACACAATGTTAACAATATACATAAAGTTACTACAGTTGAAACTTCACACCTTTCTTAGCAGAAGGCTCTCAATTACATTGTGACAAGTTTGCTTAATGCTCTTGCTACTATACAGATCTGGCTTCTATTTAAAGGCACACATAATTACCAGCTCCTGGCTCAGTTCTTAAGGTATCAGATGCAAGTAGCCATGTGTTAATATTATGGCTTTCAGATCATACTTAGCAGTTCAAAGTTTTAAAGGATCAGAGCAGAAGGAATTTAAGAATAGTGCACACAACAATGCAGTTGTAAAATAGTACATCGATCTCTCCTGCTTTCTTTCCACATTTCTATACCTATTGGGCACCTGGATGAAACTGTAGTTCTGGCTTATCCTACACAATACACTCTGTAAGTAATAATTATACTTTTCAAATCTGATCAAGTAGCTAGAACAACTGGTGGTTTGCTCTCCAAAGTTCAGAGACTGCACATCCTCTGTGGGTTTGTGTGCCCTTCCTTTATTACATTTTTGGAATATCATGCATTGCCTGGCATTTGGTGAACTAACAGGGCTAACCTGGGGAACTGGAATGATAGGAATGCAAAGAAAAGGGATACTGGGTTGTTGTGTGTTTTCCAGGCTTTATGGTCATGTTCCAGAAGCATTCTCTCCTGACGTTTCACCTACATCTATAGCAGGCATTCTAAGAGGTTGTGAGGTCACAAGCTCTTAGGATGCCTGACATAGATGCAGGCAAAACATCAGGAGAGAATGCTTCTGCAACATGGCCATATAGCCCGGAAAACACACAACAACCCAGTGATTCTGGCCATGAAGCCTTCAACAATACAAAAAGGGATACCCTATCTTTTTGTTAGTATTTTGGAGTTTTGGTATTTTATAGTTTAGAGCCAGTGAAAAATATAGTGGGTTGAGTGTTGGGCTAAGAGTCTGTGGGACTCTTCTTTTAATCTCTGCTTGGACATGGAAATTGGTTGGATAATGCTAGTCACAATCTTTTGGAGGAAGACCTGCTCTGAATAAATCTTGGGGGGGAAACCATGCAATGGGTTCACCTTATGTTCATCCTAAGTGGGAAATTACTTGAAGGCACAGATGAACAACAACACAACATTTTTTTACTTGCACTGGGTTAACAAAAACATGTTTAGAAAAGTTCACTTGTCTATATTACCTGTATTTTCCACTGTCCTGTCCATTAGAGAATAGATCTTTTATTTAGCCAAAATTTACTAAAATGCAAATTAATCTGCTTTGCCTTTGTGATCTCATACATGTTTGAAGATCAGACTACAAATCTTTACAAGACATGCCTCCACACTGAGATCCACTGAACAACAATAATAATCCTTGAATAAATGTTGCTACAAGTGTAAGTGTTCTTTTGTGATTATGACCTGAATGCTACATAAAATAATTGGTTAAAAACATAAAAGAATAGTACGAGTTTATTGTAATTATCTTGCTGCTACATGCTGTAAATGTACAGTTAAGACACTCCCAAGATACAAATCTGAAAGGAATGATTAAGAAACATGGGAGACTAGCAAGTCCATCATGTTTCTCTGCAAGTCCATATGCTTCACACAATACCATTGAAAACTGCAGCAGTAGTAAATTTTATTGATTAGCCCCTGGGCCATATCACAATACCAAACCAAACAACAAGGCTTGATAAGACTTAATTACATTCTATGTAGTAAGTTAAATAAAACACGCAGAATAATACAATAGATAAATAAGATAAAATTGAATATATACATCATATTTCCTTATGAAAACTGCAGTAAGTGGAATTACTGTATATGTGTGTTTTTGTGCCTGGAGAAACAACTTCAGATCATATCTAGGGTGACTGAGCCCATGGAGTACTACTAAGCTATGTCAACTTCCTAAGTCCTTGGCAGACTACTGGCTGTACCACTAGGCAAAATAAACTGGGGACTTGAGATGGAATAACCAGGAAATTAAATTATCATCCATTTCACTCGCTCACTTTTGATTATGTGCACTCTTAGCACTAAAAGCGACCTCCTTGTTTTTTGAAAAATGAAGAAAAATGTTCCTGTTCTTTCAGGAACAGATGTTGTCAGGTCAGACCTAGCTCATCTATTCCACAGTCTTGTCTACCTCCACTTAATATTTTCCATGGAAGACTCTCCTCATCAGACATTAAACACATCCACATTAAAATGAAAGTTATTTAATATTATAGATTTCCTTTGCATTCTGCCTTTCTCCTGGGGTGGGATACAAAGCAACTTTTAATGTGATTAAAAAGATTTAAATGAAAACACACCAAATTAGACACATTCAAATACAAATTTAACCAATTCTGCTTTTGAAACATCAATTAATTAAAATTCTGGACTAATAACATTAAGTAGTGATATCTTACATTGAAGTCAGTGTGCTGTGGTGGTTTGAGTGCTGTATTATAACTCCAGATACCAGGATTTGAATCTCTCCTCTGCCTTGAAATCCACCGTGTATCAGGCACACTTGAGCAAAACCCAGGCCTGGGGTTTTTTATGCCTGAAGCACAGCTGTGATGGCAGCCTCCATCCTAAGTTTATGTGAGTTATTCTGACACATCTGGCAGAGAATCCTCAACCTGTCTCTCCATGGAGATACAAAAAATTCAAGGATATTTTTTCATGTTGCCCTTTTGCACAAGTCAAAATTTTCTGCTTCATTGTGCCTGACGATAAGATCTAGCATTGGCAAGCTTTGACACCCAAATACAAAGATTTCTTGAAGACTTCAAAATCACTGCGGGTATTGAATGTATTCAATGTATAAATAACAAAGATACCTCTTGTTGCATAGGTATGAGCAGGACCAACTGAGCTAAAATCATTTAAATAATTAAAACCAGATAAGAGTTTAGACCAGTGCTAAACTCCAGCTGTTCAGGACCTCAGCTCTGATAAGCACCATTTAGCTTGGCCATCTGTCAGAAATTCTGGAAACTGCAAAGTACCTGGGGGATCAAAGTTTGAAAACCACTAATTTAGACATCATTTTCAGTAAACAACTGTGAGCACTCAAAAAGATGAATCAGTTGTGACATTAAGTAGTGACAGGAGAAAGAAAGCAGTTTCCACATGGCTCTTTTGTTTGTTGCTTGCCTCAAAACTTCCACTTCCCCTCATTTAAATAAAGGCCTCAAAACTGGAGAAAAATGTTTCCTTAAGTCAAGAAATCTTTACTGGTATTATTTCACATTATGAATAATATCAATCACAGAAGGGAGACTTTTTATTTTCAGAATTGCTCCAAGTAATGTCTCTGAGCAGCACTAACAGGAATTTAGTCTTCATGTTTAAAATATGATCTGATATTGTTTTCTTATACAAAGAATACTCAGACCTAGTTTTTCCAGTTCCCTCCTCTGAAATACAGCCTCCAGACCTGCTATTTATTGGTGGTCACCCATCAAAGTATCCTACATCCTGATAAATGGGAAACTTTAAATTACTTTTCATGTGGTCAATCTATACTCAATGATTTGTTCGCTGGACTCAATTTCTACTATCATTAAATGGGGGGTCAGTGGTAATATTTGACTATAAGATTTTTCAAATACTATTCAAAAAACTGTCTGGAATTCACACTGAGATCTGAAATGAATGTGGCCCAATCTAGTTAAAGAGATCTGCAGGGACATAATCATGTGGAAAGTCTTACTATCTCCTTAGTTTTGTATTGCCTCAATAAAGACACGTCATCTCATAATCCACAAACCTTCAGCTCTACTGCCGTTATCATCTGAAGCTTTCCTATCAGAGATGTGTGTTTGTCCACACCCAGTTACCTCACAGAGTTGGATTATCGTGATGGATAAGCAGGAAAGAATTTAGACTATTTAAATACAAGAGTCAACACATCCCACAGCCAATGCACAGCCATAAGACAATAAAAAGTTGATAGTGGTATTTGAGCTCTTTAATAATCAAGAGTTCAAATTTTACAATATGATTTTTTTCTCCTTATACCCCCAATCTCTGTGGATAATATTCTGGCATGGCTTTCTGCAAGAGCAGCCGTAATCTATCTTTCCAATGCAACTGTAATGTAATTAAACCTGTGTGTCCAATGTCTTTTTTGCCACAGTTCGTAGAAAACAAAGGATATATGTGAAAATGCAAAAGGCAAACTACTTTTGGAATGATGTTTGATTGTCGCAGGAGTAAATAACTAACACCATTTGACAGTCTTGAAGAATTACATTCTAGGAAAAGTCAATGGATCAATGGTGATATGAAAGAATCTATCAGTCAAGCATTTAAATAAAGGCAAAGAAGCAGCAAGGAACATTGCGATTGTCTGCAAAACCATATGTGGCTAAGCCCCATTGAGAGCAACAGGATGAGGGTGCATGTAAAGAAGTGCATATAACTTCCATTTTTGATGCAGTTGATTAGTACTATACCTCACAAACCTTCATTACGAAATCTTAGTTGCAGTAGCTTTGATCAAATCACACTTATTTTCAGTCTATGTGGATTTTTACAATTGCAAGCAAAATTGGAACACAGGATTAGCATATGTTTATGCATCCATCGCCCAGTGGAGACCAAAACTAGGTATCAAAACTAGATATCTAAACAATTCAGGGTGTTATTTCAGGTTTACCCTTGAGGCTTTGACTTTTGTTACTTCTTTTATGGAGTTTGGAATTATTATAATTGGTGCATTAGTACTGCAGTTAGCCCTCCATATTCACAGATTTTGCATCCACCAGTTCAGCCAACCAAAGTTTGAAAATGTTGGGTTTTTTTAAAAAAAAAATCCAAATAGGAAATGTTAATCTTGCCATTATATATAATGGCAAACATTTCAATGTGCCATTGTATATAATGAGACTTTAGCATCCATGGATTTTGGGTCCTAGAACTAAACTCCAGAGTGTCCCAAGGACCCATTGTATAATTCATTAATTTGTATTTAAATAATCATGTTGGAAGTTGTCTTGTACTCCAACAGCAGAAAAAGGCACTATCATCCAGAGGCTGATGTCACTTCTCAACCCCCTTCGAGGGTTGAGAAGTGACGGGATAGAAATGTGGGAAATAAATAAATAAATCACACTTTTCAAACTGCGTCACCCACTGCGGTTACAAGATGATATTCTCATTTAAGAGACACACATTCCAATCCACTTTGATGTGTCTTGTTTGTTGGACAGTAACTATTGACGCAAACCTCTAATTCTGAAGAATAGGAAAGGCTAAAATATACTTGGCACAGTAGCACACCTACAAGGGAATATCCTTGGTAGCTGTGGAACAAGGTGTTGAGAACTAGAACATCTTAGTCCTTTTAAAGCACTTCTGTTCTCAGAAAAGGATTATGCTTATGGGATAAATCCCATGTACAGACCCACATAAATGAATGGTACTTGCTGGTCACAGTTAACTTCCTGTTACTTATCACTAACGTTGGTCCTATTTATTTTATTAGACTCACTCTTCAGGTGGAATAAAGCTCAGAGTATACATATAGTTCTTGAATTATATGTATATACAATACATCTTCTATTGGATCAGAAAATTGACCCATTAGCCTAGTATTGCCTTATCAAGGATTCAGGAAAAGGTCCTTATCACCAGCAGCGGCTTTTCGTGCTTTAAACAGAAAAGCCAAGGAATAGCCTTCTTTATGCAAAACATGTGCTCAATCACCCTCACCCTGTTCTCTCCAATGTTTCATGTTCTCACTTATGCACTAAATAACCAAGATAATTCATCATAAGTCTCGAGGAACATCCCTTCTTGACAAATCAGAACACATAAATGAGACATTCCATCTTGCCCTGCAGTTTCCTTGTCAGAAGTTGTTCACGACTGCCATCTGCTCTTATAGCATTATATATTTCAGCATTGTATCTTCAACCATCTGTTATTGGAACACCTCCATAAGTATTTCCCATCTATGAAGACTATGGCACTGAAAGTAATACTTAAGAAGGGGTGATGCTACTTTTACAAAAACTCCTCCCACGCTAGCAAGAAAGGAACGGATTACGTAAGAAAAGAACCGAGTACTTTTTCAAAGGACAATCAGTACAAATTATATGAATGAATAATTGGGAACTATCTTGAAAACGAAGTTCCCCACAATCCCATAATAACCATGCTTCTGAAAACTCAGCTAGTATATTTAGTTTCCTTTGAAAGAGTGTCCCACAGGTAATTGCTTGAGTAAATCAGCTCACTAATATCATGAAAAACTCTTTCCATGCATGCCCTCTTTACCAATCCAAGAATCATTTTTCCTCGGTTTTAAGTAATAGTCAAAGTTTATCAATGGTGTCCATGTCACATATGTATGATACTGATTTTAAAGTATTTCTGGGGTAAAAGACTGGGGAGAAACCTATATACACATATAAAGCAAACAGTAACAAATACTATCATCATAAATTAATTGGAACTGGAGTGCTCTGAGGCCACTTCCAGACAGCAATTTATCAAAGGAGGAAATGGGTTAAAATAACCTGTTTTCTCCTGCGTTGCTGTCCGCACAGGTGCCCAAAATAAGCGGCTTTCTCGTGAGTTGTCCTCCCCCTAAAACCTTTAAAATAAAAGAAAAACTTACCACATTAAGCCTCTTGACATGTTTCCTGGAACATACCAATGTAACACTAAGAGATGAAGGGGGGAGCGATTTGGCCTGGGTCTAATGGAGTATCAAATTAATTCAGGACAAAGCAGGGTTTTCCTGCTTTGTCTTGAATTAATTCAGTTTTACCAGAGATGTCATTTGGAAAACCACGGGAGCTCTGGCATTATGGGCCCTGTCTGGATGGGCCCTGAATGACACTTTTATTGTGCCCAAACTGCTCTAAATATATCTGAATTTGAAATTAAAATATATGGTAACTCTCTTTTACAAAGTACATGCATTTAGAAGCATCTCGACGGAGTGTGGGCTGTGTGTAGTTCTCCAGATATTTCACGATTAGTAAATTATATGCCTTGGTTTTATTGGATCAGGACAGTGGTGTAGTACTACATTTTGAATACTCATGGGCACACCTCCAGACAAAATGTTATAATGAAGACAGCTGCATAAATCCATGTCACTAAACCAATTCTCATTATTTTTATCTTCACCAGATGATCTTACGGTCCCTGTGTATTAAAGAAGACTTAAGTGTTTTGATATTACGAACCCTGGTTTCACTACACCGCTACATCAATGTAGCAGTGAAGAGCTACACTGTCATAATCTTGAGACCTCTGCAAACATATACCATAATTTATTATTTATTTATTTATTTAACACATTTGTATTTATTTAACACATTTGTCAGCCCGAAGGTGACTAAAATAAAGTGAGTAGGTGCTTCTCAGATCATAGACATGTCTTCCACACTGTCTTCAACATGGGAATTTTAACTTGGTAAATAGTGGGAAATGTTTTCTGTGGTGGCCCCCCGGCTGTGGAACTCACTCCCCAAGGATATCAGACAAGCCCCCACATTGGCAGTCTTTAGGAGGAGACTGAAAACGTGGCTGTTCCAGTGTGCTTTCCCTGAATAAAGTAAACTATGCCTTGCTTTGACCAATTCCTTGCAAAATGTCCTCAGAAGCACTTTAACCACCCGTTGGGTTGATCTCCCTTTATTATCCTTTAAAACCCTCCATTTAGATACATTCTACCTCTGTTCGCGCCCAGTGTTTATTTTTAAATTTTAATATTACATCTGGCCCGGCCATAAGGTTTTAAATTTGTATGTGTTATTACTTATATATGTTTTATATTAACTGTGCTACTTTGTTGTTTTTATTGATGTTGTTGTTGGGCTTGGCCCTGAGTCCCCTTGGGGAGATGGTGGTGGGGTATAAATAAAATTTTATTGTTGTTGTTATTATTATTATTAAACCTGGGATGGACAAGATGTAACGGAACAGCACCTTTCTACATCCCTGGCTAGCATTGCCAATTCCAAGGTACGCCAGGACCTGCTTTTTGGCAATGGTTTTTACTCAGCCCTGTTCTATTTTACCCAGGCATGTGCTAGAGCTCTGGTTTAAGTGGTTTCTGAATTGTAGGCTTCATTAGAATAGTGATTATGTATAGAAATGAATGAGATACACAGTAGGAATATGTTACTTCTGAACCTAAGATCATCAACCAGATATTCTGCTAATAAAAAAACAACAGAGATAGGATCCCAATACAACCTAGAGGTGCTACTCAAACATATCTTCATCACTATAGCGGTTTGATGTCATGTATCCCTTTCACGAGTCCAAAGACTAAGGAAGTGACATCTCCAGCCCATCCCCTGTTCAGATATCAGTCAGGACGCCTTAAATCAAGAAATAGTTTTCTAAGATCTACAGAGATATTCACAGGAGCACTTCAGCAAGCGAGAGTCCAAAAGTGGCAGGTTAAACCTGGAACCTCAAGCCATGGCTGATACCAAATGAGAGACTTCCCTCTGGGCACACAGAAGACTGGGTGACTTGAAGGGCACTGAACAGACTACATTCTGGCACCATGAGATCCAGAGCCAACCTTAAGAAATTGGTCCACAAAGTGGAGTCCACAACATGCGAGTGAGGAGAAGAGCAAACCACAAACCACCTATTACAATGCAACCTGAGCCCTGTCACATGCACAATGGAGGTCCTTCTTATAGACGCACTCCAAGTGGCCAGATACTTACTGGTCAAACGATATTTAGTATAATGCCAAGTTTTAAAAAATGCATTACAACTGTACCCTTGGTCCGCTTCTGATATGATACATAAATAAACCATGAGTCCGTCCTTCAGGATCCTGGGATTTGTAGTTTAGTGAGATATTTAGAATTCTCTCTAATAGGACACTAATGCTATATAGCTCCTTAAATACCTCACCTAATGTGGACATCTAGCTGGCATCAAACTGCCAGTAACTCTGCAGTGTGTACACACTGGCGAGAGCTGGTCTGATGTACTGGTTTGAGCATTTGATAACAACTCTAGAGACCAGAGTTCAAGTCATTGCTTAACTATAGAAAACCATTTTCTCTCAACTGCAGAGGAAGGTAAGTGCAAACCCTCTCTGAACAAATATTGCACGAAAAACACCATGAGACATTTGCCATAAATCAGAAACAATTTCTAGGCACATGGCAACACAGACACGCTTTGGCTAATGGATAGCTTTATTTTACTATTATTTTTATGTCAAAAATACCTTTTTATTTAATCTGAACTGGGGAAGCAATAAACATCTTTCAGATTAGATTTAATGTCAGCACTGATTAAAGTGTATTCCAGTGGAAAAAAATATTTATTTTAATGAAGGCTGCAGGAAAAAAATGAGTTCAACAACAACAACATCCTAAATAAAATTATCTCTCCCCCTTCCTTTTGTGGGTCTGTGTTGTGGACTTTTTCTTCTTAAAGACAATCACTGTTTTTCAAAGAAAAACATTTTGATTACTCCTTTGACAAAATTCCTATTTTCGGAACAGTCTTTCACTTTTAAACAAGGCAAGCAGAACCACCAAGCTTCATGAGAGGCTGCAAGTCCCATTGTTCAACAATACATCAAAAACATTGATTTTTACCACAGGAAATCAAGATTAGAGGACTGCAGTAGGCTATCAACTTGATGAAGGAAACATTCTTGTACACTCTTAAGGGGGGGGGGGACGCCATCCCTACAGTAGCCAAGGACATATCTGCATATGTCAAACTGCCAACAGAATGAGGTATTGAGTGGAAGAAGAATTTCGTTACTGGATGCTAAATTCATGCCTCCGTTGGAATTTTATAGCAGTTTTATGCTAGCACACCTGTAATAATTTCTTTCTAGCTGTAGTCCAATAAAGACATTGAGAAGTCCAACATGTTGTTGAAAGGGAATAGCATTCAGACTGGATTTGTATTCCTCAGACAATTTCCACCATGGAAGAAGAAAAGACAGAGTTCACTGGGACCATCTCTTTGATCAAATTCCTCACCAAGCTCTCTACCTTCCGAAATCCATCTTTTCTTAATGTTCTCCAGAATGTTGTATGGCGCTGTTTCTACAAAAGTTTTTACTGCTCTCATAGCCTTCAACTAGGGGTGTATCTACTAGGCCTGGTTGATCCATGGTTCTAAATGGTTCAAAAGTACTTACAAAACAAAAGTTGTAGTGGTGAACATTTCAGAACTCTCAAAACTTTCAAAATTTTGTTATAAATGGCAGTTTCTAATTGGTTCTGTCTTAAAAATCGCCAATAATGAAATAATAATGAAATTTTGATAGAGTTCTGAAATGTTCACCACCAGAACTTTTGTAAGTACTTTTGAACCATTTAGAACCATGGATCAACCAGGTCCAGTATCTACACTGTAGAATTAATGCAGTTTGAAAGCACTTCAACCGCCTTAGCTCAATGCTATGGAATTGTGGAGATTGTAGTTATAAATGGTATTTGGCGTTTTCGGCCAAAGGATGTTGGTGCTCAACAAACAACAAATCCCAGGATCCCATTGCATTGAGCCAAGACAGTTAATAATGGTATCAAACTGCACTGAATCTAAAATGTAAATGACCTTGAGACTTAATAAGTGAAATGAGGTAGACTCTAAATATTTCTGATGTATCTTGAAATGTTTCCAGCTCAATAAAGAATCTTACAAATATAGGCAAGGCAAAGGATATGAGCAGGCCCACATTCACAATCATAACATTACATGAATTCCTCAGGAATAGAAAGAATATGTATAAGAATACATCAGTTAATTAAATGGATATGTTCCCGAGTTTTGCTTCCTCTACAGCAGTGGTTCTTAACCTGTGGACTGTGGAGGATGAAAATCTCATCCATGAGCCTCCTTCCTCTTTATTTTATTTTATTTCCACTCCTTTCATGCCACCTCACACTCCTTCCCTGTCGCCAACCAGTCCTGTCCCCTTGGATAGACCACACCAGCTCTAGATGATTAAATATGGTTTTCTGTGGGCAAGCAAATGGTGATTATGGCATATGTTCTGTATCAGAAACAAGAGCTGATGTGGTCTCTCCAATGCAATTTTCTGAATCTGCACCCAAAATAACCAAACCGTATCTAAAGTTGACCAAAAACTGATATGTAACCCTTTTGGTACTAATGTTGGAGAATGGTCCCTGGTCAAAGTGGTCCTGTGTCAAAAAAAGGTTGGGAACCACTGCTCTACAGAAACTTTGGCACCAAAAGTAGAAATAATATGCAGAAATAACATACATGTTAAAGCAATTTTTAATTCAAAGCTAATGTTATGCACACGTAATGGTGTTCAGATGTATCTACAGTTTCAGCCAAGAACATATCTCTGCTGATACAAAGGACCTTTGTAGTTCTCCTAAACTCTCTTAATCAGTAAAATTTTCAGCAGGTCCCTAAATGTCATGTTAGAAAATGCATGTTTCTGTGGCAAATTACCCATGACCTTCTTATTTTACCTTTGTTTATCTGTGCATATGGTTCAACAAGTATTTGAAGAATGTTGAGGAGCAAGATCATTTGCCCCATTCTTCAGCCAATTATGCGAGACAAATAGAAACCCAATGACATGTGTTACTGCTCCATTGCATAACGGAGGTATAAGCAACTAAAAGAATGCTGTACAAAGGTTTCACATCCATCATTATGTATGATACGCATTGCTTAATCAAAAGCAAATAGGCCCCTCCACATTTTCCTTTATGTTACGATATTTTGTCAAACATTCTACAACAAGAAATGTCACCTGCCTTTACTGTTATCTGATACGCAAGAGCACTAGTAAGCTGTGAACCAAGAGCTAAAGCTCACCGGAAAACTCCTCTCATTTAGCTATATTTCATGAGACTGTTGTCACAGCAGGTTCCACTCGACCTTGTGCAGAGGTGAGAGTGACAGCAGGCTGTTGAAAGCTATCATGTCAAATCTCAAATTACATTTCTGCAGTGGAAACAACTGCTTTTGTCTTGCTTCTCCTCCCAAGCCTCAAAGATGGGATAGAGGGAAATTGCTTCACTTCCACACATCAGCTGTAGCTGTATCAATCTGGAAGCAAGGACAATGGCTTCCTAGCTTATTATACATAGCAGCACCATACCGAAGTAAGCCAATTAGGGAGCAGGAACTCAAGCTGTGTTCGGAAATGGCAACTGGATTAAAATGCTGTGTCCAAACTGTTGATTGGGAGCAGTTTGAGGAAGCATATAACCTAAGCTAGTACTGAGGGCTAGTCAATAGCAGTAAATGACTCTCTCCCTGCCACACTTTCACTAGCTATCAGTTCAACCATTCCAAATGCTGATAATATGACATGGAACCAGGATATCTGAGACTGGTCCTGTCTGAATTTTAATGTCTATTTTATTCAGGCAAAACTCCAGCAATTACCTGGTATGGCCTGGACTTCAAACAGATGTGATGATTCATATTCTTGATTGTTGTTACAGCAATTATATTTTACTGTTATAATGTATTGCATAAACTTTAATATATGCACTGTAAAACAATTTCATGTCAGGAATGACTTGAGAAACTGCAAGTCGCTTCTGGTGTGAGAGAATTGGCCGTCTGTAAGGACGTTGCCCAGGGGACGCCAGGATGTTTTGATATTTTTACCATCCTTGTGGGAGGCTTCTCTCATGTCCCCTCATAAGGAGCCGGTGCTGACTGAGGGAGCTCATCCGCACTCTCACCGGATTTGAACCTGCAACCTGTTGGTCTTCAGTCCTGCCATCACAGGAGTTTAACCCACTGCACCACCAGGGGCTCCAATGCACTGTAATGTATTGTATAAATAACGCCATAATCATTAATATTATATCCTATTGTGTATTTTATTTGCCTCTTCTCAAAAAATTATTTTGTAATATACTTTGGATCCCATTTCTTTAAGAAAGTCAGGACATAAATCATATCAAATAAATAAATAGCCTGCTTTCTGTCAGCAACACACTTGAGAATGGCTCATGAAAATCAGACTAGTAAGGCAAAACAGACCCGTCAGTAATGTAAAGGAACCATCAGAGGCTCAATAAACTTAGGAGCTTTGTTGTCTGCTGAGCACTTAACTACATCTTTCCTGCACAGTACATTAAATCACATTTCAGAATTACAAGAACCACCTAGGCAAGTCTTAGGCTGCATCTACACTGTAGAATTAATGCAATTTGACATTGCTTTAAATGACATGGCTTAATGTTATGGAATCATGGAAGTTGAAGTTTGATAATGGACCAGCATTCTTTGGTAGAAAAGATTACAAGATCCATAACATTGAGCCACGGCAGCTAAAGTCATGGCAAACTGCATTAATTCTACAATGGAGGTGTCTCCACAGATTTAGTCTACATAATGAAGTGAAACACTGTATCACAAATTCTGAAACTTGGCTATTTAGTCAGCCTTGAGAATGTTCAGTAGAGTGCCCATTAAGAAAGGTTTCCCTTCTTTGTGTGTATTTGTCAAGAGAGACTAAAAAATACTCCCAGAATTAACCTAACTGCAAATAAAAGGTTTTCTGTGATTAAGAGAAGAGGAAAGCAATCAATTTTCATGCTGGCAACAATAACTTTGAAGAATATAGCGTGGGCTCTCAGTATTTGCTAGGGCTTGGTTTCATGACACCCCCATGGATACCATTGTGGGTGCTCAAGTCCCATTATATACAATGATGTAGCAAAGTGCTGTCCCATATATCTATCTATCTATCTATCTATCTATCTATCTATCTATTATATAAAGGAGGTCCCGTCGTCGAACGACTGACAGAGACAGAGAAACCTTCCAAGGCAGAGACACCAAACTTGCCAACACAAATAGGCCTCAGGCAAGGAAGGTTTTTAGCAAAGAAACTTTCCCCCCCAAAACCTAGAAGGCCCCCAAAACAACAAGACAAAAAAACCTACATTTCCTAGCATCCTCTGCGGCAGCCAGCGAAACCCATTGGCCAACATCAGTTACCATAGTAACGGTGGGCAAAGCCACTTAGAATGCTGAGTGATTTCAGTTGAGCGTTAAACTGCCATGGTCAAGATCTAGGAGGGAGACAAATAGGGCACCAGGGACACAGGCACCACTGACAAATACATACCCCCAGAATAACACAAAAGTAATACCTACACACAACACAATACGCACATAACACAACCTTGCGTCTACTGCTCAACCCATTTGTATGCCATTCCTTCCTTCCACACAGGCATAAGCTGACCCAAAAGACAAGCCATGCCTCCTAAAAAGGACAGCATCGGACGACACACTCACAACGCTACATACATCAAACAAAAAAGGGCAGAACAAACGCCAGAACAGAAAGACACTGCACTACACTAGCTTTTGCCATCACCATAAACAAGGCTCAAGGACAAACACTACAAATCTGTGGCATAGACCTTGACATAGAATGCTTCTCCCACAGACAACTCTACATAGCGTGCTCCAGAGTTGGGAAACCACAGAACCTCTACATCAACACAGCAGATGGAAAGACAAAAAACATTGTATATCCACAAGCTCTGCAGAACACCAGGAACACCACACACCAACAACTCCACAGGACTTCAACATCCCACCCACCAGAACAACCCACAACGATACAGCCATGACCCCACCAAGACCATAAGTAACATCAATTCCAACCCTTACATACTCAGACTTTCTCGCATCTCCTAAATAGGGCACAGCAGCTAGTATATATATGTGTGTGTGTGTGTGTGTGTGTGTGTGTGTCAGTGTTTGCGGCCGAGCGGTGGGAGGAATATGTGGCAGCATTTCGATTGGCTGCCACTCCGGGATTATTTGCATAAATGGCTCTGACTGGCCAGCCACCCAACATTCCAACACAGCACAGAGAGGAAAGGAAAGGGCCTGAGGCAGGCATAAATGGCTGGAGTTGAAGTTAGCCAGTTGACAGTTTTTTCTGTTGGAAATGGAATGTTCAGTACCTTCACCCAATACACTTCTAAGGTGACTCAGAGGGAAAGCAAAAGGCCTCAGGCAGTCAGCCACTGTGGCCCACAGCAATGACGGATCAGGACCAAACATGGCAAACAAGGGACCAATGGCCCACTTCACAAACCTGGTGTGGTTTAGGACAGGATGGGCCACGAATGATGGGATTTGCAGTACCTTCACCTCATTCACTTCCCAAACAACACTGCAGCCCCTATAAATCACAGACCAGGCCCAAAATTGACAACAAGGCTTCCTTAACTTGATTTTCCTGACTAGGCCTCAGCTCATGGAATATTGTTAGGCTTCCTCAAGTTGATTTTCCTGACTAGGCCCCCAACGATGACAGAACAAGACCAAACTTGGCACACAGACCCCCCCCCAAGATGTACCCTACATCCTGGTGCAGTTTGAGGAAGGATGGACCATGGATGATGGGACTTGCAGTACTTTAATTCACTTCTTTAGAGCACTGTGGCCCACACCAATGACTAACTATGGCACACAATGCCTTCCTCAAATAACCCGGGCACCGCCGGGTCCCCAAGAGAGCCTGAGGATCTCTGAAACGGTGAAAGGGTACAGCAGGTTTGCCTAAATATCAGATTAGTGCTTTGCATGTGATAAAATCAAAGTTTACTTTTTGTATTTTTAAACAACTTTTGAGCCATCATTGGTTGAATCCATGGATGCAGAACCCTTGGATACAGAGGGCCAACTGTACACATAGCAGTGATGATAATGTATTTGAAATAACTTCTTTATTCCAGCCTTCAAGATATTTTAGCCTTTCAAAAAGGTAGGAAAAACATGATATCTTTGAAACTAGACCATCATTAAAGCAAACAGCACAATAAGAAATCCTGCAGCAAATCAAGGCAATCAAATGACACAAATGTCTTCCCGGAAATTCATAACCTGTAATAACAACAATTTTAATTTACCACAGTGAAGAAAACAATGAAACAGTTTTACTGGAACCTAATCAAACATACCAAAGTCAATAAGAATTACATTGTAAATTTATTTTAAAAAACACTACCTCTATGGTCGGAATGTCACAAAAAGCAGTTTAACTGCTATTTATAGGTAGAGAAACTGAAAAAAGTACCAGGAGATCCATGATCAGTACTCTGATTTATCCTGCTAAGAGGCGAGATTAATCAAAATCAGGATTGTAATGCCATGTAGGTTTATCCTCATGTGGATTTCCTGATTAAACTCTCTTCAAATCTTCCATTTGCAGTACAAAAAAAATATGTTTTGACCACCTATGTACTCTCCTTCACTGTGAATTCATTGATATTATAAGGTGGTCAAAAAGAGGGTTTGTGGGTATAGTTCAGGGGACGATGGTCATGGCCACCCCTTTCCAAATCCCACAATACCAATCAGAAAGGAGGTCATAGCTGCTGCTTTCACGTTAAAAACGTCAAAGGAGATGTGATCACTTTCCCATTTTTCCAACATCCAAACTATATCAACTATTCCCCCCTTACAACAGGGCTGTATCAAAGCCAGGCTCACTGGGTCACTAGGCTAGACCCTTGTTTCGTTAGGAGAGAGGTGCCATCAATTGCCAGCACCAACTCCTACTTAGCCTTCCTTATTTGTTCTCCATTTAGCAGTGATCCTCATAGCAGCAGGAGTGGGGTGGTTATTTTTTCTCATCAGTAGTACATTATTGTGCACTTTCCCTTCCAGTAATACAATATATTTTTGGAAGGCTTTGTTTTCAATGGGCAATTCAGACCCACTGGAGTTACAAAAGATCTAGCCTACTCCTGGTGGAAATGCAAACTGCTAGAACTGATTTGTTGATACAGATTAATACAGCTGTTTTAATCTTCCGATTCTCCTTGGTGACAAGGGCTATCACAAGAAGTACAGTTCACTCTCCACATTTGTGGATTTTACTTTGGTGTATTTGATTATTAGTTTATTTGATTCAAACTCTGTATCTAGAAATTTCGAGGCCCTCCGGTGCATTCCATGGCCAATTTCCATGGAAATTTGCCCATACAGTCACACTGGAGGACATAGAGATTGCTAGAAATGCCTCTCTAAAGCATATATGTACACTGTGCTTTGCGCTACACTATTATAGTGGTAATTTCAGTAGCAGAAGTATAATCAGTTCTCCACACATACTGGGGTCAGGAGTGCAGAACCCTTGTGAATGTGAGAAAACTGAATATGTTGCCCAAGAGAAGGCCTTTTTAGGAATTTCTAGGTCACCACCTGACATTGACCATGGAGTTGTGAAGGACCTAGACATTCTAGAACGGGGTTCTCTCAGGTAAAATAAGAGCTTTTTATTCACAGTTATATCCCACACTGAAATCTGTACAGTGACTTTTTTACTATATTGTTTGCTGCTTCTGGAAGCTAGGTTCAAGTCAAATTTAGAACTTGATGGAAAGAGTGATACTAAGGGACTTTTGCTTGATTAAATTTCAAACCCAACTTTCTGGAAGTTTGTAATATGAATGTGAGCTCAAGTTGAGCAAATCTCATAAGATCCTGTTCCCACCAATACATGAATGTATAACATGATTGATACAGCAATGCCTGCAATCAAAGTATAGACTATTATCTTAACCTGAAAAGCTCCTATCTGTGATTAAATTAGAAAGGAAACATCAAAGGCTTCAACCAAAACACATAAAAAAGAGATTTCTCACTAGATGTCAATATATTGGCAAGAGCATATGTTGCCAACCCCTGCTTTTTATATTTGGTATAAGTAAGGACAAATTGATCCTTGCTTCTCCTCCCCCCCCCCCCCCCCTCTTTACACACACACACACCTTTCCTCTTCTCCAAAAATTCACACTAAATCAAGTTCTTGGCACAGACATAAAGGAGCTATTTTGGGCATATCTAAAAGCTAAGGCAAACCTGGCCACACTTATTTTTTTCTCATTTGGACAAAAGGTATTCCTTCTCCATCCTCCCTGCTATGGAATCCTTTTATATTATAAAAAAGCTATATGGTATTGAAGAAGACTACTGCTTTAAAAACACAAGCCCAGCATCCTTATAGCAATTTTGTGAATCAGAGATGGGATTGCTCCTAGACCATTTTGATGATGAATTTATTTTATTATTTTATTTACTTTATTTTTAATCTTGCCATTCTCCCAATATTAAAACCTAAGGCAGATATAATAAATATGAAACAGTGCTAATTAAAACAATGTAAGTGCATTAAACTATAAAAATTAAAATTAAAAACCATTTAAATAAATGGAAAAACAACACAGAGTTAATGATGGGCGTATATTTAATTTAAAGTACCCTAGAATAATCAAGCCTTTAAGACAATTGAGAAGTATGGATGGAATCCAAGGAGGAGTATTCTATAAGAATGGTGCTATCATAGAAAAGGGTCTTCTTTTGTGTTTTATAATAGGTTTTTAATCACCTGGCACATCTTTGAGGCTAATCCTATTGGGATTTCAGAACAAACATAAAAAGTAAACCGACAGGTTGATTTTAATGGATCTGCATAGGAAAGGTGCCATGGCAATATTGCTATCACTGGAAGCTAGTTACCATCTTGAGATCTGTAATATCCAAATGCTTCTTGGAAGTTTTTGTTCAACTTGATCCCCACTTCCATTTTGCTTCTCTTTTGTGTTCCATGCACTAAGCCTTACTTTAATCTCACAAAATCCTACCATGCCCAGTATAACCTCTGGGAGTGTACATAAACACAAGCATTATCACATATTTATGCACCTTTAAACCCAAAAACTCCATGGTGCATACCAAATGTTAATTACTGGAGTAATTGTTTGAATGGAAACATCATTAGAACAACACAATGGAATGGAAGTGGAAATTAGGTTTTGCCATTCAGGTTTCTATTACATGTATACAAACCTTAAGATACAAGAATACCCAGCTCTGCCTTACTCAGTATCTTGCATACTGAAAATGTGTTTTTACTCAAAACAATGTTGAGTAAACAATGTTTTACTAAAAACATTTTGAGTAAAATGTGTTTTTACTCAAAACCGCAAAATAACCTTCTGCATTCTATACTAACAAGCACTTCTGCAGAATATCAACACAGATTTGCAAGGGTTTTTAAAGGTAGGTTGTGAGTAGGGCCTATTAGTTAAATTTTAATAGGGAAACACCCAGTTCTTATCTGGAAGATAAAAGCAATCAGTTAAGACCATTTTTATGAACACTAAACTCAACCAGTAAGAGAAATAGAAGTGAATGCTTTCAAATTAAAAGCATTTGAAGAGATTGGTCTTTTTCATCTCTTAAGGTTTAGCAGTTCAAGATGAATTACCAGCCTCTAGCACAAAACAATAACAACAGCAAAGGCAGGAGAATTCAAGCCAGTGAAATGATCCTACACACAAACAAAAATTCTCTACAGCTGCTATAATTATGCATGCAAAGATCCTGCTGCACAAAAGATCTTCAGTAACACTGGGATTACATGAAGAGGAAGAGAGTTATAAATATATACCTATAAATAAACATGCATGGACGATTCCACAATACATCCAAGGATAAAATGACAGATGGGATTTATGGGACCCTCTGACCCAAAGCAGATGTTTCATTCGACTTCCAGGCATGATTAACTTAAAGCAATATAGTTAAACAAGGTGACTACTTGCTAGATGGATTTCAGCTCTTCGTTCTACAACTGTACAAGGAAGAAGGAAAAGGGTGTAGTGGCTCTTCAGTATAACCTTTTACAGTCCTCAAATTGCCATGCCAATGTGGCAGGTGGTGATGCAGAAAGGAGGCATCTCGCACTGAAGCATTCAAGGACGTTAAAGGGAAGAAATTAGTCAAATACAGGCATTCATTTTGTTGTATTTACAGAGACAAATATGAAAACAGTTGGGGGAGGAGTTGGCCTACTGTCAAGATCAGCTAGCTGTTAACAAAGCAGGTGCTCTTAGGTTACAGGAAGACTGTGGCTTTCATTTTCCTTCCTAGTTTTAATCTGTCGCAAAAACAACAGAAAGTGAAGTTGGTCTATCAAGGTTGGCCTAGTTAGAATGCAAAAACCACAACTGGAGATTGGTTGTTAACATACTCCCCTCCTCGTATGAAAATATCCCCTTCTATTTATATAGTTCATACAATTATTTGTTGTCCCTGTCTGGACACTGAGGATTTGTCTTCAATGGCTCAGACAAGCTTCCACTTCCTCCATTTCATAGTAGCTATGCAGATCCCGGTCTCCAGAACACACTGTCTTGGGACCACACATCATCGTTTTAGTGCAGGAATGGATTGTGTTGTTCTTGGAGCTTCCTGTTGTTTAGGAACAGAATGTTCCTGAGGTTCTGAAAACTGCCAGGACACCACAATTTGCATATGCACTTACATACTCTTCTTTTTAGCTGGGGATGAGGGGAGAAAATGGGACAGGAAAAGATTTACATAATGGGGAAACTCTTCATTCATAAAAGGCACAGACCTGCTGCTAAATTGGGGTCACAGCTTGAGTTTACAATAGTTCCTGTTATGTAGGGCAAAAGGAGATAAAGTTTACAGTTTTCATGCTCAGGAAATCAGGTTTGGTTGCCTTTTGGTTGCATAGCCATTCATAACTCTTAACAGTATGTATCTTTATGCTAGTCCTTTCCCCAAAAATCAGAAATTTTAAAACTATTTTGATAAGGTCTGTGAAACCTCAAGAGGATATATCGGGGGTACTTGCTTTAAAATGGTACATATTCTTCTGCCATAGTATGCTACAGTCTTGTTACACTTCCTCTGACACTATTAATAGTCATTCAGAAAACAAGAAGTCTAAAAGTATTTTTCATTAAATCTAACAGAGCAGCTGCTTTCCATACTGTCCTGAGTTTTGCGAATTTGTCATCAAATATCAGCTCCACAAAATAGAATATACAACAATAATTAAAATTGTCATAAAACCTAGGAGGATGGTAAGGGGAAGCAACTTTTGTCCCTTCTTTGCCCTACATTTTAATATTCCCTTCCAGCATCAACACCAAAAAATAAAGAAAGGAATGAAGGAAGGAGAAAAGGCACTAAGAGATGTAGAAGGCTTCTCAAGTGGACCAACACAATTGTGTATAATATTCTACTTTCATTACAATACACTATTACAACATGGAAAGGCCCCAACGTCCTCAGATGAAGCAGCCAATCTTGCAAATTCCATTCAAATCTACCAAAAATAAGATAGTTTCCTTCCTATTCTCTCTTTCTTATTTCCTCTGCCCTTTCCTTTTAAAAGAAAAATCAATATGAAAAGGCACATAACACAAAAATCCATAGATCAAGGTGCCTGGTTGTTGAAAGCACAATCTCCTTATAAGAGAATACTATGTCTACACAGTCAGTTCTGACAAACAGAAAAATAGTAGTTTGTTGATAGACAAAAAATTAACTGAAATTTCAAGTTTAAATCTTCACCAGGGTGTTCCTAATTGTTACAAAACCTGACTTCAGCTCAGATCATTCCTGTCTTAGAATCCAAGTGTTTCATGAAATGAACACTACAGTGACATGAAGCACACACTCAAATCATTCCAGTCATCATTATCTCTACCAAAGAACCCTAATTCTTCAACTTCCAATTATTATTATTTTTTGAAAAAAATGTTTTGCCTCCAGTTGTTTTCTCACAACTGCTACTTCTCATTGGTAAACCTAAGCTACTATAATGTCAGAATAATTTCTAAACATGAACTCCAAGTTCATAAAGTATCAATGTGACATCTTATTTTTTCTCTCCAGCATAACAGGAACTATTATGCATAAGAAATAACATGCAATAGCATATAGATTCTGTCTATGTACTCTGAAGGCAACAGCTCATTTAATGGCTGCTAAACAGGGTCAGGTTTGGATAATTTTGAAAGGGAAATTACCAGGGAATATCAGTTGCTGCAGGCTATGTTCAGAGACAGACAATGGCAAATCTCTGAATAAATCTTACTAGAAACTCTTAGGATAGGGCCATCATAGTTCAGAACCAACTCGAAGGCAGATAACTAAAACAATCATGCCTCTACAAGCAGTAAACTATTCAAGAGAGAAATCATAACCTACAAAGCAACTCCTAGAGAGTTTCTGTTCTTCGTTTCCAAATTTGATATTTAAGAAGGGAGTACAGTGGTTCCTTCCACCTGCATTGTTTTAACTTTTGCAGATTTGATTAAATATGTTCTCTCTAGGAATCTCTAGAGTGTCTAGCGCGATTCCATAGTAAACTATAGTCACTTCTCAGTACTTGGAGGAGTCTCTAGGTTTTCCATGGATAGCTTCCAGTGGAAAATACGCTTAGAGCAGGGGTGCTCATTAGGTAGCTCGGGAGCTACTAGTAGATCTTCCAGGTGATCTTCGGGCCTCACCAGCCGGATGGGGTGCTCCTGCCATGCGCATGCACACCCTGCGCACACAGGTACTCCAGCTGCTGGCTTCCGCTCTTGCAGTGTTTTTTTCGCCTGCAGGGCATTGCAGGAAGAAGGAAGCACGAGGCAGGGCCTCTGGAGGGAGCGCCCTGCCTCTCTCTCTCGTCCAGAAGCAGCTGTGCAGCCTCCGTTGCCAGTGAGACAGGCAGGGCAGAGCGCTCCCTCTGGATGCCCTGCCTCGTGCTTCCTGCAATGCCCCACAGACTTCCTGCAATGCCCCGCAGGCAGAAGAAGCGCTGCGCGGGTGGAAAACAGCAGCAGGAGCATGTGCGGTGGCAAGAGCGCGTGGCGGCGGGAGCGCGCGGCGGCGGGGGCAGGTAGATCTTTTGGACTTGGTTGTTTTAAGAGTAGCTCGCATGCTGAAAAAGTGTGAGCACCCCTGGCTTAGAGGGTCAGACTGGAAGACCTAGAAATTCCAAGAGAGTTCTTCTCTTAGGTAAAGAACAACTTCCTTTACATTTTGTTTTCACAGGAGTTTAACTCCGGCAAATATGAAGGCTTGTCTGGATATATTGATATTTTAAATGCATGAAGAGGTATCAAAACATTTCCATTTGGCTTTTTACTTAAAACATACTAGAGAAATGAACCATGAGTAGTTGCACTACAACTGTCCAACAGTTGACAGTAGGATATTATTTCTCTTTACCCCTTAAATGGGCATATGAACAAATTAACTGATGTCAGCGTTGGAAAATGTGCACATTAATGTCTTGAACACATATATTTTCTATCCAGGGAAGTTAACTGTTTAAAAAGTTGATTGTTTCATCAAAAAATGAAATGATTTGCTTCATTCAACATATATCAAAATATAGAAAGAAATCAGTAACAATGTATCATGCTATGCAGAGGTTCTTAATCTCTTTTGTTCCACGGACCCCTTTCCCAGTCAGGTGAAAAACACAGACCCCCTTCTCAGAAAGTAGTAGCAAAGAGTTTTATGGTACTCAGCATTGGAATGTCTTTAAATTAAATTAAATTTGAGGATTAAATAAAATTATGTTTTATAATTTTTCCACAATTTTAATACCTGGTAACCTAACATGGCGTAACGTCTGTTTAAATTATCATTATCGGCATATATATGTGTGTGTGTATGTATGTGTGTTAGGGATCAAATAAAATAAAGATAATAAATTGTTTTTTTAAAAAATTCAAGCTTATGGACCCCCTGAAATCTTTCCATGGATACCTGGATATGAAACTCCTGTGCTATGGGCATGGCACTGTAGAACTAAACACATCCTAAATGCTAATTTGATTAGACTTTAAAGTGATGGTTTCAGTTTTGAGGTTTTGAAGAAATAACCAACAACAACAACAACAACAACAACTTATATAGCCATTTAAGGAAATCTTTAATTCAGACTCAATGATAGTGATCAATTTCACTTCTGTATCAACTACATACATTTACACTTCATGAAGATTTAACTCAACTGATGATGAAGCCTGCTCTAGGAGCAGAAGAAAATTGTATTCCATGTACTTTCTTGACAAAAAAATGCAATGAAAAGGAAAGGGCTGATTATTTAAAGAGGCTGTCTTGATTTCACTGGCAATTAGCTAGAAGGTTGATCACTGATTGCCTTGGAAGCAGGTAAGAATATTCATTAGGTAAAATCAGTAAAGAAACCTATAACAGTATATCTGACAAATATACTTGAGAAGACAGCACATTTAGCTTTAGAAAATTAGTATGGTAGATGTGGGATGGGGAGACAATTCATCCTTTAATGGCAGTGATTACACACTCCTCAGATGCACCATTTAACAATGGCTGAGTAAATGGAATTGGCTTTACAGAAATCATATGATTTTTAGTGGACAATTTATCCACCCGCTGTCAGGAACACAATTCAGAGTGTATTTAATATATTAGAATAAATAATTTCCATCCACTTTATGTTACAATAAATTTATCACACTCCGTCAGACATCTCTAATGCTCAAGGTGTACAATATTTAGTGAAATATTCCACTCTAGGGATAGGAAAACTCTCCTCCGCATAAATTGAAAATAGCCTGGCAACTGCAAGAAGCACTGGAGACTTTGCAATTTACTCTTCTTAATGCCCCCTTCCTAAAGAGTATATAATTATGCATAATGACACTGAGGAACTGTAGAACAGAGAAAGTGTCTTTCATCATTTGAATACTTTATTTCAAAATTGATATGTATTTATTTATTGTAACATGTCTTTTCCTTCTGTGTATATCTGAAGGCCAAATTTGCTCCCTAAACCAACCTTATACATACTGCAACTCATGCCACTGGTGCCAGGAAACAGAAAAGCTGCAAACAAAAAGCTGCAAATATTTGGGTTGATGTGAGTTTTCCAAGCTGTATGGCCGTGCTCCGGAAGCATTATCTCTTGACATTTCACCTGCACCTATGGCAGGCATCCTTAAGGGTTGTGAGGTCTGAGGATGCCTGCCATAGATGCAGGCACAATGTCAGGAAAGAATGCTTCTGGAACATGGCTATACAGCTCAGAAAACTCACAGCAACCCAGTGATTCTGGCTATGAAAGCTTTTGACAACACAGGAAATGGTTGTTTTAATATCACTCTAGTGATTTCCTGCTGAATATTGGCAGCATGATGGAGGAGGTGCTGTGGCAATACTGAGCACAGTAGCTCATGACTATTGGCCTGCATATTCCCCAACCTTGTGAACATCACACATGTATGCATGTATGCACGTGTTCACTAGCTGCGTATTTCCTACCTCAGTGTACATCATGCCCTTGGATTGGCTATTCCTTTAGATTTACACACAATAAGTGCATTGCCTTTATAGGAATGACAACAGAGGGAAAATGTAAGCAAATTACTCTTTTTAACCATTTATTTTATTTATTTACTTTGTTTTATCTCTCACCCTCATTGAGGGACTCAGAGCGGCTTTCATTCCATAACCTTTGCACAAAAGACTGAAGATTATGAGCTCTATGCTGTGAATTAGTACAATGGAGATAAGGCAGGGTTTGTACCACAAAACTGTATTCCTAGACAACTGAAGCATCATTAGTATTTAGGGCACATGTGACATTTTCTAGTTTGGATACCAAACTGATTGCTAAATATGATTCAGTCTGGATACTAGTCATGGCAGCTTTATGGTAGAGCACACTATGTCTTTGAATATTGGCTGTGAGAAACACCAGAAGAATAGTTAAATTCCCATCACTAATTGTTTATGGGTTCCTCATAACCAAAAATGGCTACTGGAGGAAGAAGGTCAAGAAAAGTTGTTAGTCTGATCCTCCAGTGTATGTAGCCTTCCACAACCCGGTGCTTTCTGGATGTTTTGGACAGCAAACATAAACAGGCCCAGCAATATTGTCTCTGATGAAAACTGTGACAATTATAGTTTGGAGAAGGCTTTTGCAATGGGAAAAAATATTGGTTTCGGAAATTAAATACTTTATTCAAAAAACAACCTTGAAGTCAGTTTCAAAAGCAGCTAACATGTACCAACAATAAAGCAGCTGCCTGACTGAGCCTTTCCTAAGCCTGAGATATGCAGGACACAGAAGCATAAAACTGAACCATATGTTCACTATATTCTTGATCTTGATTTAAAACTATGGACAGACATTCATTTTTCAGTTGCAAGAGAGCTCATTGTGTTATACATTTAGGTATTGCATGTTGTGTAACTTCTGAATGCAATCTGAATACTTTCTAACCTGAGAAGCATCACAGCTTTTGTTTCCCAAAATTCATTTGTTTGAAAAGATGCCAGTTGGTAGACCTAGGGTTGGGTACCCTATTCTGGATAATGTTATCTAACACCTATCCTGGTAATAGCAAACTGTATTTTCCTTGGCAATCAGCCTGGAGAAAGAGTTATGTTCCATAATTAAGCTAAACATATGTGTACAACAGCATTTGTTGTCCCTTGTCTTCCCTCTGTATTGACAATTAAACTGTAGGATCTTTGGAACACAAACCTTTCCAGTTTAGTGCCGTCTGTTTGTACAAATGTAACAAAATCTGCTCGGCCCCCCCCCCCCTGTCCCCTTATCAGGATGGGATCTTTTGGGAAATAAAACAATATTTCCAGTTCTAATGCTATTCTGCTGATGACATTGTGAAGCTTCTACACTTAAGTTGGTAAGTCAAGATAATTCTAGATAAAGACTGTTCTTCTCAATTTCCTCTTTTAACCCCCCCCCCCCAAACCAACATAAAGAAAGGGCAGGCAAACATCTCCCGAAAGTATCTGTAGGCAATAATGAAAAGGAGCATTGACCCTATGTTCAAAAGAAGCCAAAGGTCTTGGTACAGAGATTAGGAAGTGTAGGTCTACCAAGAACAGAGATAAACTCTAGCTAAGATATATAACCTTTCTCTAAGATCAGGCACTGTACCCGAGGACTGGAGGGAGGCAAATGTAACACCGATTTTCAAGAAAGGATCCAGAGGTGATCCAGGAAATTATAGACCAGTCAGTTTAACCTCAGTTCCAGGCAAAGTGATGGAAACCATTATTAAAGAAAATATTACTAGGCACATGGAAGAACAGGCATTGCTGAAGGAAAATCAACATGGTTTCTGCAAAGGCAAATCATGTCTTACTAACTTGTTAGAATTCTTTGAGGGTGTAAATAAACACATAGATAAAGGGGACCCAATTGATATTGTTTACCTTGACTTTCAAAAGGCTTTTGACAAAGTCCCTCACCAAAGGCTCCTAAATAAGCTCTTCAGCCATGGAATCAGAGGACAGGTCTTGTCCTGGATTGGAACCTGGCTAAACTGTAGGAAACAAAGGGTGGTAATAAACGGACATTTCTCTGGGTGGAAAGAGGTGAGAAGTGGCGTACCCCAAGGTTCAGTTTTGGGTCCGTTACTTTTTAATTTATTCATTAATGATCTGGATGAAGGAGTGAATTCTGAGGTAGCAAAGTTTGCAGACGACACTAAATTGTTCAGGGTAGTTAAAAATGAAATTGATTGTAAAGAGCTCCAGAAAGATCTCTCGAAATTGAGTGAATGGGAAACAAAGTGGCAAATGCATTTTAACCTAAACAAGTGTAAAGTCATGCACATCGGGGCAAAGAACCCCAACTACACCTACAAATTGATGGGGTCAAAGCTTTCCGAGACAAACCAGGAAAGGGATCTTGGGGTCTTGGTGGACAGCTCAATGAAGATGTCAACCCAGTGCGCAGCAGCAGTGAAAAAAGCAAATTCTATGCTAGGCATGATCAGAAAGGGAATCGAAAATAGGTCAGCAAATGTTGTATTACCTCTCTACAAATCGATGGTAAGGCCACATTTGGAGTACTGTGTACAATTCTGGTCTCCACACCTTAAGAAGGATATAACGGAACTGGAAAAGGTACAAAAAAGGGCAACAAGAATGATCCAAGGGATGGAGCGGCTCCCTTATGAAATCAGGTTGCAACGCCTTGGTCTTTTCAGCCTTGAAAGACGGCGTCTAAGAGGTGACTTGATCGAAGTGTATAAAATCATGCATGGGATAGAAAAGGTGAATAAAGAAAAATTATTTTCTTTGTCACAAAACACTAGGACTAGGGGGCACTCCCTAAAGCTCCAAGGTAGGAAAGTTAGGACTAATAAAGGGCAATCTTTCTTCACCCAGAGGGTCATTGGGTTATGGAATTTACTTCCAGAAGAGGTTGTGACAGCTGTCAGCCTGAACAACTTCAAGGCAGGATTAGACAGATTCATGGATACCAAGTGTATCGGTAGTTACTGAAAAGGACATTCAAGTGCCACCTCGGAGTTGGTTGAGGTAGGCAGGATTTCCCTGGGTACTGGTTGTGGGGGGTCGGGAGCAGGTCAGGGTTTTGCCCTCCCTTCTGCTCGAGATCCCCGTGTACAACTGGTGGGCCACTGTGTGATACAGAATGCTGGACTAGATGGGCTGAGGTCCGATTCAGCATGGCTCTTCTTATGTTCTTATAAAAGAGGAGCATGACGTGTTGCAGGGGCCCCAACACACTGAACCCACAAACTCTCACAGACTAGGATTATTCATCTAAAATACCATGGGATATTTCCAGGCACTGGGCAGACGGAATTTTTGAGGCTAAGAGCAAAGCTATTATTTCCTTAAGGCACAAACAAACTAGGATTGGGAATGATATGCTGATATTTATTAGATGTCATGGCTATCAGATACCTGGTGAGTGGATACGTGTGGATGCCCATGTGCTTCCTGACAACATCTGTTTAGCCATCATGGGAATTATGAGACTAAATTAGACAGACATTTATTCTGATCAAACAGGGCTCTTCCTTCTTTCTTGTGACTGTTTTATAGGGATGTATTCACAAAGTTTCCTTTTAAACACGGAAATAAATAATGTCAGCCATTTTCTTCCTGCTGCAAGAAAGCCTTCAAGAACCTCACTTTTCAAAGGCAATTTTCACTCTAGGATTTATTGTATGCAAAATTCAGATATTGCTATTTTGTGCAGAAAATAACATTTCACATAGAAAATAATACTTCCATGCAAATATATTAATTCTTGCATGAAAAAATTATATTGTTGCACATGAATGAACATTCATATATTATTTTTATAAAGAAAATGCTGTTTCCTTCACAGACAAGGGTTTTTCATGCAAAAAACCCCAAAACAACAACATTTGCAAATGTATTGAGCAAGTTCTGAACCTCAGTCTAGAATTCTTATCATCAGAGTCTTTCAACACTCAAAAAAATTATTTTTCAACCACTTGTAAAATATGTTTAAACTATTCTTTCCATCCATGCAGTTTTTGGAAGCCAAGGATGGCTATACAACAGAGGTGTTTAGTTCAGTCTCTGTGAAAGCACATCCTGTGACACCCTTCCTCTGAGCTCAATGTATTCCTTGTTGATCATTTCAAGGGCAGACAGAAGCCAAGCCAGCTCACACCACATCTCCCAGCTCCTGAAACTATGCAGCAGATTAGAAAATTGGGAGTAGAATTGGGGAACAATGAGATCTGAATAAGCTATGGTGGCAAAGAATAGATGGATCAGTTCTGATTCCAGCACCTCCACAGGAAAAAAAGGTGAAGGTTTAAGCTCCCTCTTCCTATGACCTTCAATTCTTACATTTGTTGTTATTGGGGTAAAGCCAGGAACTTGTTCCCATTAGCATCCTTTAAGAGCACTGCACCATTTCCCCACAAGAAACACAAGAAAAAAGGCAAGGAGAGATTGAACGAACATAAATTAAGAAAGAAAGAATTGAGCAGAAAGTGAAGAGAAACAAATAAATAAGAGGAGAAGGCAGCTATCAGGGGCTAATACAGTAGTGCTCAACCTGTGGGTCCCCAGTTGTTTTGGCTTACAACTCCCAGCCAGTTTATCAGCTGTTAAGATTTCTGGGAGTTGAAGGCCAAAACATCTGGGGACCCACAGGTTGAGAACCACTGGACTAATAGAAGCAGTGGAGTCAAAGGGATAATAGCTGGGTAGGACAAGTAAGGTGCTGGGAAATGAAGTACACATATTTCCTTTCTCACACACAACTGTGAATTTGACTTGTAAAATATATTTAATGCATAAGTCCCACAGAATATTTTGCTGGCAGTTCTCATCTTACCCATATGCTCTATTATTTTATTTAAGAGATTGTCTCTACCAAAGCAACTGTGTTGTATGTCACCACTAAATTATGGATTAATAGCATTAACAGTCTTTTCAACAGACAAAAATACTGTATGCACTAGCTCAAAAAAAAGGTACAGTATGTGAAGCACCAAAGAAGCCACAGATCCCCAAACCAAACAAACCAGAATAACCTGTTACATTCTTAGGATTCTGAATACATATACTTGAAAATAAATATGCCTGGACGTTATAAAGGTCACACAGTAACAGTAATACTGAAAATCACAAGTAACATTAGAGGTATAAGATCAGACCAAGAATGCTTATTCACCCATTTGATTTCTAATGTAACATCTATCAGACACAATCAAAGACTTTGTGCCCCTGGGATATGAAAGAGTAACACACTGACACTATTCCCTTTTGTTCCTTTAGGTATTCTTGCATTTGAAAGAGAAAGTATTCTTAGGATCATTGAAAAAATTCCCAGTAAAAGAAACAAGCTATTATACCACCGGATTGCTGTGTGTTTTCCAGGCTGTATGGCCATGTTCCAGAAGCATTATCTCCTGAAGTTTTGCCTGCATCTATGGCAGGCATCCTTAGATATTGTGAGGTCTGTTGGAAACTAGGAAAATGGGGTTTATATATCTGTAGAATGGGAGAAAGAACTCGTGTCTGTTTGAGGTAGGGTTTTGTTTGTTTTTTGGGGGGGGTTGTCATGTCAGGAGCAACTTGAGAAACTGCAAGTCGCTTCTGGTGTGAGAGAATTGGCCATCTGCAAGAATGTTACCCAGGGGACGCCTGGGTGTTTTGATATTTTTACCATCCTTGTGGGAGGCTTCTCTCATGTCCCCGCATGAGGAGCTGGAGCTGATAGAGGGAGCTCATCCGTGCTCTCCCCAGATTCGAACCTGCAACCTGTCGGTCTTCAGTCATGCCAGCACAGGAGTATAACTCACTGCACCACCAGGGGCTCCTTTTGAGGTAGGTGTGAATGTAGCAATTGGCCACCTTAATTAACATGTAATGGCCTAGCAGTTTTCAAGGTCTGGCTGCTTCCTGCCTGCGGGAATCCTTTGTTGGGAGGTGATTAGCTGACCCTGATCGTTTCTTGTCTGTAATTCCCCCATTTTTGAGTGCTTTATTTACTGCTATGATTTCACTGTGTTCAAAAAGAAAGCTAACAAAGGACTAAAGTGTCAATTAAACAATCAACCTTCAAATGATGTCATGAGACACAGATGTACTGGCTCTCCTTTCAAGATAAATGCTCATGAGAACACAAGTACACACGTTCAGCTCCTGGCAGACTGCTAAAATTCCCAGTATTCAAGGGCTGCTTCACACATGCATGCTCATCACAATGACTAGAGCATCAAACGTTGTGAGCAGAATTGTTGTCTCTTCATACCATCTCAAAATATTTCAAAACTTGTTCAGTTCTCACGCTCTTCAAGACTTCACATCTTGATGAACCAAGTGCTGTTAATATATCATGTGAAGTGAGCATTAACTTCAAGAAAGTACCAGGGCATACTTGGGTAGCAGGTTTATAATTTATAAAGGCTGCTCATTTATCTGTACTTTGCCTTTTCTTCCAGTTCAAGGGGTGGATATTCAATCCTGCTCAGTATATTGCTGGGTTTTTTGGGTTTTGTTTGTTTTGTCAGGAGCGACTTGAGAAACTGCAAGTTGCTTCTGGTGTGAGAGAATTGACAGTCTGCAATGATGGTGCCCATGGGATGCCGGATGTTTTACCATCCTCTGGGAGGTCTCTCTCATGTGCCTGCATGAGAAGCTGGTGCTGACAGATGGGCACTCACCCCACTCCCCTGATTCGAACCACTAACCTTCCAGTCAGCAGTCCTGCTGGCACAACAGTTTAACCCATTGAGTCACGAGGGGCTCCTTGTATATTGGTTGTCCCCAAATAAGTTATCTTCCGAAATGGATCTAAAGCAAGTATCTACAGAGTTACACTTTCTTGCCAACAGTACTTGCATTTTAAACGTTTAATGCAGAAGTTAATCAAAATAAGCAGTTACGTTATATTTAACCTAATTTCAGATGAAATTACATAAAATCTGAAATAAACCTTCTTCTATCACTGCTTTGTTCTTCTCATTTTCTTCTTCTAGCCCAGTGGTTCTCAACCTATGGGTCCCCTGGTGTTTTGGCCTACAACTCGCAGAAATCCCAGCTGGTTTACTATCTGGGGACCCACAGGTTGAGAACCACTGTAGCCCCTACCTTCTTTTTCCTTCATTTATTTGATCTCTTTCTTTCTTCAGCAAAATTTTAAGAAACTGTATATTTTCTACTATTAACAGATATTTTTAAAATCAAATCATATTTGAACAAAAGTACAACTTGGAGGATCAATTAAAATATGCCATATGTCTTATAATATAGTGACGTACTTTCCTTTCCAATGCAGTAATTGCTTAAAAGAAAAATCATTTTAGGAAAGCATATTCCATACATCAGTGTTTCCCAACCGCTGTTCTGCAGCACACTAGTGTACCTGGTGTGCCGCAGGAAAACCTCTCTTCCCCCCCTTTCTTCCCCCTCCTGCCGAACTCCTGCTGCTGCTGCTTGGGAGAGGAGGAGAAAGGGCCGGGCGGCAGCGGTGAAGAAGGGGCCGGGGGGCCGCCTCCTTTGGCCGTTTCCCCAGCCAACCAGCCTGCCTCCAATTGAGGGAGGGCAGAGAGCGAGAGCGGAAGCAGAAGTGCACTTGTCTGGGCGCATGTGCACTAGGTCCTGGGGGTGGCAGACACATTCACCTTCCTCCTGTGGCGGTGAAGGAAGCAAAGGAGCCAGCTGCTTCCGGAGGCGCCCCGGCTCGGCCCTGCTGCGTCCTAGGTGAGGCTCCAGGGTGCCCCTCGGAGAGGAAGGGCCCCAAAGGGGAGAAGGGGCCTTCCTTCGTGGGGGGAAAGAGTCAGGGCCTGGCAGAAGGGCCCTCGGAGGAAGGAAAGGCAGGCGGGATTCCGTGAGGGACTCCCTCGCCAGCCTTCCTCAGCCTTCCTCCCAAATGTCAAGGTCTATTTTTCCCAAACTCCATCTGTGTTCACATTTGGGCATATTGAGTATTCATGCCAAGTTTGGTCCTGATCCAACATTGTTTGAGTCCACTGTGCTCTCTGGATATAGGTGAACTACAATTCTAAAACCCAAGGTCAATGCCCACCAAACTCTTATAGTATTTTCTCTTGGTTATGGGAGTTCTGTGTGGGAAGCTTGTGTCTTTCTGCCGTTCCTGCCAGGATATATATGCTCTGCTCATCGAAACAGGCCCAGGTTTCACACTGAGTGTATAAATACATTTAAAAACATATGAACTATATGTATTACTGTGTTAGAGTGTCATTTTGGTTGGTGGTGTGCCCCAGGATTTTGTAAACGTAAAAAGTGTGCCACGGCTCAAAAAAGGTTGGGAAACACTGCCATACATCACTATATCTTGGCAATGTATCTAGATTTGAAGTGTAGACACACTTACATCTCTCAGACAAATTTTCAGGCATGAACAGAAGACAAACCGTACTTGTACTATGACTTTACTTGGATTTCAATGTAAAACCACAAATGGTTTGCATTAGTACAATAGATTAACAAAATAGAATTTCTAAGAACTTTAACTTATATTCCAGATGCACATATAGTTTTTGGGACCTAAATGCCTAAAGATCCTGTCTGACCTTGGAAGCTAAGTCAAGTCAGTACTGGTTATTACTTTGATGGGAGGCCACCAATGAATACCAGGTGCTTTAGGCTATATTCCATAGGGAGAAAATGGCAAAATCTGGTTGGCAGTTCCTCCCACTAACACTATGAAATTCATGGTGTCACCATAAGTCAACAGTTGACTTGAAGACACACATACACAAATATTGTTTTTAATTACAGGCGACTGAAAGCACACTCTGGTTTGTTTTTTTGAATCTCCAGCTCCCAGAATCATGGAGCATTGGCCTGCAGGCAGGACGTTCTAGAGCTTAACACTGGAAAGAGTAATTGAGAGCTACAGGCACAAGAGACCTTCATAGAAACAAAGGCTTTTTTGCAAATTAATGCTTAATATGTGGAGGATATCCTGATCACGGAGATGGAAAAAACGTGGCCATTTTAGCTTTACCTCTTCAATTAAAGCTCCCCACAGAACTCCTAAGCAAGGTTTTTGCAGTCTCTTATTTGTAGTTTTTATTAACCACGAACAATCTAGCAACAGTTGTCTATTCTAGTAGTTCACAGATTTCAAAATGTGCTGGAAATTTCTTACTGTTCTTTCAGTATATCATAGAGTTGGAAGAGATGAAAAGGGCCATTTAGTCCAATCCCCTGCCATGCAGGAAAAGCACAAAGTATATCAACAAGATAGAAAACATGGTAAAGTAAGATTCCATATCTAACTTGAGGAACTGCAAGTTGCTTCTGGTGTGAAAGAATTGGCCATCTGCAAGGATGTTGTCCAGGTGTTTGATGTTTACCATTCTTGTGGGAGGCTTCTCTCATGTCTCTGCATGAGGAGCTGGAGCTGACAGAGGGAGCTCTCCTCAGATTCAAACTGCTGCTCTTTTGGTCAGCGGTCCTGCCAGCACAAGGGTTTAACCCATTGCACCACCAGGGGCTCCCCATATCTAACTAATATATGTATATTGCTACCATCAAAATAGTTTGATCTAGCAAGCCCTACCATAAATATTCAAACATTTCCATGTGGATTAATTAAGACAAAACCCTTAAATGTATGTGAGCAGTTGAAGTTGAAAAGCAACAACACCATTCACTGTGCACAACAGCCAAAACAGAAACACACAGAGCTATAAAGCTACGCACAAATCACAAGCGCTTGGAAATCCCTCTTAATCAACCTAGTGGATCTACTTCTCTCTCAGGGCTTTTTCTCACAGCCATATAATTCAGAATATGAAGGCAGAAAATCCCACAATAACTGCTTTGAACTGGGTTATTTGAGGGCCCTTCCACACAGCCCTATATCCCAGAATATCAAGGCAGAAAATCCCACAATATCTGCTTTGAACTGGGTTATCTCAGTCCACTCTCAGATAATGTGGGATTTTCTGCCTTGATATTCTGGGATATAGAGCTGTATGGAAGGGCCCCGAGTTCACACTGCCATGTATTATCTGCTTTTCACTTTATTTTATTCAGATGTGTGGAAGGGGCCTAAGCAACCTACTCCTGATGTTGTATAGGATTAGGCTGCATTCCCCATTTAATTTGCTGGGACCTTCTCATGAGTAAACTTGAGTTAGATCAAACTGTCAATCCCAGGCTTCAAAAGGCAGCCTAAGAACACTAGCTTTTTAAAGTGCTATGTTCACAGTGCATACAAAAACAACACACTCATAAACTTTGCCTATAAAAAATATGATCTCAGCTAAGCACATTGGTTTTTGCCAATCTGTTAAGAGAAAAATTAGGACACCAATGAAACGTCTTCAGACTGAACAAACAGCTCCATGCATTTTTGTGCTCACAAAAAGGCCAGAAATTAACATGAAAGTACAGATGTTAACAGAGAATAATCCGTAATCCTCAACATCCCTATACAAGCACAGCAGAGTGGATTTATCAAGAGCAAATATACCACCATAAGGACTACTTTCATTAGTCGAACTACCCAAACGTATAGTTTATGGGACATAATCCATTGGGAAATTCTCCTGCAGAGTTTTTTTCCTCCCTTAAAAAAAATGGGAAGCTGAATTTTGTACAACTTCCATTCATTTCAGCAGAGCTTGCTTATAGCGTTGTATGTTGAAAAATGGGTATCATATACACACTATAATGTAAGTGGGCAAATCTGTAAATCATAAAGAGGAAAAATGATATGCTATACATTCCTTTAAAACAAACCCACTTCATTTACAATACAGGCTCAGCTCACAGATCATGTGATGAAATGAAACAGATTTTCAGCCCCAAATGTGAGTGATGCAGATCACTTTCTCTCTCTCAAGGGTTCCTCTGTTAAATATGCCATAACGAATTAAGATCATGTGTAAATAAAATAGGAGAACGTGATTCAATTAAGATTTGACCTCCTTTTCTTCTGTAAGTGCTCCGATAAGAGGAAAAAAAGGTATTTCCTCACAATGTAATAACAGATCTAACGTCAAGATGACAACTCTGAACAGTTCATGTAACTAGCACTGCAGGCAATCTAGGCAGCAGCATGGAAATATGTGGAGCGGGAGGTAAATGTGCTCTTCCAAACACCGAAATACACAGAGGAGCCTTCCACACAGCCATATAACCCAGAATATCAAGGCAGAAAATCCCACATCTGCTTTGAACTGGGTTATTTGAGTCCACAATACCATACATTCCAGTTCAAAGCAGATAACGTGGGATTTTATTTAGCTGTGTGGAAGGGGCCCGGGGAAAGGGTGAGATACGTCCCCATTTTCACTCCATTTAGTCAACACAACAAATTCATGCTAAATATAAATATATAATGCTCCATAAATACCCACCCCTTGCTGACAGCTTTTTAGTGTTGATAATTTTGGCAGCATACTCTTGTCCCGTTGTGATTTTCATGCATCTTCTCACCACTGAAAAAGCCCCCCTGCAAATAAATAAATCAGAGAAATATCAGTGTCAGCTGGGATGGTGCTCCTTCGGAAATAATCGGTGAAGATGCCAATTTGAGCAGTGTTGATACGGAAGGCAGGGAAATGAACACAACACGAGCCTTAATTGATATGGACTGTAACAGTAAATTATGCTTGAGATGTAAGCACGAGTCCTATTACTAAACAGGGTAAATATATGTACATCTCATTACAAGTGGCATCAATGGTTTTTCACAGGTGTGATGTACATTTTTCTCAGCTCTTCCTGCCAAAGTCATTAGATACATATATTTCGGTGATGGAATACCCATCCCCCCCTTTAAAAATGGCACTGAGTAAATAAAAGGCCCTCCTCTCATCCTGTAAACATGGCAATCTGTGTTTATTTAAGAGTAAACACTCTAGCTTCGCTGGAGTGGGTAGGATGCAATAAATCCCAATAGAAATGGTTGGGAGCGAGAGCATTCATTTACAATGAGAGAGAAGCCTGGAATTTGGAGGGCTGTGTATAACATATTTGCTACCTTGGTGGCATCAGGCAAACACTTTCAGGTCTTCTCCATTCCTAAAATTGCACAATATTGACTTCACACTGTGGGGATCATATATATGAAAACACAAGGGAAACCAAGGTCTGTCCACTGAATCCCAAGCGCTCCTTTCCCATCACAGCAGGCAGTGAAGGTGATGGTGTCTTATGCTATCCAGAAATTTCTGTCGCTATTTTTTATTATTTTGAAAACTAAAATGGGCATTCCTACTTGAGCCATTCATGTCAACCAGAGGCCCATTCCCTTCACTGCCGTGGACACGACTGGTTTCTTCCATTCCCACCCAAGAGAGGCGAGAAGGGGGGAAATCCCAAGCCCATATATTATCTGATGGAGGAGGATTTTGTGGCCATGTTCCAGAAGCATTCTCGTCTGATGTTTCACCACATCTATGGCAAGCATCCTCAGAGGTTGAAGGGTCTGTTGGAATCTAGGAAAGGGAGGTATATCTATCTGTGGAATGTCCAGGGTGGGAGAAAGAACTCTCCTCTGATTGAGGCAGGTGTGAATGTTGCAACTGGCTACTTTGATTAGCATCGAATGGCCTTGCAGCTTCAAAGACTGGCTGGTTGCTGCCTGGGGTAGTCCTTTGTTGGGAGGTGTTAGCTGGCCCTGACTGATTCTTGCCAGGATTTTGTGGGTTGTTTTTTTTTTTAGAAACCCTGAACACGAAGGGAGGAAGCGGAAAGGAAGCTCGGCATGGAGGAGTCGCCCGCCCCGAGAGCGCTGAACTTTCTGCCTCGATAAACGTGGCACCTCGAGCGTCTGAAGCGGAAAGCCGGCTTCGTCCGCGGAATGGGGGCAGCGGCTGCTGAGCC
This sequence comes from Anolis apletophallus, assembly GCA_030556195.1. Classification (NCBI taxonomy): domain Eukaryota; kingdom Metazoa; phylum Chordata; class Lepidosauria; order Squamata; family Anolidae; genus Anolis; species Anolis apletophallus. Next base: position 78,511,937 of record JARBWK010000012.1, on the reverse strand, counting down.
TCCTTCCTTCCTCCCTTCCCTCGCTTCCTCCCACCGGTACCTCGGCTTGCCGCCTCTCCCTCTTTCTGCCGCCCTTCTTTCGCGGGGACTGGGCTGGAGCTGCCCAGCGGTGGGCTGCCTTCTCCCCGGAGGAGATGCTGCCAATGACCCTGGGGCAAGGGCGGACCGAAACACACCCCTCCCCTGGAAGGGGCTGAAGACCCACATCAAGCCCAGGCGCGTGTGGCCTCCCAGCCGTTGGAAGGAACCATTTTGCCCTTTTCCTTCCTTCCCTCTTTCCATCACTCCTTCCTTCTTCCCTTTCCTTCATCTCCTCCTACATTCCTTCTTCCCTTCCTTCCTCTCTTCCTACAGTCCTTCTTCCTTCTCCCTTCCCTCTTTCCTTCTCTCCCTTTCCATCATCCCTTCCTTCTTCCCTTCCCCTCTTCCTACATTCCTTCTTCCTTCTATTTCCTTCTCTCCATCACCCCTTCCTTCTTCTCTTTCCTTCCTTCCTCTCCCTTTACATTCCCTCTTTCCTTCTCTCCCTTTCCCTTCCTTCTTTCCTTCTCTCCCTTTCCATCACCCCTTCCTTCTTCCCTTTCCTCCCTCTCCTTCTATATTCCCTCTTTCCACCCCTTCCTTCATCTCCTCTTGAATTCCCTCTTTCCAGCATCTCTTCCTCCCTTCCCTCATTCCCTCTTCCTTCCCTCTCACTCCCGGCGGGGCCACTCACTTCCCGAGCTCCTCGAAGAGCTGGTACTCGTCGGTGAAGCGGGTGCAGGTGGCGGTGGAGGCCATGGCGGGCGCGGGGGGCTTCGGCGGGAGGAGGCGGCGCAGCGAAGGGGGCCTGGGCAACAGCAGCGGCGGCGGCGGCGGGAAGAGGAAGGCGAAGGCGCGGCCGCTTCCCCTGCCTTTGCCTCGCCGCCTCGGCTGCCTCGTCCTCGGCGTCGTCGTCCGGGCGAGCCCTTCTGCCCGCCCCCTCTTGGGCTGCTCCTTTTGGGCGTCCCCGGGGCGGAAGGAGGGCGGGAGAGAAGGGCGGGCGGCTCCTCCTCGGCCCAAACTTCCTCCCTCTTCCCTTCTTTCCGGGGTTGGACCGGGAAGGAGGCAGCTCCGACGGCGACCGTGATGGGCTTATTAAGCGAGAGAGAGGGAGAGAGGCGGCGGAATGGAGCCGAGGAAGGGTCCCTTTGGAGGCGACCTGGGATGCCCTCCTGGGCAGTGCTCCCTTTCCCGACGCCCAGCCTGGCCACGCAAAGCCGCCCTGCGCCTTAGGTCAAGCCAGGCTGGCGAGCAGCAGCAACCCCTTCCTTCCTTCCTCGCTCTCTTCCTCTTTCTTTCCTCCCTCCCTTCCTGGGGCTCCAGCTTCTCCTCCTCCTCTTCCTCTCTCGGTCCCACACCTCCCTCTAGCGACAGCCGGGCTCTTCCTCTCGCCGGAGCACTGGGCAGGAAAGCGGCGCACTGCCCGCCTGACCTCTCCCGCTCTTTCCCCTCCCTCTTTCCTGCCTTCCTTCCTCCCTCTAAGCCTCTGTTGACACACACGGAGCGCAGCCCTCCTCACAACCCTTTGGTCTCCCCAAACGGGTGCTTGGAAAGGGAATGGCCGCCTGAGGCGCGAACACAAATGGACAGGCACCAGGCAAAGCAAGGGGGAGGGGCTGTCTCTTTATTTCACATCTTTTTAAATGTTTGTCAGCCCAGCAAGGATGCTCTTGTCAGTGTGGACCACACAGCAGGGCCACTATAGCTACTCCCCGCAGCGCAACCCATGTGTGGCTCTCTTCTCCCGCCCGGAAAGCAAAGAGGCTTTTCGGGATATCTCCTCCCCCCTCCCTCTTCTTTTTGCGTTTGTGCTCAGCCGCTCTCAGGGTGGAAACGCAGCAGCGGGGGGCGGGGGGAGGAGAGGAGATTAAAAGCGCCATTTCCAAAATCTCGCGAGACTGTAGCCAACCTGGTTTAGGGAGAAGGAGTCGCTAGGATGCTGCTTCGTAGGGGAGAGCTTGGGGAGAGGGGCTCATGCACTTGCCAAAGGGGAAAAAGGCGCATTTGTGTGTATATGGAAGTTTCCCACAAATATAGACAGTAATGTAAGTATTATGCCTTCCCAAGTGTTCATATAGCCGGATTGGGATTGGAATTGAAACGAGCAGGCCTGCTAGGCAGTCCTGCTGAAATCGTAGAGTTGGAAGAGAGCCCAAGGGCCCTGCTGAAATCGGCCTTAGAGTTACGTTTGGAAGAGAGCCCATTAATGGGGTTATTGGGATAAAGGGCCATCTAGCCCAACCCCGTCCGAGCTGGTGTTTCTTGAGGTTCTGCAAATAATACAGACCAAAACATCATGTAACAATACAAAACTAAAAATCTATGAGATAAAATACATAAAGCCAAATCACCAAGATAAAATCAAGTTCAACTCAGTCCTCATAATGTGGTCATTCACTTTGGTCTACAGGTCTTGGCCATTATCCTGGGAATGCTTCATTCCATAGCCAGTATGAAGGACAGGAGGGAGGGGGCAGACCTGATCTCAATAAGCAAAGTGTGAGGTCTGTCCTCCCCTTGTCTTTGTATGTACAGGCAGTCCAAGCAAGATAGATGCGGTAGGTCAGTGTTTTGCAACCAGTGTGCCGTGGCACAGTGCCGTGAGCAATCATCAGGTGTGCCGTGGGAAATTGGAACCGAAGGGCGGAATATAAGACTGAACAAACAAATAAATAAATAAATATTTGGGCATATTGAGTATTCATATCAAGTTTGGTCCTGATCCAACATTGTTTCAGTCCACAGTGCTCTCTGGATATAGGTGAACTACAACTCCAAATGCAAGGTCAATGCCCACCAAACTCTTATAGCATTTTCTCTTGGTTATGGGAGTTCTGTGTGGGAAGTTTGTGTCTTTCTGCCATTCCTGCCAGGATATCTATGTTGTGTTCATCGAAACAGGCCCAGGTTTCACACAGAGTGTATAAATACATTTAAAAACATATTAACTATACGTATTACTGTGTTAGAGTGTCATTTTGTGTCATTTTGGTTGGTGGTGTGCCCCAGGATTTTGTAAATGTAAAACATGTGCCGCGGCTCAAAAAAGGTTGAAAAACACTGCTGTAGGTAGATGCGCGCACACATATACAGTGTTCCCTCACTTATTGCTGGGGTTAGGTTCCAGGACCTCCCGCAATAAGTGAAAAACCATGATGTAGAGATTCTCTATTTTAATAGTTATACATTATTTTAGTAGTTATATACTATTTTAAGTCTTTATAGACTTAAAATAAAGTGAGGGGAAGGAAGGAAAGGCCATTCAAGGCTGAAGGGAGGGAGGACTGAGGAGGAAAAGCGCCTTGGAGAGCAGTGGTGGCAAAACCCCACAAAACAGTGAAAATACCATGATATATATTCAAAAAAAATTTTTTTTAATCCACAAAACAGCGAGTCCGCAATAAGCAAACCGTGAAAACATTCCTTTTCCGGCAAGCATTCGGTTTCTGCTGATTGGGGTTCCGTTGTTCTTAAAAAACAATAAATTGTGTTTATATATATTGTTTATGGTAGTTTTGTAAACCTCTCCAAGCCTTTGGGGAATGGTGGTATACAAGTAGAAATAATAAATAAATAAAGTAGCAAGGGAACACTATGCCTCTCTTGCGCTGACCCGTGGCAAGTTCCCCATAGAGTAATATCTTTGGGAGGCGGTGGTCCTCCATCCTAGAGATGTACCCTGCCCAGCGCAGCTGTGTTCTCAATAGCATGGCCTCAATGCTGGTGATCCCTGCTTGCTCAAAAACAGCAACATTAGTCACATAGTCAGTCCAGTGTATATTTAGGATTGTGCAAAGACAGCACTGATGAAAGCGTTTGAGGAGTCGTAGGTGTTGGCAATAGGTGACCCATGTTTCAGACAGTACGATAGCTCTGTACACACTGATTTTGGTGCTTTGCCTCAGGTGCTTGTTGTTCAAGACTCTTTTGTGAAACCTTCCGAATGCACAATATGCCTTTGCTAATATGTGATCTATCTCTTTGTCAATCTTGGCGTCTAAAGAGATGATGCTTCCCAGGTAGGTGAACTGCTGAACGGACTTAAGCACAGATTTGCCTATGGTGACATGGGGATGATGCTGTTCTTGTTGTGGTGCGGGCTGGTAGAGGACTTCCGTTTTCTTCAGGCTGACTTCCAGCCCAAACAGTTCTGCAGCTGCTGCAAAGCAGGATGTTAGGCGCTGCCGCTCCATTGGCGCCCCCTTGCAGTGGGGGAGAGGCTTGCGTACCCTAATGAACTTGTGAGCCATGCTGGCAGTGGCATAATAGCCACCGGTAGGACCTCCCATGCCAGACAGGTCACAACCGAAGGGTCTGACAAAGAGCGTCAAAGGGCAGGATGGGCTCTCTAGCCTTTTGGCAACCATCCTAAGAGAAGGACATATGTTACAAATAGAAGCACAAAAAATAACACATATAACTTATTTAAATACTGAACAGACTTATTTTTTCTAATTCATATGTGTGTTTGCATGCCATCATTGAGTTTCTTCCCATTTATAACAGAAGCAGTAATCTAATTCCTCTACTTGTTTATCTTCTGCCTCAGTCTCCATAAACAAAGAATCAAGTAATTGCAAAATAATAAAATTCCACCACACCCCTTCTAGTTCAGGATATTTTTCCAATTTCAAAACACAATGAGCTTGTGGTTGCATGGTTCATTGTAAAGATAAATGATTTTAATTTTCAAATTATGAGTCCAGACATCACCAGCATCTCAGCTTTTAACTCAAGGGAGGCATTCTTTCATATTCTTACTGAAGTATATATAAACTGATTTATAATGCAAAGCAGGGATAGGTATATACGTAGAATATAATTAAACCAATGAATATAATTTCTGAAGCAATAAATACCCATGTCTTCCAATTAATGTGGTTTAATTAGAAAAAGGCATGTGTATAATTTCATTGTGAAACTCTATCTGGGTACTTCACATAGCTCATCATTGGCATAAACTGACACTAAAGAGAAGAAAACATGTTATGAAAGAAAGACCACAGTGGCTTTTAGGTGGGTATGCTGGCTTACAAGCACTTAGATTTCCCCCCTAGATATTGTTTACCATGTAATGTGGTTGATATTAAATAAAAACTGGAAGTGAAATATATGATTTTTTGAAAATATATTGGTGTGTGCCTTCATGTCACTCCTGACATTAATTACAACCCTAAGAGAAAATCTGTCATGGTGGGGTCTTGGCAAGAATTGCTCACAGAGGGTTTGCCTTTACTTTCCTCTGAGATCAAGTGTTTGTGACTTGCTGAGTGTCACCTAGTTTGAACCTTGGTCTCCAGAGTTGTAGTCCAACAATCCTAAAATTATCAGTTATTTTAATGAATAAGATACCATTATAGGATGCAAACCCTAGTTATTTTATATAGATTAGGGGGAGGGAGAGAGAATGATTTTATTTCCTATCCTTAAAACCCTTATGGCAGTGTTGCAATAGGAATAAAAATACAGTAACAAACGATAACTAGAAAAGTAACACCATGTGAATAAAATACAGTAGCAAAAGTATATCAACAGTATCTCAAATAGAAAAACCCAGCGCACTGTAAAAACTAGCTTTTGTAATAATGTGATGAATAACCTGTCATATATAATTTTAAGAGGGAATCAATCCATTAAAAGTCCATTTTCTGAAAGTCAGCCAACTGCCTGAATACAAAGATACCATAAGGATACTAAATAGATTTTAACCTTCCTTGGCAGGGAGTTCTACCTCTTGGTAATAGGCACTAGAGGGCCATCATACAGATTGCTTTGTGCTCCTCTTTCCTACAACAATCTTTGCACATTTCCTTTTTTCTGATATGGATATTCCAAGAGTTATGGTGCCTGCGTTTAAATGTTTGGTTGAACACATTATTAATAGGTACACACAAGCAGAAAAACCCAATACTCCTGAGCAGGCCCGTAGCCAGGATTTTGATTCCGGGGGGGGGGCGCTGAGTCTGAGTGAGAGAGGGTCTACTCTAGCAAACCTTTTCTATTGTTATCCCAATGCCCCCATGCATATGGGATATATTGAGCATGGTGATCAGATTATGATATGAATAAACATAAAAGTTTAAATAATGTACCAGTAAGGCCTTCTCGCAGACCACCCTGAGAATGGGGGGGGGGGGGCTTGAGGGGCTTCAGCTACAAGCTACATGCCTGCTCCTGAGCAAATAAGAGCAACAACACAAGCCCTCAAGGACTTCATGGAAGAATTTATTTGACAGCTCTGTTCTGTTTAGCAGTGCTTCATTCCATATATTGACTCTGGAAAATCAGTTTTAACAGTTCCCTTGCTTGCTGCAGGTGGCTGAAAGGTAACCATCCAAATGGTCAAGATGATATGCAGAGCTCATTAGCTGAATGAATTATTCATCAATTGGTGCTGGTCAAGCCCTAATACAGCTAAAAGGGAGTTGTGAAGAAAAAGGTCAGTATGACTCATTTTGCTTGTGGATAACAAGGCAGTGTGGCTCATAACAATGTCATTTTGTGCAGTGCCACTCATTTACTCATTCTGATTAAACATAGTGCAGAATCTCCACATGTAGCCTCCCCCTCTTTCCCTCTTGGATAATCACCAAAATGGAATGTGTCAATCACAAGGAAATACAAATTATTAGTGCTTTCAATTTAATCTTAATACTTGATGTTATGGGAGACCAGCTTTCTGCAGCTCTCCTTTGTTTCATATTCAGTCTCTCAATCTCACATCATAGCACTAAATCTGCCCCTTTGTTTCGTGTGCTCTTACATTCACACCTGTTATTATCCAACTTCTCCTAGGCCACTTCTTCACAGCTATTTAATCCGAATCAGGGCATGAGTTAAAGAGAGGCAGTTTGCCAATTAACTACATGAGAACTCCAACCTGGGACAGTGACCACAAATATCTGCTCATTGCAGATTGATGTGATTCAAGAAATATTCTTCCTACCTTGTCCAGTAAGATGCACTGAAAAGAAACAGCCTGACCAATGAGAATAAGTTCTGGACTGAACCAGGGAAAAACAAAAAAGTGAACTTCCCATGGGAACACTGTGGTTTCCTCTTTGAGGGGAGGCATTTGTTTACCTTCTGGCCAAGCCGTGAATCTGATTTCTTTCTCTGAATGTTTTAGAATTATTTATTTATTTTTATTTATTTACTTTATTTATATTCCGCTCTTCTCACCCCAAAGGGGACTCAGAGCGGATTACAGGTACACATACTTAGCAGACAATCCCTGCCATTTCCACATACACACATATAGATGAACAGAGGCAAACTCTGGCCACCAGGGGGAGCTGAGGCACTCTTCATCTCTCAGCATCCCTTGTTCCTTCCACATTCCTCAGCGTTCCTGTAGTTCTTTAATGGCCTCATAATTCAGTCAAAATTTGCCTCCCCACTTAATGTGGTACCTTTATCTCCTACTTGACAGATGCAACTGTATTTCGGGCTGCAAAGGTCAACAGCAGGCTACACTTAATGGTCGAGCACCCACCTCGACCCGGGCAGGCCTCAAACTCATGACCTACTGGTCAGAGAGATCTTATGCAGTTGACGCTTAGCCAGCTGCGCCACATTCCCGGTGCTATTATCCATGTCCTCACAAGTGCTTTGTATTTTGATCTTGGATTCTTTATGGTATAAACACTGATCAGCTTCAGATTTTATGGCATGATCCAAGATTTCCAGTGATTTTTAAAAAAACACGCTGTTTCTGGCTGGATGTTATAGTGCACATTGGCAGTGTATGTTTTGTGAACACCCCAACCTTGAGCCAGCTTCAAATTTTAGCATCTGTGTAGGAGGTCCCCATGTCTCCTCATTTTCTCATCTTATGCCTCTTGTTTCTTATACGCAACTGCCCCTCATCTCTTCTAATCACTCCTATCATCTCATACTCTTATAGCATGTGCTTCATTTGCTTTTTGTGTCTCCTGTCTCAGCATTCAGATTCCTCTCTCAAGGCACCTCACCATTCCTTGCATCCATAATCTGCATCACTTATTGTGGTACACAACTTGTCTTTTTCCTGCAGAAATAAATTGGCCACAGAGTGCAGTTATATTTTGCCCCATATTTTGATTTTGTCAGGGGCTAGTGACTTTTAAAAAACAAAAGCTTGCTACTTGAAGAAAAATAATGATTGAATGGGGCACTGTGTAGCATGCCTATAATATGAGTAAAACTTGAATATGGCAACACCATCTCTTTGAGAAGTTCCCCAAAGGGCTGTTTCCTTAGCAATTAGTGTGAATAATTAGTTAGCAATTTCAAAATTTCAGGACAGAGGAAAAACATGGAAAATTCCAATCCTGCAATTTATGCTTCCAGTGATATGGACCCAGGATGGTATTGAAAAAAGTTACTTCTCTGCATTTGCCTCCAGGCTTGACATGATTGTTTTGTTGAGTGGGAGTTGTGATTAAAATACCTCTGTCAGCCAAACACTTCTGCTGTAATTAATGTTAATAATTGGGATGGTACAAACCTCTCGTTTTTGCTGGAGCAGACTAACACGGCTACTTAAAAAAAACACACACACAATGAAAGATAAGAAAAGAATGAAATGACCCACTTGCTCTATTGTAATGAGAAGCAACACCTGTTCCTTCATCTAACTCACTATAATGTTCTTTCTCCAGTCTGAAATGCTTAATACCACTTTTGCTTGACCACCCCATTCTCACGAAACATGTAAATTTCATGTCATATTAATAAGGTTGGAGAGTCAGGTCATAATTGAAGCAATGGTCTTAAAAAAACTAGATTAGTGATCATGGATGAGAGTTAAAATGGAGGGTTGTACATGGGAAGAATGTAGTAGAATATAAGGAAACACATAGAAAGAGCTAGGTTAATAGAGAGCAGCTTCTTGTAGACTGGATTGGAGAAACATTTGTCCAAAATCATACACTGGTTTTTGTTAATCTGGCTTTCCATGCCATTAGCCCTTTAGCTTGGATTTTAATGTAAGAGTATAGGCCAGTCCTTTTGCATATTTAAAAGCAAGTAAGTTGCCAGCTTGCATACACTCAAAACAAAACAATAACAGACCATGAAAAATGCTTCAGCTTAATGGAGTTTTGCTTTAGATTGAAACTGACACCTCTTCTTTTTGGAGTATATTGTACTTTTTCTAATAATAATTTCTGGTCTGCAGCTTTTTTTAGTTTGAATTTTTATTGTGTAAAGTGGAAACAGCAATGTCAATAAAAAGCATCTTATTGGTTATCCTGCCTCAGATGGGAATTCATAAACGTCATGATGATTTATGTGACTCTGAGCAATGCAACCATTTACTGGCAGTGAGCCAAATGGTTTTGTGCTAAAGTGACTCTTTATCCTTCCCAGATTCTTAAGAGGGGGTTTTTTTTTAAAAAAAATTGGTTCTTGTAATTTCCCCAAGTTCTGTTATCCTAATCATTTGTGTCAGGCCTGGTAGGCCTGTAAATAATGGCACACTCACTCAAGTAGTTAACAAGAGGAATTGAGCTTTATTCAGCCTTACTCCAGGCAGAGCAAAGAGGAATCTGAGCTTTCCCGCCAAAACGCTGAGAGAAAAACCCTTCTGGTAAACTCCCTCCCTCCTCTCAGACTTAGGCCCTTCCCCTCTGCTGGCTCCTTGTTGCTATGCCAGCCCAAAGCCAAGCTGTTTATTGAACTGCTCTGGCTGGGCCTGACATTACGCCCGGAACACCTGCCCCACAGGGAGAGAAGAATGAATGGGAGAGGAGAGAGAGAGAAAACCCCCACAATCCTACAGGCAACTTATACAAATAGGTAATGCAATGTCATTTTATACTTTTAAATTATAAAATGGCAATTCTAGGAAACATCCTACACTAAATTCTATACTTTGGTAACTCTTAGCCTCTTAACAACGTAAACACAACCTCCCCACAGATTGGTAATTTTAATACATTTGCAAATCCCATCAGAAAATAAGCGATACATATGCACTAAACATTTATAACGATATATCACGCCATAAAAAGTATCTGACTAAGCAGGTCATAACTTGCTGCATCCATAACATCATAAGCAAAGCATATTAGCCATCCTTAACCCTTTTAAATGGATAATTATACTACACATTTTGAAGAAAGCATTTCATCTATCGCTTGGTTCTAACTTAGTTAATCTCATCATGCACATAACTCTATTAATAAACACCAGTCTCTATTTTGCATGAAGAGAATTACATTAGCCGTACCCAACTCCAGAGTCATACATTTCATTTCCTAAATTCGGTTTCCCACACTATCCGTCCCGTTTCTAACAGTGAGTTCCCTTCATGTTACTCCTACCACATGTGAGGCCTTCCCAAGGAACAACCCATTTAACCGCTTCTCTATGCTTAACAGAGTACGCCCTCCCAGGCAAAATCCCCACAGCCATTCAAGACTACAATTCCCAGTGGGGACACGTACTAACGTTCCAATGATATTATTCGTAGAGGCAACTTTGAGCATTTCAGCTGTCAGAGTCTCTTGTAGCTCAGCTTTGGAAATCACTGCCTGAAGTTTGGACACTACTGTCCAGTCCTGGGAACTCTCCTCCGCCTGAAATGAGATGCATTCATCCAGTTCTTTCCTTCCGGAAACCGCAGGATACTCTCCAGCCCGCAGTTGTTTCTCCTCGGCCCCCACTCCCATAGGGCTCCAAGCCAAGAAACTGCAACCGCCACTGCGGTCCCCAACTGCATGGGTTTCGCAGCACACAGCTCACCCGAACCCTTTTCTGAAAAGGGCTTGGCTGAATCCTCCTGAAGATTCTCCCGGCCACCCCGATCGGACTCCAAGACGATTTCTTCCCGTGCAAACTTCTTCCGTTGTGGCATTCCTCTCTCAGCCTTCGCCTTCGTTGTCGGCTGCCTGGGTGGTTTGCTGCTGAGCTCCGCAATCTCCGCGCCGTTCTTCCCCTGGGCAACAGCAACTAGCTGGGGCTGCTCATTTCCAGCCTCTGCCCTGTGGTGATTCCAAGTGAAAAGAATTATAGCCCAGGCTATCATTTCGCCTAATGGGACATCTTTCTCCCAGGTACATCCAGCAGCTTTCCCTTCACGATCTCCAGCCTCCTGGCCTCTCTCTGGAACTTGGGCCTCCGAGGGGCCTCTTCCTCCCTCCAGGATTGACTGCCAGATTTCCTCCCTGGACTCAGGTGGCAACTTTACTAAGATCCCACCTGGCATGGCATGGCCTGCGCTCTCTTGCAGCCCTGTAGACTCCTCTGCAGCCCCCGACACAACGTGCAGCCCCACCGGGCTCTCTGTGCACTGCAGGTCATCCTTCGGAACTGCCTCCTCTGGTTCATCTACTGCTTCTCGCTGAGGCATCACGTATGCAGCCCCAGATTCTCTTCCCACTTCGCCATTTACGCCACCGGACATCCAAGCTTCGAGGGTCGCTCCCCATAAGATAAAAGTACCCACAGGGCCCGCTCAGCAAAACTTTCTTCAGCATTCTTTTCCACTGAGGGGGAAATTGCACACCCCTCCTCTTCGCTTAGTTGTTTCGTCTCATCCAGCAGATCCACACAAAGCGACTGGGGCTTCATTTTGCAGCTCTTCGCAAAACCCATCATGAGGCTGTTTTCCTCTCCAGTCACTACAGGCGCTGCATCAGCCTGCCGATCTTCCCCAGGGCTACGCTGGAAGGATCGGCTGGGTTCAGTCCCTTTGCAACGGCGTCCCACGTCTTCACCTCATCTGGGTCTTCCAGAGACAGTGAAATCAGCTGGGAGCTACTTGCCTTGACTGACTCCCCCTTTTCCTCCACATCAGCACAGTCGGGCAGCTGGAGAGGCTCTCCCATAACGGCTTTCATCTTGAGGGACACACACTCACTCCCACCCAGGGGCTCGCTCACCTCCGCCGTTGCACCAGGGTCGCTGACGGCTTGGTGGGCCTCCTGCTGCTCCTCTTGTGCAGCAGAGCCTTGTGCAGCCCCCACCCCGGGTTGGGAATGGGCCTCGACTGCACGCGCTGGATGGCTTCCCCTTGTACTCTCAGCAGCCGCAGGCAGGCCTAAACATTCTTCACCTTCCTTTGCGTCATCCCCAGCCAGGGGTTGCGACCGGCTCGACCCCTTTGCTGCTGGAATTTCCATTTCCACGGCAACCTGTTTCTCAGGGAAAGTTGCACTCTCCCTTCCAATGCTGTTTGAATTCCTTCCTCCAGTTCTTTGCCCTTCAAGAGCTCCATCACTGGATCTGGCCTTGAGTCAGCACAGTTGGAGGCGCTTTCACTCTCCACTCCATCTTCTGTCTCAGCCTTTCCAGGGTCCATCTTCGCCTCTCCTCCCCGGGGAGCCGGGTGTCCTCTCTCACACCCGGGGCCATGCTCCAGGTGGCCCGCGAACATCACTGCCCATGGATGCGTCGGCCCCAACCTACACACATCGCAGCCGTAGGTGGCTGGGATTGCTTCGAGGGGGTCTCCTCGCACGGGGCCCTCATCCTCCTCCTCGCTCAGGTCGCCACACAGGATGGGGTCAGGCAAACTGCCCTTCAGCGCCTCTGAAGGCTGCACTCGCCTTTTCCTTCCCCTCCTGCCCCGCCGGCGCTTGAGCTTACGTGAAGGCTCCGGGGAAGGGCCGGAACTTTCACTCCTCCTCAGGGCTGCTGGCTCCAACCAAGCTGCGGATTCCTCACAGGGGATAGGGGGAATGAAGGGCTCTTCCGTGCCATCGTCATCGCCCAGGAACTCGCACAGCATGGCACAATTCGGAGCCCCGAGGAGGGGGCCCTCTTCGACCACATAGGGAATTCCCAGCACGTAGCCTGTGGTGGCAGGCTCATCCTCGCAGCCTTCCTCCTCAGGGATCGAGTCAGTGTCCCATTCTTCCGCCTGCATCCGCCGCACCAAATCCGGGAACCGCCTCTGGAGGTTTTCAAAGCTTGCCACATAGCCTCGGCTACATCCACCTTACCGGGGTCTCCCATCCAGTACGGCATGGACTCCGATCTTCCTCTGGTTCCAACCAGACACCCACAGTTTCCATCCTGAGGCCATGGGGAATGCCGACTCCATTCTCCCGGGTGGGGGCCTTTTGCTTCGCAGGCCTCTGTCGCCGCTTGCTTCTTCGCGGCCAAAACCCCTCTCCTCTGAGAGGGAGGTCGTGCCTCTCTGCCTTGGGAGCACAGACCTTCTCCATAGTCGGGTTGGGTTCTCACCAGCACTGAGACTGGGATAAACCCATTGTTGTTGAGATTCCTCTTTATGTCAGGCCTGGTAGGCCTGTAAATAATGGCACACTCACTCAAGTAGTTAACAAGAGGAATTGAGCTTTATTCAGCCTTACTCCAGGCAGAGCAAAGAGGAATCTGAGCTTTCCGCCAAAACGCTGAGAAAAACCCTTCTGGTAAACTCCTCCTCCTCTCAGACTTAGGCCCTTCCCCCTCTGCTGGCTCCTTGTTGCTATGCCAGCCCAAAGCCAAGCTGTTTATTGAACTGCTCTGGCTGGGCCTGACAATTTGGTGATTAGGTATTACCTTCCAGATATATGAGAGAGATGGAATAGTAAGCAGTAGAACGTTTGCAAGTAAAGATTTGGGATGCGATATTGATAGTCTGAAGTATGTCCTGCTTGAAATTTCAAAATATAATTAGAAATAATGAAACCCTTGGCTAAGATCAGCAGCTCTAGCCCTTTCAAGCATTATTATATTTTTGTGGCAGAGACCTCCAGATATTTCTTACCATATTTTGTTTCAAACTACACATTCCTAAACATACTCTCCATTGAAAATATGCCATGTTACTTGTTTTGAATGTATCTTTAAAAGCAAAGAACTAAATGGCAAAAATTAGAGAAGGATGAAATCTGAGGGATGAGTGCATTCCAATCTGGACATTAGTCCCTAAGGTGCAGATCAGGTCAGTACACTTAGAAATATGAATGAAGCAAAATCCTTGTGCATCCATAGGAGGATTAAGACAGAGATGAAAACATGTCAACAAAATCAGATGCATTCTCCAATCAGCAATTCACAACTTAAAATTATATATTAGGGACTAAATAGAGTGTTTAATAAATGTTTGCTATAGAATACAATTAACTTCATACTAGCTTTACCATGAAATAAAGTAGGATAGCTGCTTTAGGCAATAGGTGTTGTGGAATAAGGGCATCAATGAAAGGTCAGACAACGCAGTGTCCATTCTCCTGATGTGATGAAGGGCACTTTCTTCTCACTACTATTTATGAATTAAGCTCTAACTGCAGGTGTATGTGTGTGTGTGTGTGTGTGTGTGTGAGTGACTTCTGTAGTGGATGAATTCCATCTTGCCAAGTAGTGTTTTATTTTCATAGGGTTATATAATGATGATACTTTGTTATTCTCAAAGCTTCATAACTCAAGGAAATAAATATTTTAAACATATACATTAAAATTAAGTGATGAACTGGAGAAGAGATGCATAAGAGATTGATTTATGTGATACGGACAGAGGGGAAAAAAGGATGTGTTTTCAAACACTGACCAGATGGTGTTTATAGATCTATCCAATCTGTAATAGACAGTGAAAAGTGTGGATTTCTGACAGTGTACCATTTGTTGCCACAAAGACATAATTATTATGCTTCTTGAAATATGTAACCATTTCAGTTAGAACTATTATGAATCATATATAACTTTGAAATGATTACTATTAGACAGTGTCATTATTTGCAAGGTCTGTACATGACTAACTTCTTTAAATGACTAACTTTAAACTGAAAAAAACCCCATTAAATGCAACTATACCCAAGTGACTAACTCTTAATTTTGAAACTTTTGATGTAAACATATGATGTTTGTCAAGGATTCTTCTAATATGCTGCTGGCTACATTTTGTGCAGTAAGAAAAGTAAAAGAGCAATAGGAAATAGTTTTTTGTGTAGTTGACAATGTGTGTGTTAATTGGAATAGAAAGTTAGTTTTAAAAAACAAATAGATGAGAAAAAGATATATAAATAGAAAATTATAATTATTTATCAGTCTTTATATTGATGGTAGTTTTTCTGGGACCACTTACCAGTCATTCTGTCTCTGAGATGCATAAAAAATATACCACTTATTTTGGATGCAATCGTTTTGCATCCAAAACAATTGTTAGCTGAATCTCTTATTCCTTTCCCAACTCTGCTGTAGGATTCACTGGTATCTATAAAATACAGTCAACTCCCTGTATCTATGGATATCCGAATGGATTATCCAGGGCTGTCCAACTTCTACCGGCCCAAGGGCCGGAATTCCGGTCACTGATCACCTGGGGGGCCGCCGTGTGAAAAAGTTGAAAAAAACGCTCTTACCTCTTATACGACTATTGTTACAATTAATAGTTGACAGTTATACTTATTACAATTACTAGTTGCATTATTAATGATAAAATAAATAAATAAAACAATGGAACAGAATGCAGTCCTCATGCTTCTTGGAAGGGGGTTGGACTGGATGGCCCACGAGGGGCCTCAAACACTTTGTATCTGGTTACTGTGTCCTGCTTAAGTCTGAGTACAGTGGCCACTTTTTAAGAGAGGGGTACCCAAAAATAGAGACTTTTTTCAGAAAAAAACAATCAAAAACACTGGCCACATGACCTTGGAGGAGTCTATGGACAACGCTGGCTCTTTGGCTTAGAAATGGAGATGGACACACACATACACACACACACACACGGGATCACAAGAGTTGTAATTTTACAAGCGCTTTCACCTTATCTGACAGAGTGCTGGGACCTTGCCAAACTGTAAATCCATACTGAACCATGACAGTAAAAACAGTGCCAAACTGCATTTATTCTTCAGTGTAGACCAGGCATGGGAAAACTTTTTCACATTAGGGTCACATTGTGTTTTAAAATTTGGCAGGGTGGAAGACGGGGGCACATGCTGGGTGGGGTGAGTGAGAGGCTAGTGGCAGTTGGTGGGGGGTGGGGGGGAAAGGAAGGGGCCTGAGGCTGTTAGGAATGGTGGGAGTTGAAGTCCAAAACACCTGGAGGAAGGCCCAAGCTGGCCCAGGCCTGGTGTAGATTCACCTTTAGTGCTCATTCTAAGTGGGAGGAGGGCCTTCCTTGTGTCCTGGGATGAAGGCCTCCCAAGCCTCGCCCTCCCTCGTCCACCCACCTCTCAGCTTGGCGAACTTCTCCAGCCTCTTGCGGGTGGCCCGTTGCTGCCCAAGCTCAGCCTGGCTTAAAGCCTGCATCCCGCCCGCCGGCCCCTTGAGCCCTCGCCTCGGTGGCTTCCGGGTGGAGGCGGCCTCAAGTGGGCCGGGCCTAGTAGGCCACAAGAAGGAAGCAGGCCCATTGCCAGGGTAACCGGGAGCCGTGCGTGGCTGAAGTTTGCAGGAGCCAAAGACCTAGAAGAGTACTTCCTGTACTCTTCTAGTCTCAAAGGAAATGATGCCGCGGAGCCAAAGGACTGGTAGTCCTTTGGCTCTGCGGCATCATTTCCTGTCCTGGCTCATTATATAAATGCACTATATCCCAAAAGTAGCATGTATCTTGAATGAAAAATAATGACAAAATACAGGTAAGTAGTACAATAACAGAGGCATGAAACCCCCCGAAGGCATAACCCACAGACCAATACAATAATATTGAGCTTAGTGCAGAGGTATACAGTGGAAAACTAGCAGAAAGACAGCTACTACAGTTCCCAGCTGCCTTTCGCCCGAACCGGAAGTGACGTGCCGCTCCTGTTGCGGCCGGCTCCTCCCACTGCTGGTGAAGGGGGACGAGACCTACAAGTTCCAGAAGGCCCAGCAGATCCGTGGAAGTGATGTAACGAATCCCGCAAGCTCAGTAGTCTACCCGGGCGAGTGCTGAGGCCCCAGGAAATCTCGCGATGCTGAAGAGCCAGGACAGGTAATGGCAGACAGCTGTGCCGCTGCTACAATTTTTCGATTTATTTTTATTTTTCAGCTTATTTCTTGCAGGAGGGAAGGCGGGCCGTATCCAAGGGGCTGGGGGGGCCGTGTACGCCCCCCCGGGCCGCATGTTGGACAGGCCCGGATTATACCATCCAGAGCTTGAAGATTTCCCACCCACAAAGTCAGGACCATAGTAGTTCCTATTTTTGTGAGACTGTCGTATTTTGACCATATCATTAAATGACATGACTCATTACAAAATAATGATTATACTTGGTAAAGTGAGATACAATAAGAAATTAGGAAGACACAGTGAAAGAAGAAACAGTCTGTGCATGACCTGAGTAGGACTGATGATGACATGGTGCACTGCAGATTTCTTGTATCAGTAGTTCTCAACCTGTGGGTCCCCAGATGTATTGGCCTTCAACTCCCAGAAACCTTAACAGCTGGTAAACTGGCTGGGATTTCTGGGAGTTGTAGGCCAAAATACCTGGGGACCCACCGTTTGAGAACCACTGTCTTATAATTAGAATTGTCGTAAGTCACAACCAGCCTGATGGTAATTAACAGCAATATCACCCCAGTATTTCATTACCCCTTGTGGATACATGAAACCATGTATATTAGAACATCAAAGTAACCATCTGTAGTTGTAAATATGTCCTTTTGATAGCCAGTCCTCCTACCACTCTCAGTTCTGGAGCCTGAGATCTGTCTAGAACAGTGGTTGCTAGTCTTTGGCCCTCCAGGTGTTTTGATCTTCAGCTCCCACAGTTTCTAACAGCTGGTAAGATGGCTGGGATTTCTGGGCGTTGAAGTCCAAAGCAGCTGGAGGACCAAAGGTTGGGAACCACTGGTCTAGGAGAACATATTTTCAGAATTCTATTTTTTGCAGCATAACCAAATATTTATTCCATTCAGTTTTTCTTCTGATAGCAACTAGTATGAAAAAAGTATCTTTGAGTAACATGATTTATTTTATGATGGTCCCAACTCTTACATCTTCCTGGAATTGAAATCTAGACTAATATAATTTATTCAAGTCCAGCAATGAATGTCTGCTTCTTAGAAACTTCACAGTCTCCCCTTTCATAGTATAGTTAATTTTTCAAATCTGGGTCACATAATTTGATTTGATTCCTGTGGTTGTTTGTTTAGTGCGTATTGAACTGTTTGCATTCATGTGCTGATTGATTCTTCAGTGGTATTTATTAAAACCCAGTGCAATTATTTTGTATATTTTGATCCTTGTGTATTCAATAAAAAACCGTCTGAGAAATAGATTTGAGTGAATTGTGAGTCCCTAGGACTAATCTTCCAAAATGTGCTAGACCAGTGGATCTCAACGTGTGTTCCCGGGTGTTTTAGCCTACAACTCCCAGAAATTCCAGCCAGTTGACCAACTGTTAGGATTTCTGGGAGGTGAAGGCCAAAACATCTGAGAACCCACAAGTTGAGAACCACTGTGCTAGACTATCACAACAAACTATGTTTTTATTCTTCGATTCATCAGACATGAGCTACTAATCATTCCAAAAGATCCAATACTGAGAAAGCTGTCAGTTACTGCCTATTATCATTTTTTTCCTCACACTGACCACAAGCCATTCAAGTCCCAGAAATGAATGGGGAAAATATAGGTATAGGGGAAAGGAATCAAAATGGTAGGTGGCCAAATATCAAATATTGACCTTTGAAGTTTTTGGAAGCAAATTACAGCTGTTTTAAACAAACCAAACAGCTGCCGAAGACCTCTCCTTTTTTTAAATTCCAAGGAAAGGACACTTCATTGGGACCACAGTGGTGCAATGTACACATACTGCACTTTGCCCACTCTGAAGTACTGCCAGGCAGGAGACAAATATCCTCTGCTATGTCTAATGGATTTGTGCTACTGAAAGAGAGATTTCAGCTGACCATTAGAAGAAACCTTTTAACTAAGAGCAGTTTGACATTATAACCAATTATTTTGAGTGGTGGTAGGTTGTCCCAAACAATTTTATTTGTTTGCTTAATGGAGAGGTCCACTAATTAAAAATATGAAAATCATAAACATTTTTGGATGCCAGTATCTGCTTGCTGCAGAGTAGTTGCTTATCTTTGCATGCTTTCAGTTCACAGAAAGCAATTATTTATGGAGAAAGTACCCCCTAGTCGTTTTCAAACCACACTCAATCTTTCTTAAGGTCATCTTCCACAGTCTTTCAAACTGTTAATCCAACTCTTTGTACTTTGCCTGGAAACCTATTGACAACCAGTGGAGTGACTTTGGTATAGGTGTAATATGCTCACTCCTGGATGTTCCTGTAACCAATCTGGTTACTGTGTTTTGAACTAATTGGAGTTTCTGAACTGGGTACAGATCGAGCCCAATGCAAAGTGCATTGTGGAAGTTCAACCTTCAGGCTACCAGTACATGCACTACCCTCTTCAGGTCCTTGGATTCTAGGAAGGGGTGCAGCTGGTGTATTATCCCAAGCTGATAGTAAGCACTCCTGAATAGGAATCAAGATATAAAATATGGATCCCTGCATTGCAACTATTCTGGGCATCCACCCAAAATGTAAAGACTTATTTCCTTTATATAACTATATAACACATAACACTGACAAGCATTTCTCATCGAAGTAGCACATAACTTTGAACTGACATACTTCATGCCCTCCAACTGTCGCAGCATGGCAAAGGACAGTCTTGATTAATAGTTTGTTATCCCATACTCTTGTTTAGTTTCTCTTCCTTCTGTTACACTTCATACCTGAGTTGGTGCAAAATGAAAGCAAAGTTCAAAAGTAATCTTACTCAGTTTAACTCACCAGTAGGGGGAGCAGAAGACAGAACAGAACCATGGCAAAAGCAAACTGATTCTAGTTTATATATTTTTCCTCATTCATAACTTTTGTGACTTTGAGATTTCTCTTAGGTTTTTTGGCCACAAATGTTTAAATTTTCATTTGTGAAATGTTTGAGAGTATGGGCAAGATAAGACATACAAAACAAGACAAAACACATATTTAACCCTGAGCGCATCCATATGCTATGTTTTAAACATAGTTATGGACCTTATCTTCAAAAAATAATTTGGGGGTTTGTGGACATATTTAGAAGGTCAATTTATGCTCACAGAGACTTCAAGTAGCAGCAATTTACCTCTTTCTCTGTCTGAAAAAAATACAATGTTTAATACTGAAAACCTGAGGCCATGAAAATACTCTAAGCCCCCATCTACACTGCCATACAATGCAGTTTGAAACTGCATTACAAGGTCATTGTAGACTCAGATAATGCAGTTTAACCACAATGAACTGCATTATGTGAGTCTACATTGTTTCAAACTGCATTATATAGCAGTGTAGATGGGGCCTAAGATCTGCTTATGACGCCACAACCATGCAGTATGAATTATATTATACACCACTTTCCTTGTGGAGAAGGCAATGTGCTGTGGCCACTGAATTCTCTGTTTTTTTAAAATCAGGGGATGATGGATGCATAATATAGAAAGCTATGAAATGGTGCTAAAGGACAGCCAATGCCATAATCCTAGGGAGACACTGATAAAACTCGCCAACCAGAAGCTGTCATGTACCACTCATGTGATGCACCAATAAGTTAAGAAGAAAGACCACACCACGGTCTCTCTGCTCCATGATTATGCATAAATACATACAACTCTTCTGTTACCAGATGGGACGTATTGCTCTTTTGGAAGAGAGCTTGCAAAGTCTACATGTCATGCTAGTTAAAACATTTCAGGATATTTTTTTCTAAAGTGTTTTCCGATTCATACCTGCTCTGTAGTTTTTTAAATTCTTCTTTAAAGAATAGTACAGTCATCTATCACCTTTAAAAGAAAATTGCAGCAGTGGGTAGGTCAATTTCTGCATCTTGAGATTATATATTGCTGAAGAACATGCAAATCAGAATTTAAATGGGGTACTGTAGAGCAACATAGTTGTTGCCCTAGCAGCAAGACTATTCCCACTCTTCCATTTTGCTGGCATTTGACATTTCACTATTGAAGACTATTATAGAAATAGCTTATGAAAAATAAGATGTGGTTAGGGTATGCTTTATCAATCATGAAAAATGGTCCCAAGAGAGAGATGCTAGCCAAGTAAGTTCCCTCAATCAAAGCAGATTCATTTTAGCTTTCATAGTTGCTACTAGGCTTGGTTGATTTTTAAAAAATGGTTCAAAACTCATTTCTGATGTAGGGAGTGCTGGTGGTTTGATTCTAAAGTCACTTCCAATTTTTTCTGAAAAAAAGAATAGTTTTTTGAAACTTCCCAAACTTCCGAATTGATTAGTTAATGGTGGACATGATTGCACAATACACGGAAAACCGCACTGGCACTGGGGAAATTCCAGGGCCTTCTCCCTCCCTCATTTTTACACCAATCTTGTTGAAACTGGACATACTGCTACAACACTTAATCCTCTGTTAGCATGTCAAATTTCAACATGTTCAGATTCCACCAATTTTAAAGAATTTTTTAAAATACAATTTTAGAAATAATTTATTAAAATCAAAAATAAAAGAACCTCCTTGAATTTTTAAGGAAATGACAAAATGATATAGAGGATCACTCCCCACAACTTTCAGATACATTCATATTGTTGGAAGTCACCATTTGTGCAGCTGAGGGCCAGTAAGGTTGAAATGTCCCCAGAAAACACCGCAGAAAAAAGGGAGAGACCCAATAAAAATAGTAAAGTTTTAGTGGTGAGCAAAAAAGAAGTTTCCAGAAATGACTCTATTAATTTCACCCTCTCCCTGCCTCCCAATCAAACTTTTCCTTCTTACTCTCTCTTCTCTGGCTCCAAACCTTTCCTCTCTCAAAATCTTCCCTTCTCCCTTGCCTTCCTCCATTTTCCAAAACTTCTTTCCTCTGGCTCCAAACCCTTCCTCTCTCAAAATCTTCCCTTCTCCTTTGCCTTCCTCTGTTATCCAAACCTCCTTTCATCTGGCTCCAAACAAACCCTTTTTTCCACCTGACACCCAACAGCAACAAGCAGCAGCAACAACGGTCCAACCTCCCCTCTCATTTCCCTGGCTGCAATGAGCCTTCCAGCTATGTGCTTGGGTTTATATACAGCAATGGCTGTCGGATGCTGCAAACCCTTTCCCTCCCCAAAACGTAACTCCTGATTGATTGGGAGGCAAGCAGCTTAGGCTTTGCCTCCCAGCTGGTTTAGTTACATTAGAAAAGCTTCATCATAGTTCCGACTCACTTCCACATTCCTGAAATCAGCCGCACAAGGCGAGTCGAAACTACAGGAGACTATAGCCTCGCGGAAACATAGTGGAAGTCCCCTCGGAAGAAAAAAACATCCGATTTCCCCCCGACATATGCCACATCCAAGCAAACCTATCCAACCCTAGTTGCTACAGATACGGCCGACTATGATGCCTCCCAGAGTGTGTGTATCTATAAAGCCGATACCTGCAAATGTTTAAGGGAATTATCAGTCCTGCCCCCAAGAAGTTACATTGTATCTTTATGAGTTTGCATATGATGTTATGCTGTGGCATTCATACCAAAATATAGCAAAACTCATATTTTTATGGTGTTTTTCCATGATTATGTGTTTTGATTATGTGTTTTAGCAGTGTTGTAACTTGCCTCAATGCATGAGGAGAGGCAGGTTATTATTATTATTGTTATTATTATTATTAGGGGCCTAATGCATTCCTGAGAGGTGGACATCTGTCTTCTGTTCAAAAACCACAAGTGAAGGAAAGTATGCCACTTTCCAATGTAGTTTATTCTGCTACATTTTACTTGTGTGAGAGTGTGAAACATATTGAGTTGGTGCAATCAGTTGTGATTTGTTCTCAATGAATTCCAGGGTATTAAAATCTTAGTCAAAACAAACAGTGTTGGATCTATTAAAATCTTAGGTCATGCCTGTATCAAAGTTCAACAAACGTAGTCTGGATCCAATTCAATGGGTTCTAACATTTATTGATGATGGGAAATAAGTCAAGTTTGGAATTAATTTGCTCCAGTGCTTCAAAATGCTCCAGTGCTTCAAAACACAAACTGTGTAGTGCCTTAGTGTGTCATTTCTCTATCACATGTGCACATAGTACCTATACATAGATAGTGCATAATAGTGCCATGGCTATTGCACTATTAGATAGCTGTTCCGTAAAAGCTTGGCATTATGAGTCAGGAAGCGGCAGGCAGACACAATACATACTGCTCTTGTCCAGGCAAGTCCCACCCTGACTTTTAAACATTTACAAGCTTTAAAGTTCTGGGAGGCAATTGCTGGCTTGGATGTATAGGGCCACCTTGAGGCTAAAAGAGTTTGGCAGTCCAAGAGCAAAAGTGTATTGTTCTTAGCACAGAGGAACTATGTAAAGCACCACAGTTTGCTAGATCTAGCTCCAGCAGCTCATGAAAATACTTCAAGTTAATCAATACATTGGGAATACAAACTGCACATAATCTGTATTGCATTGAGGTATCTTAAATTTCGTATTATGTTTGGTTAACAGTTTCATTCATCCAGATAGACTCCCATTGTTTCCCTTATGGGTCTATTGCCACCAGTGAACATATATGTCAGAAAATACTTTTTATTATTTTAGGCATGGAATTATTTTCACATATGGAGGGTGGTCTACATTGGGTAGAATAATACAGAGAAGCCTGGCTGAGTGTCAAAGTGTTTTTCCATATGCCGGCAAAACAGAGGCCATTTTCCTTCCAACTATGGTGGTCTCCAACCTTTTGCATTTTTGGGAGGGGTTGGTTGACTTTGAAAAAGGGAGACTTAAATTGTATGCAAAACATTGTGCACTTGGACATCCGGTGATAATGTTTGGTTGTTTGTACTGTCAGATAATGCTGTGATCTTATGGCAACATATAAGTATAAGAGCTTCAGGCAATTATATAGGACTAGCTGACCCGTGCACGCTTTGCTGTGCCAGTATTCTTTATTGCTCAAGTTTAGTTTAATTGTATTGCTGTTGGGAGTTCAAAAGCTATAAATCCCAGGAGCTATAACTTCCAAATGACAAAAGCAATCCCCTACAACTCCACCAGTGTTCAACTTTGGATATATTGAGTATTTGTGCCAAATGTGGTCCAGATTCAGGGTTGTTTGGGTTTAGAGTGCTTACCAAATGTAGGTGAACTACTGTACGTCTCTCCTAAATCACTGTCAATTCTTCCGAAACCCCTCCAGTATTTTCTGTGGGTCATGGGGGTTCTGTGTGCCAAGTTTGGTCCAGGTCTGTCATTCATGTGGTGTCGGCTGTGGAAGTCAGAGCGGAATTGGCCGAAGGTACTGCAAATCCCATCATCCGTTGTCCATAATCCCCAAAAGATATTGTTTATGTGATTCATCACTATGTTTTAATTATGGAAAATATGTTTGGGGGTCACCACAACATGAGGAACCTTATTTAGGGGTCACGGCATTAGAAAGGTTGAGAACCACTGCATTAGTACATATATTTTTCTGTGTAATTGGTATTAATATTTTAGAAATGAATTTATAGGGGGGCGGTGAGTCAATATTTTTTCTGGAATGGGGGTGGTACTTCCCAAAATGGCACAAAATGACACTCTGAGGCAGAGAGTTCCACTGCTGAACAGCTCTCATAGAAGCAAAAGCAGATCAGGTGACTGATGAGTCAAGATATAAGAACAAATTATACAACAGTTGTCAAAAATATTTGTATTCACAAAGTATCAAGTTGCAGTATAAAAATATCACAATGGAATCATATAACATGTGACAGTACAATCGAACAGCACAGTGGATGGATTCTCATTGAGAGGGTACATCAATATCTCAGTAGTACACAATGGAATAGTAATCTTCAGTGACAATAGACAATGCAAATGCAGTAAATCATAATCCGTAAACAAGAGTGAAAAGAAACGTCAATCTTCTCACTAACTTATCCCAGCTGTGGCAAAAGTCATACAATTAGTACAGAGTCCAGCAGGGATAAGCCCAGGAGTCCGTGGCGAGTAGAGGACACAAAGAACGCTGTCGTAGCCTTGGACGCGCAGTGCGCATGCGTCGGTTCGTCCGTGGTCGAACCGCAAGGTACGCTGGTCCTTGTAGTCCCAGGGAGACGCTTGTAAGTAGCGCGGTGTCGCTGTAATAGCTTGCCGCAGGGACTTGTGGTCCTAGTAGTTCAGGTGGCTTAAAGGAGCGTCTCTGTTGTAAACCAAAAGCTGACAGTGCAGCGTAGGGAAAAGCTGCCCCTTGTTCGTCTCACCGTGGTGAGCGGGAACTAAGGGGGAGTTGCCTGATGGCAAGAGCTCACCCCGAGCCGGCGGGAGGCCGTTTCGTCCTATGGACTTCTTCAGAGGCTTTAGTGATGGGCGTCCTCAATAGAATTCAGTAGTTTCTTGGCAGGCTTCTTCAGTGGCGTGGAGGACGGACCATTCCATAAGCAGGATATGGAATGGTCCGTCCTCCACGCCACTGAAGAAGCCTGCCAAGAAATTATGAGAGCTGTTCGTGTAAATAAACAGGGGGCTACACCTCAATGGAAGCAAAAGCAGATCAGGTGACTGATGAGTCAAGATATAAGAACAAATTATACAACAGTTGTCAAAAATATTTGTATTCACAAAGTATCAAGTTGCAGTATAAAAATATCACAATGGAATCATATAACATGTGACAGTACAATCGAACAGCACAGTGGATGGATTCTCATTGAGAGGGTACATCAATATCTCAGTAGTACACAATGGAATAGTTATTCCTAATGTTCACCCTCCTGCACAGACATGCTTCCCTGTGCACTGTTGAGCTCTCTCTCTCTCTCTCTCTCTCTCTCTCTCTTTCCTGCTCTCCTTCCTTCTCTCTCTCTCTCTTTCTGTCTGTCTGTCTCTCTCTGTCTCTCTATCTCTTTGTGTGTGTGTCTCTCTTTCTCTGTCTCTCTTTATGTGCGTGTCTCTCTCTCTGTCTTTCTCTGTCTCTCTCTCTCTCTTTGTGTGTGTGTCTCTCTCTCTGTGTCTCTTTCACTCTCTTTCTATTTCTCTTTCTCTATCTCTTTTTTTGTCTCTCTCTCTCTTTCTCTCTCTCTCCTTTCTTCTCTCCTTCCTTCTCTCCCCTTCCTTTCTTCCTCCCCCTTCATCCTTTCCTTTTCTCCTTCCCTTTCCCTACCTGTTCTTCCTGCCCTTTTTCCTCTGTGGGCGGCCCCCTCCCTTGCCTCGGCCGCCTCCGCCTCCGCTCGTCCTGAGGCGAGCGGCGAGGGGAAGGAGGGCCTTGGAGGGGGAAGGGAGGGGCCTCCCCTCCCGCTCCTTAGGCCCGCCCCTTCCCCACCTCGCCATTGCCGGCGATCGCGGCGCCGGGCGGGAAGGGGCGGGCCGGGAAGGAGGGCCTTGGGGGAAGGGAGGGCGACTTCTCCTCCCTGCCGGCTCCCTCCTCCCCCGGAGCCGCCACCGCTGTTCCTGATCGCAGCGGCGAGAGGGATGCGGAAGGAGGAGACGAGGGTGAGTGTTGGCTGCCATGTGTTGTTTTGTGGAGTTTTTTTGGCGAAGTTTGTGGGATGGGGCCGGCTCGCTTTGGGCGCCATGTGCTTGAGAACGGGAGAGGGTATGTTATTGATTTATTGCTTTGGGGTGCAAGGAGGGGGCTTTTGGAAGGTAGGAAGGGGAGGGGGCTTTGGGGACGTAGGAAAGGGTGGGGGTGTTGTTTTAGGAGGGGGCTTTTGGAAGGTAGGAAAGGGGTGGGGGTGTTGTTTTAGGAGGGGGGCTTTTGGAAGGTAGGAAGGGGGAGGGGGAGGTGTTGTTTTAGGGAGGGGGCTTTTGGACGTAGGAAGGGGGTGGGGGTGTTGTTTTGGGGAGTTTTTTGGTGTAGTTTGTGGGATCGGGCCGGCTCGCTTTGGGGCGCCATGTGCTTGAGAACGGGAGAGGGTATGTGGTTGAAGTGTTGCTTTGGGGTGCAGGGAGGAGGGCGGTTGGGACATAGGACGGGGGTGGGGGTGTTGTTTTTGGACGTTTTGTGGCGGTTTGTGGGATCGGGCCGGCTCGCTTTGGGCGCCATGTGCTTGAGAACGGGAGAGGGTATGTTGTTGCTTTGTTGCTTTGGGGTGTTGGGTGGGGGGCTTTTGGGACGTAGGAAGGGATGGGGGCTTTTGGGACGTAGGAAGGGGGGGGGTGTTGTTTTGGGGACGTTTTGTGGCGAAGTATGTGGGTTCGGGTCGGCTCGCTTTGGCCGCCATGTGCGGCGGTCGCGAAGTGTTTGGGAAGGGGCCGGGCACTCTGGCTGGCATGCATGAACGTTCTAAACGTTTGTGCTGACAGCGGAGAGGCCGGGATGGGAATTCCTTTGCCGGTTTTTGGGGGCTGGTGTTTGGGGGTGTTGCGAGGTTCCTAGGGCCGTTCTTTTTGGCTCTGGTTGTACCTAGTGATATGGCTAATGGGGCTGTCGAGTTTGGTGTTTCTGAGACTTATAGTTTCTTTGTCTATATCTCCCGTTGCATGACGTGTAGAAAAATATATATATAGATTAACTGCTGTTAATGCTCATAGCCAGGTGGAAAGGCTAAGGGATGGGGGTGGAAGCTTTATGGTTTTTGGGAAATTCAGTGCAGAGGTATTTATCCTAGACTTGGGGTGCATCTACACTGCAGAATTAACACCACTTTAGCTGCCATGACTCAATGCTATGGAATTCTGGGAGTTGTAGATTGGTAAGGTTCTGAGTTGTAGATTGGTAAGGTTTTGAGTCTGAATCTATGTTTTTATATGTGCATGAGTTTTGTTTCATTGTATTGTATATTGTGTTCACTTTTATGTTTGTTTTTAGCCACTTTGTGCCATCTATAAGCCGACCCGAGTCCCTTCAGAGAGATGGTGGCGAGATATAAGAATCAAATTACCAGCACCTCCCTTCCTCCTCCTCGGCATCCCATCACCGCGATCCGGAACGGTGCCGGGGGCGCTGGGAAGGGAGGGAGGGGCCCGGGCAGGGAGGCGCAGCGCCTCCCTTCCTCCTCCCGGGCGCCCCATCACTGCGATTCGGAATGGCGGGGGCGCTGGGAAGGGAGGGAGGAAGAGAGAGAGAGAGAGAGAGAGAGAAAGAAAGAAAGAGAGAGGGGGGAGACAGAGTGAGAGAGAGAGAGAGACAGAGTGAGAGAGAGAGAGAGAGATACAGAGAGAGAGACAGAGTGAGAGAAATAGAGTGAGAGATACAGAGAGAGAGACAGAGTGAGAGAGATACAGATACACACACACACAGAGAGAGTGAAAGTGATAGAAAGAGAAATAGAGAGAGAGAAATAGAGAGAGAGATATAGAGAGAGAGATACAGAGAGAGACAGTGGGAGAGATAGAGAAAGAGAAATAGAGAGAGAGAAATAGAGAGAGAGATACAGAGAGAGATAGAGAAATAGAGAGGCAGAGAGAGAGACAGAGTGAGAAAGATAGAGAGAAATAGAGAGAGAGAGAAATAGAGAGAGATACAGAGAGAGACAGAGTGTGAGAGAGAGAGAAATAGAGAGAGAGACAGACAGAGAGAGAGAGAGACAGAGAGATAGACAGAGAGAGATAGACAGAGAGAGATACAGAGAGAGAGAGAGAGAGAGAGAGAGAGATGGCACAGCAACGCGTGCACGGGTACAGCTAGTAGATAATATAATTACTGATAACCAACCCCCTTATGGCTGAATGGCAACCCTCAGCACGATGGGTGCTGAGGTAAAACAAATGGCTTTTCCGAAAGCTCGCACTAGGTAGAGGCTTCTTATGAAAGATGGCACAATACGAGGCTTGGATTTTAAACTGAACAGAGAAATGTTTATTGTTTCAACTGTTTTCTTTAAGAAGGCACAGAAGCATAACGGTTACTTTAAAACTTGAATGGGCGTAATTGTTGTTTGGCACAGTTATCTTCAAATCTTCAAAACTTAGTTCCCAAAAAATCTTCCTCACACTATCAGCTTCCCTGATTAGCTGTGAGTTTCCACTAACTAGAATAGTTAGATGCCTGAAGTTCCTCAGGCTGTCTGAACAAGCTAACAAACTCCTGTTCTGAGAGTCCCCTGTTAGCTCTCAGTCCCTGAGCCAACCTCCCATGTCTAGACCAAGAGATTTCAAGGCTTCCTGACTGACTACTACTGCTCAGCACTAAAAGGCCCCCAAACTCTGTCAGCTTCACCAGTCTTTCCCCTCTGACACTAAGAGCTGTCAGCTTCCCTGACCCTTAGCTCAGATAAATCACTGGATGCTTCTGCTACAGAGCACAGACTGCTTCAGACTCCTAGTTCAGACTCTGACATTACTTTGTCAAAAGCCAAGCCCTAACTGAATGACTCTCAGACAAGATTTTCCCTCCTAACCAGTTTGGCTCCTGCCCTCAGTTCTCTAGCCAATCCCCAGGGCCATACTGTTTCCACCCAGAGGAGTTCCAAGCCACTCCCCCTCTCTAACAATTCCTTCCCACAATGGCTGCCCTGTTGACAGTCCCTCTCAAGATGGATGCCCAACTGTTTACATAAGCTGACCTCACAGGCTTTGGCCTAACCAACTGGGGTGAATCCTTACACTATAGCAGTGTTTTTCAACCTTTTTTGAGCCGCAGCACATTTTTTACATTTACAAAATCCTGGGGCACACCACCGACCAAAATGACGCAAGATGACACTCTAACACAGTAATACATATAGTTAATATGTTTTTAATGTATTTATACACTCAGTGTGAAACCTGGGCCTGTTTCGATGAACACAACATATATATGACTTCCTCTCACATATTTATACATGGCTATCATGTCTTCTCTCAGCCTTCTCTTCTTCAGGCTAAACATGCCCAGCTCGTCAAGCCGTTCCTCATGGAGCTTGTTCTCCAGACCTTTGTGAAATTTCACCCTGAGTGAAACTTGCTTCCAGTTAACTATGGATGTCATGAAGCTGTTATAAACAGTTCCTTTGGGGGGGGGGGAAGGCAACTCTCAAAAATCCAGTAAAATAGTAAAAAAAAACACACACACATTTCCAAGCGGAGAGGCTCAATTTGTTTCTTGGAAACCTGTGAGGGGGCTGCTAGGAGGTGGGAGAGTGCCAATTTCCCACGGCACACCTGATGGTCGCTCACGGCACACTAGTGTGCCATGGCACACTTGGGAAACACTGCACTATAGCATTGAACCATGGCAGTTAAAGTGGTGTTGAAATGTATTAATTCTACATTTTTCTCTAGCTGGGAAAAGAAGATGCAGGAAGGGGCATCAAATAAAAAGAAAGAAACAAGAAAAGGAAAGAAAGAAGTAAAACCCAAGTTCAGTAGCTACACATTGATCTGGAAATGGAAATACAAGAGATTAGCTGTTTGGCTCTTACCTCTTCCATGTGCCTCTATCTCCCAGTATGAACTACAGCAGGGGTCCTCAAACTGGTTCCCAGACCTTCGTACTTTTGGGGGGGGGGGTATAGTTTTTTAATAAAATCATGAACAGATTCAAGTTTACACACTACACAAGTCATATTTATAGTGCAAAAACATGGAAAAAAACAATACAATATTTATATGAAGAACAATGCTAACCTTCATAAGCTTACTAGTATTTCAATGGGAAGTGTGGGCCTGCTTTTGGCTGGTGAGGCAGTCAAGTTAATTGGGTTTGTTGTTGTGCGCCTTCAAGTTGTTTCAGACTTAGGGCAACCCTAAATCTAAAATTTAGGGTGGGGCCCAGGTAAATGACCATGGAGGGCTGCATTTGGCCCATGTGCCTTAGTCTGGAGACACTTGAACTATAGCATTAGTGTTTTAATTTCCAATGTGGGAACACCAAGAAACACATAATTGTTATACACATTTTCATAATAGATAATGTTCTGTTTTAAAAAACAGTCTTAAAAATATTTTCCCTGCAGCCATTTTTACTAGTATTTAATTAATTCTGAATTGCCTTCTGGGTTATATGATTGCTTTATATTAAAACTATTTATTTTGTAGCATTTCTTTTCATTCTCCAAAAGACTGAAGAATCATGATTCTGTTTTCTTTTTACGACTGACAAGAACCCAATAGTAACACATTTTATTCTGTTTGTTTTTGCTTTGAGTTATCATAAGCTTTTGGGCAATGATGCTGGTTTAAATAATATAACAATAAGGAAAAGCTTTGTGAATTTTTACAGCATTAAGTTACATTTGCAGTACTGATTAAGGAGTTGCTTGAATCTGAATCAATTCATTTTTATAGATCCTATTTTTGGGGTAAAGGCTCCACTGACTAAAATATTTTGTGAATCCCAAATGCCTTTTGACAGTTTAATACTGAAATAATTTTCTTTCTGGGCATTCGTCCATTTTTTGCTTTTTTGTTTAATATCATTGATCCCCAAAGAGAAGACTAACCAGAAAGAAATTATAAAGCAGAGAGAGAAAATGCTAGATATCAATATACTTCTCCGTTTGCTTTCATGATTGGAAATGTCTGTTTCTCCAAACCACCTACCAAATTCACACTGTTGGATAGCCTTAGGTTCACTTCCACATTCTACTCAAAAAAGGGGGGGAAGTCTTTGCAGTCAACAAACAAGATTGTTAGTAGCTGTGAAGATTTTTGATGGAACATTTTGGTTTGAAAACTAGACTTAATTTAATTGTTAGTCTCAATTATAGTAGATTCACTGGATCAGGAGTGACTTGAGAAACTGCAAGGTGTAAGAGAATTGGCCATTTGCAAGGGCGATGCCCAGGGGATGCCCGGATGTTTTGATGTTTTACCATCCTTGTGGGAGGCTTCTCTCATATCCATGCATGGGGAGCTGTAGCTGACAGAAGGAGCTCATCTGTGCTTTCCCCGGATTCAAATCTCTAACCTGTTGATCTTCAGTCCTGGTGGCACAAGGGTTTAAGTGCAACCCTTAGTTTTCCTAATGTTTATCTTTTGTATTGAAATAATTTGAATTGGCAAAAAAAACAGACAGAAACACATTATTGCATTTTACAAGCTTTCACTCGTTTGCCCTAAAACGCAGTCTCCCCTACAGTCAATACATCAGGTTGAAAAGAAATTCATCCTTCAATGAAGACTTCATGGAAGACGCCAGGGTCCTGTCCACAAAATTAAGACACAGAGGATACCCCAATGAAATTATAGAAAAAGCCAAGACGAAAGCACAAGTAGAGAGACAAACTTTATTACAATCATCCGAGAGACCTCAAAAGAAAAGAATTGTGTGGCCCTTAACCTTGACCAAGCATTCGAAAGAGATTCAAAAGGTAGTGACCAAATTCTGGCCCATAATAAAGGAGATACCAGGGCTTGACTGTCCCCCGATGATTGCATACAAAAGGACTAAGAACCTCAAAGAGATACTAGTCCATACCAAGCATGACAGACCACCCAAACAACAAGTGGTCAATCCGGGCACCAAACCATGTGGACATTGTTCCATCTGTGCTCAAATAAATACAAATAGAGAAATTGTGAACAATACAACGCACAGGATTTTGAGGCTGCGCCAGGAAATAACGTGTGGCTCCTCGGGAGTAATATACTGCCTCCAGTGCACGTGTGGACACCATTACGTGGGCCAGAC
This sequence comes from Anolis apletophallus, assembly GCA_030556195.1. Lineage (NCBI taxonomy): Eukaryota > Metazoa > Chordata > Lepidosauria > Squamata > Anolidae > Anolis > Anolis apletophallus. The sequence goes on along the minus strand of JARBWK010000012.1, from coordinate 78,479,523 downwards.
CCAACGAGAACTGAGGACGAGAGCACTGGAACATCGTTCACGCATAAACTGTAAATCCCAGGACTCAATACTGTACAAACATTTTGCGCTAGCCAACCATCCCCCGGACAGTTTTACCATTTATGGACTTGAGAAAATACAGGTTCTACGTCACACTGATACCAGGACAGCACTACTAAAAGCTGAATGCAAATGGATCCTCCTCCTCTCCACAGAGGACCCTACAGGGTTAAACGACCCTTTAAGCCCACAGAACCTCCTGACCTAATTCAGGCAGGTGAATCTCACTCTATTTAAGAACAATCAGAAGCCATTTCCAGTGCTGATTCCAGCCCCTGGAGATTTACTGCATTGAAGACTTACATTGCACCAGGAAAGGTATGTACCTCGACTGGGAGACCCTATCCACATACATGCCATGGTCTATGCCCTTACAGTTTTGTTTGCACTCCCTTTAGAACCCAGAGAAAAGGAAGAATATCTGGAACTCACTGCTGCACACGTCTGCGGCCTTACCAAAATTGCCCCGAAGAAGCGGCGCTGGAGACGCCGCGAAACGGCCCCCCACGGGTGCCCACAGAAGCCCTGCCGTAGGCATTGATCCCCCCATCAAGAGGGAATCATTTATTGCCCAGCCAAAGCGGAACGCGACCCTCAACGCGGACACAGCCGCTAGCTGCATTCGCAGACTTGAATTGAGGCTTGTGCCTTTAAGAGAGCCCTGCATCTTCGCCCCGACGCAGCTTTGATGATCGAACGAAGCACGGGAGGGAAAAGAACCCGGACCCGCAGCCAACACCCCGGTACAAGTCAGGATTGGAGACCCCTCGTTTCCCTACCGGGCAACGAACCCTAAGTGGGGGACTTGAATCATACATGCCCCCACAAGTGGACGCTATTTTGGTCCCTGCCAAATCGCCGCTTTAAAACTCACAGCCAGCTCGAACAGGCTCCCAAGCAGGTTGATCCGCCTGGAACAGATAGACGCTGAAACAGGGGCAGACGGCCCCCGCTTACAACACTAAGGAGCGGACTCAAGAACACACACTGGTCTGTGATCGGGAAGGTCACGCATAACACCCAGCCAACGATCCCGGTTGGGGCACCAGACTGGCAACACCATACAGGGTCAACTTTAAACATTTAAATACCAACAAGCGATCCTGTACTAGATTGACCTACCAATGCCATTATTTACTATATGATTTCATAGGATTTGTACGGAGGTGTCTTTATTATTTCAATATAAAGGATGATGGAATGAATTGTATTCTATGATATTTACCTACATGTGATGAAAGTACATATGCAATGATAGCACATGTTATGTCTTTAAGTTGGACCCAATAGATGGAATGAATTGAACCTTATGTTTTGCATTTATATGACATTATTGTATATGCATGGATAGCAAATGATATGCAATTGTCTTGTATGATATGGACTCTATACATGCCTTGGGTCTAACTAATGAAATTATGATATGAAGGAAAACACAGTAAAGGAATGAACTCATACAGAAGCTGTGTGGAGAATTGATTGGTATATATGCAATTTTTTTTGCCAATTCAAATTATTTCAATACAAAAGATAAACATTAGGAAAACTAAGGGTTGCACTCTATCTTATGCATATAGGTTTGCACTGTAAGCCATACCACTATTGTTTGGATTGGCACAAGGGTTTAACCCATTGCACCACCGGGGGCTCGACTGGATCAATTAATGTTAGATAACTATTGATTAATTAAAAGAGTTGCATCCATCTGCCCCATCTTAACACTAACCTTAACCAATATATCATGTTGGTCCTCATTTGATAAGCTATTTACTATTCTTGGTATCTATCATATATATGGATATCTACAGTTTCCTACTTGCTACTTTACTTCTTTAAGCACCGTTCCTTTGCTTGGTTCTATTTTTGTTGAGTTCATGAAATCATAGCATTGCAGAGTTAATACGGATCTCAAGGGCGTCTGGTGTCTTCAGTTGCTTATCCAAGAATTTATTACTAAATTATACCAATGATAGCTGATGGCTACTATCAGTGAGGTACTAAATCCACTTTAGCATTTGGCCAATAACTATAGAAATTATCCAAGGTGTTTAATATATTTTGGGGATTAGGAATTAACAGGTTATATACGATTGGGACTAAAGCCTGTAGTAGATTCACCAAAAACTGCTATTCTTGCAGATGGCCATCCAAGCTCAGTCTGTTAAAAATTCATATTTTCCTCATTCTTAATCAAACCTTGCAATTTGAATCAATTTCTATGGATACTACTCTATAGAACAAAAAGCACTATAGCCTTCTATAGTGCCAATCTTTAAGTGCTAATAGTAATCAACTGCTTTGAAGACTGGGCTAGAAAACCTATGGAGAAAATGCTTTCTGTTCATAATACAGTTGAGCATTGAGCTAAACATACTTGAAAATTGGACAGAATATTTCCCCAATACTTTCCAAGGTCACAGTTTGCTAAAGTACAAACTGATCTCTTCACTGATAGCTTGCATGAACTCAGCCTTGAAGTACTAAAATATGCGAATGACTAGCTGTACCCGGCACGCGTTGCTGTGCCCTATTTAGGAGATGCGAGAAAGTCTGAGTATGTAAGGGTTGGAATTGATTTTACTTATGGTCTTGGTGGGGTCATGGCTGTGTCGTTGTGGGTTGTTCTGGTGGGTGGGATGTTGAAGTCCTGTGGAGTTGTCGGTGTATGGTGTCTCTGCCTTGTAAGGTTTCTCTGCCTAGGACGGTCGTTCGATGACGACTCTGCCTTTATATATATAGATTATCACTCTCACAATATGCAAAATAGCATAAATCAAGACTTTCCAATTACTTCTGCAATTAATTTTTGGACAAATATTTTTGTCATTTCATAACTGTATCCATCAAATGAAAAATGGCTTTATGAATATTTTTAAAGGCAAAAAGCAGCCTTGTTGCATTCAGTCTTTAAAACCTTTTAAAAAAAGAATAATATACTCTTCCAGCAACCAAAACTCATTTGAAGTTAGAAGTAACCACTACACTTTAATGTAGGCCATTTGGTCTATTACGTTTTTCACTTTTAAATCCATGCTCAAGCAAATTCCCTTAACAAAATATAAAATATTTTCCTTTTTAACTGCCCAGAATAATAGATAATGCAAGTCCTTCTCAGCTTTCAAAACTTTTAAAAAAAGGTTTTATTACAGAATAAAATTCATGAGAAGTTTAGCCAAATTGAGGGGTCACCTCTTGCCATTTGCTTAAACATTGTGGGCCCCAGCCATACTTTATATTTAGTGTTCTGCTACACTTGTACAAACCTCCTTTAAATGCCAGTGGATATTCTACTTGATTTTGTGAAATTGCCAACTCCCATAGATTCTATTAGCAAAGCAAACCTCACAAGCTTTGTTCATCCCAACAAGATTCTTCTTCTGGGCTGTGTGGCCAGCACCACATTGCTATTTATTTTTAAATGAGAGAAGGGGAAGCCTTGGTCAGATACAGTGTGAGAGCTTGCTATTGCCTGTCTATACTCAGTATGGCTTAGCCTGAAATATCAGAAGTGTAGATTCTGTTTTCTTTCCTCGGCATAGGAATACACAGATCTCCAATACAGACTCTAATTTCACTTTAAAAAACACAATCATACATACATACATACATATGCACACATTTGGAGCCAGCATGGTTCATTGATTTTAGTGTTTGATTAGGATCCTATGCCACCAGGGTTCAAATCTCAATTCAGCCATGGAAATTTATTTGATGACTGTGGGCATCAGGAGGGCTATGGCAAACATCCCCTGAATACTGGGTTGTTGTAGGTTTTTCGGGCTATATGGCCATGCATCTATGGCAACCTCTGAGGATGCTTGCCATAGATGCAGGTGAAACATCAGGAGAAAATGCTTCTAGAACATGGCCATATAGCCCAAAAAACCTACAACAAGCCAGTGATTCTGGCCATGAAAGCCATGAAAGCCCCCGACAATTCATCCCCTGAACCCCTACAGTAGGGTTGCTGTAGGTTAGAGACACACAACAATGATACAAGAAGTTCTTAGGGTAAAGCAGGGGTTCTCAACCCTTTTTGTTCCACGCATCCCTTTTCCAGTCAGGCGAAAACCATGAACCATTTCTCAGAATGCAGCAGCAGATAGCTTTTATAAAACCCAACATTGTCATGGTTTTAAATGAAATTTTAGGATTATTCAAAATTTGATTTACAACTTTCTCACAATTTCAAAACCTGATAACCTAACATGGTGGAATGTCTGTTCGAACAGTTTTTTGAGATATGCAACGATTGTAATGTGATTTTCTTGCTTCTTGACAGGGGGTTGGACTGGATGGTCCAAGAGGTCTCTTCCAACTCTATTATTCTATTTGAAAAGAATGCTATTGTAATTTAATGCATATATTGATAAGTAATGGAGATACTAGATTTCAGTTAGAGGTCAGACAAAATAAAGATAATAAATTGACTTTCTTCAGTTCAAGCTCATGGACCCCCTGAAATCTTTCTATGGATCCCCAAGTTCTGTGGTAAGATTTCAGGGGGCCGTTAGCTTAAATTGGAAAAAAAATCATGCACAGGCACACATAAAATTTAAAAACTAACGAACTTCCTATACTCAAGCAGCAGAGGGGGCTCCAAGTTAAGTGGTGTCATTTTTCTGTGAGCATTGAGCATTGAGTGCCTTTCTCAACATAAGTCTCACACCAAGTTGACTTACAGTAACTATTATTTTCACTGTATGCCTAATTTTTATTTTGTGGAAATATGTTTTAATATATGTGTTATGGAGTATTTAAAAATGATTATATGTTTATGTTTTATTCATCCTGTAACCCATCCCGAGCCATGAGGAGAGGTAGGAAAGAAATAAAACTATTATTATTATTTACTAAAAACTCTATGATAGGCTCTGGTAGTATTGAAACCTCTGGTAAGCTGTCTTAACACTCTTCTTTATATTCAGTTTTCTTTCATATGATGGTCAACATGGTAGAATTGTATGTGTTTTAACTATTGCTATGAAATACTTACACTGTGTACTTGAGAAGATAAACATTCACCAATCATTGTTAGATGTTCAGAAGACCTTTCTCTTTTGGATGTAAATTAACACATATTTTGTAGGTACCAAGACAATGTATTTTTGAACACATACACTGCACATATGAATTTGCAATCCCAGTGTGTGCACACACACACACACTCCCTCTCTCTACGTATTCCTCCCCATATCTTGTAACTTTTTCCTTTTACTTTATATTTGCATTGTATTTTAAAATCATTTAAAAGTATTTATAAACGGCTATGTGGGCAGCTGTGAGGAAATAGCATTTTTCTTAATGATCAATAAGCCAGAATACTTCAGATAGGTCATTTTCATGCAAAAATATACCTATCATTTTTGCATATTGAACAAGTCTTCAAGCAGCTTTGTTCATAAATGTTTCGCAATATGTCCCAAGGAAGGGACCGTGTAACATTCACAATGGAGAAGACAACAGAGGAGACTGAGCTTTCAGTGAAGTTGTGCTATGTACTAAAATTTGGTTACATCTGGGAATTAGAATGAAAAGATTCAGCAAGCTATGGATTTGCGCATGAATGAATTGACAGAAAGGTGGCATCACACACATGTATGTAGAACTACCCAACCATTTTTGATCATAATTATTATACTCACTATATTTTAATCTTTGTTCTGTGTAGTTTAATATATGTATTTTATTGAAGTACATTTTAATATGTGTATTTTATAAAATGATTATGTGTTTTAGTTATGTTGTAAACTGTCTCAAGCTACAAGGAGAGGAAGCTAAGAAATATTATTATTATTATTATTTGAAACACAACAAGATGAGTCCACAGCAAACAAGATCACTCTGCTGGCTGTTGTATTGGATCACGGGTCAGACACTTTCCAAGTATCTAGGACTGTGTGATGTATTGGCGAATAATGCATGCAGATCCCAGTAAGGTGGCCTTTTGTAGCTGGCAGAGGATAATTTTGTCAGTGCCGATTGTGTTTAAGTGCAGGCCAAGGTCTTTAGGCACTGTACTCAGTGTGCTGATCACCACTGGGACCAACTTTACTGGCTTGTATTTGCAGTTTGATCTTTAAATCCTCATGTCAGATTTTCCAGTTGTTTTTCTTCAATCCTGCTGTCACCTGGGATTGTAACATTGACAATCCATACTTTGTTTTTTAACATGATCATGCGGTCAGGAGTATTGTGCTCCAGAACTCTGTCAGTCTGAATTCGGAAGTCCCAGAGTAGTTTGACGTGTTCATTTTCTGTAACCTTTTGAAGTTTGTGATCCCACCAGTTCTTTGTTGCAGGCATCATCATAATCATCATCATTATTATATGTGTGGCTATGTCTCAACAATGTGCGGGCCCCAGCATATATGTGTATTTGGGTGTAAAAATGTGTGTTTCATCATTTATTTATTTTGCTGCTTTCTATGCTGCCTTTCTCCAGGTGGACCCAAGGCAACTTACAGCATCTTAAAATATGCATCATGGATAAAACTGTTATCTAAAATCAATGGTAAAAGATCCAGGAATGCTCCACAGCATCCAAATTATAAACAATAAAAGTATAAAAACAGAATAAAATTTCCCGTATGACCATAAAATTGGTGAGTTCAGTTAAAGCCTTTTTCAAATAGGAAAGTCTTTACACCTTTTCTAAATGGTATCAGCTTGGGCACCAATCTGACTTCTTCTTTCAGTGCATTACGTAACTTTGGAACTACCCCCGAAAATGTGCCTTCTCAAGTGGCTTTAAGGTGCCAGTTGACTCTGAACTGAGTGGAAATGGGGTCTCCTTGCGGAATCGGAAAGATTTGTAGTAGTAGAAGAAATATATGTGGGCCCCGCAATGAACTCTGTGGAATCATTAGCAAAAAAAACTTTTAGAGAATATTGCTTCATTATATATTTCAAAACAGAAGGTGTACGTTGAGAAGACATTACCAATAATGGCTTCTTACTGTGTAGACAGCCAGAAAAAACTGGTATGTCTGTGTGTTCTGCACAAAGGGTAGTATACATATTTTTTACATGCTTTTTCCTATATTGCAGTGATAGTTGTGCTGGGAGAGAAAAATGCCACATGTCCAGTAATTTATTCAATTTAGCTTCATACTCTTGGCTTGTTCAGAAACCAGCCACTATATTTCCTGGCTCATATACAGTATAGCAGACAATTTACCTCTTCCTGCTTTCTTTACTTCTATGCAAAAAGAGGTGTAAATTGGCAGCCAGATTCTTATTGTTCAAACCAGGGGTGTCATTGTGTTACAGAGCTGTGCTGTGAGATAATTGAATTTTAACTACAATCCAGTAAATTAATTTGAAGGATGATAAAATAGCAGTCAATGAATGAGGAAGACATAAAACATCTTGGAAATTGAAATCCAGAAGGCATTGCCAGTGAATGTAATTCAAATAAAGATTTTTCAGTATAACAAGAGATTGTAGACATTTCCCTGAAGGAAATTGTTTGCTTCTTACAACTGCTTCTTACACCACAGCTAGGGAATAATACACGAGTCAATTTTTTCACCTGTCAAGAATTGCTATGCAATGGTGAAATGGCTCAAATGCAAGGATGTGGAAAATTCACCTTACTGGCCCTACACAGTTTTTGAAACCACTTTTGTAGTTACCAGACTTTGCTGGTCATCCTACAAAGCCTCTCAAACACCCAACCTTTGGGTGCATTTTTGAATGCCAGAAAACTTCCCAGACCTATGCACAGAAGATGCCCTTCCTCTCTTCATCCAAAAACCTTTCTTTGCTTATATTCCAGCTAAAAATGTCACCAGAAAGTAATACCAGTGCTTTTGAAGGTGTTGTGGTGTTACCAGATTTCCACTGCAATGCTCCCAGGAACAAGAAAAGCAGAAATGTTTGACCCACTTTCTCTCCAATAGTCAGGGATTCTGGGAGTTGAAGTCCAAAACACCTAGAGGACCAATGGTTGGACACCACTGGGTTAGACCATCGGGACATGAAATAATTATCCCCTCAGATGATTAACACTTATGCCATAAATCTATCTTTCAGCAGTCTCCTCATTCCAAAGTATAACATTTGCCCATAAATAGGTTTTTTCCATTTTTCCACTTGTGTTCCTTGTTCTTATTTGTTGCAGTAAATGTTAATAACAAGGGCTAATATACAACTATTCATTTGACAAACAGAATCTGCTGTATATTTTTCATGTTCTGGAGTCAAGTAAATTATAAACTTATCTGGTAGAATGGTAAAACACCTCTAAAAAGGAATTAAAGAAAGAGGGAGAAGATTGGAACTCCTCAACTTACGTCATCATCTCTAGTTAGTAGAAGTAAATACAAAATCCTTCAGAAAACCATAAATTATTTATGCCTGTTCAGTGTGAACTCATAACTGGATTACATAAAGCACTTTATGATTACCATGTCAAAACCTTACGTTTGCTCTGTGTTTAGGGTGTTTCCAGAAGAAGGTGGTTCATAACTGAACTTTCACTTCACTTTGTAACACTGCGATGTGAAAGTCCACTCGGATATATATCCTGCTTTAAAACAATTTTTAAAGGAGGAGTAGGGCTTAGAACTTCAAACAACCATAGACAGCATACAAAATGGGGGTGGCTGGTGGGAGCCATTGTTGAGTACTATACATAGGTATACAGCTACTAATAAAAATGTATATGGTGCTTGGGTGAAAAAAACAGTGCAATACCCCTTCAACATCAAAAGGCCAGAACAGGGCCACCCAAAAACTTTGATTTAGCCTCAAAGCCTGAGGTTTTCCATCTCTGGTCTAAAGTATAAAGATACACTGTTGCACTATCCCAGGGCTGTCCAACTTCTACCGGGTCCAGGGCCGGAATAGAGCCCAGGCCCCGCCCCCAGGCCCCACCCCCAGCCCAGGCCCCACCCTCTCCTAAAGCTGTCATTATCCCTCCTCCTCCTCCTACTCTTTCCCAGGCACCGTGGCTGTCCCAGCGCCACGGCGCCCGGGAAAGGCACGGCGCCTGGGAAAGAGAGGAGGGAGGGAGCAGAGAAGGTGGCGCCAAGGGCAGCGCGTCACAGGCCTGGCGTGACGTGCTGCCCTTGGCGCCGCCTACTCCCCCGGTCGGTCCCCCGCCCTTCCTAGGGCGGGGGAGCTGCCGAGAAAGGGCAGAAGGCGGCGCCCAGGGCAGCGCGGCACAGGCCTGGCGGGTCGTGCTGCCCGTGGCGCCGCTGCCTTTGGCGCCGCCTACTTCCTCATTTTCGGCAGAAGGCGACGCCAAGAGAGAGGGAGGGGCGGTGCAGGGAGGAGGAGGAGGAGGAGCTCTCTTCCTCCTCCCTCCCTGCCCCCCCCTCCCGGCCGCCATTTTTTTTAAAAAATAGAATTTTTTAAAAATTTAAAAATGGCGGCCGGGGGGGCATAGCTGGGGCCGTGCCCAACAGGCTGGGGGCTGGATCCGGCCCCAGGGCCGCCAGTTGGACAGCCCTGCACTATCCCTTGCCCAGCCCTTTTATAGTTAGTTGTGTCCACTTTGTAATTCTGACCATTGGTATTTTGAACCTGTCTGATGGAGTTATAATGAAATCAGTGTTTAAATTTTCATATATGTTTTAGCAGGATTTTATGAATATTAATTTTATTTATCGGTACAGTTTTCCTTTTTGGCAATTGAATGTTTTGCCTTATATGTTAGAAACCGCCCTGAGTCCCCTTGGTATTCATACAAAAATATTATTATTATTATTATTATTATTGATGGAACAGGAATCAATCCTTTATCTAATTTAATATATGGGCCATTTAATATTCTATGGTCATCTAATTCAACATTATTAGGAATGGTTACTTAAGGACTCAGCAAAGTGGTGATTTCCCACCAACTACTCATTGAATCTTCTAAATGGGGACAGTATCCAACAACTTCTGTATACATTGGCATGGCTTTAGGCTATGGAATCCTTGGGTTTGAAGTTTCAATATGTATTTGGAACTCTGTGTGCAATTGCTGTAGTTCCATTGCTGTAGTTCAATGGAGTACACTAGAGAACTCTGGGTACTACACCAGACAACAAATCACAGGATTCCTTATGATGGAGCTATGGCCATTAAAGAAGTATCAAACTGTTATAATTTGCAGTGTGGATACACCCTATGTCACACGCAAATTCCTTTAGAGATTTCCTCCTTATTGCTGCTGTTCCGCTCTGGTAGCTGGATAAATGTACAGATTTACTGAGTTTGGGGGGGGGGGCAGAATGAAATACTGGTCCTTAAAACTAATGTTTCAATCCTTAAAACCCAGAGGGTGAACCCCCCCACACACACACACTTTTTGAGCTACATCCATGAATTCTCCTGCATCCTATCAAGGACCCAATGGAGCATTCAAATGAAAAACATAGCAATTATTGCTTCTAAACCAATAGCTTATATAATAATAATAATTCAAACCTTATTGTAAATGTTCAAATCCAGTAAGAACATTCTGACTCATGGTAGTTAGATTAAAAGATTAATTGCCCTGAGCTGGATTTTGGCAAACATGACTGATTATTACGTGGCTTCCAAAATAATTTCATTTAAAAAATATCTTTACACATCCCCAAAGTTGTTAATTTTAAAACTAGTATTTGAGTTATAAGAATCTTAATGTGTAGAGTTGGGGAGTCACTGTTCAGTGCTCAAAGAAGAGCACTTTACGTATGCTCAGAGACACAAGTTTTAGGTCATACAGATTGAAAATGTAAACAGATTCCAAATCCTTTATGACCATTGGCACTAATTATGCCAAAAGCTTGGGGAAATTATTTTGGGGGCTCCAGCATCTGGAACAACCAAGCCACATAGACTCTTGGCGTAATTAGATTTGAGGGCTGGGAATGACTTTTCCAAGCCTCGATTGTACTTTTTTTAAAAAAGTTGGCTCTTGCATGCATATTGACACTTGTTAGCTATTTTCCACAAGAGATCAGTGATACATTTTGAAGTTCAGACAGTTATCATGACAGCTGCATGACCCAAAGGAGAGCCAAAGAATGTGGGTAGCTGTGTTGACTCATGACAGCTAACCAGTTCCAACAGTTTTTATATGCCCATTGGGAACAAGGCATTTGTAAAATGTTTGAAAGCAATCCTCTGCATGGCTATTAGCCTCCTCACAGTAGACTCAAATCAAGGAAAAGCTTCATGAGAACCACCACCCTTCTTAATGTCCCCCCAGCAACAGCATGAGTATCCCTCTAGGCAGCGAAACCAGGAAATACCAAATGGATGACCCCCCACAAGGGTCTGCCTCCAGTGGCAAACCAAGACTGGGCAACAGACTCAGAAGCAGAATGGGCAGATCAAAAAACAACCTGGCTAAATGGCACTACCTCATATAAGAATTCTCCACCTTGTGCGACTGTGGAACAGAACAAACAACTCCACATCTGTCTGCTTGTCCACAATGGCCTGCCTCATGCACAGACAATGTGGTTGCTGTTGCCCATTTTTTTAAAACAAAAATTATTTAACTGCTTGTGTTTCCTCGATCTTTATCAGTTTTATACCTATTTATGCAATGCTTTTGACATGAAATATATAAAAAGGGCATTTGTAAAGCTAATGATGCTTCAACTCCGCAAGCCCTTCTCAGACCTAACCTGGCTTTTAAAAAGAGCTCAGACTCTGGACTTCTCTAACTAATGAAATTGACATTTTAAGCAAAGTTTAGTAAACATAAACTGAGCAATCTGTTGTGCCTATTCCTTGTTCATTTTCAATTGATTGCACACATGACATTTACTGAAATGAATGTTTTCTCAATGCAATTTAAATGCATGATTCAAAATTCCTCCATCATGACACATCAGCCTTACATGGTTATGGAAATGATAGAGTTGAGTAATGAACATTTGTTATTTTACATTTACTTGTAACAGAATATTTGTGAGATTTTTCTCTTTGGCGAAATGTGCAAGATGACAGTCTGCTTAGTCCTTGCAGAATATGGACATGGCATGATATTCATTTAAAAGTGTTCCCAACACACACACACACACACACACACACACACACCCGCTCCAATAATTTTATCTGCTATGGACCAATACTACATCTTACAGGGGGTTTGTTTCCAAAATGCATTCTCTTTTTATGCTGTAATTTTATATGTTTTGAGATGGGTGGAGGGAAGAAACAGTGAATGTGCCACATTTTCCCTTGCTGGCTTTTTCAGCATTCACATGTTCGAGAGTAAAGGAGTATTGGGAATTCTGTGGGAGCAAAATCAATTTATAAGGAGAGGTGATGTAGAGTGGAATAGCCCATAGGCAAAGGAATGAAGACAACTGATCAAGAACTAGAGGGAAACTACATCTCCCTTTCGCTTGCATCCTGGTCCCCTCCTAGGATTAATCCATAACATTTTGCTTTTTGACATGTGCATCTTAACAGCCAATGATACATCTTTCACCACACTCAAGGACTGCAGGCCAGTTTAGCTGGTGCACTAGAAGCCAAGTGATACATTTAGCCTTGTCTCCCAAAAGAGTATAATAATCAAGGTCCTTGGGTATGCAAAAGGACCCAGTCCTTCTTACATAATTATTTGTGAATGTTCACTCATTTTAAGCAATGCTGAACATTACATATTTAACATTAATATTCCCTGTAAATTCTTTGTTCAGCATTTGCAAAATAATTTCATGCCAATCTTCATGTCAGTATGCCTGCATCTGTCTCAAGAGAAATAGTCAAATCACAAGGAAAAGTAATTGCATGTTGCTTTTTCCTAAAGAAATTATTCCCCATGAAGTATTGGCAGGCAGGACTGCTGCTTTTCATTATCTGGATATAAGAGGATATAATGGCCATGTTTGACCAAAACAGAAAGAGATGTAGTCCAGCTTTCTGATTCCACAATGTTTGTGGGCAGCAAGTGTCCAAAGAAACAGATTATCCTGAGAGAAGTAGCTACAGGGAAGTCAGTCCACTGGAAATCCAAGTATATGAGGAGTGGTGTAGTTACAAGGTCTCAACCAGTTCAGAATTCCTTGCTCTGAGCCTGAGAGAATGTGACAGTCATGCCTCCACAAGATCTCTCACTGTTTAGCCCCTATTTAGTTACAGGGGATTAGCATTTTATATATAGTTTGTGGGATTAGTCTGGATAGCCTTTTCCTCCTTGTTTGAAACTTCCTTTGCCGTGTCTCTTCAAGATCTCAGGGGTGAAGCCTCAGCTATGACCTTTTTGGCTTCTTTAGGATGCAGGCAGTGTGGTATTGGAAGGTGAAAAGTAAGGAAGGTAGAATAACTCCAAAATAGAACATCACGTTGGGGCTATACATTGTCACATCGAAGCTACACAAGTCACATCAAGCTTGATAAAAGTAAAGACACAAAGTAAAGCCACATTGGCGATACAACAGATTGAGATCACTTTGAAACCATATTCAAGTGACATCCAATCAGAACTTGCGTATCAAGGATATTAACTCTCCTCAAAAGACTGGCAGTAAAACTCATGAGGAGAGAAAGTTTGAGATCTGTTATTCAATAAAGTGTTGTTTTTACTTCAAATGTGTAGCATTCGATGTGTTCCCTGCACCACAGACACCTTCCAAAAGAAATAGCCAGCGTGGGGGCAGAACAGTCTCACCCCATATCACCCTGCGAGATCACTCCGCTCAGAGGACTCTAACCTGCTAGCCGTCCCTTCTGCTAAAACGGCTAAGAAAACTGCCACCCGCCGAAGGGCCTTCTCGGTCATAGCGCCGGTATTGTGGAATACCCTCCCGGCAGCTACACGAGCAATCTCAGACTTACTCCTGTTTAGGCGGGCATGTAAGACCCACCTCTTCCGGCTGGCGTTCCAGGCTTAGGTCCACTGGGCCCCCCAGCCATGCTAATATTGCTCGACCACTGTCACTTCCCCAACCGTGTGCTTTTAATAACGTTTTTATCGTATAGTTTACTGTGTATTTTATCTGCATTTTAACCCTTTGTATACTGTATGTTGTTTTACCTTTTGGCTGTGAGCCGCCCCGAGCCATCGGGGAGTGGCAGCATAGAAGCCGAATAAATAAATAAATAAATAAATAAAATAATTAATAAATAAACAGTGGCTGCATAGCTGTTCAAAAGAGGCTGGATCTGGTGTCTTTTAGGTGTAGGACACGAACCTAAGTAGGCAAAATCTGGAGGGACTCACAGAAACAGTAGACAATTTAACCTCCTGTAAGAGCAGACATCCATTAGAAAGAGCCCAGCATGAGGGAAGAAAACACGAAGGGCCCAGCCTGGACTTTCACACAAGATTTAGTGGAAACAAATATGATGGTCTCTTCAAATAGACTTTGAGACTTCCTGTGGTAATATTAAATGTTAAATCAGAGTGACTCGAAGTGTAACAAAAACTGGGCTCTGCTATATTTTGCAAGTTTCTCCTCCCCCCTGCCACATTTGGTTATTTGATCAAATCCAGATTCATCTGAGACATATTTATATACTTACAATTCAATGCAAGTAAATTCTATGTTTTATTTTCCTATATCCATATGTGAATCCACATTCGCATGCATGTTTTTTAAAGATAAGTAGAAAGCTTTTTTGATAGATGTTAAAATGTTCCAGATTGAGTATTAGAAAAATAGCTTTTAAAACATAGCTAAACAAAAACAAAATAGAGGAAAATGTCAAAGCTAATTACAAAATAAGATAAAAGAAAATGTCATAGTTCAAACCTGTGTAGATTTGCATTTAGCCCCTAATGTAAGATATGTATGCACAATGACTTGTATGGTATAATATAAACTTTTATATCCCTATTAGAGAATATTTAGAAATGATCTTAAGTAGTATCAAAAGGATACATTCATACATGCATGCATCTCATTTTACATAACTCGGACATTAATGTTGACGTTTAAAAACTGATTTAAGGACTAAGTGCAGAGCTGAACTGAAGTCCTGAATCAGAGATTCATGTAATGACTTTTCTAAAGGTCCAGTCACAGTATCTGAGGAAGCCCCAAGATTTTGCACATTTCGTATACAGCTTTAAGAAGAGATACTATAATCCTGGGTGAGTTCTCCCTTCTGTCTTTGTTGGCCTGCCATTAATCTCCTTCAGATCTAAATCTCTTAGGATCCCCTCTGCTAACAACTCATGAAGGGGCATGTTTTAGTTATTCATTAAGAAATGCATTTGCACTATTGAAAAGTAACCCAGAAAAGTAATGTTTAGACTGTAGCTCAAAGAGATTCTATGAATTCCAGTTCACAAAGGATATTTCCCATGTCCTTAATGATAATTTTACATCTAGTTGCTAGCAATGATTAAGGAAGACCTGTCAAATCAATGGGGACACAGTTATCCATAGAGTAAGTTGTTCAGTGTGGTCAAGATGTCAAAAGTTATTAATGTGGAAGAACATGAGAATGCATCAGTCTGCTTTTGCCTGAGCTTACAGGAAATAGCAAGACTCCACTTCTGCTCTGCTCTCCTCTTCTCCTGCTGAGTTAGCCGAGTCCAAATTCATTTTGCAGCCATTGAAGTAAGCTGAAAACAAAGGAGGAAAGTGAGAGGAGAGAGAAACATTTCAAAATCAGCTGAAAATGTGGGACAACAGAGGATTAAATTGCCCTTGCAAAATCAGAACAGCTGGAGGTATGTTAATGCCAACTGAGGTCACAAAGGAAAAGGCTTTTTACCCATCCTCTGCTATGACCCTTCCTGTTTTCCGATGGGAACATCAAACCAAAAAGCCAAATCTGTGTTTGAAAATCAATAATAAGACTATTTCAAAACCTTAGTTGACTTGTAAATAAGAATGACACAGTGGGACACTCAAATTATTGCCATAAAAATAAAACTATTTTATTAGATATATAAATAAAATGTTTAGAATAGAGTTTTCTATGTTTGCCTCTTCTCCCCGTTTCCTAAACATACTAGAATTTTCTTCTGTAATAAAACCTGAGTGACTATAGAACCAAATAATCACTTTTGAGACAAACACATAGCAGGAGAGAATAATTCTTCCTTTTACAGTTCATGTTTGGATTTTACAGTACTTTCAAAGATAGCTACATCAAACACCATTCTTTTTGCCATAACAATGGACTAATGAACTACCCAAACAGAAGCCACAGGAATAAAACATTATTGACATTCTGTGATTTAAAATAAATTACAACCTATGTATTATAAGGTGATGACCTCCTACTCCTCACCCTTTTCTCTGTAATTAGTGTCTTCTTCAGTTGGGCTTCCATTGCCCAGATGTCTTCAAAACAAGGACTACCCAATGGAATTCAATAGAAGTTCATGACATATGTAGGTTATGTTTCAGCAGCAGCAGCCACCAAAATGGCAATCAATTGTTTTACCGAGACCCCCTCTGCACTGCCATATAAAATCCAGATTGTCTGCATTGAACTGCGATTGTATGGGAGTGTAGACTCAAGATAATCCAGTTCAATTATGATAATGTGGATTATCTGCTTTGATAATCTGGATTATATAACAGTGTAGAAGGGGCCTGAGACTAAAGACAAATTACTCCCCTACATCTTACACAGGGAAGCCAACTGGATTCACTGCAGAATGTTTTGTGATCCTAGGACCTGACCAGAGGCAACAATGAGACTAGGCTACATGCTTGGTTCATTGAATGTTTGTCCTTGGCCTGTTAACATTCCTGGTTTGTTAAGTAAACAATCTCTTTTATGTTTCATTTTTAATTTCTACATTTTAGTAGAAGAGTGGACCAAGGGTGCCCCCAAGGCTACAAAAACTCCTAGGATTTTTTTTTTGCAACCTTGACTCATCTCCTTTTTTCCTGGATTAAAATACATTGTTTCTCTTGAAATTCACTTTTACATATAAGCATACCCTTTTAAACTAGACATAGAACAGTTCAACACAAAAAGTGGAAGTTGACTTCAAGCTTCATCTGATTGGGGAGGGGATGCATTTGGGCAATTTGTATGGCTCCTGGATGCCATAGGCAGAAAATTGTATATTGAATATTTCATAGTTTACCAACTCTATGTTTGGATGCAAAGGCTAACACTCACACAGGGTCTCTCCTTTTTCATATTAATGAAAATGAGATTCTCCCTAAAATGGATGGGGGAAGCCTAAATAACTAGACAGGCAGACATAACTAGGAAAAAACAGAGATCTGTGGGTCTGGAAAACACAATCTCAATCTACTCTCTGTATGGCTTTTGAATCTTTCAATATTGGCAATGGAATGACCTTTGCAGTATGTGAAAGCATATTATTGTAGAGGTTCAGGGATCTTGATAATATGGCTCATTCTGCCTGTAGCAAAGTTGTTCCTGCTGTTACACAATCTACCTGGTATTACAGCTTTTCAATTTCTCTTCTGGATGCTGGAATAAAGAGGGACCGCTTCATAGCAGTGCTTGGTGAATCTCATAATATGGCTGCAAGTATTTGCAGAGTTACATGTGGATAGAGTATGAATTTCAGAGGGATTGTGCACATGTAGTCCAGAACAGGATTTCAGGCTACATCTTTCTATAATTATAGCTGTGTACTAGCAGTTTCATATGTGTGTGTAGCTTGCTTTTATTGGAAGAGATTGTAGCCTGGCACATTCTGGGAAGGGGGGAAATCCTTTCCAGCTGAAAGCGAGGCAACATTTAATTAGAAGCAGCTTTTTCACAACTAATTCAATATATTCTAGTAGCCTAATAGTTGACTAGGCTTCATTAAAACAGCTTGAGACGCAGCTCAAGATCATGGTAACATTTTCTCCCTTTTTGTGTCTGTTCTCTTTGATCAATGGAAACATTTACCAGTATAATTTTTCAATTCTCTCCCTAAAAGGCACCGTCTTTTGTACAGTATTTCGTATTTTAAGCACTGGTAATATGCTATATCTCCTCCACATGACAAAGAAGGTGGTTCAGCGAAAGAGTTATCCAGAAAGGCAACAATGTGTATTGTACCTTAAGACACCTATCTGAACATGACAAATGCCGTATTCAAAGTTCTACAGTATTGCTAAACTGAAAATTATAACTTTGGGGGAATGTTTTTAGTTCAGCAATGACAACCCATGCCTAAGCACATTTCCCCAGACATTTGATTGCGACTGGCATTTTTATTTTGAAAGGGGGCCAGAAAGTATCTTTCTAGGAAAATATATTTAGTATTGCAGCAGAAGTCTTGAGCTGAAATCATCCACCCATAAAGCAGCTCAAGGAATGTCCCTTTCTTTTGTTTTTCTTCTTGGATGTATTTTTCTTTTGTTTATTCTCTGCTTTGTTTTTATTTGATTTCTTCTTTTTTTCCTCTTCCTCGAACCATGGCCCCCAGACTCCCCCATTAAAGTTGGGGTTACTCCTTGGGTCCTTAGGTGGATATCGAACAGGGACAGCTGTCTTATTGAACTGGGAAAGTCTTCGCAGTAACTGCTTTACTACATCAGGATATTTACTAGAAAGGTCCACTCGCTCATAGGGATCAGCAGTTATGTTGAACAGCCACACTGTTTTACCAGCAGTCCATGAAACTCGCTCGTTGTGCCAACGGCTAGGACCTACATTGCTAAATGACTGAGGAGGGACCCAGTCACTGTACCCTGGATTTCCTGTCAGTAGTTTCCAGTGGTTCACACGGATGGCTGACTGAATTGCTGTGTTCCATATCCCAAATCCAGCTGCCCATGAACCATTTTTGGCCTTGGTATAGATAGGATCAATGTTGTGTAAAATATCCATTCTGGGAGAACGTCTACTCTCACTGATAGTCTCCCACACATCATAGCCATCCAATAGGATGTCCTCATCAATCTGTCCTTCCGCTAAGGTGATCAAAGTAGGAAACCAATCTGTTATATGTATAAGCTCCTTGCACACACAACCCTTGTTTTTGAGTAGGGGACTATGAACAAAGCCAACCGCTCGTATCCCTCCTTCCCAGTAAGTTCCTTTGCTTCCTCGGAGAGGCCAGTTATTTCCTCCAGCTGTTGGCTGCCCTCCATTATCTGAAGAGTAAATGATAACACTGTTGTTATAATAACCATATCTCTTTAATGCAAGAGTCACATTATTGATAGCTTCATCCAAGCATGCCAGCATAGCAGCATACCTGCGCCGGTTTATATTATTTATTGATCTGTAACGTTCATAATACGTGCCTGGAGCCTGAAGTGGTGAGTGGACAGCTTGGTAGGCAATGTATAAAAATATGGGTTTTCTAGGGTTATGGGATGCTAAGATTTGTTGCACCTTTTGTGTGTACATCTGTGTGGAATATATGCCATTGTCATGATCCCAAGCAGCATTGTCATTCTCATATAAGTCATAGCCACACATTCGAGGGCTGTCACATTTGTAATGGGTATAATAATCACCGCTGCCCAAGAGAGATCCGAAAAAGGTATCAAACCCCCGTTGTGTGGGCATACATTCTTTGCGGTAAAAGCCCAAGTGCCATTTGCCAACCATGTGAGTTGAGTAACCAGCTTCCTTCAGCTTCTGAGGTAGTGTTGCATTATCCAAAGGTAAACAGTTTGGCTGTGTGGGCCTTATGACAGAATGCTGAAGCCCAGTGTGAATTTGGTATCTGGAGAAGACAAGGACAAAAAAGAGAGAAAGAAATCGCATATTAGAAATAAGCATTTATATTTAAGACAAGAAAAAAGGAGAAAGTACATTTTACATCAACAAGAAAGTGAAAGGAAAAGAGAACTTTATGGACACGAAGGCACAGTATATCATACAGCACAATCCCATATATGTTTAGAAATAAGTCCACTACTTTCAAAATGACCTGTATCTTAAAGCTAGTCGCCCTAAGCAACCTGGCCAAAAATGAACCACAATTTATTTTAGATTAAAATAAATTGCATTTGATATTCTAAACTCTCAAAAAACTCTTAAATTAGATTTGTTTGCTTTTCTGAGCAACTAGAGAGCGCCTTTCTGCAGAGCACTTTGGTCACATCTTTCCTTAAATTCTGCAATAACCAAAGGAAGCAAAGTCATCCCTCTACAGTTGCGGTTTTGGCTTTTGCTTCTTCACAGATTTTATTTTAAATCTTCTCTTTAGAATTCTCTAGGTCCTCCAATGCGATTCTATGTTCAGCTTCGAACGGAAGTTGTCCATACAGACATGCTAGAAAACCTAGATATTCCTAGAAGTGTTCTCTCAGGTAATTAAAATTTCAGTTTCTTCATGGATTTGCGATTGGGGGTCCTGTGCCCTTAATCCAGTGAATGTGGAGGGCTGACTGTATAAATCAGCAGATTTTGTCTGCCTTCCCTTGTTACCAAAGCACAACTGTGGAAAAAGTGTAGCTGCTAGTGTCTGTACCAACCAATTTCTAGTTTGTCAATCTCAGTGTTTGATGCTTACCATAAAGTTTGGTCCCTTGATGCTTACCATAAAGTTTGGTCCCTAACCTTACTCATCCAGTTTTTGATCAAATATATTTAGCATCTTAATGTACACACTACTGTTTCCAATCTTTCTGCCTATAAACACTCTGCAAGTATCTAGTTTACAGAATGCGTTGTAATATGATCACATATTTAAATTGCAAAATAAGAATTTCTGTTTCAAAAACATATGGTACCAACATGACAATAAAACAGATCCAGTATGGTAGTAATCAATAGCATTATGAAAGCCCTTAGTAAACAGCCATTTCGCTCAGAATATTAGTGATAAACATAGTACAAATGATCTATGTAATACTTATGTCTTATGAATTCTTATGTCTATCCTAGATTTTGACTCTATTTTTGCACAAAGTTCTTGATGTTTATCTTTTAAAATATCTTTGTTGCTGAGTCGATTTTAAAACCTCTCATGGATTCTTATAACAGAGATCACAAGGACATTATGATATGTGTCTGCTACTTCAAAGCTGCCATTTTATTCCAAACAGGGCTTTAAAAAAATTGAGCATATCAAAGGATGCCTCTCTGACAGGTAATATTTGAATCCACTAACTCATCTGATGTTACATGAAGTGGTATGGTTTTAATGATTAAATAGGTGTTTTTGCAATATCCTCTATCCATGTTTGTAGCTTATGCAAACATGTTGATGTAAATTAAGTTGCTATGTATCCTCTGCCAATGTTTGCCCAATCACTGACATGTGTTGCAGCACAATACACAACCACATAATCTATTCCAACCCTATGAATTGCATCATGTGAAATGCAAAACACCATGTAGTCATTGTTACAGATATGTACTTGGAAATAAATGCCACTTATCTACAGAATTAGTTATCAAAATTCTACTAGATTGAACAGTAATGTCTCCTAGAAATAACACCAACAACACTAATATCAGCATACCTTTCAACTATCCTGATTTGACCGGGGGGGGGGGGGGTCCTGATTAATACTTTGCCATCCCATTTTTTCAGCTGCTTTAAAAATATCCCGGTTTCCTTATCTTCCAATTTTTCTCCTTTGTCCTCAACTTTCTTCAATTGCTCCAAACTGAGCTCAAAGAAAATAAGTAGTTTGGGGAGAAGAACAGAAGGACTCTTTCCTATCACTGTAGAATGATTAGATTTCTTTCCTTCCTTCCTTCCTTCCTCCCTCCCTTCCTTCCTTCCACTTCCTGTATTTTTTAAAAAGCTTTTCCTAAGCCTAAAACAGAGAGGGGCCTGTATAAGGCAACAGTATGCCCTACACCTGCTAGTGAGTGTGGGGGCATTTTTAGTATAATAAAGCCTGAAACTGATGTATTATGCTGAATAGATCAAATTCCTTAACAGAGCCAATGGAGGGGGGGGGGGGGGCATTTATTAAACAGAAGCACTTGCTAGCCAAAGATACAGTCACACATTTTATAACAGTTGTGCTGAATTTAATCACCATTAAGTGTAACATTTATGCTGTTTCTGTAAAATACATCTTCAGTGTTATATTTAGTATTTATTTAGTTGATTCATTTCCTCTGACTCATCCAAAGGCTACCATATCTTTTGGGCAGACAGTTTGGCTGATTAGATTACTTATCCAGCAGCCTTCATCCAATAACTATTTAGATAACATAAGAGATCTTATTCGATATTAGAAACTTGTTTACAGTATTAAACTGTTTCCAGAATCAATGTTGTAGTGTTTCTTCCAGATGGATGGTGATGTTGCACTTTAATTGGTTTTCACCAGCCATGAGTGATTTTGATGCATGTGGAACTTTATTTAAAGATCAGTGTATTTTTATAACAGAACAACTTGTGCTATCTTTTTAATTTTTTAATCAAATTGGCATTCAGGGCAATCCATGTATTTCCAGTGATCCAAGTATATACAACCAGCTACAGGAATGCAGCCCTCGTACAATCCAGTGAGAGCAATGGAAGTTTCAGACATGTTATGCACAGAATCAAAGAATTATTGAGTTTGAAGGGGTCTCAAGGAGTAGCTACTCTGACCTTGTACCTCTGCAGAAATCGATAGCTAAAAAATCTCAAAGAATCTGCTTTCTGAAGTCTGTTTCAAAAGTTTAGTGGAGGAAAATATGACACTTTCTCCAGGAGTCTACTTAATATGAATTGCCAACTTGCCTTTTCCCCCACAGCACTCTTAATCTATAAAGTAGAATAGTTCAGACATCTTGACTTGATAAATTTATAGTAGAACAGTTTACTTTTAGAGGAGTAAACCAAGAAACCCAAGAAGTGAAAATTAATATTCCTGTCCCTTTATTTAATTGAACAGAAAAGACTAGAGGTGTGGTGGGAAAGCTGAAAGGAGAGTTTCCTGTGAATACTGCACATTCACATTATCTCAGCCTCAATTGCAGCATTGTTATTCCAAATCTTCAAGGGAAAATATCAAGTGTGAATGTATGTCTAGCAGGTTAGTTTCCCATGTTCTCACTTTGCAGTGCAAATAAGATTGGCAAACTAGCTCATCAGCTACTTAATACAATAATCCAGGCAGTAAACCAGCCACATAGATAGTTTTAAAATCTAAGTTTAGTGCCAAGAGAATGTTAGGTGATAGCTAAACATGAAATAACCAATGAAAGCCTTTTCCCCAACATCTAACCATCTCCAGAAGGAGAAGCACACACCAGTAACAGGACTCACATATTTGTGAAACTAAAATTCAACTTAGCTACTCTATTTAAAATATAATGAAATATTATTACCTTAATTTATTATGAAGAAGTGATAAGAAAACAAGAAATATTAGAATAAGAAAAAAGCCAATCTTAACCTGGCCCTATGCATAAATTTCTTACCTTTACTTTTCTCACCCTTGTGGAGATGCAAAACAGTTTACATAAAAATAATGGCAAAATTCAATGCCTTACATGCATATATCAAAACTCTTTGATTTACATCGGCCCATATCTCAGTGGATCTGCAGTATGTGGCCCATATAGATGCAGCCTGAGAGGGAGGTAGACTATTTTTGATATGTCAATGTGTGTACACACTCCCAGCATAAGATTGAATGAACTGGCTGCAAATTGGCAGATAAATAACAGTGTTGCATGTTTATGATATATGACTAACATGAGCCATTCTGCTTATGACAGCCTACTTGGTTGCTAGCCTGAATATGGAGTCTATATCTGACAGTCAATCTCAACTCGATTAGAAACACAAAATCAGAGGTGAGAATCATGTGGCCACCCAGCTGTTGTTAGCGTTCTAGTAGTCAAAACAGCCAAGAGTGTGGAATGCTAGGAGTTGCAGTCTAATATCTTGAAGGGTTTGACATTTCCAACTCAGTATTAAATTAACACATATGTAAATTTCACTGATTTATTATATCTATTCTAGTTGGATGTAAAGATTGGCTTTGGGCCAGATGATATTGAAAACTCTCCATTTCTCTTTCCTACTTCTTCTATTCAACTGGGAAAAGCTTGCAATTATAAAGCAATTCAAATATTGCAATCAATTATATATTTTTTATTTCCAGATAAAATTTAAAGTAAACCAATAGACTGAAACCGTGGAATATGTTCAGTTTGTATCATCGAATAATAATAGGATAAATTAGGAAACATCATCAATCAACCATGAAGAAAAAGAAAAGAATTAAACATTCAATCTGCAATAATCTATAACTAACAAAAAATATGCCTTTGGATTTTGAAAGTACTTTTGAGCTGTGCATTGCTTATTTATTTATAGTGTCAGAAGTGAATTGAGAATGTGCATTGCTCATAAATGGTTTCAAAACTCCCACTTTCTTCTTCCATGCAGCAGTTACAATGAATAAAGAATCTTCCAATGTAAACATGAAGCTTTGCTGTACAATTCATTTTAATGCCTTGTTGGGAAATCACAACAGTTACAGTCATGAATATGTGATACCGTGTTTCCCCGAAAGTATGACACCCCCGATTGTAAGACGTATCGGGGGTGTCAGGGGGGTCGGCTAATGTAAGCCGTACCCTGAATGTAAGCCATACCTCATCGCCACGCTGCCGCCGCCGCCGCAACCGGCCCATGGGCCGTGGCACACCTCCGCGGCACACCTCCTTTCTGCCAGGCCTCCAGGGGGGAAGAGAGCCAGAAGCATGGCAAAGCGTGCGCTGCGTCAGAGTGACGCGTCGTCGCTTTGCCTCGCCCTGGCTCTCTTCCCCGTCCTTCTCTTTGTCCAAGAAAGGGAGGGAGAAGAGAGCCAGGGCGGGGCAGAGCGACGACGCGTCACTCTGACGCAGCGGCGCTTTGCCCTGGCTCTTCCCCTCCCTTCCTTTGTCCAAGAAAGGGAGGGAGAAGTAAGCCAGGGCGGGGCAGAGCGACGACGCGTCACTCTGGACGCAGCGGCGCTTGCCATGCTTCTGGCTTTCTTCCCCTCCCTTCTTTTGTCCAGAAAGCTGCGCCGCGGAGGTGTGCCGCCGCGGCGTGACGGCGGCAGCGGCGGCGGCGGCGTGGGCATGGTGATGGGGTACGTCTTAGTTTATATAAGATGTACCCTGAAAGTAAGATGTAGGGGGACTTTTCGGGGGGAAAAGAAAGTAAGACGCTGTCTTACTTTCGGGGAAACACGGTAGCATATGAGCAGGCACCAACACCACGTTGGCAGTACGGAGCTCCATGGAGCTTTGGATGGCTGCCTGTTTCTTTTGCTGTCATTGTGACTACATGAACAGTAATTATAGTGCAACAGATGGAAAGCATGTGTGTATGGCTATTGTTTAACTTGCTATATGTTTGGTACAGCTGTGAAACGGAGCTAATGTTCTCAGCTTTACCATTAATTTTTGTGCATTCACATCCTGGAAGAAAAACGTATTGATTGCATAATTCAGTTTCTTAATGTGTTTTAAATGCATGCAGATGGGACACACACATACATATAGAAAAAGAGAAAGTTAGATGAAACTTAACACTTGTCAGGCAAAAATAGAGTGCCCTTGAAATCTGAGAATGGAGAATAAAATCAGATCTTTTGGTGAAACACGAACAAATGCAAGGTAAGAAAGAAAATGTTTCATTATGAAGTGATTATAATGTAACTGAAGGAATAATGAAGCTCATAAAAGAAGGCTGGCATGTCTAAAACAATTCAAAGAAATGCCAGTTTCCTTAATTATCACTATCTGCACCACCAGGAATACCACTTAAAAAACAGCTGTATGTCTTTAAGCAAATGTTGTCATATTACTGCCGTATTCCAACTGACACACATGCAAGGATCTCTCTTGCACACTCAGTATGGATGTTATATTATGATACTGCTAAAGACACCAGAACTCTTCTTGATACCCAATAATTCTTCAGCAATTTTATCAACATTATACTACTGTAAGCCATCACTTGTGACCAAGTATGATTGTTTTCCAAGGGCTGAGTCTGGGCAATGGATTTGTAAATGACTGTGGAGACCTATTCTGGATCCATAAGGTCTTTCACAATAAGGACATAGATTTCCAGATGGAAGGTGGCCATGACACGCCTTTCTCGTACATTTCTCCCTTTCACCATCTTTTTGTGCCTCTTCAAAATCCTCTGTAATGCTAACAATAAAGTATAATGGTATAATACTAGAAAATATTGACAATTTCTGCTACCTATGCAGACACCTCCCCAAAAAAGTTGACACTGATGCCAAAATACAACACCGTTTGATCAACAGAGTCAAAGGCTGCATCTATATTGTAGAATTGGACTGCGTGGTTTTTAAGTGTTGCTGCTATGATGTGTTTAATTCCATGTTTTTAATGTAATTGTTTATTTTAATTGACTGTTTGCATTATATGGCATCAAATTGTTGACAATCTGTGAGGTTACCCTGAGTCTCCTTTGGGGTGAGAAGGCGAGGTATAAATATCGTAAATGGTAAATAATAGAATTAATGCAATTCAACACAACTTTAACTATTATGGATCAATACTATGATAAGTTCTTTAGTTTTCTTAGTCAAAAAGTGCTAGAATTTCACCAAACTATACATTAAAGGATTCCATAGCATTGTAGTTGGAGCCGGTTGGTACAGTGGTTTGAATGTTTGATTAGGACTCTAGGACACCAGAATTCAATCTCCACCCAGCCATTAACACCTTCAGGGTGGCATTAAACAAGTTGCATTTCTAGTCTAAGACTATAACAAAACTTTCACAAGTAAATCTTATCAAGAAAATCCTGTTGTCATAGGCCAGAATCAATGTGATGGTGTACAACGAAGTCATTGCAAATATTTGCTACTGTCACTAGCTACAAAAGAGTGTAGTTCATCTTGTTTGTTTTTTAATGCTTTTTTGTTTGTTATTTGGTTTGCCCTCTGTCCTAGGAGTTGGTGAATTAATGGATTTAACAGGTTTTTACTTAATTTTTATTAAATTTTCAGCAAATGCAACTTAAGTCCCCTCAATTTAAACTCCCCAAAATCGATTTAAGGGAAAACCTTGGCAGTTTTTGTTTCAAATGTAATCCAGGGTGCTACTTTATCAGATAGTCCCTAGTCTTGGGAATTCACTTTTTTCTTTAATCCAGTAAAGTATGAACATAAATTTTCCACAAGCCATTTAAGACTTATTTCTTAATTCTCTGGTTTCTATTGCTAGAAAATTGTATGGGAAAAGTTAAGCTATACGTTTTAAATCTGTATTTTTTGCATATTTGCTAT
This sequence comes from Anolis apletophallus, assembly GCA_030556195.1. Lineage (NCBI taxonomy): Eukaryota > Metazoa > Chordata > Lepidosauria > Squamata > Anolidae > Anolis > Anolis apletophallus. The sequence continues at coordinate 78,452,407 of JARBWK010000012.1, read as the reverse complement.
CATTAGCTATTAAGAGGCTGTTGTTTTTATGCTAGGCCTAGGAAATTGGGCTAGCTAGAAATTTAAATTAATTCACAAATGTCCTTGGAGGCATTCTGGCTGAAATAATGAAAGAGCCAATTACAACAGCTTCATAATTTATACAGACAAAATAAATGTAATTACATGCACATTTGTGAATGTTTTGCTGAATATCTCATGGGTGAAATCTGTAGCTTAATTAAGATATTTTAAAAAGTTCTGAAAGACAGCATGGTGCATTCTACATATAGTTAGGCTTGCATAGTCAATTCGAGTGTATGCTTTTGTATGCACATCTCTATATGGAATCATATATCTATTGTTTACAGATAGAACACAAACTTTGCATGATGGCAGCCATTACCCATCTTAAATTCAGGGCAATGCTAGTTGTTACAAAATGAACAGTAATGAAAGGCATCTGTCCAAGATCCTGAAAATTCAGCAGCTCTTAACACCATCCTGGTTTTTCAGTTTAGGCTTTGCTGTGCTGAATATCAAGGTCTCAGTAGGATTTCTACATGTGTTCCCAGTGCAATCTGATCTTCTAATCTCTCTCTGAAACATCAGGATCCCAAATTATGCAAAGGATACAACTGTAAAAGATACCGAGAATTTACCAGCATTTCTACATTTTTTTCTTGTTATAAGCTTTTACTGAAATCTGAAGCATTCAGTTCTGTTTGTGAGGAGAGCAGTCTCTACATCAGTGGTTCTCAACCTGGGGGTCGCGACCCCTCTCATTTTCCGGGGGTCGCGAAGGCACCTCGGTAAGCCCCGCCCCCTCTTCAAAATGGCTGCTGGCCCCTGCGCCAGCAACACAGCCAGGCACTCTAGGCCAGCTCCTCCTCTTCCCACAGGGCTGCGTGGAGTCAGGAGGAGGAGCTTAGAGGCAAAGACGCCAACCTTCTTGGGCCTTCGCCCCCTGGTGAGCTCGGAAGGGGCGGGGTCGAGTGGAAGGCTCCCCGTATGGGCTGGCTCTTGCGGCCCAAGTTTGATCCAGGTCCGTCACCGGTGGAGGTTGATTTCTCTGGTGTGGGTGAACTACAGCTTTCCAGCCCCTTCCCTCTGAAAGGAGGCAACCTGGCCTGCATTCCCCAAGAACAAGCCAGGAAGGAGGAGGGATACACCGGACAGTCAGGGAGAAGAAGAGGAAGGAAGATCAAACACGGGGGAAAGAGGGAGGAAAGGGCAAGGAGGGAAACAATCGAGGGAGACGCCAGACCGCGAAGAAGGCAAAGAGGCTGCCAAACGAGAAAGCAAGCAAGCAAACGGGGCCAAGCAGCCAGGCAGCAACAAAAGTCAGAAGGCAGGCAGCAGCATGGCCCTCTGGATCAAGCTGGCGTCTCCTGGGGAGGGATGGGCGGAAGAGGCTCCCCCCCACCAGCAGCAGAGCTCAGGCCTCTTTCTCCCTCCTCTCTCTCTTCCAACAGCGCAGGCAGGCAGGCAGGCTGTTCTAGGAGAGTCCAAATAAAGGTGCCTGGGAGAAAGTCCTGCTGGAGAAACTTCTTTCTCCTGACCCGTCTCCCCTCTTCAGGGTTTCTTTCCTTTCTCTGCTCAGCTCCCTCTTTCTTTCAGTAGCTCTTTCCCCCGTTTTGTTTTGTTTCTGCAGCCGAGAAGAGCTAGCCTTAAAGGGAATCGCCAGTGCAAGGAGAGACTCCTTAAAGGGAAATCCCCCAACTGCCACAGATTCATGGAATCACAGGAGTTGTAGTTTTACAAGGTCCTTAACCTTCCCTGTTTAAAAGAGCCAGTACCATACCAAACTACAACTCCCAGTTTCCTATCAGATTGTTTTGATTTTCAACTCTCAATTCCTAACACCTGGCATAGAGGCAAAGTTAGCCCAAGCCTGGTAGAGAAGCATCCTACACTTCTTCAGGGTACATCAATAGTACTGCAGAAAAACACAAAAGGCTCAGTTGTTGAGCACAAACCCCCATCACCAGGTATGTGAGTGGAAAAATAACAGAAATGTTCTAAGATAGTTTAGCTTTTGTGACACATCCAGAACGTTTTTTAAAAGCAGGAGAAATTAACCCATTTCCAGCCATGCCAACAATATGTGTATTAAGTGGGAAAATCCTGAGCACTTTTTCCTTTAATGCTAAAAGCTGCATTTAAATCAAACTTTGGCCCTCCAGGTGTTTTGAACTTCAACTCCCACAATTCCTAACAGCCTACTTGCTGGGTTGCTGTGAGTTTTCCAGACTGTATAGCCATGCCCCAGAAGTGTTCTGTCCTGATGTTTTGCCCACATCTCTGGCAGGCATCCTCAGAGGTTGTGAGGTCTGTTGGAAACTAGGAAAATGGGGTTTATACAGTATATCTGTGGAAACTCCAGGGTGGGAGAAAGAACTCTTGTCTGCTTGAGGCAAGTGGGAATGTTGCCATTGGCCACCTTGATTAGCATTGAATGGCCTTGCAGCTTCAAAGCCTGGCTGCTTCCTGCCTGGGAGAGAATCCTTTGTTGGGAGGTGTTAGCTGGCCCTGATTATTTCTTGTCTGGAATTCCCCTGGTTTTGAGTGTTGTTTTTTATTTACTGTCCTGATTTTAGAGTTTTTTTAATACTGGCAGCTAGATTTTGTTCATTTGCATGATTTCCACCTTTCTGTTGAAATTGTCCACATGCTTGTGGATTTAAGCGGCTTCTGTGTAATCTGACATGGTAGTTGCTAGAGTGGTCCAGAATTTCTGTGTTCTCAAATACTGGCTGTTAGGAATTGTGGGAGCTGAAGCCCAAAACACCTGGAGGGCTAAAGTTTGTCCATGCCTGATTTAGATCCATCTCAAAAGGGTATATTCATCAAGCCCTTTGCGCATGACCTTGGAAATATCTGGCTGCAGTGCAAAATGTTCTCAAATGTTAGGTTTTGGAAGCTGCATAAGATGGCTTTAAGTTTAAGGCAATATCTGCCTTAAAGGGAAAATGCCAAGGTCTATTTTCCCTAAACTCTACCAGTCTTCAGATTTGGGCATATTGAGTATTTGTGCCAAGTTCTGTCCAAATCCATGGTTGTTTGGGTTCACAGTGCTCTCTGAATGTAGGTGAACTACCTCTCCCGTAATTCACTATCAATCCCCCCCAAACCCTTCCAATATTTTCTATTGGTCATTGGGGTTCTGTATGCCAAGTTTGGTCCAGGTCTGTAATTCGTGGAGGTCTCAGTGGTCAGAGGTGCATCAGTTGAAGGTACTGCAGATCCCATCATCCATTGTCGATACTCCCCCAAGCATATTGTTTTTTGTGATTAATCACTATGCTTTAATAATGTTCAATTGGTAACAATGAAAATGCATCCTGCATATCAGACATTTACATTACAATTCAGAACAGTAGCAAAATTACCATTATGAAGTAGCAACGAAAATATGGTTGGGGGTCACCACAACATGAGGAACTTTATTTAGGGGTCACAGCATTAGAAAGGTTGAGAACCACTGCTCTAGATAGTGATTCTCTTCAACTCCCAGAAATCCCAGCCAGTTTACCAGCTGTTAGGATTTCTGGGAGCTGAAGGCCAAAACATCTGGGGACCCACAGTTTGAGAACCACTGATCTAGAACATCTTTTTAAAAATAATTTTTATTGGGTCTGCAATAATAAAATACAAATATACATGTAAGAAAGGGAAAAAAGAAAAAATCAGTAAAACAACAAATAATGACATAATGACGCTTAATAAGGGAAAATAGATTGTGCACTTAGAATTGTGGAGGAAGTGGCATAGATAACTATCTTATTGATATTCGGGATTCGCGTTGTATATTAATTTATTTAGCCTTCCTTAATATTCAAATCTGCATCCTAGAATATGAATAGGAAAATAATCTAGAACATATTTTTGACAGTGAAGTATTCTTGGACTGCAGACTAGCACCCTCATCACACTCTAGCATGGATCTACTTTAAATCTGGTTTCTGCCTCCTGAAGAATTATGGGGTTTGTAGTTTAGTCAGGCCCAGGACAGCTTTGGATGAGGCCCCTCCCCTAAACTACAAGTCCCAGAATTCTGCAGGGGGCAGAAACTGGATTTAAAGTGGATCCATGCTAGAGCGTGATGAGGTCTTAGAATTGCTCAGTTAAGCTGGGCATTAAGTCTTCCTGTGTAGGAAGAACTACTGCTGAAAACTTTCTGTTCAGGCTGGAAACTTTGTTTTTTTAAGAAATCAAAAGAAAAAAATAAACATTTGATACCACAGCGATAGAAGCATAAGAACTTCGGGAAGTCTAATGCTACAGAAAGTAAACTAACCCTTCAATGACGTTTTTCTGGAAGCATGTGTAGACTTTCTCTTTTCTAACAAACCTTTAGGAAGTGAAGAATGTAATCATTGGCTACATTGTCCAAAATAATGTGCTGTATTATCTACTTTTTCTTTTTAATTGATATATTCTTTAAGTTAGTAATGTAATTCTATTTTAATATTTGCATACTTTTCTTAATGATGTGAGCTTTTATATCTGTCGATTTCAACTTTTGTGAGCTGCCTTGAATCCCAAAGCTAGGAATGAGATAGGATATGAATGAAAGAATGACATGCAAATATCTAGTGAAGTTGTAAAGAAGTGGAAACATCTCTTAGTTGCCTAGTGACACATTTGATGATTATTTAAAATGAATAGGTATAATTCGTTTTAGAGATCATAGTGGTAGCCACTTATATGTAGCTCAAAAAAAAACTTGTTTCAAGACAGTGTTCCAATGTGTCTTTTAATCTTAGACCTCTCTTGATATGTTTACACTCAACTGAAGTGTCCATCCAAACTTCTGTATTTTCATTATTAGATGTTGACTATTTTCTTGGCAAGACAATAAAGGAAGATGTCTTTCCATTGCACAATTGCAATAGCAGGTGCCCAAGCTTGGCTGTGTACCAGGAATTAGTTCATAAAAGTCTAAAAAAACTTGTTACAGGAACAGTCTCAACATGAAGACGAGGATTTAAGAAGAATAAGAGAACAAAGCAAAACACTTCCATGTGACAAAGGGATAAGCTTGGTTTCAAGCAAGACTTGATTTCACCTGCATGTTATTACACCAACAGATTCGTTAAAAGCTATGTAACCACACTGGACAGCTCGAAGCAAATCCATCTTTGCAAGGGTTCAGTATATAAACATTAGGCCTGTGCCATCATGCTTCTAAATGTTTCTAAAGTACTTACAAAATGAAAATTCTGGGAGTGAAAACTAGGTGATGCTGGTACTTTGTTTCTATAGTGTTGCTAAAGTTCTGGTGGTGAAATGTTCCCCACCAGAACTTTAGCAACACTGTAGAAGCAAAGCACCAGCGCCATCTAGTTTCCACCACCAGAATTTTAGTTTTGTAAGTACTTTAGAAACATTTAGAAGCATGATTACACAGGCCTAATAAACATGTGTGGGAACCTGGTAAGCCAGGGTTGCCAAATGGTTTCCAGATAAGGGATGCAGAATCCACTTCAAATTTAGTCTGAATTGCAAAGGAACAATTCGATCTGCTAAGCCTTCTCAAAACAGCTTCAGAGTATTAGTTACGTCTTTTAAAGCTCAGTGCAAAACCTACAGTACATTCACTACTGCCACACCAAGAATGAAATCTACAGTGGAGAACTGCCTTATATGAAGTTAGTTTTGCAGGACCTGTAATATATATGGCTACACAGGATGCTAGGGATAGCTCTTGGGACTTCTGGAATGCAAAGAATATAATTCAGGTCTCTCTCACTGAATTATATAATAAATTACACAGCCCAACCAAAAAAAAATTTTCTTGGTGTTTCAGTTTTTAGGCCTGTTCCTGGGTTATTTGGGGTGCTGATTCAGAAAATTGCATTGGATAGACCACATCAACAATAGTTTCTTAAATATGGTTATCATTCTTTTCTATGGGTGAGCAGATGAAGGCTGGTATATGGCATATATTCAGCATCTCAAAAACTAATGCTAATAGAAGAAAATTGATGCCATTTTCTGGATCAACTGGTCAAATATACCCAGAAACTGGGCTAACATTTGAGGCACCAAAATGTTTGCTGGTCAGTGTTATCACTAGCTATCTCCAACTTTCTGTGCTACAAAACTAATAATTATTATATACTTACAGCATTGGATGAAAATAAGTCAGGCCTTGTTCATTTCAATTATGTCCATCACTATGGGGTGCAAGGTGGGGTGGGGGTACATCCGCAAAGTAGATATTTCTACTAATAGACTTAGAAAGGGAGTATATTCTGAGACAGATTTAAGGGGGGAAAGAAGAGAATACCCATATATGCCAGTCTTTGAAAAATGCATACTTAATCTGATTGTGACATTTAAGAGACAGGCTGCTTCATGCTGACATTTCAGTTTTCATCTAAGTCACATACCCTTCCATTTTCCTCCTTTGTTTATATAGCAGTACATAAATATTTTGTGAATTAAATTTCTCTAGCCGACAGAATGAATATGGGTTTCCTTCTTCCAGAGTTGTGTCATTTTTGTTATTGCAGACTTACTGGAGTTATACTGTCAACAAGGAGTAATCCACAAAAGCATGTACCAGCAATAAGAAGCCCAGCCCATTGGCTCACACAGCACAGCATCAAACTCAGCACTTCATATTGTTAAGATGAAATGCATTAAAAACAAAAACTATATTGCATTGGCTAGAAACAGTTTATGATTTAGATTAGCCAGCTGAGGTATCCCTCAGGATTGTCATGGTCTAATGTGTGCTGGCAGGATAACTCCAAACCAGGGGACATTTCAAGAACAAAGCAAATCAAACGATTGCCTAGGCTCATCAAAAAGTCCCTGCATAATAATATTCCAGAAATTTCACACTCCAGTACAGAAACTCCAGGTAATCTGTTGGGCACAGTTTGAGCTCTGCAAGTTAGAGTTGATGAGATGGCCAAATAACCAAACATGGCTTTAAGGGCAAAGATCGGAACGGTGTCAGAAAAAAGAAGACCAATCTAGAGACATAAGCTGACAGTCCTATCATTATTTTCTTTGAACCTAGAGGGAAACAGAACCTAATAAAGGAAATATTTTTGATAATATTTCAGACTGGACCTCCAAGAAAATTTGCCACATAATCAAAGCAATAATTTAGAGTGAAGATGGTTAACAGGTAAACATGTGCTACTACTGTGAACTTGAGTATGAAAAGGCCAACTTGATCAGTACAAGGGAAAACTTATCTATACTGCAGCCTATGAACTAATTTGAACAAGCTGGTGTGGGTGCTAACTAGTTCTGTAATGGTAAAAAAAAACCAAACTGCTTGAAAAAGCAGGGCATTTTAATACACATACAAATATCAAAATACAAATGTTCATTTATTGATATGTATATTTGGACATAGCTTGATGGATCAGGGTTTGGGAAGGACTGACAGCGGATGATGGGAGCTGAGAACTCTTTGAATTACATTGACAATGAATCAGGACCACACTGGGCTCACATACCCATCATGACCAACTTGCAATACTGGTTGGGGGCGGGGGTGGGGGGGAGGGTATGACAGGAGTTGATGACAGTCATAGTCCACTCACATGACAAATCCCACCACTGAAGATAGATCTGGATCAAATTTGGCACAAATACACATCATAGCCAACTTAAAATACTTGGGGTGTGGGGGAGGGAAAATTATAAAGGATTATGGGAGTTGTAGTCCATCCACACCCACAGAGGCATGTGAATCCCACTAACAATACATCTGAGCCAATCTTGGTACACATATTCATCAAGCCCAACTTAAAATACTGATGGAGTTTGGGGGGAAATGACAGTGGTTGATGGGAGTTAAGATCCACCCACATATTGAGAATCATGTTAATCTCATTGGGGATGAATCTGGACCAAACCTGACTCATATACCCATCATGGTCCAACAAAAATACTGGAGGGGTTTGGGAGAGATTGACAGGAGACGATGGGAGATTTAGGTCATCCACTACCATAGAGCCATATGAATTTCAGCAACTTGGATTAAACATAGCATGCATATTCTTCATGACCAACTTAAAGTGCTGATGTGGTTTGGGAAGCATTGACAAAGGATTTTAACAGTTGCAGTCCACCCATTTCTGGAGATAAATGTTATTCCCATCCATGTTTGAAGGCACGACTCTACACCAAACCAGTGAGTTAGCTCTGCCTATTTACCACGATGCATTTCCCCACATCCTTACCCCCTTCACTATGAATACTGGGGATGCTGAGAATAGAAGCCCAAGAAGAAGCCCGAGCTATCTGAGGGAGAAAACAGTGCTGTTCTGTGCTTCAGCTTGATGAATACTTGTGTGTCTTTTATTAACTGAGGTGGTTGCATTGTGCCTAAAACAAACCCAAGTGACAAATCCGTCCAAAAGCAAAGAAAGTACAATTACTATGAGCAGGTGAGAGAAACAATGTTATGAAAAATTAGTGTGAAAGAGCCCGCTGCAACCACAAGAAGCCACTCAAAAGTTTCCATGGAGACCTAAATCAGCCAGGTGTGGTCAGTACCTGGGGGAGCAAGAAAGTACTGCTTTGTACTTCAGCTTGGTGAATAATTCTGCATGTTTTATCATGTGAGGTTGTTGCAGAATGCCTAAAAAAACCCCACACCTTCCTAGGAGCAAGTCCCTCCAAAAGCAAAGAAAATCAAATTACTGCAAGCATGTGAGACAACTGAACAACATGAACAATGACTTAGAAATGAGCAGGAAATAGCCAGTGCATCAAGGGTGGCAGAGCCCTTGAAAGAATGTGAGACCTTCAACTTTCAGCCACACAGATCTAGAACTAATGGGAGTTTTATACTGGCCAGATCTGGAGCTTATGGGAATTGCACCCCATCGGATCTGGGGATAATGGGAATTACAAACTACCATCTCTGGACCTGATGAGAACTGCAGTCTGACTGGGTGCTGGGCGGATGGGAGTTGTACGATTTTGTAAATGGTCCCATTATACAATTATGCATTTTCTAATGGGGCCAGTCATAACATTCAAAACCAAACAATTATTATTTATAATAAACAGTATTACAAAATACCTAACGTAGGTAACGCCAGGTACATAACCTAGTATAATATAAGCATCACTTTCCTTGCCCTTGCTTATTTGATCCCTCTGAGTTGTGTATGCATATATGAGAGGTATCTGTAATACGAGGACTTCACATTCTTTATTCTTGAAACATCAAGGTTGTTTTGATAAAGCTAATTATAGAAAATCCTATGGTCTCTTGTCTTTCCCAAATCTTTCTTCTGAAGGTTGTACCATGCAGCTATTATTGCACTCTGCAAAGTGATGATCAACAGAATGAATATTTTGATTGTGCACCTTCATGACATTCAGTCACAGAAATGCTGGATAGATTTTTAAAAACATATGCTGGATGAAAAGTGCTTTCCTCACAGTCTGATTTACTACATATCATAGAGCAGGATGTCTATCCTATTTGAGCTAGAGATCTAGAAAATATGGCTTTAGCATGGCAAACAAGGTGAAACATGGTGAAAGAACTCTGTTTCTAGCATAATAGTATCATGCATACATACAAAAATATACATATACTCTTTCCGTGTTGCCAGACAAAATGCTTCCTCTCATTTAGGTCATGAGGAATGTGTTTACAAGAAGTCTTAGAAACTCAGTGTCATTTCAGTTATGAAAATCTATTCCAGTTGTTTCATAAACCATGGCTTTTGGTTTCATGTGTCTTTCAAATAAAGTAGTTCCTGAAGAAAAGGGTAGGCCAATTTTTCTAGAGCAGTGGTTCTCAACCTGTGGGTCCCCTGATGTTTTGGCCTTCAACTCTCAGAAATCCTAACAGCTGGTAAACTGGCTGGGATTTCTGGAAATTGTAGGCCAAAACACCTGGGACCCACAAGTTGAGAACCACTGCTCTAGAGATAAACCAATCACCAAAATGACTTTTTCCATAATGCCAAGGAGAAAGCCCCTCTCTTTTGGCTCTTACTACATCTTTAAACATTAATTTATGATCTTAGTATCCTTTCCAACACAGGAAAATTTTCTTCTAGTTTTATGGCTTATTTTAGGGAGTACAGGCGTTGCATCTTCATAGTAAACTTCCATACTGCTTGTGTAACATCTGGAACAGCTCAGAACCATATAGGAGAAATCAGGTAATAATCAGCCACCTCTCCCGACAGTTTCTAGTTTCCAAATATTGTCAGGCAGGCACGGTACAAAGCCACAGAAAAATAATTTCCATGCTGTTGGGGTAATAAATGGAGAGACAAGATGTCAAACTGATTCCTGGTATGTACACTATAAGACTGAACACTCACAATTAGGAGTGGAAGGCACCAGGGACCTTTTTGGTCAACCTATCCATCCAAAGCACTATACTACTTCCAGTGTCTGAGGTGGCATGTGGATGACCTTATGGTAAGAATTAGGTTGACTGCTTGGGAAATGCAGTGTTCAATTTATGAAGCCTTTGGCCTATTTAAGGCTCATTTTATGACTATCCACTTGAATCATTTCTTCATCAGAAAAAATACAGTAGCAGGATAATAACATTTGGAGTGCAAGATGCTCATTACTACAGCCATGGCATCCAAGGAGAAATGAAAAATGCAGGCAGTTGTGTTGATCCATATCAAGGCTGTCCAACAGGCGCCCCTGGGGCCATACACGGCCCCCCAGCCTCCTGGACACGGCCCCCCAGCCTCCTACAAGAATTTATTTAATTAAAAAAATTTTTTTAAAAAAAAAATTTTTTTAAAAATGGGCCAGGGGTGGGGGGGGAGGAGGAGGCGGGGCAGGAAGGAGGAAGGGAGCCAGCTCCTCCTCCCTGCACCGCCCCCTCCGTCCCTCTCTCTCCACGCCGAAAAGGAGCAGTAGGCGGCGCCAAGGGCGGCGCATCACGCCAGGCCTCTAAAGCGCCGCCCTTGGTGCTGCCTTCTGCTCCTTTTTGGCAGCTCCCCCTCCCTCGGAAGGGCGGGGGAGCTGCCAAAAAGGAGCAGTAGGCGGCGCCAAGGGCGGCGCGTCAGAGGCCTAGCATGACGTACCGCCCTTGGCGCCGGCCACTGCTAGGAAGGGCAGGGGAGCCAGCTGCCTTCTTCCTCCGTAGCCCCTCCTCCGTAGCCCTGCTCGTGCTGCCGCCCGGGATCCGAGCAGCGGCGCGCCCGGGGGGAAAGAAGAGAGGCTTCGGAGGAAGCCGGCTGCCTTCTTCCGTCGTAGCCCCTCCTCTTTCCCCCCGGGTGCGCCGCTGCTTGGATCCCGGGCGGCGGCGCACCCGGGGGGAAAGAGGAGAGGCTTCGGAGGAAGCCGGCTGCCTTCTTCCTCCGTAGCCCCTCCTCCTTCTCCCCACTCACGCCGCCGCCCGGGATCCGAGCAGCGGCGCGCCCAGGAAGAAGAAAGAGGGGCTATGTGAGCGAGCGGCCCCGCCCCACCCCCGCGAGCGGCCCCACCCCTTCTCACTGATCACCTACGGCCCCCCAGGTGATCAGTGACACTTCTTCCGGCCCTTGGGTCGGAAGAAGTTGGACAGCCCTGATCCATATCAATAAACCAGTTCTATCAATTAACAGCTGTAAAAGTTAGATAGTGAAAAATGGTCGGAAGGAAGTAAATTCACTGGAAATATTTGATAAGGGCAAGCACTATTTTGTAAAGGAGGCTAAAAGGCACATAAAATGACAACTCCCATGATTCCACAGCATCGGAACATGGAAAAAGAGATTTCATCAACATGTTGTATTGTCTGCATTTGATACTTTTTATTGCATATGACTTAAAATGCATTTAATTTTATGGTACTTTAATTATATTTATCACTTTTAAGTTTTTAGCAATGTGAACCTTTATCTGCATCAGCTTTTTGTTAACCAGGAAATAACTCTGTTCAAAGAGTGTGGAAGACCCAGATGCTGTGCTATGGGACTTTCAGATGGGAACATAGGCAATAATTCTGGATAACACTGACTCACCAGCGGAATCTATTTCCATATATGAGTTCTTTCACATAGTTTATTCCATTAGCTGCAAAATATATCACTGAAAGCTCCCTGGAATGTCCAGGATCAATCTGAAACTAAGAACTATTCTGTAGAAAATGGTTTGTGAACTGTATGCCACCTATGTGCTTGGTGTAAATGTGAGCACATTAGCCCCCACTGTGGCTTTTCAGTAATGTGAGGAGACTGTTAAAAGCTGGATTTTATAAGCAGGAAGTGCCTAAAAGATTAATTTGGTAGTAAAAACAGTTTATATAAGGAAATTATTTTAGTTGGGCTCAACATGACCTACATACTTTTATGCCTAGTATTAGCAGCTGATAAGCAAACAGCGCAAGGCACATGGGAAATATTTTAAGTCTACCCTGGCTGATGTTATATCAGTACTATACAATGATCATATTCATAAACAGCTTTGAATTTTGATAATAATTTCATTATCCCCTGTGAATAGCCACGTGCGATTATAAAGATCATGCTACATATTCAATGGTTCCTGAGCAAAACAGGATCACATTGCAATGCAGTATTAAACATATCTGGACAGAAAACAGCCCCCATCAAGTTCACTTTGTCTAACTGAGGCCCCTTCTATACTGTCATATAAAGTCCAGATTATCTGATTTGACCTAGATTAGATGGCAATGTAGACTTGTATAATCCAGTTCCAAGTACATAATGTGGATTATTTAATTAGATAATCTGGATTATATGGCAGTATAGAAGGGGGAAGAGTTAAATGGGTATAAATCAGCAGTTTCCATTCGAAATCCCATTACTAGTCTCAACGACACCACTGAATAACTTGGATTTAAATAAGCAGTCCCGGGGATTTGAACTGCCGACCTTCCGGTCAGCAAGTTTTGCAGCCTAGTTGTTTTAAGCAGCTGTGCCACCACGGCCCGAACTCTAAGTAACCCTCCCTAATTGCAAATCTCAGAATTCCCATCGAACAGAACTACAGTGTTCCCACACTTATCGTGGGTGTTACGTTCCAGGACCACCCAAGTAATGTGAAAATCCACGAAGTAGGGATGCTATATATGTCGTGTTCCGAGGGTGAGGCAGAAACGAGTAGAGATTTAAAGGCACCACACCCTTTTTATGGCTACCTATCTCTGCTTTGCTTTGCTATCTCTCTATTGGCTTTCTCTCTCCTGAGAGGGAGGGTGAAACCCTCTTCCACACTCCATCGTTGCCAGGAGGCGAGGGCAACTATTCATAAACTGGGAGGCAAAAACCCGCAAAACAGCGCATCCGCGAAAAGCAGACCGCGAAGTAGCGAGGGGACACTGTATTGTAGATAAAGAGAAACAATAGTGGTATATAGCAAGCTATTGCTATATGATGGGATTTGGTTCCAGGATCCCCATGGATACAAAAATCTGTGGATGCCCAAATCCCATTACATACAACAGCATAGTAAAATAATGTCCTTTATATAAAACAGCAAAACCAATGCTTGCTTTTGGTTTTTTAATAAAATATCCAAACCATAAATTGATCAATTAGATCTTATCTGTGCACTTGACCTCATGTCCTGCCTGTGGGCTTTTATAGGCTTCTGATTGGCCGATGAGGGAATAGGATTCTGGTCTAGTTAGCCCTTAAGTTAGACCTGAGTCTTCTTACATTCTCACAATAATAACAAGATGCTTTGCCTGTAGAATACGCAGTAATACAGGAGTAATGAGGAACATATGCTCCCTGTGCCCAGACTATGTTAAAAATCCACTGAGACGTAGAAATAATAGCATAGATGAATAATAGCATGGATGCAAAATTGAGTTTGCAATCATTTCAATCTCACACTTAAAACACAGCTCACCTCTTTGACCTATTTATCTTAACTCCTCCATTTCCTGCTGTATTCTACTGAGCAAAAAAACTTTTTTCGTGTTTCAGAACGCTGAATTAGCTCCCTCCTCCCATTTGTAAACTTTCTATTGCCTGTTCTGGGCTTTTGGGAAAGTGAGAAATGCTAATGGAAATAAAACAAGCACTACCGTCCAAATAGACTTTACCCTAAAGGCATGATATTATTGGCTCATTTCCCAAAACACACTTGTTTCTCTTCCACTGTACTTTTTTATAAAAAAAGTGGAAAACACACAAGTGCCGAGATTGTAACACAAAGAAATTCCATGGTATGCACAAATGGCTCCCCTGCTGTAAAACGAACATGTTCCACCCTGCTTAATGGAACTCTGGCCATGTCTAACAAGCGGAGTCCAACAAATCTACTCATTGTTTATAGATGGATTTGAATCTAGGATACTACACATGTGAATCAAACATCTGCTTTCTGAAAAACACCTCATTCTCATCTTGGATAAAGTTACCGAGCAAAGGTTACTGGATTACACAGTTATGGAAAAGACAAACTTGCAGTAACCAAAGAACTGAATTCCAGGACTTGTAGTAAATCAGCCAAGCATGGATTGATTTGAAGAAAAGGTGACCCCAATTGAGTAACATCATCTGGCATTCCAGCCCCAAAAGACAGATTAATTTTTATATTCTCCAGTCTTTATATTATTTGATTAGATACTGCTGAACATTTTCCCAGTGTTTCAGAGTAACTGAAAGTTTAATAAAGACAGCAAAAGGCTCCCTTTTCCTTTTATCACTTTTAAAAACTGAATGAAAAAGAATGAAAGAAAAGGAAAACAAGTGTAGAAGAGACTCATCTATCTTTACATACAATAAAATTGAAAATATGTATGTGTGTATGTGGCTGGATTGTCCATTTACACAGACAAGCACCTGACTCCACAAACAGTTGCAGCTCCCACTACTCAGGAGACACCAATGGCATTGCAGGTGACCGTGAGCACTATGAACACATACAAGAGCCACAAACACCATACAGCCCAACACTCAGGGACAATTTAATCCCTCCAGATTTTGTGTGGCACTCCACGCCTGGACTTCCCAGTGTTTCTGTTCCACCCCTGGATCACTCCCAAACGACCACCTCGACGCTCCACCGCTTGGACAGTGCTCCTGCACTCTTCCATCTGCCAAGCCCCTTCTCTCTTCCGCTCGGCTCATCTGTCCACCTGGGCTTGCCAGAGCTGCTCCCCCTCACGGGCCTCCTCTCTTTTTCTCGGGATACATCTGGACTCCCCACCTGGTCTAGAGTGGTCCACTCCCACTCCTGGGTTCTTCGGATCTCTTCATTCTCATCCAAAACCCAGCTGTCCAGATACTTCTCCTGTTAAACAACCTCGCCATTGCTTAGCTGGTCAGGGGCTTTAGCTTCTGTAACGACTCTCCAAAGCACGGTAGGGATCACGCGTAGAAGTCAGCTTGGTCCAACACGATTTTATTGAAGGTACGGCACCCGTGAAGCTAAAGCACCGGCCCGCCACCCAAACACACCATCCCCCGGTAGCCCCTCCCCTTCCCATGCAATGTACAGAGGAGGTTTCATCAGCCTTCCATAAGCAATCCCAGTAGTCCATAGGGCATGAAAGTCATCATGAGTCTCAATGTCCAATGTCCAAGCCTGGAAACTTCCTCCTAGGCAATCACTCCCAGTCTGACTCAGCAGTCTCATAAAAGTAGGGTCAGGAATTAAGGCAAGGTTGCCTCATGGCAGGTTGGGAACCTGGTCTTCCCCAAAGCTCAGGTTTCCCAATCCTGACAGAATATACTAGAGAGGTTTGGGGAGAATTCACTATGATTTATAGGAGTTGTATGTACTGGAATGTATAGTTCACCTGCAATCTAAGAGCACTCTGAACTCCATCAACAATGGATCTAGAACTAACTTGGCACACAAAACCCCCATGACCAACAAAAAATACTGGAGATCTTTGGAGGGATTTTTAGTAGTTGTAGTTCACCTAACTACCCAAACAATGATGGATCTGGACAAAACTTGGCATGCATACCCAATATGCCAAAATTTGAATACTGGTGGGTTTTGAGGAAAATTGGCATGGACATGTTGGAGTTGTAGGTACTGGGATGTATAGTTCACCTGCAATCAATGAGCACACTGTACTCCACCAAAGATGGAATTGGCCCAAACTTGGCACACAGAGCTCCCATGACCAGCAAAAAATAATGGAGGTCTTTGAGTAAAATTCACCTTAATTTGGGGGTTCACCTACATCCAGAAAACACTATGAACCCAAACACTGATGGATCTCGACCAAACTTGGCACACATACCTGATATGCCAACATTTGATTACTGGGGAGGTTTTGGGGAAACTAACCTTCCTTTCTGGGAATTGTAGTTCACCCACAACCAGAGAAACTGTGACTTCCACCAATGATGGACCTGGACCAAACTTGGCATAGAACCCCCATGACTAACTCAACCTACTGGAGGGGTTTGAGGGGACTGACTCACCATACTGGGAGTTGTAGGTTATCCCATAGCCAGAGAGCGCACTGAAACCACCAATGATGCATCTAGAGCAAACTTGGTTAACATAACAAACTTTTAAGTACTGATGGAGTTTTTCGGGCGTAACCTGACATGATGTGAGTTGTAGTTTACCCACAACCTTATGCATTCGGTACAATTTTAAAAATGACATTTTCAAATATCCCAGACAACGGCAAATACCTGAGCAAGTTTCTAATAAAGATTGTTGAACATTTCTGAAACATTTTACCTTTTCCTGATTAAATATAGTTATTGGGGGGTAGTATCCTTCACAAAGTTCCCACCTCCCATTATATTTAAATAAATGTACTTCCTCTTTTTCTTCGATGAAAATCATGATGACATCTACAGTAATTATTAGATCCAAGTAAGCTTATTTACAGGAAGAAATACTACAGCATGTGCCTTTTAATATTGGTGCTTTTTATGTTATCCTCTAGTGCAGGGCTGTCCAACTTCTACCGGTCCAGGGGCCTGAATTCCAGTCACTGATGACCTGGGGGGCCGCAGGGTCTGCCCCCGCCCCCGGCTCTGCCCCCGGCTCCACCCTCTCCTAGCCCCTGGCTCCGCCCTCTCCCCCGGCATCCTCTCCCCTTATTTTTATTTAATATTAAATATATTTAATTCCAACCTCCCCTCTCCCCTTATTTCTATTTAATATTAAATATATTTAATTCCATCCTCCCCTCTCCCCTTATTTTTATTTAATATTAAATATATTTAATTCCATCCTCCCCTCTCCCCTTATTTCTATTTAATATTAAATATATTTAATTCCATCCTCCCCTCTCCCCTTATTTTTATTTAATATTAAATATATTTAATTCCATCCTCCCCCCCCCCTTATTTTTATTTAATATTAAATATATTTAATTCCATCCTCCCTCTCCCCTTATTTCTATTTAATATTAAATATATTTAATTCCATCCTCCCCTCTCCCCTTATTTTTATTTAATATTAAATATATTTAATTCCATCCTCTCCTCTCCCCTTATTTTAATGTATCCCATCTCCCCTTATTTCATCTTTAAATATATTTAATTTTATATTTAATACATGAGGGGAGATGGGGGGAGGGAATGAGGAGCCCCCTGAGGAGCCCCCTGCTTTGGCCTACCTTTTCCAAATGCGCAGGATCCAGGAGTACCCGGACGACGAGAGAGGCGACGACCGACTGAGTCGAAGAAGGTCCTAATCGCGTCTGTGGGCCTCAGTGATCCAGTAGTAGAGTAGCCAAAGAGTATCGCGAGAATACGCAATCCACACGGGATTTCACTGTCAACGCCGGCGTCATCTCGCGTTGACAGCGAAATCCCGTGTGGATTGCGTATTCTCGCGATACTTGCTCCGAACACGGAAGTAGGTTTTTATTTTTTTTATTATTTATTTTATTTTTCAATTTTTATTTTTTATTAAAAAGCTTAGAGGGCATTTTCTACTACAAAAGAGCCTACAGCTACTGACTTTATCAAAAAGATACTGTCACCAGTCTCATGATGTTCTGATTGTATTTTAACATTTTCCTCCTAAATTTCCAGTGCCTTTTTTGAATATAAACAAATTGAATTCATTGTTCTTGCTTTCTGGAGGCATCCAAGCGGATAAAAAATCTTACTTTGTTTTGTGTTCGAGTACAAATGACTCAAAAGGCTGGAAGCAGATTTGTTGACAAAGAAAATATTATTTTAAATCTAGTAACTTTTCACAATACAGCTACATTTGTACTGGAAAAGCTGTGTGGAGAAGAAAAAGAGGTATCTGAACTCAAAGTAGGTCAGTTGAGAGAACAATTGGAATAGGAGTAGGAAAAAATATGGCATGTTCTAGCATTTTGCATAGAGTCACAGAATTGTATAACTAAAAGCGGACTCGTGGCCATTGAGTTTCAACCTCCTGCTCAATGCATGATCTCCAATAAAAGCAGGTTTCTCAATCTGGAGGATGGGACCCCTGAAGTGGGTCATGAAGGAGTTTCCGAAGGGTCACCAAAGACCACCAGGAAACACATATTTTTGATGGTCTTAGGAACCCCTTTCACAGAGAAGGCTGAATATCTCTTCACCTGTCCTTCTCTTCCTTTTTGGAAACAGACAGTGAATCATCTCACCAAAAGCCCTCCTCCGCTGTGATTGGCCAGCCTCTCAGCCAATGAGAGGGCTGTTTCTGAGATTCCAAACAGGGAGGGGAGAGCAGGCGTGCTTGGCACATGGAAACACATCTGCGGGCGAGGGAGAACATGTGAGGCTGGAGGGAGGCTCGTGTCAACAAGCCCCTTAAAGGCATGGGGGTTCTGTGTGGGAAGTTTGGCCTAATTCTATCATTGGTGGGGTTCACAATGCTCTCTGATTGTAGGTGAACTATAAATCCCAGCAACTACAACTCCCAAATGTCCAGGTCTATTTTCTCCAAAAGCCACCAGTGTTCACATCTGGGCATATTGAGTTTTTGTGCCAAGTTTGGTCCAAATCCATCATTGTTTGAGTCCACAGTGCGATCTGGATGTAGGTGAACTACAACTCCAAAACTCAAGGTCAATGCCCACCAAACCTTCCCAGTATTTTCTGTTGGTCATGGGAGTTCTGTGTGCCAAGTTTGGTTCAATTCAATTGCTGGTGGAGTTCAGAATGGTCTTTGATTGTAGGTTAACTATAAATTCCAGCAACTATAACTCCTAAATGACAAAAATGAAAGCCCCCATCCCAAACCCACCTGAATTCAAATTTGAGCATATTAGGTATTTGTGCCAAATTTCGTCCCATGAATGAAAATTCATCTTGCATATCAGATATTTGCATTATGATTCACAACAGTAGAAAAATTACAGTTATGAAGTAGCAACGAAAATAATTTTATGGTGGGGATCACCACAACATGATGAACTATATTAAGGGGTCGCGGCATAAGGAAGGTTGGGAAACACTGAGCTAAAGCATCCCTAGCAAATAACTGTCCAGACTCTTTTTAATATTCTGGAGATGGAGATCCCACCACTTTCAAAGAGAACAGGTCTGCCCCCACTTCTCTATGACAACTGTTTTTAAGGAACACAATCATATCAAACTTTAGTCTTCTCTTCATGCCCAGCTCCTTCAACCTTTCATTTGTTCTCTATCGCCTTTTTGTTCTTGTTGCCTTTCTCTAAACCTGCTCCAACCTGATAACATCCTTTTTAAAAACGAGGCACCCAGTGCTGAATATGGTACTCCATGAGAAGCTTTTAAGGGCAGGAAGACGAATACTTAGATTCTATAAAAAAACATTTGGATTAGTCTACCATGAGCTCAAGACATTCCTAACAGAATTAGCAAAAACAATGATCTAAAAATGATTCCTGCATAAACTAGGGAAATAAGATTCTCTGCAGTGCTTGTGTGAGCCAATATAAAGAAATACGAATTCTTTATTTGTGTCAATAATGACTATCCAAAATGCTATTACAGTCCATGTTATACAATGGCCAGGAACTGATAAGAATAATAAAAAACCAAAGTGACAGAATGTTGAATAGTTTGGAAATAGAGATTCTAAAACCAAGAGGGAAAGCCCTGCTTTTTGATATAGCACAAGGCTCTGTAAATGGTTCCAGATCATGGGTACATGATTCAATACAGCTCATGCCCCCTAGATACCTCAAACTGCAAATATGTAATGCATGATGTTATTTAAGCTATTATTAAGAGTTGCATATAAAGGGAATACTCCATAAAACCATTACTTGTGCACTCCCAACCAGGGTGTATCAATTGACCTTCCTTTTCACTCCTCCGTTATAACAAACAAAACATTCTGAGTAGACTGTTAGAATCATAGACTAATAGAATTGAAAGAGACCACATGGGTCATCTAGTCCAACCCCCTGCCATGCAGGTAAAGCACAATCAAAGTATCCCTGACAGATGGCCATCCAGCTACTGTTCAAATGCTTCCAAGGAAGGAGTTTCCACCATACTCTGAGGTAGAAAGTTCCACAGCTGAACAGCTTTTATTTTCCATCAAAAAAGTACAGTACTATGCTTCTCAGCAGACACAATATATCCTGAGATGAACAAAGTTGATTTTTTGGAGTATAGCAACCATTCAAAAGGGCCATAGAAGACACCAAGATTGTGAGAAGAACTATGAGATTAATCTTCTGGAACATGGCCGCACAGCCTGAAAAACTGACAACAACCCAGTGATTCCGGCCATGAAAGTCTTTGACAATACATTAATCTGAAGTACTTGTTATTTGAAATTTTACTATATGTATGTTGAAACATAAAATGCATTGTTAAATACAGCCACCTGGTTACTAACATTTGTATGGTATGACAGTATGTTTTTAATATATAATGTCAGAGAAGCACACAAACAATTATTTTTAAAGGATTTTTTAGGGCTTTTGTAGGTTACATTTGTATGGTGGGGAAATGTTAAGTGAATACAAGGATAGGAGGTCCACAGTGTCATTAATGAATAGTGGGTATGCAGAATAAAAATGTGTCAGTAATTACCTTTTTACCCTGTTTCTTTAAACCATGAAAAAGTGAGTCCATAGGAACCATGGCAGTACAAATAAATTGTGCTGTATGATACGGTACTGAAATGAAAACAACATTCAAGGAATTTTTGATGTTTTACCATCCTGTGGGAGGCTGCTCTCATGTCCCCACATGGGGAGCTGGAGCTGACAGAGAGAGGTCATCCCTGCTCTCCCTGGATTTGAACCTCTGACCTGTTGGTCATCAGTTCTACCAGCACAAGGGTTTAACCCATTGCGCCACTGGGGGCTCTTATCTGATAAAATGCTTTACACATTATATATCAAAATAATGGTGCATAGTTTGGGGGGGTTAAGGAAAATCTGTGGGAATAATCTGGGCAGCTCGACATTTTTTTCTAATTTGGTATAGCAATGAATTGGTCTTTAACATGCTCTATCACTACTTGTATAGTTAATAATTTTTGAACTGTATTGTTTAGCCAGTTTTAAATTAGTGTCCAATGAAGAGTTCTTTCACCATGATATATGAAATTTCATGATATTCTGTAGCTTTGACTATTTAAATAGTCAAATATTGACATGCCTTTTGATGCAATGCATTCCTGCTTATATTATGAGAAATTTATATATCTCAAAGAGCTGCGAAACCAGCAGGAATCTATTTAACAGTTTTGAATATCAGTGGAAACTACTGAAAGTCTTGCTAGAGACAAACTGAAGAGGTGGCAAGAACTCTAGTAATATCTTATGTTATTATCAGCTTCCCTCAAAATCTGGATTGTTAACTATTCAGCACAGAATCAATAAGTAAGTCCAAAAGAGAATTGAAGCAAGTGTTTTACAAGAAACCAGATCCATTGGTACAAAAGAGGAACATCCCATGGCTGTTTTAAAGCAGTGACATATGAATGCAAACTTGGAATAAGCACCACACGCTCTTGATACACTTTTATGTTATCCCAGTGGAGCTCAGACTCCTGCCAAATGACATAAAATTTCATCAAGATGACGAAGGCTAATACTGCCAAATAATATCACATTGAATATTTATATTTCTAATAAAACCTAGCATTATCCAGCATTAAAAACGAATTATTAGTCTACCACCTACTTTATTCTCTTCTGGCCACAATTAAGGAACCTTGTTGAACATACGCCTATATTATATTCACATTCTTATCTTCCACAACTAATGTGGTGAAACCAACGGCAACTTTAGGACACATCATTGAAAGCACTGGGTTGGATCTACACTTAAATCATGCTTTGAGTATACACAGTGAAATTAAAGAGCTTAAGTCAATCAGGACTAATTTTATGAATGTAAACCATGCATTTCAACAGGTCTACCCATGTATGACTAAATCTGGATGTGATCCATTAGCTAGCAATCACAGTGTATTTTCCTGTTCTGTTTAATTCACAAATGTCCATTTAAACAATAGGTGAATGTTCCTTTGTCCATCCTTTTGAGGTTCTTATGCTATGCAACACCACAACTGCATGTTATAATAACTCCCATTAATGTTTCTTCTGAAAACTACCATGTTTGATTATCCTGGATCATCACAAACAATTGAAATCCTATTAGCTTATAAGTGAAAGAAGGGATATCATTACTTTCTTCCTTCTATGTGCACTGAATCATATCTACCATTTTGTTCCACACTTGCTGTATTTAACTGACTTTATTTCAAATCTAAACTTCATTGGGGAGATAGGGCAGATTATAAATAATAATAATAATAATTATTATTATTATTTCCATCTTGAAACGTTTTTTGACGTCTGAAGATCTGGCAAAATTACTGCTCTTCCTGGCTTAGGATCACTTATGACTGCAGTGAATACTACCCTCCTAGCATTCACGAAAAAAGTAAAGTCTTGGCTATAGGACCAGGCTTTTGCACATTAGCACAATGCAGCACTTTGGATTGGAATTGTACTGGCAAGTTGATGGATATGGCTCAATGCTTATGTTGTGGATGGAACACTGTTTTAACTCAAGTGAATGTGTATTACGTGTTCAATGTTAACTGTATTTTAATGCTTAATGTTTATGGTATTATATTGTATATTGTGTATCAAATTGCTGTCTTTTGTCAAGCCGCTCTGAGTCCCCTCTCGGGGGTTGAGAAGAGCGGAGTATAAATAATGTAAATAAATAATACCAGGTCCAATACAGACAACTGCTAATCAGTTAGTTAACATCTGGACAATCAAGTAACATCTCCTGGGGCCCGTCTAGACAGTACCTTTATTGCAGTATCTACCACAGTAAAGGAGGGGCTGTCCAAACAATGTTCTGGACAGTCCTGAATTAATTCGCTACAAACAAGGAAAACCCTGATTTGTGGTGAATTAATTAGATAGTGGATTTATTCCATGCCTACTTGGAAGGCGCAGGACAAACCCACTACTTCTGGTGTCAAGACACCATTCCCACAGTTTACCAGACTAAATAAATCCAGTAAACTGTGGGAATAACCCCCCCCACAACCGAAGCCCCCAGACCTCCCCCCCCACAACCGAAGCCCCCAGACCTCTTTGAAAAGTAATGAAAACTTACCCAGCCTCCATTACAATCAATCATTCAGTTTATTTGTATGCCGCTCTTCTCACCCCGAAGGGGACTCAGTGCGGCTCACAACACAATACAATACAAGACAGTGAAGACAGTAAAGCAAAGCTTCCAAAACAAATTTTACAGGGCGAAGACAAGCTTCAAATTGTGTACGAATACACTTAACAATATTCCAAAGGCAGATTATGCAAAAATATACATTCAAACAAAAACATAAGTGGGCAATAGGCACAGTACATACAATAATCATAATAAATTAACTATACAGGCAAGTAAATGCATGATATAAAACTAATACACTGAAAAACTATACTAAAACCCACATAATTAATATTGCCAAAGCCAGGAATAATCAACGAGCGCCCTATAAAAATAACCTACACCCCATGCCCTCCTCCCCTAAATAAAAGTCCTTCTCGCCTCCTCCTGCTGTCATTTCCAAAGGGACAACAAGACTGGAATTACATCAGCTGCAGCTGGTGCCTGGTGTCCACAGCGGGGAAGAGTGGGGCGGTGGCCGGCCCCAGTTAGCTTCTCCTTCCTCCTCCTTCTCGCCTCCCGCTGCTGTTTTTAAGGGCAGCGGGGCTGGAGTGGCTGCAGCTGATGGCTGGTGTCCACAGCGGGGAAGAGTGGGGCGATGGCCGGCCCCAGTTAGCTTCTCCTTCCTTCTCCTCCTCGCCTCCCGCTGCTGTTTTTAAGGGCAGTGGGGCTGGAGTGGCTGCAACTGATGGCTGGCGTCCACAGTGGGGAAGAGTGGGGCGGTGGCCGGCCCTAGTTAGCTTATCCTTCTCCTCCTCGCCTCCCGCTGCTGTTTTTAAGGGCAGCGGGGCTGGAGTGGCTGCAGCTGATGGCTGGTGTCCACAGCGGGGAAGAGTGGGGCGGGGAAGAGTGGGGCGGTGGCCAGCCCCAGTTAGCTTCTCCTTCCTTCTCCTCCTCGCCTCCCGCTGCTGTTTTTAAGGGCAGCGGGGCTGGAGTGGCTGCAGCTGATGGCTGGCATCCACAGCGGGGAAGAGTGGGGCGGTGGCCGGCCCCAGTTAGCTTCTCCTTCCTTCTCCTCCTCGCCTCCCGCTGCTGTTTTCAAGGGCAGTGGGGCTGGAGTGGCTGCAGCTGATGGCTGGTGTCCACAGCGGGGAAGAGTGGGGCGGTGGCCGGCCCCAGTTAGCTTCTCCTTCCTTCATTACAGGCTTTGAGCAGCTGTCACGGTGTATAGAAATAAGCCCCCTCCCCCGGCTCTCCTGGCGAGTCATTTCTACACACCAGGAGAGCTGCTCGAAGCCTGTAATAGAGGCTGGGTAAGTTTTTATTACTTTTCAAAGGGGTCTGGGGGCTTCATGGGAGGAAGGTAGCACCTCCAGATGTTCTCCTGGGTTAGTGCTAGGAGAACATCTGGATACCCACTCCAAAAAAGCACGCGCTTTCTGGGGTGGGTGTAGACAGCCCCTCCAGGAACATCTGCATTTTAAAAACACAAATGATCTTGGGATAAAGGGCTGTTTGGAACCGCCCCTGGCCTTAACCCCACCAGCTCACCTTAAGAGCTGACAGCTGTATTGGGTGAAGAAGATCTCTTCAGCTTCTGATTAGCACACAAGAAAAATTATGTTTCTACTCTCCTCTCAGGAACTAAGGATGTGACACTGACTGCTTCTGCTGCTTTGATAGTAGGAGTGGTTGGTGGAAAACCCATCCTCTTTGAACCCCAATCAACAGCTGAATGGATCTCTTCCACTCAGTCTGGTTGCTGGCTCTTAGTTGGGCTGGTGTAACATCTATATTTATTTATTTATTGGGTTTCTATGTAGTGTTAGTGAACTCTAGGTTACAAATCTGTAACTGCAATAATGAATTCCACACCAGTTATTATAAGACCCACTCATTCAACTCAATTCCCAATTTACTATTTTCCTGGTAAGAATACTGGTCCACTTATGTCAGGACTGCTAATTTTTATCTGGTATCTTAGATATATGGCTTTGTCAAAAGTTGATACAAGACTGAACTATATATGTTTAATTCATTTATAGCTTGCAAGAAGATTAGTGAGAATAACAAACATCTGAGCATCATGCTGGAAAAAGGCCCAATTCATGTAGTGCAGAAAACCCCCCAAACCAAACCAAAAAGGTGAATGATGGCCTAATTAAAATAGCATTGCATTTCATTTGTCTTTAAAAGAGAGAGAGAAAAATATGGCAAATAAATCAGCAGTTGTTTCCTTGAGAAGTATAACTCTTATTTTAACAAGTATAATGGCATAATTGATTCAGGAAGAGCTTAATAAGAAATGAAGTAGAGTATACACACCTCTTAACAATAATTAAATTAACCCAAAAATTATGATTTTCAGAATTAAAGGATACATCCCTACATCACAGAATCTCCTCTGTCATCATCACCCTTTACTTGCTGCACTACACTTGATCCCCACAAGGATGGGGAAAGAAAGCAGTCCTACATTAACCTCACTCAAAGCTTGTTTCTACCCAGAAACAGAAGACTTAACCAGGGAGTTATAAGTAAATCACAACTGAGAGACATCCCTGCACAATTCTCTTGGTTGCTCAGTCTTTTCACAGCTCTTATCTTCAATTGCAAGCACCAAGTCCTTGGGCACATTTACACTGACTACCTAATGAAGTTTTAAGGGAACTTTAGAATGTGGTGTTTAAATGGTGCATAGTATGGAGTTTAAATGACACAAGCAGCAACATACTGATACATTAAAGGCTTTAAACTGGAATAAGTAAAGTTGGGGGGTGCTCCAAAACAGAGCCTGTAATGCACATCAGTGCACCTAACAATAAAACAATATTGCATGGTGAAACTGATTAAGACAGAGGTCTATTAGTGTAAAAATGTGCAATATCTCTTTTTGTACACAGGCCTATCTTCATAGGAAGTAGTGATACACCGGCAAGGATAAAGCTTTTGTCTATGGCTATGCAAAGCAATCTATAGGCATTACTATGCTTCTCCACCCACCCTTTGACTGTGTGGATCATAATAAATTGTGGCAAGTCCTTGGTGTTAAAGACATACCAAATTACCTTGTCTCTCTCCTGAGGAATCTGTAGAATGACCAAGTAGCAACAGTAAGAACTGACCATGGAATAACAGACTGGGTCAAGATTGGGAAAGGCGTATGGCAAGGTTGTATACTCTTACCCAGGGCCGTAGCCAGGATTTTGGTTCGGGGGGGGGGGCTGAGTTTGGTTCGGGGGGGCTGAGACTGGGTGGAAGAGGGTCTTCCCTACCAAACCTTTTGTATTGTTATCCCAATAACCCCATTAATGTGGGATATATTGAGCATGGTGATCAGATCATGATATGAATAAACATAACAGTTTAAATAATGTACCAGTAAGGCCTTTCGCGGACCACCCTGAGAATTTCGGGGCTGAAGCCCCTTAACCCCCCCGGCTACATGCCTGCTCTTACCCAATCTATTCAACTTGTATGCAGAGTACGGCATGCAATGTGCAGGGCTTGATGAATGCAAGGCTGGGATTAAAATTGCTGGAAGAAACATTAACAATCTTAGATATGCAGATGATACCACTTTGATGGCCGGAAGTGAGGAGGAGCTGAAGTGCCGTCTAATCAAGGTGAAAGAAGAGCATGCAAAAGCTGGGTTGCAGTTAAACATTTTTTAAAAACCAATATTATGGCAACTGATTGGTAACTGGCAAATAGAGGGAGCAAATGTGGAGGCAGTGACAGACTTTGTATTCCTAAGTGCAAAGATTACTGTAGATGCAGACTGCAACCAGGAAATCAGAAGATGCTTACTTCTTGGAAGGAGAGCAATGTCTAATCTTGATAGAATAG
Source organism: Anolis apletophallus (assembly GCA_030556195.1). Lineage (NCBI taxonomy): Eukaryota > Metazoa > Chordata > Lepidosauria > Squamata > Anolidae > Anolis > Anolis apletophallus. The sequence goes on along the minus strand of JARBWK010000012.1, from coordinate 78,425,129 downwards.
GGAAGAGTAGAGACATCACACTGGCAACAAAGATCCACATAGTCAAAGCAATAGTATTCCCCATAGTCACCTACGGATGTGAGAGCTGGACCTTAGGGAAGGCTGAGCGAAGGAAGATAGATGCTTTTGAACTGTGGTGTTGGAGGAAAGTTCTGAGAGTGCCTTGGACCGCTGGAAGATCCAACCAGTCCATACTTCAGGAAATAAAGCCCGACTGCTCATTGGAGGGAAGGATAGTAGAGGCAAAGATGAAGTACTTTGGCTACATCATGAGAAGAAAGGAAAGCTTAGAGACAACAATTATGCTGGGGGAAATGGAAGGAAAAAGAAAGAGGGGCCAACCAAGGGCAAGATGGATGGATGGTATCCTTATATATATATATAATTTTTATTTGCATAATTTTCCATATGTACATAAATTAAGAGCACAACCTATCTAAAGTTTTAGGGAAGGAATACTTAGGGGTAAATGGGGAAAGGAAAAAGGTAATTGGAATTGGTAGGGTAATTTAGGAAAGTTTGGAAAAGGTAAGGGTTCTGTGACTTCCAAATCATCTTTTTAAGCGTTCTTAATCTGTTCTTTTTCTTCTTGATTCTCTCCATTACGGCTTAAACCTTTTCTTTGTATCAAAGTCCTCAGAGTCAAATATTTTTAGTTTTTAATTAAGTGGAAAATTTATATTGGATTAATTTCACTGTTCCTTATAAGTTTCTCTAAATTCTTCATAGAGTTTCCAATCTGTATTTTTCATGGGTCTTCCATAAGATATTTTCAGGGCAAAAGTTAATTTGTCCATTTCTTTTATTTCATCTATTTTGTTCAACCATTCTTCCACTGTTGCCATTTCATTTAATTTCCATTTTTTCGCATGGACTATCCTTGCCGCTGTTGTTAAGTAAGTGAATAAAATATCTTGATTTTGAACTAAATTTAATTCTTCACCTATTATTCCCAATAGGAAATATTCTGGTTTCATACTGATCTTTGTTTTTAATATTTTTTTCACATAATTCTTGTATTTTCTTCCAATAGAGTCATTCTTGGGCAGGACCACCATGTATGGTAAAATGTTCCCACTTGATGGATGGTATCCTTGAAGTGACTGGCTTGACTCTGAAGGAGCTGGGGAAGGTGACAGCTGTCAGGGAGCTTTGGCATGGGATGGTCCATGAGGTCACGAAGTGTCGGAAGCAACTGAATGAATGAACAGCCACCCACCCAACCTCCCCTTGCGCAAAAGGCTTTAAGAAAGAAACATATCTTGAAGAGCAAGTCATCTTCAGAATATTTTCTAAAACTGCTACACAGAGCAATTTCTAGTTTCTACATCACCATCACATCTTTTCTACTGCACAGCTTATAACTCAGTGATAGCAGCCGATTCCAACAAGGGGCAAGATGCTATTAAAGTATGTTTAAATCATACTAAAGCATTTGCTTCTTATTCTTTTCAATTGTGTCATAGATGTAATCTAGTACAAGATCTATTTCATTAAACACATTGTATCAGAAACAGGCCTTGGATTTATATCGGTATTTTCAGTAATGCTAGAAATAATCATAAATGTCTACATAATGTCCCCTAAGGGTTACATATGAAACAACATATTTTCAAAAGGTACATTATTAAGCCATAAAATGTAAGCCATTCAGTTGTCTTAAATTGAGGGCAAACACTTCCACAATTGTAAGCTGGCTTCAATTGTGAAACTTATATGATATCAGTATAACTAAAAATGTCAGTGGTTTTCAGAAGCTCTACTAAATTTACTTCATTCCTGTTTACTAAATACTGAAAAAGCTGAAAGCAACAAATTCTTCAAGAATTTGTAGAAAAATGAGATATTTATTTCTTGTTAGGAGAATACAGAATTAGAACGATTTAGTTAATTTGCAGTACATCTTTTGGCAGATTGTTTGGTAGAATAAAATCTCATTTTGATATAATGTATATGGAAACAATTATCCAGAGTGGCAAGTTCTCCCTTATTAGAGGTGTTCAAGCAGAGAACAGACATCCGTTTCTTGCTTTCTGAGTAATTGCCCCATAAATGAGTCTCATACAGTCAAGAATGCAAGACCTTGCAGTCAAATTCATCTGATGAATCATCCATGCTGGACTTCAAGGTAGTACATAACTTTTTTCATTCAAAAGATTAACATGTCTAGCCAATATTGTGTTGCCCTTATGATGTGACCACATCTGAACTAGTATTTGCAGTTATGATCAGCACATGCTGAAAACAATACTACGTAAAAAGCTGGAAAATGTCCAGCCTCCTTAAATGATCAAGAGACTGGAGCAACTAATCTGTTAGGAAATATTCTTTTGTTTGGGTCTATTTATGTTAACGCACTGGGTGAAACTTGGAAGACAGGATAGATGTCCATAAAATTATGAAAGATGTTAAAAAAGTACACAGTCAGAAGCTCTTTCTCATAAAACTAAAAGATGCACATGTTATAGGCATTCATAGGCATTACTATGCTCCTCCACCCACCCTTTGACTGTGTATAATAAATTGTGTTCAGATCCTTTATCTTGAAATCCAAAATGCTTCAATACATTTGTCCACATGGGTGGTTGAGGGGATAAACACCTTTGCTTCCTGATGGTTCAGGGTATACAAACTTTGTTTCATACACTCAATTATTGAAAATATTGTGTGAAAAAATTACCTTTAGTCTATATATAAGATGTATATGAAACATAAATGAATTTCATAGACATATTTCATCTCTCAAGATATCTCAATATGTATATGCAGAAATAGGTAAGTCCAAAACCCAACTGCTTCTGGTCCCCAAGTATTGATCCCCAATCCCACTCAACCTGAGCTAGAACTAGAAGGATTGTTCTCTCAGACACATGCTTTTTTGTCCATAGTTGAAATAAAAGACATATATTTATGAGGCTGGGGAGTGAAAATGGTATTTTGTTTTGTTTGTTTGTTTTTTCGTGTCAGGAGCGACTTGAGAAACTGCCCCTTGTGCTGGCAGGATTAAAGACCGACAGGTTGGAGATTCAAATCCGAGGAGAGCACAGATGAGCTCCCTCTGTCAGCTCCGGCTCTCCATGTAGGGACATGAGAGAAGCCTCCCACAAAGATGGTAAAACATCAAAACATCTGGGCGTCCCCTGGGTAACATCCTTGCAGACGGCCAATTCTCTCACACCAGAAGCTACTTGCAACTATTTTGTTTTGTTCCAGTGAACATATGAAACTTACAGAGGAAATGGTTTTTGATAAGGCAAGCAGCCAGCATCATGAACTGGAGCAATTCATATTATATATCTTCAACTGTATCATTAATTCAGTGAATTTTCTAAACCATTGCTAGTCAAACTGGGGGTCTCTGGACTGTTACCAGTCTGTGACCTATTGGCTGCTGCCTGGTCCACAACAAGTAATGAAACAGCTGTGGGCAATTGGCATAAAATGGCACTACCTGTCCACCACATTAGACAGCTTAAGAAGCAATATTTAATGATGTGATGGTGTCTATAGGTGTCATTATCCTGCTTTTGTTTTGAGAGATATATATACACACACACATATATATATGGTTTGTAATATGTTTCTTTGGACTTTGAACAAATATTTTGTCACTCTGGAAAAATTACACAAAAACATTTTTCAACTTTTATTTTTGTACATTCTCTAACTAGTAACCATAGCTCAGAATAAATGGTCTTACTCCTATAGCAAACTAATTAATAATAACAAGTATACAAATATGAACTATGATTACTCTGTAAACATGGGAGTATATATGTGGTTCAGGCTATAAAAAACACCGAGCTTAGCCTTATTAAATCCTTTATGGTTCTCATAAATGCTTGTCATGGCACACAATGCCTTCTGACAGCATTGCCACACAAGATCTTTCTGCTTTATTCCAGACAGCATTTTTATATTGCAATTAATTAAAAAGACAAATATGACAATGAGATGGGAAAGAGATTGGAATGAGGCTTCTTTGAGAAGAGCCATATGGGACTGGATAAGTCCAGCTAGGCAAAAGACAATCAAAGGGATGTGCTAATGATTATGATATATTCAGATGAATTTTTTTAAATGTTGACCTCAGAGACCATGTAACTTGCATACAGATAATTGGCAAGACTAGATCATGACATGGTGGGGTTATAAATATATGCATAATCACAAGATGTTTCAAACTTGATCATAGCTTAGCCACTGCACCAAGTGGAAAAAAATTCCCTCTAAATAATAATAGTTCCAAATCAAAAACAGCATTTTTGCACCAAAAATAATACATCCATGCAGAAAATGCTGTTTTCTGTGCAGAATTTAGTCTCAAACCGAATAGATTTCAAAAAGCATTTAACCCCTGTCTTCATTGTATAAGCTCCTTGGTGGAATATAATACAAATAGATTAAGAATAGGTATCACAAATTTTTTTTATGATCTGGCGGGCATTTACTAAACAAATTCTCAATAGTTTCGCCTTCTGATCTGGATAGGATCTATCATACAAAATAGATGACTAATTAACATCTTCCAAAATCAAAAGATGTTTATAGTTTTAAAAAATCAGTAGAAGACTAAGACTTGGAATAGCAGTTATGAAAGAAGTATACATATTCTTTCCATTATAAAGATAGGTCACTGAATATATATTGCATGGTCACGAATGTCCATGCTATATAATATTTCTATTTCTGTGTATGGTCATGAAAGTTGGGCAGTGAAAAAAGCTGGTAAAAAGTCATGTGAAATGTGGTCCTGGAGAAAGTTTGAGATACCATGGACTACCAAAAGGATAAATGAATGGGTAAAAGAACAAATGAAGACTGAACAATCCACAGAAGCTAAAATAATTAAACTAAGAATACTGAATTATATATATATTACCAGAAATGACTTGTTAGAAAAGACAATTATGCTTGGTAAAGTAGAAGGCAGTATTAAAAGAAATGAGAACAGACCCAATCAAAGAAGCCATAGCCTTGAGCCTGGCCTGAGCTGTGCTGTTGATAACAGGACGACTTGGGGAATCATTAGTCACTTAAAAGGTTAGGGTCACAGTAAGTTGAACTGATTGTGGCAGTTAACAATAACAAAGGACAATGCCAGAGAAACATTTCAACACTTTATTTCATCTTAAATATAATCATTCTTATTCATGTAAATAAGTCTTGCAGCAGTCATGTTTTCTAATAATCTCTGGAGAAAGGTAGTAGGTAGAGCAATTTGTATATTTCTGGTTTGGGAATGGGAATTCCCACCACTGATCATGTTCATTCTCTTATTACAAAGTTTGCAAGGTTCCAAAACTTTAGATCCCCTGTTGTACCAACAACACAATGGTTCAGCAAACTATAAAGTAGATCAATAGGTACAGGCTTGGCGGGAAGGTAACAGTGCTCAATGCTGTCATGCCACCCACATGACCTAGGGGATGTCTATGGACAACGTGGGCTCTTCGCCTTGGAAATGGAGATGAGCACTACCCTTCAGAGCCAGAAGGGGAAGGCTTAACCTTTATCTGTGTTTGGTTCTTTCTGGGCATTGAATATGTGTGCCTTTGTGTTTGTGTGTGCTGGAATCTGCCCTGAGTCCCCTCGGGGAAATAGGGTGCAATACAAATAAATTATTATTATTACTACTAATACTACTAATATACTGTATATGAAAAAACTTTAGTTGTCTTTCTGTGAAAGAGGGCACAATTCCATTTCTTTATATCATAAAACTCTATAACTTCATAGGACAACTGTAATGTGTTATGTGCAGGACTGCCCTAGCTATTTGGTGGCATCATATAGGATGTACTATTGGCATCGCTTCTCTTAAATGATGTCTTCTCAAAGCATAGTTAAGGGTGCTACTCATATATATATATTCAAAACATCTTAAAACAAATGCAGAATTTGCTTTATTTTCCATAACTCTAAAAATGAATAAGGAACACTATCCTCTGCATGAAAATTTATTTCTATGTGTTGTGGATTTTGTCTTGCTCTAAAACTAAAATGGCAAAGCAAATGAAGTTTGAATCATGCCAGTCCAGCACACTATAAAGAAAATCAGACCAAAAAGGCAGGCAAATCTCAGTTTTCCTATAACAGCTTCCAAAAATACAGCAATTGGATTTTAAGACTCATTGTTGGAACAGCCTGCTTTAATAAGCGCACACACTTCTCCTCACTCAATCGATTTGTTTTCATTCTCTCCTTGCCTAATTTAAACAATATGAGCTTTATAGTTAGCAATCAGGATTGGCAATCTACACTTCTTTGGAGTTCAGTTCTCTTCTGAACCATGATGAAGTTCCAATTTCTCCAAAGTTAATGGGGGAAAGATCATCACCTGGACAAAAGCATTTCCCATTGCTACACAGACCCAGAACCTGTCTACCAGACATCTGCGAACTATAGGTCTGTAGTGCATTTACTGGTGGCTCCGTAACTTTGGCTCTTACTGCGTTTCCAGCTGTTCTAACAGAAATTTAAAACAGTTTCCATTTTATTAAAACAATCTTGCTGATATTAATGTAAGTGAAAGCCAGTTTTTATATCCATGTATCATGCTAACTTAACCATTCATCAGATAACTGGGACCATATATACAGAAATGTCACTCTTATCCAAAGTATCTTTTTCAGTGATGTAGTATTTTGGTACGATAAACAAGTACTTCAGACATGTCTGTATGCAGATAGAAAAGTGTAGATTCAATCAAATAATAGTTATAGAAGTAGCTATAAGGTGGGAGATTTCATTAGTGCATATGTTGGAAGACAATTTGTTTGCAAATGGACCAAAATATGGGGGAAATTTCCTTATAGGTCACATTTAATCATATTGTAAAGGTATAAGACCGTATATTTTAATTTTTGATATGTATTTTTGTTGGAAATAGCTTCTTCAAGCCTCTACTACTTATTTGTCATGTATATAATTCAGATTGCTTACAAAATTGTATAAGCATTTATTGGTGTGCAATTTTCCTTAACTCTATGTTGTGGGAGGGGCTGCAGACCATGTAACCAGATCTGGGACTGTTCAAATCTCAGACTCCATTTTACAATGTCAAAACACAATGCTTTAGAAAGATACAGACTCTATTAGACTCTCAGAACATAGAGTTGCTTTAGACTTCGGACTGTTAAGATTATAATAAAGATGCCTTGTGTTATCTACACAGAGAAACTACTTCAAATCCTATATGTAACTAGATTGATATGCAATGTATCCGTATGCTGAATACATGAAGCTTCTGATGATACCACTTTGGAGCCTCCTTTGTCTGCCTTGGGGTTTCACATTGTACTTTTGGAAACAAAAAATCTCATAATCTAATAATGTTCTTGGGGAACCACACCGTACAACTTTCTAGCCCCCTTTCTCCATTTTGGGGTTACACGTTGTACTTTTGGAAACAAGAAATAAATTAATTTAATGTTATGCGATAAATTCCATTTTCTCATATTCAGAGAGGTGTGCTCAAGACAAATATGCAAAACAGAGAGATAGATTTAAATTTTCCAAAAGAATTCCAGTGGTAGCATTTCTTCTTGTAATATTCCTTATTAGATTACTGAAATTACTTTAAAAATTGTGAAGGACCCAGGGATCTTCTAAACACATTGAAAGTTAGTATTCTGACAGAGGAGAATGCTTTCTACCACTGTGGCAAGTTTTGTCAGTAGTCTAAAAATGAGGGAAAGAGAATCCCCCAAGTTCTGCCTGTCCCGTTTGCAGGTTTCGCGTATTGCCATTAACGATGTGATTCAGAAAATTCAGAAAATTCAGATTTTTGGGGGGGAAATTTCGGAAATAATTTCCAAATCGAATCGCAAGCACCCCCTACATTCAAAATGAGTTTTGAATAATTTTTTCCTTGATCAAACAAGCCTAATATTTACCACTAAGGAGAACGTTGACTCAAGTGAGTACTTAACCCTTAGGAAGATCATACTTTACAAAAGATTGCGATGTCTAACAAGATCATGCCTTTCCAATAGGTTATGATTATTCCAAACAGTGTAAATGTCAATTAATCACCAAAAGGATCACGTTTTCACAATACTGTGAAGATTCCTAGTTTTCCCAAAAGGTTCCAAATAGCCAGTTTCCAAAATATTTAGAGCTACGTAAAAGCAGGTGATGAGGGGGAAAAAGGCTTTAAACCCTAAAGTCCAACACAAAAATAGAAAATGAGACTTGGAGCAGTAACAGAATTCATTCTCACTGTGTTGCAAACCTATGAAGTCAAACATTTCTGTGATCAGCTGAAGCATATGTCTGCAGACTTCATTTTCAATTTGATCCTGAAAGCCTAAAGGTTAAAACCATGCTGAGTTATGAACTGTTAAATTGGAACAGTATTAACCTATTGTACATCATGTTCAGTATGGATTATCACAGTTCCAAAAAAGATTCTACACATTTGATACATTATAATTGTCACAATATGGATGTTTGTAGTTATTCTACTGACACTTGCAGTGCATTTCTCACTTTCTGTAAATCCAACAATGCTCATCTAAAATATAAAGCTACGCTAATCTGGGATATGGAGCCTCTGGTGGCGCAACAGGTTAAATTGCTGAGCTGCTGAACTTGCTGACTGAAAGGTTGGTGGTTTGAATCCGGGGAACAGGGTGAACTCCTGCTATTGGCCCCAGCTTCTGCCAACCTAGCAGTTCAAAAACATACAAATGTGAGTAGATAAAAAGGTACCACTTCGGCGGGAAGGTAACGGCGCTTCATGCAGTCTGCCACATGACCTAGGAGGCATCTATGGATAATGCTGGCTCTTCGGTTTAGAAATGGAGATGAGCACCATCCTTTGGTCAGTAACTTAATGTCAAGGGGAAACATTTACCTTTTCTAATATGGTATATAGCTGATATAACTAGCTATATACCATATATAACTAGCAAATCATTAGTTTGAATATTCTATATGCTACAAAATATTTTTAAAAATTGCAAGTGTTTCAGTGAACATAGTTTCGACACCAGAACATAGTTTTCTAAAATGCACTTGTAAATGTTTGATATGACATAATATGCAGATATGTAGGCATATTCAATTGAGTCTTTTAAAAATCATTATCACTTTTCCATATATCTGATTTTTTTTGTTATCTCATATTCCTATTGGGTGTCTGTCTATTTTGTTAAATGGGAATTTGTTTTGCCATTTTTTCCAGCATTCTAATGTTGAAGATCGTGTCAATGTAATAGCAAATTTCTTGTCAAAAATCCCAGCAATTTTTACTAAAATCAGCACTTTTTGGACTATAAGGTTATTTTCCTCTACTGCAGGGTTTTCTCATTCTTTCTCTCTTTCCTTTCTCAACTAAGATGTTCAAGACTGGCCAATTGGAGGCTGAGTGATTTTCAGATGATTTACAAGGAAAGATGAGACCTGCACACGACAATCAACAGGAACGACTTGAACTCGATCCATTCATTCACTTTGCAACTTGTGTTTGACTTTGCAAATGAGAACCTTCTGGCACAAAGATTCACATTCCCCTTTCTTCTCAAGTTAGTTAACCGACTACCATAATATTATGAAATGAGTACTTTTCATTGCTTAAATTCTTATCTAACAAAGAATATAAAACAATAAATACAGATTTTGATTTTATTATAATTAAACCACGACCTTCTTTAAGCCTCAAATAAGAACAAACCTTTCAAGTTAAGTTTGTTTTCTGTCTGTTGAACATAAAATTACTGTTAGTTAGAAATGTTAATAAACTTCATTAGAATCTCAAGTCCACACAACCTTCTTCCATAATAAACCTCTATGTCTACACTTGGTTTCCAGAGACTAAGTCCCAATGAGCTCTTTTTTTAAAGGAGGATAAAACCCATTAGTGGACACCATGAGACTCTTTACACGCCTGTGCCTTCAAGTGTCCTGTTGATTTATGGTGATCCCACTAATTTCCTAGGGTTTACTTAGGCAAGAAATACTCTGAGGTGATTTTGCCAGTTCCTTCATCTGAAATTCAACCAACAACACTTAGTATTTATTTATTTATTTGCGACATTTATATGCCACCCTTCTCACCCCAAAGAGGACTCAGAGAGGCTTACAAGTTATATGTAAATGCAATATATTATATTATTAGCATAGCACAATATTAGTACCATACATTCCCATATTATACTATACCACTATACTGTAATATTATTAGTAATATTACATATAATATGTAATATTAAATTATTATATTGTATTATTATATTGTATTACAGTATAATATTATCAATATTATATGTGTATACATGCTCCATGCAGGCATGCTGGCCACATGACCTTGGAGGTGTCTACAGACAACGCTGGCTCTTCGGCTTAGAAATTGAGGTGAGCACCACACCCCAGAGTCGAACACGACTGGACTTAATGTCAGGGGAAAACCTTTACCTATAAATTATATTATATTGTATAGTACTCCTTGGTGGTCTTTTATCCAACTAATAATCAAGGCTCACCCTGCTTAACAGGAGCTGTCAATGGGGCAATGGGTTAAACCCTTGTGCTGGCAGGTCAGTGGTTCGAATCTGTGGTAAGCTATCTGTTTATCTCTAGCTTCTCATGTGGAGACATAAGAGAAGCCTCCCACAGGATAGTAAAACATCAATCATACGGGTGTCCCCTGGGCAACATCCTTGCAGACAGCTAATTCTCTCACACCAGAAGCGACTTGCAGTTTCTCAAGTCACTTCTCTCTCCCTCACACACACATACACACACCCCTGCTTAACTTCCAAGACCGGACAAGTAAGCAGATATCAAAGATATGAGGCATAAGAGTTGTCCCTCCATGTTTGCGGTTATGACTTTTGCAGATTTGATGGTTCACAGATTTGATTTAAAATTCTCTCTCTTGGAATCTCTTAGTCCTCCAGAGAGACTCTGGGCCCTTCCACACAGCCATATGGGCGGGTCAATAAGTCTGTGACTTTTTGAATGAAACACAGCTTTTTGGATAAAAAAATCATTTTATTTTTCAACGTAGTCTCCTTTGAGCTCTATACACTTTGTCCAACATTTCTCCAATTTTTTATCCATTCCAAAAAATAAGATTTCTTGAGGTCATCAAAATAGGTATTTGTTTGAGGGATGATTTCATTTTTGGAGTCAAATCTCTTTCCGCCGAGCCATTTCTTCAGGTTTGGAAACAAGAAATAGTCACTCGGGGCTAAATCCGGAGAATAGGGCAGATGAGGGAGAAAATCATATCCCAATTCATGGATTGTTGCCATGGAAACTGCACATGAGTGCACCCTTGCATTGTCCTGGTGCAAAAGAACTTTTTTCTTGGCCAAATGCGGTCGTTTCTCCCCCCAAATCCTCATTAAATCGACCCAATAAGTTGGCATAATATTCACCATTGATTTTTTTACTCTTTTGAAGGTACTCAATGTGGATTATACCCAAAAAAACAGTCGCCACAACTTTATTGGCTGACAAACCCACTTGGCCTTCTTTGGAGCTGATTCACTCCGAGAAACCCACTGATTTGACTGCTGTTTGGTTTCTGGTGTGTTGTGGTGGATCCATGTTTCGTCCACGGTTATGAAATGGTGCAAAAACTAGTCCATATTGCGGTTGAACAACGCCAAACACTCCTGCGAAATTGTCACACGATTGCGTTTGTGGTCGATTGTGAGCAAACGTGGCACCCATCTTGCAGAAAGCTTTTTCATACCCAAGTGATCATTTAAAATTGAAACCACTGAGCCATGGGAGATGCCTATGACTTCCACGATCTCTCGCACTTTCAATCTCCGATCGGCCAACACCATATCGTGATTTTTTTCAATTGTTTCGGGTGTAGAGACCTCAACTGGACATTCAGAATGTTCAGCATCTTCCGTGCTTGTATGGCCACAACGAAATTCAGTAAACCACTTTATTACCATTAAAATTGATGGTGCAGAGTCCCCATAGTATTTATCAAGCTTAACCTTGGTTTGAGTGATGGTTTTTTCAGCAAAAATAATGCTTAAAGAGCACACAAAATTCACTTTTTTCCATTTTCTCCTCAAATCATGCGGTAGTCTGCTATCAATGGCTGTCAAACACAAACTAAATGACGTAGCTTAAGAGGCGGGAAATTCAAAAAGTCACTGACTTATTGATCCGCCCTCATATCAAGGCAGAAAATCCCACAGTATCTGCTTTGAACTGAGTTATCTGAGTTCACACTGTTATACATTCCAACTTAAAGCAGATAATGTGGGATTTTATTCAGCTGACTGGAAGGGGCCTCCATCTTCAACTTCTTCCAGACAGTTGGAGGACTAGAAAACTCAATGGAATTTATTTTGAAAAATCAATTTGTAGATAAAACCTTTTAGAGAGCTATTCTCTCAGAGGGAAAAAAACATGTTTGAACATTTGTGAAGTTCCCATTCTCCTAACCCCTAATGTGGAGTTGACCATGGGCTTCATCCCACAAGTGAGGAGAAAGCAGGGAAAGCAGGGAAAGCCATCCTACCTCATTCCCTCCCTTTGAGGTCTACCTTTCCACATACAGGTTCCTCTTTTCCTTGCTTTCTCACATTTGTAATCAGGTTAGGGTTTTGTTTCCATGCATTTTTAAAGCAGAGTCCCACCAGAAGTGCCCTTACATCATTTGGTGGTCTCAGTGAAAGTCCATTTCCAAACCACATGGAAATTGAGTCCTGTGTCTGTGGGATGAAGTCCCATATCTGTATTTCTACATTGCAAGTGAGATTCTGTGGTCAGCTTCTAGCCAAGCTTGGCCACAGGGTTGTGCTGGAAGACCTAGGAATTCCTTGAGAGCTGTTCTGGGCTCCACAGTTGAAGAGAGATGTTGACAAACTGGAATGTGTCCAGAGAAGGGCGACTAAAATAATAAAACGTCTAGAGAACAAGCCCTATGAAGAAGAGCTTAAAGAGCTGGGCATGTTTAGCCTGCAGAAGAGAAGGCTGAGAGGAGACATAACGAAAACCATAGAAAAATATGTGAGGGGAAATCATAGGAAGGAGGGAGCACGCTTGTTTTCTGTTGTCCTGGAGACTAGGATGCGGAGCAATGGCTTCAAATTACAGGAAAGGAGATTCTTACTTAACATTAGGAAGAACTTCCTGACTGTGAGAGCTGTTCAGCAGTGGAACTCTCTGCCCCAGAGCATGGTGGAGGCTCCTTCTTTTGAGGCTTTTTAAACAGATGGATGGCCTTGTCGGGGATGCTTTGAAGGTGATTTTCCTGCTTCTTGGCAGGGGGTTGGACTGGATGGCTCACAAGGTCTCTTCCAATTCTATGATTCTATTTTCCATCAGGCCAGTGTTTCTGAACCTGGGGATCAGGACCCCTGGGAAGGTCATGAGGGGGGTTTCAGAGGCGTTGCCAAAGACCGTCAGAAAACACATGTTTCTGATGGTCTTAAGAACCACTTTGGCAGAGAAGACTGAAGATCTCTTCACCTGTTCTTCTCTTCTTTTTTGGTGTTGGTATACTACAACTCCCAGAATTCAAAAACAGTTGTCGTCATCATCGTCGTCCCCCCACAACCCCACCAGTATTCAATGTTGGTCATATAGGTCGTCTGCCAAGTTTGGTGCAGATCCATTGTGGGCCGGGTTCAGAGTGCTCTATGATTGTAGGTTAACTATAAATCCCAGCAATTACAATTCCCAAATGTGAAGGTCAATTTTCCCCAAAATCCACCAGTGTTCATATTTGGGCATATTGAGTATTTGTGCCAAGCTTGGTCCAGATCCATTATTGTTTGAGTCCACAGTGATCTCTGGATGTAGGTGAACTACAACTCCAAAACTCAAGGTCAATGCCCACCAAACCCTTCCAGTATTTTCTGTTGGTCATGGGAGTTCTGTGTGTCAAGTTTGGTTCAATTCTATCATTGGTAGAGTTCAAAATGCTCTTTGATTGTAGGTGTACTATAAATCTCAGCAACTACAACTCCCAAATGACAAAATCTATCCCCCTCCCAACCTCACCAGTATTCAAATTTGGGCATATTGGGCATTTGTGCCAAATTTGGCCCAGTGAATGAAAATACATCCTGCATATCAGATATTTACATTACGATTCATAACAGTAGCAGAATTACAGTTACAAAGTAGCATCAAAAATAATGTTATGGTTGGGGGTCACCACAACATGAGGAAGTGTATTAAGGGATTGAGGCATTAGGAAGGTTGAGAAACACTGAACTATAGAAAAGGAGATTCCCCCTGAACATGAGGAAGAACTTCCTAACTGTGAGAGTTGTTCAGCAGTGGAACTCACTGCCCCGGACTATGGTGGAGGCTCCTTCTTTGGAGGCTTTTAAACAGAGGCTGGATGGCCATTTGTTGGGGGTGCTTTGAAGGTGATTTTCCTGCTTCTTGGCAGGGGGTTGGACTGGAGGACCCTTGAGGTCTGTTCCAACTCAAGGATTCTATGTTCCAACAGGCCAAAAAAATAATGATAGTAGTACTTTCTTTAGCCATGGTGTTTGACTTTCAAGGGAGGCTTGTGCTCCAAAACTGGCTCCAGCACATGTCTTTGGCATTGAGATGGAGGACATGCATATAGCCCTCCATCTCAATACAGCTTAATGGTGTAACATTAGACAATCTTGACCATTTGCACTACCTTGGCAGCCACCTCTCCACAATAGTCACCATTGACACTGAAATACAACACCGCCTTAAGTTCTGTGAGTGCAGCATTTTTCTGAATGAAGCAGAGTGTTTGAGGACCGGGACATCCGTATAGATACCAAGGTGTTTGTTTATAAAGCTATTGTCCTCCCAACCCTACTATACGCCTGCAAATGTGCATTATCTACAGATGTCACATGCAACTCCTGGAACAATTCCATCAGCGTTGCCTCCAAAAAAATCCTGCAAATCTCTTGGGAAGACAGGCGGACAAGTGTCAGTGTGCTGGAAGAAGCAAAGACCACCAGCGCTGAAGCAATGCTCCTCCGCCATCAACTCCGCTGGACTGGCCAGGTTGTCCGAATGCCCGATCACCATCTCCCAAAGCAGTTGCTCTACTCCGAACACAAGAATGGGAAAAGGATTGTTGGTGGACAGGAAAGGAGATTTAAAGATGGGTTCAACCTTAAAAACTGTGGCATAGACACCAAGAATTGTGAATCCCTGGCCCTTGAGCACTCTAAGTGGAGGTCAGCTGTGACCAGCAGTGCTGCAGAATTTGAAGAGGCACGAATGGATGGTGAAAGAGAGAAACGTGCCAAGAGGAAGGTGCCTCGACCGGGACGCCTTCACCCTGGAAACCATGCCCTCACTGCAGGAGAACAAGGGCTCCTCCACAGTCACCTACGGATACACCACCAGGACACCACGCTCGGAGGACAATCTTACTCGGACAAGGAGGGATGGCCTAAGTATAGTAAAGTCAAATAAGGAGGGCATGGCGACAAAGACCAGGGATTCCGTCTTACCTGCCGGTGATGAACTGGCTCCTGGAGGGCGTGCACATGGGCTGCACGTAGTAGTTCTCCAGCTTCACTCCCTCCGCCGCCAAGCGGTCCAGAGTGGGCGTCCGGATCTCGGAGCCATGGTAGCCCACGTCGCGGAAGCCCTGGTCGTCGGCCAGGATGAAGACGAGGTGGGGCGGGGAGGAGCGGGCAGGCGGCGGCGGGGTCTCGGATCCAGCCTCGCCCGCTCTCCCATCCGCGCCGTCCCAAGCGAGGAGGCTGAGCGCGGAGAAGCCGGCCAGCCAAGCCCCGGCTCGCATCTTCCACCGCACGCGGCCCAGAAGCTGCTCTCGGGAAGCGGTCAGAGCGCGTCAGGAACCCGGGGCTCCTCTCCCGTCCGGGGGCGCGCCCATGACCGCCTCCCGGGGCGCTTCAGGAGCCCCGAAAGCATCCCCTGGAGCCCGGGAGGCAGCCGGCAAGTCCCTTCCCCATCCTCTCCGGCCCCGAGAAGGAGGGGAGGCGCTCCCCCGACGCCCTCCTCCCCGGTGGGGGCAAAGAGAGCTCTCGCCCGCCTCGCCAAGCGGCTCCTGGGGCGCCTCCGCGGCGGGACCCGTCCCAAGAAGTCCCCGTCGCTTCTGGAGGCGGGAAGGAGAGTCAAGAGGAGGAGGAAGAGGAAGAGGAGGACGCCGTCTTGCTTGCCTGCCTGCCTGCCTGCCTTCCTTCCTTCGCTGCCTGCTCAGCGTCCCTCCCGCCTCCCGTGCTGCTGCTCCCACCCATCCCTTCCGCGAGCGAAGCCAAACAAAACGCTTCCCGCTTGGATGGGACGGGCGGGAAGGAAGGGAGGAAGAAGGAAGGGAGGAAGAAAAGAGGAGGGAAGAAGGAAGAAAGGAGAAGGGAGGGAGAGAAGGAAGGAAGGAAGGAGCAAGGGAGGAAGGAAAAAGGAGGGAATGGGGGAAGAAGAGGGGAAGAAAGGAGGAGGGAAGGAAAGAAGTAGGGAAGGAAGAAAGGAGCAAGGGAGGGAGGAAAGAGGAGGGAATGGGGGAAGGAGAAGGGAGGAAGAAAGGAGGAGGGAAGGAGGAAGGAAGGAAAAGGGAAGGAAGGAAGGAAGGAAAGAGGAGGGAATGGGGGAAGGAGAAGGGAGGAAGGAAGGGAAGGAAGGAAGGAAAAGGAAGGAGGGAAGGAAGGAAGGAAGGAAGGAAAGAGGAGGGAATGGGGGAAGGAGAAGGGAGGAAGAAAGGAGGAGGGAAGGAGGAAGGAAGGAAGGAAAAGGGAAGGAAGGAAGGAAAGAGGAGGGAATGGGGAAAGGAGAAGGGAGGAAGAAAGGAGGAGGGAAGGAGGAAGGAAGGAAGGAAGGAAGGAAGGAAGGAAGGAAAGAGGAGGGAATGGGGGAAGGAGAAGGGAGGAAGAAAGGAGGAGGGAATGGGGGAAGGAGCAAGGGAGGAAGAAAAGTGGAGGGAAGAAGGAAGGAAGGAGAAGGGAAGGAAGGAGGGGGGAAGGAAAGAGGAGGGAATGGGGAAGGAGAAGGGAGGAAAGAAGGAAGGAAGGAGGACGGAAGGGAGCAAGTAGGGAAGGAAGGAGCAAGGGCGGAAGGAAAGAGGGAATGGGGAAGGGACAAAGGAAGGAGGAGGGTAGGGAGGGAGGAAGAAAGGAAGACGAGGGAGGAAGGAGGAAGGAAGAAAGAGGGAGCGAAGAAGGAAGGATGGAAGGAGGGGGGAGGGAAAGAAGGAAGGGACCCAGAAAGAAAGGCGCTTTGAAAAAATGCTACATTCAGCAAAGGACAAGAGGGATCCTCTCATCTCTGCAGGAGTCTACCACATACCATGCAGACGTGGACAACTCTACATAGGGACCACCAAACGCAGCATCGTCCAAACATGAAACAAGGAACAGGAAAGGCACTGCAGGCTAATTCAATCTGAGAAGTCAGCCATAGCAGAGCGCCTGATGAACCAACCGACACAGCATATTATTTGAGAACATAGACATGCTGGATGATTCTAACAACCAGATGGCCATCCAGCCTCTGTTTAAAAGCCTCCAAAGAAGGAGCCTCCACCACAGTCGGCAGTGAGTTCCACTGCTGAACAGCTCTCACCTTTAGGAAGTCCTTCCTAGTGTTCAGATGGAATCTCCTTTCCTGTAGTTTGAAGTCATTATTCTGTGTCCTAGTCTTCAGGGCAGCAGAAAACAAGCTTGCTCCCTTTGACTTTCACATTTATACATATGCTTTTGAATATAGCCTCTTAATTAAACAGAGCAATCTTTTGTCAATTGTGGTCTTCTGCAATTTTTGCCATAGCAAATTTATTGGAATTGAGTCAAAGGCAGCTTTTAGATTGATAAAAGTGGTAAATAGTCATTTGTATGGGGGATTTTGGTATTTTTCTGCTAGGTGGCTTAACACGATACAGTGGTCTATGGTAGACCTTACTTTTCTAAAACCTGCCTGTTCCTCACCTATTACTTTTTCTAAGTCTAGCCAGTCTAGGAGCCTGCTATATAGATGGCGAGTATAAAGTTTGCCCACCACCGAGAGTAAACTGATGGGACGGTAATTTTAAATAGGCTCTCATGAGTCCGGAATTGGCCTAATTGTACTGCATTAGTTTTACCTCCGCACAAAGAAAGGAGAAACACTGTTTCCTTCCTTCCAATCCACTTGAAAATCAATACATTTGTAACAGCTGAACTTCATGTGCTTCAATGCTTCCTCTTTATCCTGGAAAGAAGTGACGAGTGGAGTGCAATAAGCAGGGTTCTGTCCTGGGCCCAGATCTGTTCAACATCTTAGATGAAGGATTAGAAGGCATGATCATCAAGTTTGCAGACAACACCAAATTGGGAGCGAGAGCCAATACGCCAGAAACAGAATTCAAAATGATCTTAACAGATTAGACAGAGGGGCCAAAACTAACAAAATGAATTTCAACACTGACAGACGCAAAATACTCCACTTAGGCAGGGAAAAAATGAAATGTAAAGATACAAAACGGGGGACGCCTGGTTCATCAGCAATACGTGTGAAAAAGGTCTTGGAGTTCTCATGGACAACAAGTTAAACATGAGCCAACTATGTGAAGCAGCAGCTTAAAAAGCCAATGGGATTTTGGCCTGCATAAATAAGAGTATAGTGTCTATACCCAGGGAAGTCATGCTACTCCTGTATTTTCCCTTGGTCAGACCATACCTGGAATACTGTGTCCAATTTGGGGCACCAAAATTTAAGGAAGATGTTGACAAGCTGGTATGTGCCCAGAGGAGGGTGACTAAAATGATCAAGGGTCTGATGAACAAGCCCTATGAGGAGCGACTTAAAGAGCTAGGCATGTTTAGCCTTCAGAAAAGAAGGCTGAGAAGAGACATGATGGCCATGTATAAATTTGTGCACATACGAGGGCTGGTCAATATGTCCTTGACTTTTTTAATAAAACACAGGTTTTTGGATAAAAAGTCATTTTATTTTTCGACATAGTCTCCTTTGAGCTCTATACACTTTGTTTAACATTTCTCCAATTTTTTTTATCCCTTCCAAAAAATAAGATTTGTCAAGGTCATCAAAATAGGTATTTGTTTGTGAGATGATTTCATTGTTGGTGTCACCCATCTTGTGGAAAGCTTTCTCAGACCCAAGTGATCATTTGAAATTGAAACCACTGAGCCACGTGAGATGCCTATGGCTTCCACAATCTCTTGCACTTTCAATCTCAGATCAACCAACACCATATCATGAATTTTTTCAATTGTTTCGGGTGTAGAGATCTCAACTGGGCGTCCAGAACGTTCGGCATCTTCCGTGCTTGTACGGCCACAACAAAATTCACTAAACCACTTTTAAAAGATTGAAATTGATAATGCAGAGTCCCCATAGTCCCCATCATTCAAACCAAGCTTAGCCTTGGTTTGAGTGATGGTTTTTGTCCGCAAAAAACAATGCTTAATGAGCACACCAAATTCACTTTTTTCCATTTTCTCCTCAAATCATGTGGTAGTCTGCTATCAATGGCTGCTAAACACAAACTCAATGATGCAGCTTGTTCAAATTTTGACAGGAGTCAACTGACAGGTGCCTGTTGACAGGAGCAGTGTTGCCCTTCCAGTTAAGAGGCAAGAAATTCAAAAAGTCACTGACTTATTGACCCGCTCTTGTATGTGCACAAATTTATACATGGCCATCATGTCTCCTCTCAGCCTTCTTTTCTGAAGGCTAAACATGCCTAGCTCTTTAAGTTTATAACATTATTTATAATAGTATCCAGCAACAAAAGATTTCTCTGGGGATTCCATAAATAAACCTTCATCATGAAATATAAAAAGAAAACACTGACATACCCTCTAAAACAGTCAAACCCAGCAACAGGAACAAGAAGTTAAAAGTCACTATGAAAAGAATTTTTTTTATTGACCCCCAAAAACAATGATAGAAGCCACAAGCTTCTCTGAAGAGATAACTTCGCCAGGCATGTAGCCAGGGGGCTAAGGGGCTTCATCCCCCGAAATTCTCAGGGTGGTCAGCAAAAAGGCCTTACTGGTACATTATTTAAACTGTTATGTTTATTCATATCATGATCTGATCACCATGCTCAATATATCCCACATTAATGGGGTTATTGGGATAACAATACAAAAGGTTTGCTAGGGTAGACCCTCTTCCACCCAGTCTCAGCCCACCCCGAACCAAACTCAGCCCCCCCCAAATCAAAATCCTGGCTACGGCCCTGAACTTCGCTATCATGGTGCTACCACTCAGACTTTGTTAGCAGTTCTCTGTTGGGCGAGTGGTCTTATTAACAAAATATCTTCTTCATAAATGCACAGCAGAGTAATTTATCAGCAACAGCAGCGTGGTCCATCAGTAGTAGCCCAATGTAGAGACCAATGTTATCTCTTCCATAGGAGGTTTTTCTTTGTAGTAAAATAATATGGTTGCACTATTTACAAGAACAAGGTTTCTATAACACAAATAAACAAATACACAGTAGCTTGACACACAGGAGCCGTCACACTGGAGCTTTCTCACACGAGGCTTCTCTCCTACTGAGGTTTACCTCACACTCCTCAGGAAGGCACTAGCTTTGGCCCACTAACTCTAACAGGTTTCGGCCTGCTAACTCGCCTCAGTGCTTGACTCGCACTTTTGTAATTAAAAATACCTAGTTAATTTTTAAATATTTCTGACATTCTCTACAGATGATCTTAGGATCTGGGCAGCTAGATGAAGGCATTCTTCTTGAGGTAGCTTTCTTCCCCTTCTGACACTGCTTGAACACTATGCTACTGATTACCCCAGTGTTCTGATTAGGCACTGAAAATAATGGTTTGGGGAATAATAACAGTGGGAATAAAGAGTATGTCATTTTTTATTTTAACACACTTTCTCCCTCAATTCCTCACAACTCTAGGAAGTACCTCCATCCCACCTAAACTTTATTGGTCCTCTTCCAGCCCATAACTGAAATCAAAACTGGTTCTGACCATCAGAACCAGCAGAGGACAAGAAATAGACGAACGGCTATCATTTTATAACAGTGCGTCTCAACCTTCCTAATGTCGCGACTCCTTAACACAGTTCCTAATGTTGTGGTGACCCCCAATCATAAAATTATTTTTGTTGCTACTTCATAACTGTAACTTTGCTACTGTTATGAATCGTAATGTAAATATCTGATATGCAGGATGTATTTTTATTCACTGGACCAAATTTGACATAAATACCCAATATGCCTAAATTTGAATACTGGTGGGGTTGAGCGAGGAGATTGATTTTATCATCTGGGAGTTGTAGTTTCTGGGATTTATAGTTCACCTACAATCAGAGAGCATTCTGAACTCCCCCAACGATAGAATTGGGCCAAACTTGGCACACAGAACTCCCATGACGAACAGAAAATACTAGAAGGGTTTGGTGGGCATTGACCTTGAGTTTTGGAGTTGTAGTTCACCTACTTCCAGAGAGCACCATGGACTCAAAAATGATGGATCTTGACCAAACTTGGCATGGATACTCAATATTTCCAGATGTGAACACTGGTGGCGTTTGGGAAAAATAGACTTGACATTTGGGAGATGTAGTTGCTGGAATGTATAGTTCACCAGATGTGAACAATCAAAGAGTTGCATTCGATTTAACCCCACCAATCAACTACACCAATAATAATATTGGGCCAAACTTGGCACATGGAACTCCCATGACCAACAGAAAATACTATGTTTTCTGATGATCTTTGGCGACCCCTCTGATACCCCCACTCGCAACCCGCCCAGGGGTCCCAACCTCCAGGTTGAGAACACTGTTTTAGAATTTAGACTCTGAATTCAACTTCACCCACCACTTTCATTCAGCTTCTAAACAGCAGAAAACTGAAATCTCTAGAATGCCAAGGTTAAATGCCAAGATGCAGAGCAATAATCGCTCAGCACTATTTTCTGCAGAGGTGTAACTAATGCAGTACAATTAGGCTAATTCTGGACTAATGAGAGCCTATTTAAAAGCACATGAAAGGGAAAAAAATTGGAAAGTATAGCTTGCTGGGGAAGGGAGAAAGAAGCTGCATCTTTCATCTCCTTGGGCTCTCAGTAGGAGTGTCCACACTGTCAAGAGAACGTCAGAAACCCAGTATGCAATGGAATAAATGTTTGCAGTTCATCATTTAAACTAGAGTTAATGGAACCACAAAACAGCAGGACACTATAAGAACATTGAAAAATGGTCAAAGAAAAGGAACTCATCTGTTTCATTGTTAAGTGTAATGGAGAATGCTGGAGGTGGTGGTGGGAGCAATGAAAGAAAGAAGAAATAAAGTCTTGTAATGACATTAAAACGTTGTCACCAACAAACAAAAAGTATATTTGAACATAAATAGTAAAAAAAATGGATGGATGTATGTTAGAAAACATAGCTTTTAGCATTCAAGTTCTGCTCATCATTAACACTACTTGTTGTTTTGCCATTGTTGCTAAAATGGCAAATTGGATAAGAATCAGAGCAAGATATAGGGTTTTCTTTTTAGGACTTGATAAGAAATTTTATTGGGATAAATCTGATTTTAGTTCCAACAGAGATCAATATTCAGATCCCCATTCATCAGTGGAAAATCATTTTGGGCACATCATACTCTTAGCTTCAGAGGAAAGCAATGGCAAACCTTTTCTGAGCAAATCCTGCCAAGAAAATCCTATGGTAGGTCTACCTTAGGATCATCATAAATAGGAAATCATGTGAAAGAGCACAACATAAATCTACTGAAGTTATGGAGAGTTATGTAAATATTTTAATGCACAGTAAGTTCTGTACGTGTTAGTGCAGTGGTTCTCAACCTGTGAGTCTCCAAGTGTTTTGCCCTACAACTCCCAGAAACCCCAGCCAGTTTACCAGCTGTTAGGATTTCTGGGAGTTGAAGGCCAAAACATCTGGGGACCCACAGGTTGAAAACCACTGTGTTAGTGGGTCTACTCAGTAAAGTGGATGGCAGTAGGAAAAGGGGAAGAACACATTACAAATGGATTGATTCAATAAAAGAAGCTATGATCCCGAGTTTGCAAGGTTTGACCAGAGTTGTTGGTGACCAGGGCTCACGGAGATCTTTACTTTATGAGTTCACTATAAATTGGAAGTTCACATGATGGCAATTAACAACAAAGGATAATCTCCTTTCTTAGAAACTCCTATAAGGGCTCTAGCCTAATTTTTCATATTACTTTTATCCAGAGGGGTTGGATTTTGTTTCTTATATGCCTTTCTATGGGCCCTTCCACACAGACATGGAACCCAGAGTAACACACAATATCTGCTTTGAACTAGAATATCTGAGTCCACGCTGTCCTATATCCCAGTTCAAAGGAGATAATATGGGATTTTATTCAGTTGTGTGGAAGGGGCCTATACCTAACTACACAGGAACAATATGCACATTGCTTGTCCACTTATGAGCTTTCCTCTTTCTGGTGGTGATGAACTATGGGTAGGGACAATTGATGCAAAAAAACAAGCAGGATCTCCCTGAAGTCAATGGAGTACATGACACATAGAAACAATGGTTTGTTGAAGGGCCAAGGCCTTCCTTTGGCAATCGGGGGCAGGAATTCTGGCAATTTCAGAGAAATTAAAAATTATTCCATTTGGATTCTACAAGTGACTGGACGTTTTATTTCTTGAGATGAAGAGAAAATGGTGATATAGTTCCAAGTGTCTAATGTATCACCTTTTTCTCTTGCCTAGCTCCGTTGACATTGTCAACAGCTAAATCACTATTTTTTTTGCTTTATGAGAGTCATGCATATAATTTCTAGCTCAACTTACCCATTGCCAATTTTATTCCCATTATTTTATTTTATTCCTATTATTTATGAGCCAAAGCATTAAGATTGGCCGGGGAGGTCCTGCTCTCAGTCCCCACTGCCCTCGCAGGCATGACTGGTGGGGACAAGAAACAGAGCCTTCTCAGTGATGGCCCCTTGGCTGTGAAACTTCCTCCCCAGCGAGATTAGATTGACCCCCTCCCTCCTGGCATTTAGAAAACAACTTAAAATTGGCTCTTCAAGCAAGTATTCAAGGAGTGAGATGAAGTAGTTAAATGACAACCTTGGGGTTTGTGTAATGTCTAATGTTTTATGTTTTATGTTTATGTTTGATGTTTTATAGTTTAATAGTTTTAATCTATAGTTATATGTTTTTTTAGATATGTGATGTATTTTACTTTTTTGTGAGGCATTGAATTTTTCCATTTACCCTGCTGTGAACTGCTTTGAGTCCCCCCAAGGGTGAGAAAAGCAGTATAGAAATGAAATATTTATTTATTTATTTATTTACGATATATCTATCCTTGCTTTCATAGCTCGAAGGTGACTTAAAATAAATAATAATTTTTAATGTAATACTGAGATGGCAGTGCTTAAATAAGGAAGCCCCATTTAACACAATTCTTAGGTGCACATAATTTCTACTGTTTTATGTTTATGTCTGTATTTGATGTTTTATAGTTTAATGGATTTAATCTATAGTTATATGTTTTTTTTGATATGTGATGTATTTTACTTTTTTGTGAGGCATTGAATTTTTCCATTTACCCTGCTGTGAACTGCTTTGAGTCCCCTCAAGGGTGAGAAAAGCAGTATAGAAATGAAATATTTATTTATTTATGATATTTCTATCCTTGCTTTCATAGCTCGAAGATGACTTAAAATAAATAATAATTTTAATGTAATACTGAGGTGGCAGTCCTTAAATAAGGAAGCCCCATTTAACACAATTTTTAGGTGCACATAATTTCTACTACAACTCTTTCTACATTCATTGCCAATTTAATTCCCATTTTTAAAGGTCATACTGAGGTGGCAGTCCTTAAATGAGGGAGCCCATTAAGCTAAGCATGGCTTAGATTCAAATTTAGGCACATGAAACAGATCCTTCTCAAGAACAGGTACATAGCAATTTGGAAGACAGTGGTGATTTGGGTAGGTTTTGGAAGTGGTATGAAAGGAATAAATCCCTGGAAATCCAGTAAAGGCATCTTCAGTTAGTGGGATTTTTTGGTCCAAGAAAGAGAAATCATGGATCTACCCTGATGTGTTACTTCCAAGGTTTGCACTGCTCATATATCCACATTTTGAAAATAAAAGTTATTTCTAACTTAGTTCATTATATCCATATTCCAAACCCTTGAACCACAATTTATTTTCTCTTCATGCTGGGTTTCATTTTTCTTTAGTCTGCCTAGTATAAGTTGATGGTGCCATGTCTCTGGACAGACTATTTAAGCATCCCTTTGTAGAGGTTTCTTACACAGCAAAAATATTGTTTTCGGTATTTCAAATATTTCAACAAAACCTGGAAAATCTAAATACACAGGATTTCTTTTCAAACCACAACCCGCTTGATTGCTGCCACCCATTCTGGTGCTGTTGAAGAATATGTCTGGAAAATGTAACTTTCAAATATTAACAACTTGGTTTCTCAGGTTTCTTTTAAATGTAATATACAGTGATTTTTATTGAACCAAAGTTAATTATTGTAATAATATGAGTTTGATTTTTCACAACATTATCTACACTATTTTTAAAAAATTTAAATTGTTTTACTGAGGCAGGCAGGTTCTAACATAAAATATCAAGGTTAGGAGCATGAGTTATAAGATGAAAGTATCTGCTTCAAATGTGAGGTTGGCCATGAACTGTACCATCTAGTCCAGTGTTTCTCAACCCTGGGAGGGTTGTGAGGGGGTGTCAGAGTTGTTGCCAAAGACCATAGGAAAACACAGTATCTTCTGTTGGTCATGAGGGTCCTGTATGGGAAGTTTGGGCCAATTCATTCATGGGGTTTGGAATGCTCTTTGATTGTAGGTGAACTATAAATCCCAGTAACTACAACTCCCAGATGTCAAGGTCTATTTTCCCCAAACTCTACCAGTGTTCATATTTGGGCATATTGAGTATTTGTGCCAAGCTTGATCCAGATTCATCATTATTTGAGTCCACAGTGTTCTCTGGATGTAGGTGAATTACAACTCCAAAACTCAGGATCAATGCCTACCAAATCCTTCCAGTATTTTCTGTTCGTCATAGGAGTTGTGTGTGCCAAGTTTGGCTCAATTCCATTGTCTGTGGAGTTCAAAATGCCTTTTGATTGTAGGTGAACTATAAATCTCAACAACTACAACTCCCAAATGACGAAATCAGTCTTCATCCCCAGCCAGCCCAACCAGTATTCAAATTAGGGCATATGGGGTATTTGTGCCAAATTTGGTCCAGTGAAAATACATCCTGCATATCAGATATTTATATTACTATTCATAACAGTAGCAAAATTACAGTTATGAAGTAGCAACAAAAATAATTTTATGGTTGGGGGACACCACAACATGAGGAACTGTATTAAAGGGTCATGGCATTAGGAAGGTTGAGAACCCCTGGTCTAGTCTTATATGACCCACTGTCTTTTAGATTTAGACTGTCTCTAAGCACAGACGAAGATAATAATTCTGGTCTGTCAGAAAAAAAAGCAGTCCAATGCACTGTGGGTATTAATTCAGAGGAAAGTGCTATGCTGTGGCACCTTAAAAGATAAATAAATTTGTCATAGCATAAGCTTTCATGAATTAGAGTCCACTCAAAAGCTTATGTCGTAATACATTTGTTTGTCTTCAAGGTGCCCCAAGACTTTGGCTTGGTTTCAAACCCTGCAATAATCACAGCAGACCTATTAAAATCAATGGCACTTAGATAGTTGTGGTTTCCATGCATTCATTCTGTGACTAACCTGTATCTCATTTTTTTTAAACAACAGACTAAGATGGCTGTGTTGGGAAATGGATTATGAAGATGCCAAAGCAAATATCATCAAGAATCACTGCACTTTCTAAAGTAGTATTACTTCATCTTCTCACTGCATTTTTTCCAGGGGATGAGTTAACCAGTAGTCACAGTGGAGTTTTTAGAACAGTGTTTTTTTTCTCTCCAAAAGATTAATATATCACTTAATGTGGGCTAGTGTTCTGTAGGGCTTTGTATATAAAAGATCGATATCTCCAGCATTTCTAATTAAAAATATTGGGTAGAAGGGAGCCTAGAGAGCAGTGGCTCTCTAGGGTTAAAGCCCTGGAGAGCCACTGCCAAACAGAATAGATTTGTTTGTTTGTTTGTTTGTTTATTTATTTATTCACAGTATTTATATATCATTTTTCTCACCCCTGGGAGGACTCAAAGCAGTTTACAAAAAAATAATGGCAAATTTCAATGTTTACATATATAAACCAATCATAAATCAAATAGCATATGACTAAGCAAAAATACAATAGAACAAAATCACCATAAGATAATAGGACATTTAACCATGAAGTATAAAAATTAAAAACACCCAATAAAAGCATTAAAATCGCATGATCCACACTTGTAGTCCAGGCCATTCCAGATGTCAATTATTATACATATTACATATATACTTCTTGTACTGTGTTACTTTACTAGTCAAAAGCTTGGTTCTGTAACCATGTCTTTGTTCTCTTTCTAAAGGCCAGGAGGGATGGTGCTAATCTAATCTCACTGGGGAAAGGGAGTTCCAGAGTTGGGCAGCCACCACTGATAAGACCCCACCTCTCGTCCCCACCAACCTCACCTGCGAAGCAGGTGGGACTGGGAGCAGGGCTTCCCCAGAAGATCTTGACCTCTGTGATGGTACATAGAGGATGACAATAATATGAGTCAAACAGCTACTTTAATCGTGATTTCAATAGTGATTTAAATGTTTTAATATGTATTAATTTTTATTTTTAATTTAAATGTTTATTTTAATTGTATGTTTGTTTTAAGGCATTGAATAGTTGTTTATATGCATATGTATGCTGCCTTGAGTCCCCTTTGGGGTTGAGAAAGGCGGGGTGTAAATAGGATAAATAAATAAGAAACACTTAGGCTTTATGTCCCTAATTTGGAATAAAGTATGCATTTGGCTTTTCTATATTATCATATTTAGGAAGCATGTAGTGACAGTAATTAAACATTCCAAAATTATGGGATTTCTTTCCATTATTTGGTTTTAAGAGTAAACATTTTAAAGGTGTATTAATATGCATTTTTTCTTTAACATGTTAATAATGTACCATGGGCTACTACTTGAGCTACTAGTTACTATGACTTTCTCCCCACCCTGAAACATCAAAAAGTTCTAATATGCAAATAAATCTTTGACTATTGTTGCTGTTGGTAGTTGTTTTGCAGGGAAATACAAGAACACGCTGTCATGGAGAATGGGTTGGGAGGTTTCCAAAAGACACATGAGAAATTATTTGGCTTACATGCTGGAGCATATCTCATGGGCAAAGAAAGATGGAAATTTTATGTCAACTCATAGTATAAAAATAAAGCAAAGGTTATTACTTTAACAAATATTGTGACAAATATTCATTAAGTAAAATGCAAGCGTTGCCACAATCACTTTCACTTTGGACATTCAGGAAAGAACGCCATTAAGTGAAGCCAACTATTACGTTCTTAATCCACATCTTCAAAATGTGATTCATTTTTGTAAGATATTTACACATAGTGTGACTGCAAACTTCTCAATGAACTTTTTGGCCAAGTAAATGGTAGCTTGTGTTATACTGGTTTATGGTGTGACTGATTGATTACACTTTTTAGACTGCCTAATAACTGGAGTTCTTTGCGCCCCCTCCCTCTTCTCTCTCTATATAAGAGTTCTTTGCTCTCTCTCTCTCTCTCTCTCTCTCTCTCTCTCTCTCTCTCTCTCTCTCTCTCTCTATATATATATATATATATATGGTAAAGGTTTCCCCTTGACATTAAGTCTGGTTGAGTCCAACTCTGGGAGGTGGTGCTCATCTCAATTTCTAAACTGAAGAGCTGGTGTTGTCCGTAGACACCTCCAAGTTCATGTGGCTGGCATGACTGCATGGAGTGCTATTAACCTCTCACCGGAGTGGTATGTATTTATCTATTTACATTTGCATGTTTTCAAACTGCTAGGTTGGCAGAAGCTGGTGCTACCAATGGAAGCTCACCCCATTTCACAGATTTGAACCACTGACCTATATATTTTGCTTATATACGAGGGCTGAATGAAAGATAATGCCTCCACCTTCATTACTTTGGTTTGGATGGGAATATTTTAATAAATCAAACACAGAAAAAATCCATAGAATGTGCTCTTTAACTACACTATTCACTTTTCCACATAATCACCAGACAATTGGATACATTTCTGACAATGATGAACACGTTTTCTGAAGCCGTCACGGAAGAAGTCGACACTCTGTTTCCGCAACCAGTGTCTCACAGTTCTCTCAACATCTTCATCATAATGATGTCCCCGCAGATCATCTTTCATTATCAGGAACAGATGGAAGTCAGATGGTGCTAAATCTGGACTGTATGCAGGATGCCGTACGGTGGTGAGATCCAGTCTCTGATATTCTGCTATGTACCCATCATGCACAGATCTTCCAATAGCCAAGCAAAGCAATAATGTGACCCACACGTTCTTGTGAAATTCAGATTATGCTTGAAATTTCTCTCTGAGTGATACAATGATCATCCTGAAGCAATCTGTCAACCTTTTGCTTGTGAAACTTGGTGGTTGATGTCAACAGGATGTCCAACTCTTTGTTTGTCATGCAAGTCAGATGTTCCCACCTCAACATCTTTAAACTTAATCGTCCAATGATGCACAGTACTCACATCAACACAATCACCATAAACAGCTTGCATTCTCTGATGAATCTCCTTTGAGGTGACACCTTCTGCTGTCAAGAATTCAATGACTGCACGTTCCTTACATTGCATTGACCGACCATCTGTGCAGGGTTCCATACTTCGCATTTTAACAACACAATTGTTCAATGCTAAGGCTCCCCGCCAAAATGGAACTGTAGAGGAGAGTCTTTTGAACAAGTCAGTTCCTGCCACATACCAGTACTGCCATCTGTTGAGAAGTTATAAAGGTGGAGGCATTACTTTTCATTCAATTCTCATATATATGAAGACTCTCTTTTTCAGTTGCATGTGACCTGATATTCTGTAGTAGCCTTAAAACAAGAACAATAAGATATGCTTAGAAGTCTTATACAGAGCTAGTGTAGTAATGAACATACACAAAATCTCAAAACACATGTGGGATTTACCTTAAGGTGATTTGTGCTTGTTGATCAGGCACAGAGAAAACCCAAATGTGAAATGAAGTATGTGATGTCATGCATGTTGGGCCATTTCATTGCTCATTCTTCAATAGTTTTCTCTATGCCTAAGCATTACAGAGTTGTTGGAATTCACTTATCTGTTGAAGGAAATGTTATTTTCTTGGGTGACCTGAATTGAGGTGTGGAGGCAAATAGTGTGGAGAAAAGGCACAAGGCAGACTCCTGAGCTGAAATTGGGGGGAGGAAGAGTAGCAACTGGTGTTCACCTTGGGGCCCAATTTTGAGTAAATTGTGGGTCTCTAAGTTTTGGAGCTGCTGAGTGACTGGTAAAGTGACTACCCTTGAGGCTTGAAGGGGTGGTTGGATGTGTTGTCTCTATCCGGTTCCAGGGCCTGGGGAGGAAAACACCCCCCCACACACACAGAAAGGCCTTCCAGTATGATTGTGCTAGAGTAAGCAATCCATGTGAGTTAAGTTTGCCCTTGGGATCTGGTGATTCACCCAGTGTGTGGATGAGATGGTCATGGATTTGACATCTTGCCCTCACTAAAACACCCACTTTATGTTGCCTCCCTCCCTCAAATTATTTGGCAGTTAGCCAAGAGAGTTCAGTTGACAAGTTAGGGCAATAAATGGCCAATTATGTATCCATATATTTGTGTCTAGCCTCATTATTTCATGGCAGGTATTCAATTGTATTATGTTAACATTCAGGAGTGACACTTAAAAGAATTCTGTTTTGTATTTTTCCTGTTTGTGGCTGATTAGTAGGCTTGTTTGATCAAGGGGAAAAATGGTTCAAAACTCCTTTTGGATATAGGGGGTGCTGGTGGTTCAAATCTGAAATGACTTCCAAAATTTTCCGAAAAAAGGTTGGAGTTTTCCGAATTTTCAAAATCGCTTCATCAATGGCGAGCTCGATTGCACAATATGCGAAAACCTGCAAACGGGATAGGCAAAACTTGGGGGATTCCCTTTTCCTCAGTTTTAGACCCCTTACGACAAAACTTCCCACAGTGGTAGAAAAGATTCTCCTCTGTCAGCCTATTAACTTTCAATGTGTAGAAGATCCCTGGGGTTTTGACAATTTTTAAAGTAATTTCAGTAATTTAATAAGGAATATTACAAGAAAAAAATATGCTGTCTCCAGGATTCTCTTGGAAAATTTAAATCTATCTGTTTTGCATATTTGTCTAGAGCACACCCCTCTGAATATGAGATTAGGAGATTTCTACTTTCCAGAAGTACAATTTGTAACCCCAAAGAGGGGAAAGGGGCCTTCCACAGTTTTATTGTGTTTATTCCCAAAGAAAAGGATTGAATTAGATTTCTAGTTTCCCAAACTATCATGTGTAAGCCCAAGGAGAGGAAAGGGCCTCCAAACGTTTTTTTGTGTTGTTCCCCAAGGAAAAGATTACATTGGTAGATTTCTAGTTTCCAAAAGTATGTGTAACCCCAAGGAGAGGAAGGTAGCCGCCAAACATTTTTTGTGTTGTTCCCCAAGGAAAAGATTAGATTACTAGATTTCTAGTTTCCTAAAGTACAACATGTAACTCAAGGCAGACAAAGGGGCCTCTCAAGGAAATTATTAGCAGCAAAGGGGAATCCTGGTTTTCCAAAGCACAGAAGTCAAACCCCCGGAGAGAAAAAAAACCCCTTAGAAGTTGTATTCCCTGCTTCAGAAAGGGAATTAAGAGCAAAGGAGAATTTGTTCCCAACCCAGTCCTTCCCTTGCAAAGCAGTGGCGTGGAACCTTTCCCACCCAAGCAACCCGCCCTAGTCCTTCTGCCTTTGCATCCCTGGCTCGCAATGAGCCATGAGGCATGCACAGCCCTTTTTAAAGGGCAATGGCTGCCATGCCAAAAGCCCGCCCCTCCCGAGGTGGTTTCCCCTCATTGGCTGGAGGTAGCATCCCAGCATGCAAGCAGCAGCTTGCCTCCAAAGCTGATTAATTTCCGCTTCACTTCCTGAATCAGAAAAAAGATGGCAATAGTGGCTCCGATAGGGCAAGAATACTTCCGGGTTCCCAAATTGCTTCGAAATCGTTTCAAAAATGGATTTATTCCAATTTCAATCCGAATAACCAAGATTCCGAACGACTCTACCCATGCCTAATGATTTGTAAAGGTTTTTCCCTGACATTAAGTCCGGTTGTGTCCAACTCTGGGGATGGGTGCTCATCTCCATTTTAAGCTGAAGAGCCGGCATTGTTCATAGACCCCTCCATGGTCATGTGGCCGGCATGACTGCATGGCATGCTTTAACCCACTGTGCCACCAGGGCTGATTTGACGGATCAAATCTCATGCCATGTCATAGTAACTATAAAAGGATGTGCACATTCATATTTACGTGTGAAAAATAAATTCAAAACTCACCAAATTACCCCTGCAATCCAAATGAAGGATAATTTTATATTTATAGGGTTTAAATTATGAGACTATCCTTACTTTTCATTAGCAGTATTCAAATCATTTGATAATATGATTAAGAAAACACGGCTGAGAGATCATACCTGCTATTTTTCCCATTCTACCTTATTGTACTGGATTCTTTTGTATTTCATCATTTTGGATTCATTCTATGGAAGTCACTGTCAAAGATCTTATTGACAAGTTGACTATCATTTCTCAATATATTGACTTTAAAAAGGAGAAAAGAAAAAAGGCTTGTGAATATGGCAACACAGTCTTAATATCAGGGGAAATAAGCTGTAGTTATTCAAGGAAAGTTTAAAAATGAGAACCACCACTAAAGAATTATTTATGAAATAAACCCAGCATGACAGATAATAAACATGATTAACAGATGTAAGGAAATTTTCTCTCTTACTGGAGGAGACTTACATTTTCATGAAATTTAGTACAATTACCATTAAAGCAGGGGTCGGGAACCTTTTTGACTCAGAGAGCCATGAAAGCAAAATATTTGGAAATTTATTTCAGTGAGAGCCATATAATATATATAATATATTTTAAGACTGAATTCAACTAAATGTGAGTATATACGTGCATACTATGAGAAAAGGATTCCCCCAGCAGAATGATGGGACACTTCAGACTTGGCTCTGCAAAAGGCATGATCAGGACTCTGGGAAGGAAGAGAAGATGGAAGGAAGGGGGAAAGAAAGAAAGAAAAAAAGAGGAAATAAAGGAGGGAGGGGAGAGCAAGAAAGAAAAAAAGAATGAACTATGTAAAAAGAAGAAAGGAAAGGGTGGGGAAAAGAAAGGAAAGGGAGTGAGGAAAAAGTAAAATAATGAAGGGAAAAGAAGAAAAGAAAGAAGGAGAAAGAGAGGGAAGTTTAAAGGAAGGAAGGAGAAGGAAAGGAAGACTTGGGGGAAAAGAATAGAAGAGGAAGGAAGGAAGAGGGAGGGAGAGTGGAGGAAAGAAGGGAGAGAGGGAGGGAAAAGGAAGGAGAGAAGGAAAGGGTGAAGGGGGAGAAAGGAAGGAAAAGAAAGGAAAAAGAGGGAGAATGGAGGAAAGAAGGAAGGAGAGAGAGGGAGCAAAAAGGGAGAGAAGGAAAGAATGGAAGAGGAAGGGAGGAACAAAGAGGGAAAGAAGGTAGGGAGAGAGGGAGGAAAAAGAATGAAAGAAAAAGAGGGGAAAAGAAAGGAAGAGGAAGGAAGGGGGATGAGGGCGTGGGGCCAAGGCGGACCTTGGTGCCAACGTCGGTGAGGCAGTCCCCCCAGAAGGCATTGAAGAGGCTGCGGCTCTTGATCTCCCCGACGATGAAGGCTGGGCGTTACCTGGGGGCAGCAAAGCTGGGTCCATGGCACCAGGGCCAGGCCTGCCTCCATCATCCCCGAGCTCCGCCATCCCTGGCGAAGAGGGCGCAGAGCCCCAAGAGCAGCTGGGGATGAGGAAGAGGCAGCGATGGCAGCATGGAAGCGGCAGTCGCAGCACATTTGCGTCACTCCTCCAGAGAGCCAGATGCAATCATGAAAAGAGCCATAGGTTCCCTACCCCTGCATTAAAGGCAAAGATGAGAGGAACTGGTATGTTTGACACTTTACAAATAGAACATAGATATACTGGGCATAATAAAAAAACCTAAGGGAACAGCAGGATATGATTGATATTAGACATCACATCTATAGAAAGACCAGAAAAGGACATGCCGATAGAGGTGTTACACAATCTATCAAAGGGTGTTTCAGAGTCCAATAAAGTAGACACCAATCCTATTCACTGAATCATTGTGCATGAAAATGCCAGGCTCAGAAGGTAAAATAAAACTGAAGAATTACTGTTGCCTTGGGAGTTGGGACCAAAACTCATGAGAATGTGATCTTGAAAAGAAATCAAGGAAGTAGCCATGGAGAGAAAATAAAGTAATCGGTGATTTGAACTATTCCCACTGATAGGAAAGTTTCCCACTGATGGGGACAATTCATGTGTAGATTGTGAACCAGAGGCTCAAGTTCTACATATTCTTCAATATAGGCAAATTTCTAAGCATCTGAATGTTCTAAACTTTCATAGTTTTGAATAGATGTTAATCTCATTTATGAAAGCCTTCTTTGTTTAAGTATATTTAATGGATCACATATAGAGCATACAGTATATTAAACTGGGTCTTTTGCGTCTGTGTGCTTTGTGTTTTATTGATGTACTGAAATTTCCAAATACGATTTCAGATTTGGAGGCCTCCAAATACTATACGGTTTCAGTTAAATCGGAATCATCCGCAACCTTGCCATTATTTCTTACTGAACCACAACAGCACCTTGACTCCACTTTCATTTGGATTATAAACACCTACGGGCGTTTGGACTCTTTTCCTGGGACCTTTACCCCTTTTTCCTCAATCGTTGATTATGTTTCATGTATTGACTGTTCCGACTTACTTGAACTGACCCGAAAGAGATAATTCGCCTCAAGGGTAAGAGCCCACCCCGGGCTAAAAATATAAAAAATATGTTGAATATGTTGTATATCACTGTTTGAATATGTATATATATACTTGAAATTATATGACCTTTTGATATTTTGGTGAAACTTGTTGTCTCCGAGTGTGTGTTGCATTTCTGCAACCCCTCCCTGCCATTGTTTACTAAATCCAACATCCCCAATCAAGCAACCCCAATTGAAAGTATTGAGATTTGGCACTTAGGTAGGTAGTAGGTGAGGATGAGTATTGGATTTAGCCCGATAGCAATTTCACAAGGTGAGTTCATTTGACTGACATTTTCTAATAATTTCTCAAAGAATACTCTAAGGAGGTGGATTATTTTATAACTTGGGTGGATACATTCTGGCTGTCAGAGTGCAATGCATTAGGCCCAGTATTTCTGAGCTTTCAGCCTCAATTCTTTGAGCTTTTCCACTGAAATGAATAAACACTGAGTAGCAATAATCTCAGATCAGGATTTAAAAAGATTAGAATCAGGAATAATGCTGGGGTGATTTTTCTTTACTTCATTTCACAAAATACACCTTTTGTCTTAATTACTGCATACCATATCATTTTGATCTTTCTTTACATAGAAACAGAAATAAGATTCCTGTGCTTTGAAGTGGATTCCTGCTTCCCAAGTGGAGGCTGTTTTTTTTCCTGCCAGACCATCATCGCAGGAAACACTGTATTACAAGTATGAATAAAAATCTGATGATTCATGGGAGTGACTTCATACTTTTTGCTGTCATTGATGAAGCCTAGTAATTAATTCATAGAAGAGATATTCATGAATTACCAAGTTCCACCAGTGAATTACTCTGCGGTTTATGACTTAACCCAAACTTGGGCTGTTATTCTGTTTAATATTATACTGCATTTTTCTTCAATCCCCAATAGGACTTTATAGGCACAAAGCCAAAGATTGATGTAAGTATCGTAAAAGGACCTCAATCTGGACAAACTCAATATACATCTTTTGAATTTCCTTCTGTGTTTAATGACTCAAAAACTAAAAATCAAAGTACAGATTTTTCTGCATTTAATTGTGAAATATTTATAGTTATTAAGACTGCAATCATATACTCAGGGTTTTTTTTGGGCATAAACCCTATTAAAATTAATGAGATTTGAGCAGATATGTATACTTTGGGGTAGATTACATACATATACACACACACACACACACACACACACACACACACAGAGACAGAGAGAGAGAGAGAGAGAGAGAGAGAGAGGAGTCAGTGTGTGTGTGTGTGTGAGAGAGAGTTGGGCAGCTAACATCATTATGCCCCATTTCCAGCCAAGCTTGACTCCCAAGGTGATTCATAACCAGTACAGAAAAAGCTGCAATATATTAAGATTACATGGAGGCATTTATGATAACTTGTTGTGGCACCCTAGCAGTTGATGTCCAGGTTTCCATCTCCTCTGGGCAGGGGCAGGGGCTGAACTTCTCACAGAATCATAGAATTGGAAAGGAATGCAAGGGTCATCTGGTCCAATATGCAGCCATCAGGAAGGCACAGCTAAAACATTTGTGCAAATGGTTATTTATTTATTTATTATTTCAATTTCTAAAACGCTCCTTCCCATAGGCTCGGGGCGGTTTACAACAATATAAAACAACACAGTAAAAGCTAGCACCACTAAATTACTACTACTAATGAATTAAAATTGACAATAACAAATTTTACAACTTCACTCGAGTGAAAAGGCCTGATGAAAGAGGACCATTTTACACGCCTTTCGAAAGAAGGATAGCTCACCAATTCCTCGGACTTCGTCAGGCAAAGCATTCCACAATGTCGGTGCCACCACTGAAAAAGCTCTTTGCCTGGTAGAAGACAAGTGGTATGTCCGGACTGATGGAACCCTGAGGAGATTTCATTCATCAGACCGAAGTGATCTCTGGGGGACATGTGGGGCGAGGCGGTCCCTCAAGTACACCGGCTCTAGACCATACAAGGCCTTGAAGGTTAATACCAGCACTTTGAAAGTAATCCGGTACTCTATTGGTAGCCAGTGCAGTTGCTGCAGGATTGGTGTAATGTGACATCTTGCTGGAACTCCAGCGAGTAGTTGTGCTGCTGCATTCTGCACTAGCTTGAGTTTCCGGATCATTCTCAAAGGAAGGCCAATGTAGAGGGCGTTACAGTAGTCTAATCTCGAGATGACCGTCACCTGGATCACTGTAGCAAGATCACTCCCAGATAGGTAAGGTGCCAGCCGCCTAGCCTGGTGCAGATGTAAAAATGCGGTTTTGCAGACAGTGGAGACCTGAGCCTCCATTGTCAGCAACGGGTCTAATTGGACCCCCAGAGGTTTTACCAACAATGATGGACATAGTGCCTCGCCATCCAAGGCAGGTAGGCAGCATTCTCCTCCACCCGGGCAACCCAGCCACAAGATCTCCGTCTTTGATGGGTTCACCTTCAACCGGCTGGACCGTAGCCATCCAGTCACAGCCTCAAGGCACAGATGGAAAGAATCAGGTACGGAGTCCGGTTGGCCCTCCATCCTCAGCACTAGCTGGGTGTCTTCAGCATACTGATGGCACTCTAGACTGACACTCCACACCAGTCGGGCCAGGGGACGCATATAGATGTTGAATAATAGAGGAGAGAGGATAGACCCTTGAGGGACCCCAAAATTTAATGGGAGCCTCTCAGAGACAACCTCTCCCCTTGCCACCCGCTGGCCCCAATCCCGGAGGAAGGAAGATACCCACTTAAGGGCAGTCCTGCTAACCCCCGAGATGGTTAGGCGGTGGATCAATAATGCGTGATCTACTGTATCAAAAGCTGCCATGAGGTCCAGTAACATGAGCAGCGCTGATCCTCCTTGATCCAACTGGCAGCGGATCTGGTCTGTGATGGAGACCAACACAGTCTCCGTCCTGTGCCCTGCACGGAAGCCGGACTGGAAGGGGTAAAAGCTGGCTGTGTCGTTTAAGAACTGCTGCAACTGTCCCGCTGCTGCCCTCTCAATCACCTTGCCCAGGAATGATAAGTTTGAAACTGGGCGGTAACTGGAGGGAGCCGAATGATCTAAGTCCGGCTTCTTCAGCAGCGGACTTACCATCGCCTCTTTCAGTCCCACTGGAAATACTCCTTGGTTACCCAGCCTCCCTTCAAAATATTCATAAAAGGAGAATGTGCCACCGTCTAAATTAGTCTATTCAACTGCTAAACAGAAGTTACTATAAGGACATTCTTTCTAATGTTTAGATGGAATCTAACTGCCTTTAATTTTAAGCCATTGGTTTGTGTCTTGCTCTTTGGAGCAACAGAAAACAAGCTTGCTGTTTCTCCTGCATGATATCCTTTCAGATATTTAGAGATTACTATCATGCCTATTTTTTATGTTTCTCTCCTCCAAGCTAAATATCACAAGCTCCCTAAGCTATTCCTCAGTGGACGTGGTTTCTACTCCCGTCCCCATCTTCATCTTCTTTTGGACACATTCCATGTTGTCAATTGATCAGTTACATCTGCAATTATAATAGTTTGGGGTTCAAACTCAACCTATATTATCTGCAATTTAAATGAATTCCAACCTATATTACTTCCAAGCTCATATTATATGTATGGAGACATATACTGAATGTTCATGACTGAAACACCCACATATAGCAGTATTACTAAATGTAGTAGTCCATGGTCTCTGGTCCATAGTAGATTTCCAGGAAAGAAGCAATTGTGGTTAACGGGGAACACTATGGTACTGGTCCCTGGTACATTAAGGGAAAAAAGATTGCCCTTTCCTACAAATAAGCAAGCCTAAGTTGCAATGATATGTAATTTGGATATGAGACTGAAAAAGATTGTTATTGGGTTCCCTTGGAAATAAATCCTCTCTAGTTAGTATTGCAAGCACAGCAAATTAATCCTTCTTAACCACTAGCTAAAACCTTCATGTGGTCACCATCATGCCAGTGACCATGAATAGAGCTCTATTGTCCTCCCCTCAAGTGCTTAATCCTGCATGGAAATATATCTACCTTTGCCAGGTAACAGAATTCAGTTGAGCATTTTAAAGAACCGGGAGAACTTTTCACAAAATTCTAATTTGTGAAAAGTGCTTTTTGAAGATCATTACATTCAGTTAAAGGGCAGTGTTTTACTCTTAATGAGCAAAAGGTTCTTCTATTATTCCCTCAGTAAACAGAACAACATGGGCATACAGATAAGACAAGAAAGCCAGTCTGCCCCTGCTTAATTAGTTCTCACTAACTAGTAATCAGTAAGTAATTAATTTTATTTCTGTTCTTCCAGCTCACTGAATGGTTCTTTGCTCCCCACTCTCCATGTATATGCCTAAACTGTCTAAATTAGAATCTTTTCTTCACTTTTTGCTAGATGCAAAAAAAAACAACCCCACAACAGGATTCCAATTTAGTTTGCTTTGAGCAGAAGCATTAAAATTAAGGAAATATGTTATATGAATTACAGAAGCTCTGTGGATTCCAGTGAGTCTACTGGCAGAAGAACATTACGTTTTTGATCATTTGAAACCATAATTTATTTCATCTCATAAACATGCACACTTGTTTGTACCTGCCATGTTAACATTCCACTAACATTCTCAGTAAATTCTCTTTTGACAGAATTAGTAACTAGGTAATCATCAGTCAAAGAATTAGCTCCATTACTTCCTATGTAACTTTTTTTTCAACAAGAAAATCACAGCTGTATAATTACATTTAAAGGCTACTCAAGAAGTGCCTATGTTATTATCAGGTATGTAACCAGGAAAAAAAAGTTTGGGTGGTGGTGCTGGATTTTTTAAGCGAATCATAAAAAATAGTTTCATAACACAAAATAAATTAAATTCTATCTCTCATTATATATTTTATATAGACTTAATTGAATCAAATTTCTATTTTACCTACAAATTTTCAAGTCTAACCCCCCCCCCCCCCGAAAAAGACTCTCCATTGGTAATTTAATGGATACAAAAGAATACAAAAACACTTATTTGAAAAACTGTGTCAATTCACTTTGATAAAAATCAGGCTTCATAGATACACTTCAATGGGCACTCAAGAGTGCAAGTCCATTGGGCTTCTTATGCATGTTTTCAAACATTTAAGAGTTGAAAACAATGTTTCATTTGTAGCTGTTGACACTGGCCACTTGAGTGAGAATCAGAATTGCAATTTGAACTGATTTGTGGGCCACAATGTAATGTTGCTTCTTGATGCATCTTGTCAACATTTGTTGCTTCCCTGTCCAAAATGTGTATTTTTTTTAAAAAGGATATTAATTGGCACACTATTTTGATCATTTGTAGGCATTCTTGTGATAGAAGTTGTGATTACATATGTGGGTCATACCTTGTAGCATATATATAATCTGTGGGTCATATCTTGTGGCATATATATCATTTCCCATTTAGATTTACAGTGAAACCTCTACTTAAGGGTGTCTCAACTTAACAGCATTTTGAGTTAAGAGCATTTTGAGGTAAGAGCTGTTGCTCAGCCTGGGTTTTGATTTGACTTAAGAGTAGCACCCCCCCCCCCCGATAAAAGTTAATACAATTTTTTAAAAATAGAAACATATAATATTGTTCACACACACACAAAGATAACAATAAAAAGGGGTGGAATTTATGGAGCTCAGGTTAGTAGTAGATTACAGCTATATAAATATCTGCTGTATTACCAAAGAAGAGGAAGAGGTTTGGCGAGATATGTGTGTGTGTGTGTGTGTGTGTTACAGCCATATCTTCCACACAATTATTATTATAC
Source organism: Anolis apletophallus (assembly GCA_030556195.1). Lineage (NCBI taxonomy): Eukaryota > Metazoa > Chordata > Lepidosauria > Squamata > Anolidae > Anolis > Anolis apletophallus. Next base: position 78,384,417 of record JARBWK010000012.1, on the reverse strand, counting down.
ATATCACTCAAACTTTTTAAAGTTCCAAATGTCCTCTATAGGAAACAGCATCATTTTGAGTTATGAGCTAGTGCCAGAGGAAGTGCTAGTGCAACAGGACAGGGCTTTAAGGCCTCAAGGGAGCAGCGTCAATTCCTCATGCTCTTGTCTGCTTTGAGAGATTGCTTTCTGCTTTGCTCTTGTCTGCTCTGAGGAACTTTGGGTTAGTTGATTTTGTGTAGTTTTTTTTTATTTCTAGTATGTTTGGCTTCACGAAGAGAAGGAGGGAGGGAGGCTGGAATGAATACAGTATGAAGAAAATGATGCCTCTGCCTCTGTGCTTTTTGCTTCCCTGACACAACTTTGTGCTTCTACCATTGTGCCACAACTTTGTACTTCTACAATTTTAAAGTTGATCTTTCTTTTGTATTGTTCCATTTGAATGTACATTTATACATTATTTGTTATTTGTAAAGTATATTTTCTTATTTTAAAAACATGCAACAAAATTGGGGGTGGGGGTTCGGGGGTCGGAACTGATTTACTAGCATTTTAATGCGGAAATTTGCTTTGAGATAAGAACATTTTGAGTTAGGAGCTTGGCCATGGAATGCATTAAACTCTTAAGTCAAGGCATCACTGTACTATTCTAGACATTAAATACACTTTGGAAACCCTCAAATAAGCTCTTTCTTTATTCTTACCACTCTTACAGTAACTGCTTGTGTTAAGGCATCTATCCTATAGCAAAAGCCTGCTGTAGTAATACCTTAGAGAGTTTATGGAATCTGTTTCAAATAGCATTGCAAATGCAATTGATTGATATGTTCTGTAGGAGCAATGCTGTGTAGGGCAAACCTGAACATATATAATACCCATTGACTATAAAAGGATTTACTGCCAAGTAAGTATGCCTTGGTTTGTGTCATTAGTATCTTTCCTTTGATCACAGTTTCTCAAGGTTTCTAAAAATTCTCCAGCTGGGCTATAGAGATGTGATCATTGTAAGAAAAACTTTTAAAACCCACTTAACCATTGAAAACTCCTGATGTTTGGGTAAGTTTACAATTTCAAAAGCTTGGAAAAATACTTTTGGATTACAAATTCAAAATTGCCCAATTTCTTTCTACAAGAACTATACATGTATTTTCCATGGTTTTCATTAATATCCAGAGTGTAAAAAATCAGTTTGATGGGTTAGAATTTGCAGAGTTATCAAACCAGTATGGCCACTGACTTGCCTTGCTGGCTAGAAGAAATCTAAATCCCTCAAACACTGAACATGTGTCCATTTTATCAATGTGTCCTGACGGTTGTGCAGCTAGCATACACATAAACAAACTTCTGGCAATCATGGAACCAGTTTTAAGAGCAGCATCTTCCATTCTTGGCATGAGAACCTTAAAACAATGGTGCCTCTTTTGTGAGTAAGATCTTTGCATAATCTAGAACAGTGTTTTTCAATCTGAGGGTCAGGGCCTCTGGCAGGGTTGCATCGGGGTGTCAGAGGAGTCAAAAGGTCATTAGAAAACACAGTATTTTCTGTTGGTCATGGGAACTCTGTGTGGGAGTTTTGATCCAATTCTATCATTGAATGGAGTTCAGACTGCTCTATGATCCTGAGTGAACTATAAATCCCATCAACTACAACTCCCAAAGGTTGAGGTCTATTTTACACAAACTCCACCAGTTTTCACATTTGGGCATATTGAGTATTTGTGCCAAGTTTGGTCCAGATCCATCATTGTTTGTGTCCACAGTGCTCTCTGGATGTAGGTGAACTACAACTCCAAAACTCAAGGTCAATGCCTACCAAACCCTTCCAATATTTTCTTTTAAAATAATAATAACAAGTTTTGTTTATTGATAACTTCAAGTATTTAAAGATACAGACACATTTCTTGTCAAGGGTCAAAAACTTTCAGTAACATTTCAGAGAGTTTGTATCTTGAATTTATAATCTTTAACAGTTTCTTCATAAACTATGTTGCTTTATACAGTTCTCTCTCTTTTTACTTTCAAATAAAACACAAGCCTCAGCAGTTTTCTATCTTCCTAACATGAGCTTCTGCACTCTGACAGACTTCTATACTCAAGCTTATTCGAGGCTCAACACACTTCTCTAACAGTCATTCCCCAAGAGACATCCCCTAATAGGCTCAAGGCTCAACTGATATTCTCTAACTGTTATCCTTTTTATTATTATTATTATTATTATCATTATTATTAAAACAAAATGTTATTGTTAATATATACACTCACATACACATATAACAAAAACATTTACCAATAATCACACCCAATATTTTCTGTTGGTCATGGGAGTTCTGTGTGCCAAGTTTAGTTCAATTCCATTATTGGTGGAGTTCAGAATGCTCTTTGATTGTAGGTGAACTATAAATCCTAGCAACTACAACTCCCAAATGACAAAATCAATATAGTGGCAATCCTACCTTCAATTTTCAATTATATACCTTTAGACTTGAAAGCTTACAAACTCAGCCAGAAAATATGGAAGTTAGTTTGTTAAAATGCAGTTGGGGTGCTTCCAGTGAGCTTTTACATAAAGTGTTTCCATTACCCCCCAAATATTTTTCCTCAACCTTCATACAGACAAAAGAACAAAGTTGTAAAATAGTGACCTTGCTGACCAGAAGGAAAAAAATATCTTGGGTTTTCGGAAGTCTGTTTGTATTGGTGTGTGGTTAGCCACTCTGTTTGATTCAACCTACATTTTTAAAGAAATGCTAGCTTCTGTCCCTGTGTGGTTAGAGTTCTCCATTCCTTCCTGCGTATTCTGGTTGTTTAATTTGGACATATATTTCCAAACTGCTTTTCTTGGGGTTACGGTCTACTGATATTAATTTACTGTTCTTTCAACTTCTGTCACTGAGTGACCAAGGGCCATTCCATACAGACCTATATCCCAAAACATCGAGGCAGAAAATCCCCACATTATCTGAGTGTGGATATTGTGGGATTTTCTGCCTTGATATTCTGGGATATAGGGCTGTATGGAAGGGCCCTTAGAAATGATCTTGTATACTACTTATTTATTTGCTATGCTTCTATACCGCCTCTCTCATCCCGTAGGCAACTCGAGGCGGTGAACAAGCGGCAGCAAGTGCCCACATATAACACATCATAATAAGATAAAAACAATCATATAAAAACATATAAATTAACAATTAAAACTACAGAATACATATCTCAGCTCCACAATCTTACTACTGAAGAGAAAGGTTTACATTCAACTGCTAATCCTTACTAGAGTAGATCCATTGAATCAATTTCTGAATAGAAAATCAATGCTTACAGAAACACTCATGATTCAATATCAGGATTGCCTTATCCACTGTAACAAAGGTACAGTGCTTAATCCTACAAAAATTGAAGTGCCAATTTTTCACAGGAATTGGGAATAAAACAAAAATTCAAAATAAAGGTATTTTCCACCTCTGGTATTTAAGAGATATGTATGTTTGAGATACATAGGACAGTTTTTCATATGGTGTCGGTCTGTCTCTAGTGGTTCATTGGGACAAAGCAGAGAGCCGAATACAAGAGTACTGGGCATGTAAAAATTGCACCCCTGTTCAATGAGCTATTTATTTGTTTCAGGGGAAGAATCTGGGTTTGGCAATTGAATTCAGGGCAGGGAACACGTAGCAAGTTTCAGTTGATGTATCAAACACAGTTAGCAAGTCAAGATTTGTAAAGCATCATGCGCTCATAAATAAAAATTACACTAGTGTTGGATTAAGACAGGGCTGAAGCCCTAAATTGTTCTTGGATTGGGATCCTGTTAGTGACATAGTGATCTTATACTTTTATATGCCTTGATTTGGTCATTATGGAGGCTGATATTCACTATGATCAGCCACCACACTCATACTTATAGTTTTGCTGTAATATCCCTACTGAATGGCTATGTCATGGATAGTAGGGGAACAAAGATCAGAGAAATTTCTGGCTCTATTCCCATAACGAGATATGGAATGTTTGCAATATCCATTGAGATCCCTGGCGGATGCCATTAGTATGTGTCTAGCTATGGGCAGAATCAAATGCTGCTCTGACCCCTTCCCCACTCTCTTGTAGTCATGAAATAGCCATTTGTGGGGAAGCTATCAAAGCAAACTCATGAGAATGGGGGATACTCAGGGGAGAAATAGAGAGGGGCTCTGCCTGTAAAACCCTTACTTTGTGCTGTACAATATAGGATCCTGGCCAATGTTTAAGATGCTCCATAACATTCTTCACAACCCAATGTGTATTGTTATAGCAATTTCATGAAACATGAACTACGGGGGAAAATATATTTTGAGTTTGTGAATAAATTCACCACTGGCTCTTTCATTTTTGCTGGAATAGTAATAACAAACTTAGACAATCTGTCTCTCCAATGTATTAAAAGATGGTCTCACAGTATAAAATAAGCAAGGTTATAGTGTAAAGGGGTTTTCTATTTTTGCCAACACTTATCTCATCTGCATACTCATTCAACTGTCCAGAGAGCTATTTAAAATAAATCACAGTTGAAAAGTAATTGCGCCCCACCCTTTCCTGCAAAGAGACTCATAATGAGACTGGGACTGAGGTGTGCAAGACAGAAAAATTAATAGGAAGACTGTTGTGAACCCAATGCAAGTTTTCTATTCAGTTAAAAATTCAAGACAGATGTAACAAACACAGCAGTAGCTATGCTTTTTTATTTTTAAAAAGTGCATGCTTTTAAGTAACCACTATTAAATACAGCAATAAAAAATAAAAAAGTCAGAATATGGGGTGGAGAAAAGGTCACCAGCGTTATAGAAAATTGTTGCAAGATTGTATGCAATTAGGAATACTTTGTGATTGACTGCTGAAGGCAGAGGATGGTTGATTATGAAAGTTGGAGTTGAACTTGGAATAGTTGAATAGTTGCCCTTTTTGGACTCCAATTGACAGAAACTTGTAGCCAATATGGTCACAACTCCCCTAGGACTAGCATGAAAAACATCATTATCCTTTGAGTTATGGACATTTATTGCATAATTGTCCCAAGTAAATAGATGTAGCAGGCTTTTGTAGCATTTTCAAGTCTTGTCAATCCAGCCTGACACCACAAGGTACAAAACTGGTGTACATTGTAGGCATCAGTGACTTTGTCATGAAATCGAGGATGAAGAACTGCTAGTTTGGAACTGAATCTGATGTCTTGGCATAATTGGATCAAGTGCTCACACCATTAAAACAAAACAACATAGGAATGGCTACACTGAATTAGAATGTAGGGTATCTTGTGTTTGAATACAAATGTGGCCAAAGCCAATAATCAAGAAGCTGTAACAATAAATCTCATAATTCACAGCTTGCCAGCTGTCCAGTTGTCATGTATCAGCTCTAGATACGAGGTGACCAAGGATGTTGTGTATATTCCCCTCCCCTCCTTTTAAAATCCTATATCTCTTCACTTAGAAGTCTCCCTGGTTGCCCATACTTCCTGAAAAGCCAACTCAAAATTTCTTTACCAGGCCATTAACTGAAAAGCAGGAAGCTGTGGAGGCTGCCATCTGCTAGCGAGGTGACTGTACAATGAAAATAAAAACATTCACACACATATGTCTTGGTCACCTCTTATGTAAGGTAATCAAAAAATCTCCCTGAACCCTACCTGTGAAAATTTATGTTGGAACATTTTCTTCCTGGCATCCATTTCTTTTCTAATGAATTAAAAGAAAATCTAGAGAACATTTGGCACAGCATTGAAATGAATGTAAAATACACTGACATTGTGTCTCAGGTTTGGGCTGCAGGCAAATACAGTTGTCAGGCACAAATAAGAAATCTGTACACAGCTATATATTCAAAATATTTGGGCTTTAAAAATGTAGCCCAAATGCCATAAACTATGGTAAGATATGAAATGTGACCACTGGGATTCTGTTCAAGTTGGTGATAATGTAAGTAAGTCATAAGTCAGAGATGTCTGGGGGCCTCTTACAGCAATGCACAGTTTCAAGACAATACATGCAGTAATGTCCTTTCCCTTTCTTTTTACTGGCTTTCATTCCATCATCCATCTCCACCTTGGCTATGCCCCATTTCTGTTTGCCAAGTTGGTGGATTATACTTTTTTTTAAAAAAAAGCATTGCATGCATTATATGAGATACCAGGATTCTGACATACCTGTGGTTGAAATAAAATGAAATTCCACATGTTGGGGGTATGAAGAATGTGACAACAGAATTATCTTATAGTTACAGAAACATTACATGTCAGCTGCATCCACTGACGTCCTTATATGACATAGACTTAGTTGTAGTCTAATTTCAAAAATTCTGGTTTTGGGTGGGACTAAAGAAAAAACTGACCAAATAAAGCTCATGGGAGAAAAAAAACCAGTCTGAATGAACTTGGTCTTTTCTCCCTGTTTGGCTTGCTTTGTTTTGAAAAACCGCTTTGACAAGGAAAACATCTACAATCTCTCATTCAAGCAGCATGATGACAAGCTGTAACTCAGTTCAGCATCCTGGTTTTCAAAGGCAGTCCTATGGGCTTGTCTACACTGGCCCCAAACCCCAATTTCAACTAGAAGTCAAACCTGGATTTCCAGACAACATTCAGGGACATCTGCCCCATAGCATGGAGTAAAATTAGTCAAACCAGTTTTACTCAACATTACGAGAAGTCAGGGAATTTTATGGAATTCTAGAGTTCTGACAAAACTGTAAAGTTGCTCCACATTTTGTGGTGAATCAGCCTGCAATCAGTTGGGATTGAATGTTTGCTTTTAAGCTTTTTATTGTATTTATATTTGAATTGTTCAATTGTTGTGTCATGTTTATTACTGTGTGTTTAAATTGATAAGCTAATTGTTTAAATTGATATATCATGTTTATTATTATATGTGTAGTGTGGCATTGTAAGCCGCCCTGAGTCCCCCATTGGGGTGAGGACAGGGTATAAATGTAGTATAATAATAATAATAATACATTACCAATGCATTAGTAATGGTGATGAGACCACTTCTTTTACTAAACAGGAAATGCACCTCAAAATTTCCAATGATCTCTGGCCTCATCTTCATTGCCATATTATGCACTTTAAACCTGCATTATATGGTCAGTGTATACTTTTACATTGTAGTTCAGTGCAGTTAAACTGCATTATATGAGTGTATGGCATTATATGGCAGTGTAGATAGGGTTTCTGTTTCTAGAATGTAAACTACATACAACATATTTTTGTTGAATGTCCAACCCATTATTCAGAGTGTGAATTACATCTAAAATAGCTACCAACAATATCTGTTTATTCTCTAGAGTTTTATTTTAATTTTAATGTGGGATTTATCAGAAGTTTGCTATTTTGTCCTGCTTGACCTATACCATGACTTTCTTATTTTCTACCCTGTACTGAGCCCACCGTCTCCACCTCAAAATTGAACACTACAAAGTATATATTTATGTACAAGCCAATTCCCCAGGGTGGGGGTTAGATAGAGGTGGTCATGCAATAAAACCAGTCTTCCCAGGAGGGGTAGTATTTCCTTCAATATGGATAGGCAGTAATTGAAATGAAAACCTCCTGTCGCCTCATTTCCCCATTTGGGATGAATTACCCAAGTAAATACTTCACTGCCAACTCTGTGTTACTAACAGTGTCATTAAGTGAGTCCCACTTGGGAGTAATCCTTTTACACACTGAACAGTGGTACTTTTATGCTGCAAAATGCATTTTGTGGTATCCCTAACACTGTATGTTGTGTTGGGGAGGTGGGCACCTTGCCTGTGCAGAACTTTCAAAGCTTCATTGTTAGGAGCCAGTCCATGTTTGCACATAGTAGTTGGTTCATTTTCTTTTTTTACAATTCGCAAAAGAAGCTTAAAAGAAATGCCTCTCACTCTTTCTCCCCCTTTTACTTAAAAACATTGCTATGCACTCTGTTTATTTGGAACTGAGGCATAAATTAATGTGGAAACAAAATTTTACGTATATCTGAACTTACAGTAAGATTTTGGAACACTCTAAACTTTTATGTAAGTTTTCATAGATGTAAGGAGGAACAGGGATAATATAAATAAATGAATATATATGTGAAGAACCATTTCAAGCCTTCGGTGCTATCTAGTACATTATGACTACCATAAACTTCAGGGGTGTCAAAAGTCCTTTTCATCAAGTGCCACATTAGCTTTTTGATTACCTTCAAAAAAAAGTTGAACAGAGAATCTGTGGATACAGAGGGCCAACTATATATTTTATTTTTCCGATTTTAATAAATTTTTGTTTGAGAAGAAAACAGTTATATAGATATATACTATAAATTTCCCCCTCTTTTCTTTACATTCACCAGAGCCATCTCTTCTTCTAAAGTCCCACCAAAAGTGTAATTCTTCATTTGGAGGTAAATTTCCTTCTTCTTTTTCCAATACTTTTTTCTAGAAATTTTCTTCAAATACTTTGAAAGTCATTTTTTACATCATCCCTTCTTTACTTCTAAGTTTGATGTTAGCTTATCATTGATGTTTGATGTTATCTTATCAGTGCCATTTTCCAGACTTTTTTATACCATTCATTCATTTGTATTTTCATTTCCCCTTTCCAATATTTTGCAATTAATAATATAGCTGCTGTTAATAGCATGTCTATTTAAAAAACCCTATATTTGGCATTCTTTTATTTTTACCCATTTTGGATCCTCAGATATTGATCACTTTTGATTATCCACCATGCAGACTGGGAATAAAGAGAGTTGCATCCAAACAGCACTTCTGGCTCTGAGGTTGGGGAGAAGTTAAAGGACATTTTAAAGTCAGATGTCATGTCCACAAACTTTGTAGCTAAATTCAAACCCCACAGATGTTACTGTATCACAACTCCCATCAGGTCTAATCATGAGGAATACAGGAGTTTTAGTACAGCATCTTGGGGGGGGGGGGGGCACATGGCAGGTCAGATTTGGCTTGTGTCTGTGTAGGTGATACTATTTGGGACTTCCTGCAGATATGTGAAACCACAAATAATAGAGCACATGGAAGTACATTGTTCACTAGTCCTCCCCTCTCTTCCCCTCCTGCCCAATAGAGGGGAAGGTAGTTTTCCCATTTATTCACAGCAAGGAAATAATGATACAAGCTGTCATTCTTCTTGCGTCCCTCCCCACCAAGAAAGAGATTGTTGTGTGAATGTGCCTTGGACTTCAGGAGTTGAGTAGTAGCAATTATTCCTGCTTTTCCCCAAAGCTCAAGGTTCGCAAAGGTGGGAGTAATTCTTCCTGTTTTCTCTGGAGCCTGAGGCTGTTATGTGAACAGCAGATAAGTGAAACTGCAGATATGGAATCTTACTGTATATGAATGAAAATCCTTTCCTTATCATCTCTATTAATTTTGGATCTGTTTGCATAAGAGTGTAGTGGAAGATTGTAATAGTAATTGAATACTCTTTTTTCTCACCCCTCATCTTATCTTCTTTTTCATCTTTTTCCATCTTACTTTTCTATGCAGCCTTAAGTGTAATTGAATACATTTAAAACTGAATATGCCAAACATGGTTGTTTTAAACTTGGAGGAAGAAGAAGTTTTCTAGGCAATAATCTTTCCATATAGACCTACATCTTTCTTAAATTAGAAAGTATTTTTCTATGATAAGGATAGTTAAAGATTAGTTTAAGAATCAAAATGTTGACAACTATAGTTATGTAGCATAAATGCTCCTATAAATACAAAGAGTTAGAATTTGAAGCTAGAAATATATTATTTTCCCAGAATTAGACATGTTTCACTTTTTTCACAGTACTCATCATACACAAATAGGATTGTTATTGAAAAATCGACACCTCCCCCTAATATCAGCAACAATATATTTATAACACATTTTTACAGACTCAGCCCCATCCCAACCCCAAATATTTCTGGGAGGAATAAACGCTCCAAGCCATAGGCAATGCCCATCCAAACAAGACCATGAACCTACACCCCTTATAGAAGTTTGCACAAAAACTGGGGTACAACCATAGACATATTTCCAGGCACCCAGAGAAACTTGATATAAAATATGATTTGAAAATATTTGGGAAACTGAACATCCAGGAAGCCCTAACACTTTAATCTGATCAACTCTCCTTTTTTGATTCAGAGGAAACCCCTGTAGCCATGATTAAGCTTTGACTATTGATCTTCCCCTCATACTCCCAAGGCACACCCTTTCAGCTTCAAGAGAAATAACAATAGAAATATGAATTTCCCTTAACCCTGTCACCCCAAGAAACACCTACACACACATGAAATCATACATTTCTTTAATTAGCAAAACAGACCCAGCTCTTTTCCACTGGGTGTCTTCTCCCTTTTCCCTTAACTTCTTCACTGTTACAAAACTTTGCATAATCAAACTGCCAGCTCTAATATGTTCCAATTCTCTTTCTACACCTGAGCCCCTGTTGCACAGCGGACCAGTGACCGAAGGTGATGAAATATAACTTATGTTAATGTGACATTAGACTATGTGGCTGTCTTGAAAAACAACATGTTTTTTTTCCATTTGACTCCCTGCTGAGACACTGATTGCCAGTAACTCCCCGGACTCATCAAGAACTTTGTTTACCCACTTGATAGACTTTACGGTTTCCCACACTTCACTCTTTGTGTAAAAATTATTCCAAGATTCCAAAGTCCATTCATGCAAATAGCCATTCTTTTCAGTCTGGACAATGGGGCCCACAATTCAGAGGTGGGCACAAATACAAACCTTTAATTTTGAACCCCATATCCCAGATATTCTATTTTCCTCTCTGTCCCAGTCTGTGATGTCAAGAGAAAGTCTCAATCAATGAGAAGGTGGATCCTAGGAAGCACATCTCCTGACCAACCAGGGGAGGGAGTGGGAGGTTTGAATAGCTGCCAAACTTTATAAAATATGCAGCACTTTTCTGTATGCATTATGCCAGTTCTTTTGACAATTACACTGTTCTGTAATCTTTCTGGCCAGGTGAATAAATCTCTGTTATTGCCTTCAAACCCAGTCATGTTTTTCTGGCTTTCAAAGTAGCATGGCATCATCCCCACGTCAACATAGGCAAATCTGTGCTTAAGTCCGTTCAGCAATTCACCTACCTGGGAAGCATCATCTCTTCAGACACCAAGATTGATAAAGAGATAGATCACAGATTAGCAAAGGCATATAGTGCAGACTCACAAAAGAGTCTGGAGCAACAAGCACTTGAGGCAAAGCACAAAAACCAGTGTGTACAGAGCTATCATACTGTCTAGTCTCCTTTATGGGTCTGAAACATGGGTCACCTATCACCAACACCTACGACGCCTCAAATGCTTTCATCAGCGTTGTCTTCACACAATCCTAAATATACACTGGACCAACTATGTGATGAATGTTGCTGTCCTTGAGCAATCAGGGATCACCAGCATTGAGGCCCTGCTATTGAAAACACAGCTGTGCTGGGCAGGGCACGTCTGTAGGATGGAGGACCATGGCCTCCCAAAAATACTACTCTATAGTGAACTCACCATGGGTCAGCGCAAGAGAGGCGCCCCAAAAAGAGATATAAGGACTCCCTGAAACAACATCTCAGGCTCGGCCAGATTGATCACCAAAAATGGTCCACCCTGGCCTCACATCGGGAGGCATGGAGATGCACTTTCCACAATGCTGCGATCTCTTTCAAGAAGGCACGCCGAACGGATCTTGAAGAGAAACAACAGCGCAGTAAGAACCGCAACTTGGAAACATCACCCAAGGAGACTTTCTGCTGTGCTTTCTGCAACTGAACTTGCCTATCTCAGATTGGCCTTTTAGTCATCAACGCGCTTGTAAAAAGTGTGGGATGAGTCATTCCTAAGAATCTTCGTTCACAAAGTAATGCCGAGAGAGAATCCTTCTGGCCAGGTGAATAAATCTCTGTTATTGCCTTCAAACCCAGTCAAGTTTTTTCTGGCTTTCAAAGTAGCATGGCATGCCAGGCAATGCACCTACACTGCCCCTGGCTGGCAGATAGCTGATTTCGGTTATAGGATAACAATAATGGAAGTCTAGACATTCCTTTATGAGATGAGGATTATAGTCTAAGGCACTGCCCTGCTTGGCCCCCCCAAATTCTCAGGGTGGTCCGTGAAAAGGCCTTACTGGTACATTATTTAAACTGTTATGTTTATTCATAGGATAACACATTAATGGGGTTATTGGGATAACAATACAAAAGGTTTCTAGACATTCCTCTTATGAGATGAACAAAATTACGGCCCTGGTCTAAGGGCATATCTACACAGACACTTTAACCTGAAGCCGGCAAAAGTTGTCTCCATTACATTTATGGTTGTGCCTCACAATATGCAAATTTGGGGATGTTTTGGGGAAGCCTTGGAGCAGCCCTGCACTATGTGTAGACAATTGGAATGGCTCAGATTTGGCATGAAGAAAATAGAGTGTCAATTACCTGTGTCATTGTTTATCACCATCGTTTGGCATGTGAGCCAATATAAGCAAAGGTGCCTGAGCAATTCAGGAGTGGGAAGAAGGAACAAATCCCCCTGCATCTCTGAGTAATATGGGCACCTTTGCTTACATCCCCAAAGGTGCCAATTATGGTCACAAGCTCTCTGAAGCTCTGAGGCCGCTGCTATGGCAACAATGACACAAGTAAGAATTACTGTCCAGCAGGGCCAAATGGTTTTTTACTCCATTATACAGTGAAGACCTTACTCCCATACCTGATGTAGTTTAGGAGCAGAGTGGGGTGAATACCAAGGCAGAATCCAGGACTAGTCTGAAGCAGCAATGCTTTGGACCTGCCTCAGATTTTGTTGCTTATGTAGGTGCACCCTAAATGTTCATATACAGACATTAGCCAATATTTTCTACAGTAAACTGAGATTCACTGAGTAATCAAGTTTTATTAAGCCTTTTTGTTTGGTTTGGTATTGTGACATGGCCTAAGAGGGCCAATCAATAAAATTTACTACTACTACTACTACTACTACTGAGAAATTCAATCTTCTGTGCCTAAGAAAGGAGCAGTTTGTTCCACACAGAACAAAATTTACTAGATCTCAAGTTAAGTTACCTTTATGCTGTCAATGGAGTTGATATTTAATTATCTGTCTTTTACCTCTCTGTCTCTTGTCCTCAAATAGACAATAAGGGAATTGCCTCTCCTTGCATTGAAATCCCACAATGCCACCTTAACTGACAACATTACAGACAGAATAATGGCTCTATCATCACAATTTTTTTCTTACTTGATTTTTAACCTCTTTGTTTTCCCAGAAGTGCTGGCAGCAGAGGTAAATATTGTTTTGATGGGAGTTGCTAGTTCACAGCAGAGGCTAAACTTCATGTGCATGTGTGTAAATCTTTCCCATTCTGCATACAGATTTGTGTGTTAATCTCCACATGACTCTGAATTATGTGTTCACGTGGCTACTTACATATGGGTAACTGTACAGGCATGGGGACCTTCAGGCTCTGGCTGACACTAAAAGTAGTTTTTAAGTCTAAATCAGTCATGCTCTCTTGAGTGAGACTATCAAATATGCCAAGTCTTTTTTGTGTTTCTTGGAGTGTATCTATAGAAACATTTTCCACACTGTATGAAGGAGGAATGCTCAGGAACAAAGACCAAGAACTTTGGCCAAAGTAGGTTTAATAAGAGGCAGCACAAGGTAGAAAGAAAACCTCCCAAAACCTAAACCTACTGTAAAATAACAAGGTTTCATTTATTAGTCAGCACTGACATTAAGTCAGATAATGTTTATTGTGAGATTACTTATGTATATAAATAACTGGTGAAAGCCGGGCCATTGAAAAAGGAGGATGGATGCAGAGTTCTATCTATAGCTTGCTGCCTGTCTAAGTGTTGACAAACATCCAGTAAGCCCCCTATTAAATTTGGCTACTTTGAAAATCACTGCTATTGGCATTGCGAGCTGAAGAACCCTTTTTAATAGACAGTGTTTTAAACTTAAGAGTGTGTTTTGCAACATCCCCCTTTGTAGTGGCCCCCATTCACACAAGAAATGTAGTAAATCATAAGAAATTGAGAAAAAAAAGACATCAATTGCACTCCTTATGCTGTATTATGGCTTGGTTTTATGGTAACTCACTGAATCAAGGGAGTGGCGGATTAAATATCCTATATATATAACATACACTATGTAAAGTATTCAACGTGATCAAGTTTACATATATCTAATATATTTTAATAACACAAGATAGCACAAATGTGGATTAAATGAGCATATATATAGATATAGATATAGATATATACACGTTACTCACGACACCAGCAATATGTAATATGATAGTTCCTCAGGTCCTTTGTGGAAATTCCAAAATAAATAAAAAATGAGAAGCAGTTGAATTCACTGTATTTCAAAGCTGAAATCAATCTAGAAGTAAGTCTTAGGGATCCAGGATGACGTTGTATGAATTGTAATCCAAAGAGCACGATTGCTCAAAGATGTAAACAATGTAGAATCCCAGGCGTCTTGTGTTTGTAATCCACTGGATGAGGAGAAAACAAGCCACGTAGCAATGCCGTTTGTATAATAATTGTATAATAATTTTATTATATTATAATAATAAAATTATTATACAATAATAATAAAACCACTAAAATAAAATAAAATTCAAGAATAATAAAGACATAAAATTCAAAGAAGACAAGGTGCGAACCAAGATGAAGGCTGACATCCTCAAGAGAGGCAGGATCCCAAGATGGAATGGCCCAATGGACCCAGCCCAGAGGATGAAGAAGCGGGCCCAGCGTGTGCGTGCTTTCTTCTTTTCCTCTCCTTCCTTTTTTCTCCTCTTTCCTTCCCCCTTTCTTTCCTTCCTCTTTCCCCCTTTCTTACTTTCCAACCTTCCTTCTTTCTTTCGTTTTCTGTCTTCTCTCCTTCCTTCCTTTTTCTGTTACCTTTCTTCCTTCCTTCCTCATCTTTCCCTATGTTCTTCCTTTCTTTCCCTCTTTCCTTCCTTCTTTTCCTCCCCCCTTCCCTCCTCCATTCTTCTTCCTTTCCCCTTCTTACTTTCCTGCATTCCTATGTTCCCTCCTTTCTTTCCCTCGTTCCTTCCTTTTCCTCTCTCCTTCCTTCCCTTCCCTTCTCCCTTCTTTCCCTCGTTCCTTCCTTTTCCTCTCTCCATTCTTTCCTTCTTCTCAACTTTCTTTCTCTCTTCCTTTCCTTCCTCCACTTCCCCTCTTCCTTCCTTCCTTCCTTTCCTTCTTTCGTCCCTCCCTTTTCCCCTCCTTTCTTTCTTTCCCTCATTCTTTCCTTTTCCCCCTTTCCTTTCCTTCCTCCTCTCCTCCCTCTCTCTTTCCTCCTTCCCTCCTTGGGGGGCTGATCGGCATGGTTAACCGGAAGACCTCATCGTCTTCAAGGTTGCCATGGCGATGAGCCTCTCAGATTGCTCGGGCTATCCCAGTGCCGGCGAGAGCAAGCCCAAGCAAAGCAAACAAGCTCCCCTGCCTGGCCTTGCTGCTGCTGCTGGCGCTGGGAGAGCCCGAACAGGCGAGAGGGCTCGCTCGCCACCCGCTTGGGCTCTCCCAGTGCCTCTTGAACGTCTCAGGCGCGCTTTGACCGGTCAGGGCCTGAAGATCACCCGGATAAGGCCCAAAGATCGCCCAGTCGATCGCGATCGATGTTTTGAGCACCCCTGAACTAAAAGATACAAGAAATTGACAGTGAACCTCATGTCAGTCTAATATCCATCAGTGAAATCAGAGGTTGTTCCTAAGCATTATGCTTGAAATCCTTTTTTGTTGGGCTCATCCCTTCTCACCAGGTTGAAAAACTGCATCTCAAGTTTGTATTGGCCCCTTTCTTTGCTGATTCTCCTATTGCTTACTTTATTAATAACTACCTTTATGTACCTGTTTTGATTGACTGAGAATTAGGTTCATAGCCACCACCCCAAATTTTTGCATCAGCTGGAAGCTGCACTTTCTTATCATGAAGAAATAACATTTGCTTTTTGTTACTTAAAAGCCTTCCAAATGACATATACTTCTCCTTTTTGTATTTACTCAGCTAAGGAATGATGCACACCCACTTTTTTTGGTTCTAAATTACAAAAGGAAGGGAGATTTTGATAAAGAAGCCTGTAGGCAAACTGTAAAAACAAAAGCTGTAGGCAAACTCTAATAATGTAATAATGAAACTCTCAAAACATTCTAGCCAAACCTTAAATTCTGCAGAAAGTGACCAATAATTTATATTTTTCCTACTTAAGAATTCTAAATGGCTAACACTACATTAAAAAACAGAACAAGAAAAATAACCACACGATCCAAAGAATAATGAACAGTTTCCAGGCTTACCAATGAACCACATTTTCAGAGCTAATTCTGAAAACCTTTTCATGTAAGTATGGCAAAAGAGGGAGACGCTGACATGCCTTGCACTATCACAGTCTTTTCTTGGCAAAATTTATTGAGAGGAGATTTACCATTGCCTTTTAAGACCGAGTAAGCAAGACTTGCCCAAGTTTTTTTAATCATATCAGAAACGACTTGAGAAACTGCAAGTCTCTTCTGGTGTTAGAGAATTGGCTATCTGCAGAGACGTTGCTCAGGGGATGCCCGGATGTGTTACCATTGAGTGAGAGACTTCTCTCATGTCTCCACATGAGAAGCTGGAGCTGACAGAGGGGAGTTCACCCTGCCTTGTGGATTTGAACCTTCAGGTCAGCAATCCAGCTACCGCCCATTAAGCCACCATGGCTCCTAATGCCCAAAGTCATGCAGTGGATTTCCATGGTTAAGTAGGGTCTCTTCTGCTTGGAATGAGCAATTACATTTCATCTTTTGCTTTTTTCACTCAGTAGAGCATTCTTTCTGCTCAGATTAAGTCATTTTAAAGACTTTTGAGGATCAGAAAGGAAATGTGATATCTTCATGATAACCTGCTGTTACCATGCTGTTAATCACCAACTGCAACTGCAGTAAATCTTATCAACTGAAAGGTTGAGAGTTCAAAACCGGGTCAAGGTAAGCTCCTGACCTTCAGCCCAGCTCCCCTGCCCACCTAGCAGATCGAAAACAGCAATGTGAGTAGATGAATAGGAACCACATTTAGTGGGGAGGTATTTTAGGCATGGCATTTTGGAGGAAAGGTTATGAACAAAGCAAGAGGATGGAGCAACAGCACCACCCTGTGGCCAGAACTGGGTACAACCTCCAAAAGATGCCGAATGATGAGAAAAAGCCTAAATATACCTTTATCTGGTGTCTGTCTTGTCATTGTATAATTGTCATTGAATGTTTGCCGTATATGTGTTCTGTGATCCACCCTGAGTCCCCTTTGGTGTGAGAAGGGTGGAATATACAGTAAGTACTTAAAATAAACAAATAAATAAAATGCAGCTCTCAGCTGATGCAAAAATTGGGGGTGGTAGCATGAAATCATTTATCTCCCCATTATTTGTTCCTTATATACAAATCAAGCACAGGATTGAATAGGAATTAGCATCTGATCAAAAAAGGCTCAACTATAAAATGTGCCAGGGCCAATATTGTGGAATGGTCAAAAATTATGACCAAGGAATAGGTCAGGGGTGCTCAGAATGGTGATCGGGATCACCAGGGTGATCTTCAGGCCTCATCCTGGTGATCTTCAGGCCCCTGACCAGGTTTTTTGCTGTTGGTCCTCTTCACGCGCCCCTGCACGCTGCAAAGAAGTCCTCCGTCGTTGCTCCTCCCCGCTCCCTGCTAGCGCGCCGCCTCCAAAAGCTCCGTCCAGAGTCCAAGAGGNAGAATGGGCCCCTCTTTTGGATTCCTCCTCCCTCCTCTCCATCCTTCTCCAGCCACTCAGTCGTAGGAGACCAAAGGGGCGGGCCTGGATGACGCGATGCATGGCTGGCCCTCGCACAAGATGCGCAGAAGAAGCGCCCATTCTGCCTCTTGGACTCTCGTGAGCTCTTGAGGCGGCACGCATGCTGGGGCGTGGATATAGGAGCAACGATGAAGGAGAAGAAGAAGGACGCTTTGCGGTCATTTCCTACCGCATCTCAAAGGTCGGTCTTTTTACTTTGGGGTGTGTGCTTGATTGTTCTGTGACATGTCTCTGTGTTTATTTTTAATGTTTAAAATGGCATTTTAGCTCCAAAGCCTCTCTGCTTGCTTTGTTCCTTGAGAAATATATGTTGGGGAATATGGAAATGTGGGAGAAATGGGGTGGTTGGATGTATTTTTGCATGCCCCTTTGTTTACCTTGCTGAGTATTAAATGGCCTTGCAGTTCAAAAGCCTCTCTTCTTACTTTCTGGCTGATAATATGTGTGGTAATATGGCAGTGTGGGAGAAATGGGGTGGTTGGATGTATTTTTATGCTCTGTTTTATATTGTTGTTATTAAATTGAAATGTTGATGATTTATAACTTTATTTTATGTAAACTGCCCTGAGCCTGCTGGAAGGAGCGGTACATAAAAATGAATAATAAATATAAATAAATACATAAGAAAATAGTTATACGTTTTACATTTCTGGGTAGGTGATCTTTGGGACTTGGTTTTTTAATCAGTAGCTCCCATGCTGAAAAAGTGTGAGCACCCCTGGAATAGGTCAACCAGTTGTTTTTAACCAGTATCAAGCAAAACTGAAGACTGGTGTAAGCTAATCAATAAGTAATGTGTAGACTGCTTCTTCATACAATTCCCTCCTCGATTTGTGCAAAAAGTGGTTGTACTTGCTGGGAGATTACACTCACATAAACTTTAAGTTGTTCTGCTAGTTGTACTTTTTACACAAGGGTGTAAGGAGGCATTTTCTATCCCCTTACATTTTTGCCTGCTGTACAAGCTCAGGGGGAACAATTACACAACCACAGGACGAGGAACAGCAACTGAAATGGCTTCCATCTTTTTATGTCATTTGTATCAGTAAAGGGGACCTTGGCCAAGTCTATACAAAATGCTGGTAACTATGGGAAAACTACTGTTCAGAACAGATTGAAAATACTCTGGCTTCCCTATCTTAGCTTCTCCCTAACAGGACTTATGAGTATAATGTAATAAAATGAATCAGATGACCCCCCCCCCCCCAAACTATGCCCTTGATTAGTTATGTATAGAAGGGGAAAACAGTTTTGTACTCCCTGTGAACAGGTTTGGTCATGGACACCTTAGAGTAGGTATGAAAAAGCCCAGGCCTGGGGGCCAGATGCAGACATTTGGGCTCTTTTCTTAGGCCCTCCTCTCTCACACCATCCTAGCTTTCTCTCTTTTCTTCCTTCTCCCTTCCTTCCCTCCTTCCCTTATCTCCCTGTTTCTCCCTCCCTCCTTCCTTCCTACCCTTCTACTCTTTCATCCTTCCTTCCTTCCCTCCCTCCCTCTCCTTCCTTCCTTCTCTTTTTTCCTTCCTCCTTTTCTCCTAGAAGATGTTTAGCTGGGGGAAAAGAAGCTACAGAGGGAACATGAGAACCATGTTTCATGATTTAAAGGGTGGCCCATTGAGCAGGGGGCAGGGGAACTGAGGGAGCTGTGGTTTCAAATGACAGGGAAATAAATGTAACTGAAAAGATTAGGAAGCTGTTGGAGAGTGGCATAGGCTGCCTGGGAGTGTGGGGGAGTCTCCTTCTCTGGAGGCTTTTCTGCAGAGGCTGTCTAGTAGGGGTGCTTTGATTGTGCCTTCTTGGATGGCAGGGGGTTGGACTGAATGGCCCTTAGAAGTCTCTTCCAGCCCTAAGATTCTAGGATAATATATCAGGAGTAGGCAATATGGATACACTTTTCTCTCTTGTCAACCATCTCATCCTGACCAAGGCTAACCCTTTTGGGATTCATATGTTTTGCATCTTTCCTTCACTTTCTGCCTCCGATAGAGAAGAGGAAGGGGGAGGTGTAGCACAGCAGTTCTTGTTTGTGCCTGGGGGCAGGGGCCAGGACCGGGGGTCCCATTGGCATTGGGGCCTGCAGCAGCAGAGTTAGATTCCTTACAAAGTGTTAGAGAAGGTGGGGCCTGTTGATTTACTACAACTCCCAGCGTTTAGCAGATCCAGGAGAGTTTCCCATCACTGGGCCTGGCCCTTCTCCCACCCCTCCCTGTGATGGCTTGGGAGGAAGGTTGGCATCCTGACCCTCACAAGCGAGACAGATTAACTGGAAAGGTGCAAATGGACGCCGGCTCGCGATGTCCACGCCCGGACATTGTGATCAGCGAAACTTATGAGCGGCCGGAGGGGCCCTGGGGGGAGAGGTTCAGCAGGATCCTGTGGCCAAAACATGGAAGAGAGCGGCTGAAGAGGAAGAGGTCTAGAAGGAGGTTTCCCATCACTGAGCTCTCATGGAGATAGAGACCCAGGTGCTGGGAGGCAAGGCAAATGGAACCTTTGATAGGAAACTTATGAAGCGGGGGAGACTAGCAGGAGGAGGATGGTACCATAGCTGGGAAGAATCAGGCCGAGGTCTGTCAGCAGGTGCTGGGAGGCAACTTGATAAGCCTAGAGCGCAGGAGGGGGACCTCGGCGAGGTCTGTCAAAGATTAAGTATAGGATCGGGGTGGGAAGGAATCCTCAGTACTTCGGCCACGTCTCTTTTGAGCAGACGTGAAGCGAAGCTGGTCCACGGAGCTAAGTTGGCTAGTGGCCTACGAAGTCTTGCCTTGCATTTTGTACCTTGCCTTGTTCCTGAATCCGCATTGCTGTGCGGAGCTTTGCCAAGTCTTTGGGATTCTTTTTTTTTTTAATAGATTTTTATTGTGCTTTTTCATATAAACAGGAATCAGGGTTGGGGGGTGACTGGGGTGGATTGGGGCCGGGGGTTCCAGGGGACCGGGTCTGGGGAAAGGGAGAGAAATGGTGGGGTATGTTCAGAACTTCCCGAGAGTGTCACAAGGTTTCATTATACAAAAATTGTATACATTGTTAGAAAAAGAAAAACATGAAAGTAGCGGGTTAAGTTGTTTTCTATCATAAGCCTTGTATATCTTCAAAAGCTATACCAATTTTTTGTATAGCAGAATTCTATGGGTCATTTAAATCTATTACAAAATTAATTTTTTTATTCTGCAAATAGGTTCTGAAATCTGACCAGTCCGTTCTGTTCTTTTTGTTGTTCAGATTTTGTGTCTTTGGGATTCTTTACCAAGCTGTTTTGGACAATTGATTGCTTTTTGCCTTTGAATTTGCTTTTGCTATTTTTATGGACAATATTCCTTTTGAACTGTTTCTATATTCAATAAAGTAGTTAGCCTTCAGTCCGTCTCTGTGTGAGTGATTAAGGGGCCAGTCAAGTCCGTGCATCGTGACAGGAGGGGAGTCCATGGGGAGGGAGGGGTCTTAGGGAGAACCCCCTCTCTCTTTCCCAGCCCACCCACCCCACTCCAGCCCATCATGGGGCCCCCAAGTTAGAAAGTTTGCCCATGTCTGCCTTAGAAACAATCTGTTTCTACCCCCAGTCACAAACAACTCTGATAATTTCTTGGGACTTCTAAGAGTGCTAAAATTATTCCCCTTTACCTCATTTTATAGGTTTATAGAGGTATAATTTACTCTGATGGATTCTTTTAAAAAAAGATTTCAAATTCTCTCTGACACTTGGGTGCCAAAGCAAAAAGGCATGGACAAGGTCCATTAGACTGGGGACCTGCGAAGACAATAGCTCTGCATAATTCAGGCAAGTAGACAAGACACACAATGAAAACTGCAAGGGGATAATTTTCAGATTTTCATAGAGGAAGCTTGCTATAAGGCTTAATGTAAACGCTTTAGAGATTTTGTTTTCTGCATTGTTCAGTTCTTGTGTTTTAAGATGACACATACATGTCTTGGTTCTTTTCCATTTCACCCTTATGATATAACTGCAAGTGAATGAATTATATAATTTCTCTCCCTGCCCCCTTCTCTCTCAGTCTCTCTCTCTAAATTTCTCATTCTCTCTCCATCTGTAAGGCTACTGTGTCTGGATTCGAGCAAGTGTCTGGAACTGATGAAAAATTAGTATGAGCAAAACAGAACATAGTAGGAGGAATTCTTGCAACTGCTTTACTAAATGTTTGTTCCTCCAAAAGTATTAGCATTCAGAAAGCATCCATAGAATCAAAACCAGACCAACAGAACATATGGCACTTAGATTTCTACTAAATGAGGTCATTATAAACTGTGATCTCTCCAAGAAGAGTTTTCTCCCCCTACAGACATTTGCACACCATCCTCAGACTTCAATCATTATATACAGAATGAAATTGTTACTCTCCCAGCTTTTTGTACAGTCTCAAACCTCTTCCCCCCATTCTGTCCTGGGAAGATATCCATGACATTCTAGAATCATGAACACATTATGGTCTGGATTCAAGCCAAAACTATGTTTTGTGACTGCTTTTACACAGTTGTCTAAAATAATTCATGCCTTGCATTCACAGTGTTCTTGAAATAATACTACTAATACCAAAACATAGAATGCTAATTTAAAAAGTAATTAGTTATTGACAGTTATCATTATAGGTGTAGTTTACTTTAAAAGTAATTTATAATTTTCTCAGTCATCACAAATGTCTGAAAGTTATGTATCATTACTATTTTTATAAAAATTAGCACATCACACTTCTGACTTACAGTTAAACATACTGGCATTATCCTCCCTTTCATCTTGCTGTCCCATTGACACTTACAATAGAGCACAAGTACAGCACAATAAACAACATCAAGGTATACTTATAAAATAACACAGAAATAACAAATAATAATAAAACTTTATTTATATTCCTCTCTATCTCCCCAAAGGGACTCAGGGTGGATAAATTTAAAAAATGCAAATAGAACAATTGGGACACATTTCTATAATAATAATAATAATAATAATAATCTGCTGCAAGAAGATCATGCAGAAAGACTACAAGCAGAGTCATAACACCATTGCTCAGATGTGCCACAAATACCATCTGCCTGCAACAAAGAACTGCTGGGATCGCAAGCCTGAAAAAGTAAGAGAAAATGAACACATCAAACTACTCTGGGACTTCTGAATTCAGACAGATAGAGTTTTGGAGCACAATACTCCTGACCTTACGATCATATTAAAAAAAACAAAGAAAAACAACTGGAAAAGCTGACACAATATGAGGATTTAAAGATCAAATTTAAAGATCAAATTTCAAATAATAATAATAACAATAAATTCTAACCCTTTAATAAAATGTAACAGTTTGATGATTTTGTATACCTTGTTTCTTTAATATATCTTGTACTGTGACAATTCCTACTATTTCTAATGTATGTATGAAAATGTAACTTGAAGTTGGAGCCCCCGGTGGTGCAATGGGTTAAACACTTGTGCCAGCAGGACTTCTGACCAGCAGGTCAGTGGTTCAAATCTGGGGGGGGGGGAGTGGGCTGAGCTCTTGCTGTCAGTTCAAGCTTCCCAAGTGGGGACATGAGAGAAGCCTCCCACAGAGATGGTAAAACATCAAAACATCCAGGTGTCCCCTGGGCAACGTCATTGCAGATGGCCAATTCCCTCACAGAAGTGACTTGCAGTTTCTGAAGTAGTTATTTACATGAAAAAAACCCCCAAACAACTTGAAGGTTGCCACCACTCCATACCCCAGTTTACATAATCCCTTGAGAAAGGGGACCATGGCCAGGATCCCTCCAGCCATTTCCCAAGCCAGATAACAAACAAATTTTTGAGTTTATATGAAAATAGATGACATATTTGTCAACAAAACAAGCTCAGAATGTTTGTTCATTTAGCTCAAGGGTGAGAGTCTGCTGCTCCCGTGGAAGAGGGGGCTTAGTAAATACAGATCTATTCACTTGTCAGTGCTGGCAGCCAAGCCCTTAATTGTCTGGAAACAACACCTTTTTCTTTTAGGTCATGCATCTTTGTCACGCACGTAACTGGGCATGTGAGTTAATCAGGAACTCATCAACATATCTACATCAATATTTCCTCATGGACTGTGTCCTCTCAGGGGCATCTCTTCCCACCACAGGAATTTCATCTTGAAGGCTGTGATGTCAAGGGAACCTCTAACCAATCCTGCCATGGATTCTAGCATGCCCTTTTTTCAGCCAGTAAGGGAAGGAGCAAAAAGTCTCAATAGCTGTCAGAGTTTTATAAAATGCCCTGTATTTCACTGTGAGTTTATGCTTGTAGCATGTGAAGCAAATTGCTTTTAATTGCATCCTTTTTGGCCGAATCATAATAAATCTCTGACTGTGTAGCCTCCAACCTGGGGAGTGTGTTTCTCTGTCCTGGCTGCTTTGGTTTAGTGGATGCTCACTGGGCACAGACCTCTTAACCATGGTGCTATCTGAGATCATTACAAATCCATTTAACCAACAAAATAAGAAGGAGAAAGCTCACTGGCTCTGTCCTCATTCTCATTTTCATCACCTTCATGGCATGGAGATATTGAATCTCCCTATGATGGTTCCTTCCGTGAATAGAGGTCAACAGGAAGTGGTACATAGGGCCCAGCCTGCTCCCCTACATCACATCTAGACCTTACACACCTTTAGAAAGACCCATTAAGAGTTACAGTTTAAGTTAAATCAGCAAAATTACTATCTGATGGATGGTTATGAATAGTTTCTATAGTTTCTTTCTAACAACACAAGCATAGCAGTATGGTTTTATTTTATGTTCCATAATTGTATCATAAGGAATACTAGGATTTGTCATTGGGGAAGGCTCTAGAGCAGTGGTTCTCAACCTGTGGGTCCCCAGATGTTTCGGCCTTCAACTCCCAGAAATCCTAATAGCTGGTAAACTGGCTGACATTTCTGGGAGTTGTAGACCAAAACACATGGGAACCCACAGGTTGAGAACCACTGCTCTAGATTCCTCCAGCAGAAAATTCTAAATACAACCGCCACAAAATAAAATCAAAGTGTTATAACTGCATCATGCAAAAAGGCAAAATATACTTTTGTATGTCCATAAAGGTGGGGCACTTCATGCCCTAGGTCTGAAAATGGCACACTTGGAGTTCCAATTTGTTCTTCTGAGGTTCCACATTGACATTGTTTGTGATTTTTAAAATTTGTGTGCCTCTTCAAGCCCTCCTAAAGAGCAGAAATGCCTCTCCTTAGTAACCATTGCCAACAGTAACAGCATAAATCTAAAATGTGCTGAGATTTCTTTGGTTCCATAATTTTTTCTTTGGTCTACTACCTACTCAACTTTATAAAACTTACTTCTGAGTAAAGGACTGTACGGTAGGAATTGCTGCACAGCACAGCATTCTAAAATGATCTTATATCTGATTCCTAGATAAGTTAAACTATAGAAGTTAAACTATAACTATAGTGAAATCTCATGTTCAGGCTATATTGACGTGACAGTTTTACATTTGTAAGGAAGACAGTAATGTGGTGGATAAAGAAGAAAGCTGAGAGATGGATCATGGGAATTCTATTCCCTACTCTGCCACAAACTTCCTCTGTGCCTAATACTTCCCATCTGTGCAGTTCAAACCTCTTGCCCATAGCTGATGTGAGACTAAATTAATTCATGTTTGTATAGTACATATGGATATATTTGGATTCCCAAAGCAAAGGCAAGGAATGAATATTATTATTTCCATAGCAACGGACAGTGTTATCAAAAGTACAATTTTATGGTTTCATTGTGGGATATCACAGATGGACTGGAGGGCTGAAAAATTCTTGAATGGAAAAAACCCCACCAGCAAGACAGAAAGCAGTTTTCTAAATTTTATTTGCAAGTAAAATAAATTTTCCTTTCAGATTTAGCTAGTGCCATCTCTATAGGTTTTTAAAAATGTCAGTGTTGCTGCAATAAACATATTCAGCAATAGACTGAAGAACATGAAATTATATTATGCAGCTTTCATACTCACTGCCTCAAATATATAGACAATTCCCCGATTGTCCTGTATTTTACACATCATCCCAGCAATGTGGAAGCCAGCTGAACAAATGTGTTTGATTTCTTCATGCTGCTACTATGGATTGGAGCATGACTTGCCTTGTGTGGATTTTTCCTGCTTTATGGAATGACAGGATGGAAATTCTCAATGGCATGCTGGGATCCACATCTTGAGCCACATTACAATTGCCTTCTTAATAGGTTCGGGTGCAGTTGCAAAGATAGGCTGTGTCTATATTGGGTAAGCAAACTCCAGTATAAACCTATCCTAAGTGCAACACATGGATATAGAATCTGGGGGCACTATCCAGTTGAGCTGGGATTGCATTTGCTGTGCTGTCACCTTGTCAACCATGTTATCACAGCTGTTCACATCAGTCATGGAGATCTACACGAGTCGGTCACATCTGCTGACATTAGGACAGAACACCCATGCGATCAGCAAGGGCCCCTTCTACACTGGCTATTTAATGAAGTATAATGCTAGCTTCAAACTGTGATAGCTATACAACAAAATCTCATGAAAGCATGTGAAAGAAATACCTTAATTGTGCATCAGTGGTCTGTGGTTTGAATAATCACTCTTCGGGCATCAAACTCTTTCAGGATTTCCCATATAATCATCTGGACAGTTAAACCACTTTCTTCAAGACCAGTTTGAAACTGACTCAAGTGGTCAGTATAGATGTGTCCAAGAAAGGGGTAGGGATCAATTGATCAAGAATACTGAGAGAGAAGACTGGGAAGAGTGGGGAATAAAACTAGTCAAGTCTACTAGAAACATTTATTTAGAGAAAGTAGAGTGCAACGATGTAAGTAAATATAGGACAAGAGTGCTGTTTCTGGAGGGCATGAAAGCATTCTACTGCCTTTCCACTCTAGAAGACTGCTTAGACCATATACCAACAGTTTGTGTTTGCTTATTTCTGTCTAGGAGTTCTTATTTGTAGAATTGGCAGTTCCATACTTCATGGGAGTTATGTTTATGAACATGACTTGAAACTAAGTCTCATACATGGCCAAATATTGAGATTAAGCTTTAAAAGAAGATACAATGAAGCATACGGTGATTAAAAAGCAATTTGCTTCTGCAACAACAGCTTGATGCTAGGGGCTTGTGCCAATGGAATGCACTGAGAGCTGCAAATATAAATCCTATATTCTTTACTATTCTTTCAAGGTATTTTTCTTAGAATGGATCCAGACAGCCTTTTATCCCACAAGCATCTGCGTTTTAAAAACATGGATGTTTGTGGCAGGCTGTCTACACTCACCCCAGAAAGCGCGCATTTTTTGATGTGGGTGTCCAGATGTTCTGCTGGGCCTGACCCCAAACCACTTTGAAAAGTGAAATAAACTTAACTAGCCTTCATTGGAGTCTTGCTGGAGCTCTCCCGGTGCATAGAAATGATGTGCCAGGAAAGGGGGGATGAAGGGAGGAGTGATTCCAAGAAGTGCGGAATAAATCCACTATCTAATTGATTCGACACAAATCAGGGTTTTCCTAGTTTGTGCTGAATTAATTACGGATTGCTCAGAATGTCATCTTGACAGCCCCCTTTTTATTGCAGAAGTTTCCGCAGTAAAGGGTCTGTCTGGACAAGCCACCAGAAATGTGTTGCTAGTATTCTCAATCTGGTTTTGGCCCATCCTCTAAATCTATGGTTCTCAATCTGTGGATCCCCAGTTGTTTTGGCCTACAACTCCCAAAAATTCCAGCCAGCTTACCAGCTGTTAGGATTTCTGGGAGTTGAAGGCCAAAACATCTGGGGACCCACAGGTTGAGAACCACTGCTAAGTGGTCATGCATCACAACCTATCATGTGCATAGCAAGCTTACTTGGTACCTTCATTTATTTATTTTACTTGCAAATACAATTTTTTCTTTTATTTGATTGACTGATTAATATCTTATCATTTCTCCAATACAGAATTTTACTTCCATGAAGGTATCTCAATAATTTTGACAATTAAGGTATCATTAATCCTAATCAGCGTAGGCAATGGTTGGGAATATTGGAAGCTGAAATTATAAATTACCCAGATTGCTACATTTGCGCAATTCTGATCAACGTGATCAGGAACCCTATATTTAGCCAGAAAAAACACTATCATCACATGTTTTGGCTGCAGATATGGAGAATTGGGTCAAAGCCACTAAACTCAATATGAATGTGTCTCCACACAAGCAATGAACTAGCTCAAATCTGATACCTTGATAGTATGTGTATGGGAAGCACACGAATCATTGAACCATTCCTTTCTCAGTGTAAAAATACTATCTAAAACAGTGAATGAAGTGTTTTTAATAGCAAGAGATTCATTTTGTTCATGGCTTAACAAAAGTAAGTAGGGTCTGGTTTTGGAGGCATGCTGACTAACCAAATTTCCATTTGATTTGGTGGTCCATTAGGACTTTGAAAGTTCTCCTTTCAAAGTATTTAGTGTTCCTAAAAGCCTA
This sequence comes from Anolis apletophallus, assembly GCA_030556195.1. Taxonomy (NCBI): domain Eukaryota; kingdom Metazoa; phylum Chordata; class Lepidosauria; order Squamata; family Anolidae; genus Anolis; species Anolis apletophallus. The sequence goes on along the minus strand of JARBWK010000012.1, from coordinate 78,356,152 downwards.
ACCTATGGTGTTTTACATGGCCTATAAAATTATAAAGACGACTAAGTACATTTTTCTCATATTTTATAAAAAGAAACACACCCCATGCATTGGATTCCTTTGCCAAGTTTCAAGCTGGAATGAATTTTTACAGCTGAGTTTGAAACCTCACAAAAAGTGTTTTATATAATGGAAAAGCTGACACAATCTTCAGTACAATTTTAGGTATGGCACTGCTGTATTTCCCCCTCTATATTAAAAGACATATTGAACACTTTAAAAAATAGAATGTAAAGCAAAGATCATTTGGCTTATGAAGATCCCACCATTTCTTTTCATGCAATAAGATAAATATGGATGCAATCTAAGGCTTTTGAAACTGCTCTCTGTGGTCTATTTTACCTTTCTACCAAACACATGTTTCTCTGCATAAAATGTTCTTTTCCTCTGGTTGAGAGGAAAGGGTAAATACGTTCTCTGAGATCTGCTGCAAAGGCCTGCTATGGAGATATGGGAGTCATAAACCTTGTTGTGAAACATTTGGTCCTTCTATTAACATGAATGTTAGGCTACACAGCCTTTTATCCCAGAATATCATGGCAGAAAACCCCACAATATTTGCTTTGAACGGAGTTATTTGAGTCCAAACTCAAATAATGTGGGATTTTCTGCCTTGATATTCTGGGATATAGGGTTGTGTGGAAAAGCCCGTATACTGTATATTAGCATTTAAAAGAAAGATCATAGCCCCTCCCTCAGTTTCACATGACATTCACAAGACAAAACCATGACAGTGTCATTCTGGGTCCATGAATCCATATCCACAGCGACTCTAGATTGTATGGGAGGTGTCCAGATGTTGATTTCTATCGCTGAGAGACTTCTAGTCCTGGGAATGATGCAATACAAGCTGACACAGTTCTAAAACTGAGCATGGATTTCCTGCTCTCCCTCATATTGTTGCTGTTGGTAGCAGTGGTACCACTGTTGTAGTCTTACCAAAACATAAATGACACACTCTTAATCCCCCTCCCTTTTCTCTATAGGGTGGTTTGAAAATGTAGCAACACTACATTAGTAATCAATGATGTTGCCAAACTCTGTTGGTGCATTATTGTATCACATTACTGTGTGTTAAGCATTCAGTGTGATGCACTACTCCACTAATAATTTTATTGTGTCCATGAGAGTACATAAACTTAAATTATTTGGTTAACCACCATGCTGTGGTGGTTTGAGGGCTGGACTGAGGCCTTGGGATACTAGCATTTGAATCCCTGCTCAGTTGTAGAAACCCACATGATGGTCCTTGGCAAGGCATACACTCTCAAGCTACATTATAAGCAACAGAAAATGTCCTATGAATAGATCTTGCAAATAGAACTTTATGATAGGGTTATATGTTCAGTCATGGGTGCATAACAACAATAACCATAGCAATAACAATAACAACAACAGAAAACCTATGAAACAAATGATAGTAGCAGCGAGGGGGCAGCTCCAACAGAAGAAACAGTGCTGGTGACAAAACCATAGCAATGGTGAGAGTCTGAGATCTTACCCCTGCAGTCCCATAAAGAAGGTGAGGACTGAAACAGAAGGCAAACATACCATGATGGTATTGCTTCTTTTGTGTTAAGCTAAGCAGACAGATGCAGTTATTTTCTGTACTTAGTTGTATGGAAGAACAGATTTTTGGGGCTGACACTTTCTTCAGCCAGTAGCACACTGATGTGACAAGTTGAATCTGTTCAGATCCTCACTTCTCCCCATTTAACAATAAAGAAAATAAATCCCTTGTCACTAGTCATGAGAAAATGGCACCACACCCACTATGAGAGAAAACTAATTGAATGGATGTACCTCACAGATTCTCCAGGTGCCTTTGTTATTATATCTGAAACTCCAAATTTGAAGCCAGAATATGAACCAAACTGATTATTTTGTGCAACACCAAGGAGACAGGGGTACAGCAACTGAATTCTCTGTCACAATTCCTTCCCTCTTTTAAATTAATCTCCTGATAATCCAGTGGTAAGGCTATGAGTCATGTTTTTCACCACATTCTTCAGCAAATTGCCTCAAAACATTTGCACATAAAATTAGGAGATCTCTGGGATATTGTTGCAGCTGTGTTTAAGCAGTTTTGTGGGAAACTAATATTACTTCCGAGTCTCTCTTTTAAACCATGGCTGGATATGAAGAATAGCTTTAACTTAATCACACTAACATTTTTTAAAACGAAAATATACTATTTCAAACAAAGAACAGGCTGGTCTTGAACATTACTGAAATACTTGGCAAGAAAAACAACAATTATGAGAGATATGATATGTGGATAATTAAAGGGTAGTAGTTTGAGCAGGTCAAAAGAAAAAATGGAATGTTTAAAACTTCATTTGGCTGTTCTTACGATGAGTATATTTGAGTAGTTGGGTAGCAAAGCAAGATTACTCAAATGTAAGGTGCCCATTTCTTTACATTCAAACAATATCCCAGATATGGAGAATATCAATAGCTATACAATTAACTGGCTTGGAAAGCAAGTCAGTAAACAATATTGTATTATTCTTTCATGTTTTTTTATTTTGAAATACAAATAAGATCTGTACAATGTGCACAGAAATTAGTACCTGTTTTTTAAAACTATATTCTGGCCCTCCAACACTCAGAGGGACCGTGAATTGGCCCTCTGCTTAAAAGGTTTGAGGACCCCTGATCTAGGTGCTTCTGAGAATTAACCCTACATGATTTGTAACACAGGGAGATAGGGGCTGACTTTCTCCCATTCTCTCTAAATGGTGACTGTAAAATCCCAAGAAAATAATTGCAGCAGAAAGTTTCTATATATCAAGTTAAAACATATTATTTTTAGTCTTGAGTTTAAATGATTCCCAGATAGTTTTCTATTCCTACTCTAGTGCATTGCCCTTAGCAGATCAGAGTAACCTGGAATTTTTGAAAAATCCCAGACTGTTAGAAGAAACAATCCCTGGAGGCTACAGCAATTTTACAGAAATGTTTTCGGCTGCAGTCTTTGGTAAAACAAGCAAGGTAATAAATTCTTTCCGATTATGGGGGTTATTTTAAATAATTTGATGTTGAATAATGGGCAACAATTTCTGCCTAACCCTTGTGATGTAATGCTTCATTGTATACAGGAAATGAGAAGTACCCTTGAAAATATTATTTCGGTTATTTTCTAGATGGCACAAACTCATTGCCATCTGAATGGATATGATCATTGGTGACCACTGCTTATTTAAACTCTTACATTGAGTGTTAAAAATGTCAGTCTACACTCGATTAAAATTCTCTCACACATGGTAATGCACACAGTTGCTGATAATCCAGCCCAAAGATGTTTCCTAGTGAAATGTTGAAACTGCTTTGAGATCAAGGCACTGAAAAGAGTACTGGTCCTGTTTTTCACATTACATTCTAATATTGGTCCTTTCTTTTTAAATCCCAGACTGTGCAATAAAAACTTACATGAAGTCACTGCTGAAGCATGAAAACAAACACTTCTTAGGCTGCATACCAGTACTTTAAAGGATACACATTTGCTTGAGAAATTGCTCCATGCATAGATAAACAGCAGTCTGTGTATTTTGAAACACCAAATAGCCACATTACATTGTATGCTGGATATTTTTTCAAAAAACAAATAGTGTTACTGCAGTTCTCCTAATGAGAAATGCACATTTTGCATACTCAGAATTGTTAACGGTTAAAGCATTTTTGAGGAAAAATAATAAAAAAGAAGGGTGTGTTCTCATCAAAAGCTTAATGCTTGAACTTGCCTCTGCTAGAGCAGGCTAGCATCCAAAGAATCCTACATCTACATGTACCAGAAGGTGCTTTGGGGCTTTCTTTTCTGTTTCTTGAATGGCCATCTCCTGTGGTACCCAGGAAAATATTTTATGGACCCAAGTGGCCTTTCAAAAGTAATTTATGATACAGTATGCATGTCTGCTGTTCAAAGCAGTGAAAGGAAGCTAGCAATTCCACATGGCATGCCCAAGCCTGAAAAAGTTCTTGAATCGCAGCCACAAAACAAAGAAGAGATGTTTGTTTTTGCTGGGTTGTTGTAGGTTTTTTCGGGCTGTATGGGCATGTTCTAGAAGTGTTCTCTTCTGATGTTTCACCTGCATCTATGCCAAGCATCCTCAGAGGCTGTGTGCTCTTTTGGAAACTTCTGATTCTTCAAGGAGTACAACAACACACTGGCACAAAACAATCACAGGGGAACTCCAGATAATCAGAAACACCTAATCACCTCTCAACAAAGGATTCTCCCGGTCAGTAACAAGCCACACTTTAAAACTGGCAGGCTATCAAATGCTAATCAAGGTGGCCAATTGAAACATTCACACCTAGCTCCAACAGACAAGAGTTCTTTCTCCCACCCTGGACTTTCCACAGATATATAAACCCAATTTTTCTAGTTTCTCTTCTGATGTTTCACCTGCATCTATGCCAAGCATCCTCAGAGGCTGTGTGCTCTTTTGGAAACTAGAAAAATTGGGTTTATATATCTGTGGAAAGTCCAGGGTGGGAGAAAGAACTCTTGTCTGTTGGAGCTAGGTGTGAATGTTTCAATTGGCCACCTTGATTAGCATTTGATAGCCTGCCAGTTTTAAAGTGTGGCTTGTTACTGACCGGGAGAATCCTTTGTTGAGAGGTGATTAGGTGTTCCTGATTATCTGGAGTTCCCCTGTGATTGTTTTGTGCCAGTGTGTTGTTGTACTCCTTGAAGAATCAGAAACCGATTGCTTTTATTTTGTCTTAAAATATATAGTGTGGACAGTCTGGGAGGGAGCAAAACTCTTTCTATTTTCCTGAGTAAAAACTGAAGGAACAAGCTTCCCTTTTGCCTTCAAACATGTCCAACCATGCTTTTGAGCATCCCTGTCTCTCACAATCTTAGAACCCCGAGTCCTGTAATCATGATGAATTGTGGGAGATTTCAGAGGAAAGATAAAAACAAGTACTTCTTCACACAGCATATAATTTAACTGTAGAATTTGGTAACTCCAAGATTTAGTGATGGCTATCAAAACTGATGGCATTGTAATGTGGTTAAACATCAGAGTTGATATATTTCAGTGACAACAACTCATGATATCAATACATTACCTTCAATTTGTTCTGACTACCTACTTCTGAAAATATGCGGGGACATGATGTTCTGGTTTTAGACTGTTAGTAGAAATCTGGTGGGCCATATGGGATCACAATGTTAGATTAGACAGGATTTTCAACCATTGCTCTTCCAATGGACGAGCTTAATAGCTCTGATCTGCCCCTCCTCTTGCTGTGTCCACCCCTTGTTGATGCCCTCATCTTATTGTATGTTATGCATGTTTTTATTCTGTATTATTTGTTTTCAACTGTGCACCGCTCCGAGCCTACGGGGAGTGGCGGTAATAGAAGTTCGATTCTTCTTCTTCTTCTTATTATTATTATTCTTGTGTTCTTTTACAGAATTGGTGTCCTACTGCAGAATTCAGTGAATATAGCCACACACTTCACCATGGCATTACCTTTCTGGGATGGCGAAATTGTACAATCCTGTGAAACACAAAGCTATGCAGAAGGCAGCAGTGCTGTTGGCATGTCCCCCATGTCAGACAGGCTTTTGCTGAGGAACCAGACCAATGAGTTGAACAACTACTGGGCAGCAACAAAAGTGGGTCTTGACATTCACAGACACTCTCTCAGAGACAATGGCAGTGGCATCACAGTTAACACATCTTAGTACTGTGCAAAGAGAGGAACTGTTAAGCATCTTTTGGATGTGTTTTACCATGTAAATCCTATGATAAGATAATCCAAAATGAAATATGAGGTAACTCTAGAAGACGGAACTCTGAGGTTGAAAGGTACTCAACAAGCTACTAGGATATGGTAGAGGGCAAGTATGAGTGCCACAGTGGCTAATTATCCAAATGGACTCCAGTTGAAAGCTTTTTATGTCAGCCACATGCAGATAATAAGATCACGGTTGTAGCCTCCTATACATGATCTTTATAATGTTTAATATAGTTGGCAATCCAGAAGAAAGAAGAGAGGGGTAAGCACTGCAGTGGTGATTGTCGCTGGGAGATGACAGCTTGTGAAAGTATCTAGTCCAAGAACTCATCAAGACCTGGGATCAAAACTGCTCAGATGAATATGAACTCCATCAGCTTAGTAATGGTGGCCAAAGAAACCATGGAACAGAAGCAAAGACAAGAAGCTGTGTCATTGTTATACCTTGGACTTTATATGAGCAAGACTGTTTCTGATGACCAAGTAAAAGCTCAATTAGTGCAAAATCCATGGACTCCATTGCCAGGATATACATTTTATGTGTCATCTAAGACCCCTTCTACACTGCCATATAAAATTCAGACTATCTGCTTTGAACTGGATTATATGGCAGTGTAGACTTATGGTATATAACTCAGGTCAAAAAAGATAACATAGATTATCTGCTTTGATAATCTGGATTATATGGCAGCATATAATCCAGTTCAAAGCAGATAATCTGGATTATATACAGCTGTGTAGAAGGGGCATGGGACTTCTTCCCAAGATAGACACCTTCTTTTAGCTGTTTTGAATGCTGAATTTGTAGTAACCATGCACATCCTAAGAAAGCTTCTGTCATTATCTTTTCAGCATTACAAAGAGTAGATGTGGACATTTTCTTTAGTTCGCAACATGTCAACAGTCTTTTAGGAAAAGCCAGGGGATGTGCTCAGAATTTTGAAAGAATTTCAGATTTTGACACAGCAAAATGAGTGGTGGAATCTATCAATGGATAAATTAGGATTCCTCACTTCTGTTCTAGGTCGACTTGTAAAAAGCAATATCCAGGCAACTTCATAAACACTATTATAGGCTAAATGTCTACATCCCATTTCTGGACTTTTTCTGCAGTTAGCTTCAAGAAACCTTTACAAGGCACAGGGAAATAGCTCAGGAACTGCAAACTCCCTATCAATTTTGGCCATTTAAAATCCAACTTGAACAAATCCACAGAACTTTTCAATGAATGCCTTCAAGATACTGACACACTGATGGAAGAATTTGACCTGTAGTGTAGAAAATGGAAAAAAAAGATTACGCCTGCAGAACAACCATTCAATACACTGAAATCATATTTTGCTTGTGATAGATAGTATTCTTCTGAATGTGAAGAAATTCCTTCAGATTTCTGCAACATTGCCATTATCAGCATCTACAAATGAAACGTTTCCAACTCTGAAATGTTTGAAAACATGCATAAAAAGCACAATGGGGCAAGAAAGACTGACTGGATTTGCACTGTTGGGTGTCCTTCAAAGTTTATTGATGGAGCCCAGGGCCGTAGCCAGGATTTTGATTCGGGGGGGGAGGGGATGAGTTTGGTTCGGGGGCTGAGACTGGGTGGAAGAGGGTCTACCCTAGCAAACCTTTTGTATTGTTATCCCAATAACCCCATTAATGTGGGATATAATGAGCATGGTGATCAGATCATGATATGAATAAACATAACAGTTTAAATAATGTACCAGTAAGGCCTTTTCACGGACCACCCTGAGAATTTCGTGGGGGGGCTGAAGCCCCCTTAGCCCCCTGGCTACATGCCTGATGGAGCCTGAGTTCTGTCCAAGTGTAGTGATACAGTTTTCAAGCATTTCTAACAGGTGTTGTGGTATTTTGTAACCACTAAATTACCAATTGAGACTCATTTTTAGATGTTATTACTTGAAACATTGTAGCTAAAATAGAAATTTGATTTAATTAAGTCTATATAAAATATAGAATGACTCATAAAATTTCAATTATTTGTGATCTATTCTTCATGATTTGCTAAAAAAATGTTTCAACATCCCCCGGAATATTTTTGTATCGACAGACCTGGGTACATGTGCCTATTTATTCCATCAGTGAACATATGTATCACATGTTCCTGGCAACTGTGGAAAAGCTAGAAGATCTAAACTCCTGCTGACTGTTCCATGTATAAAGATAGATCTGGAGTCCTGGCGGAAAAATTCAGGCATTGTCCAAGTTCACTGAATTGCCAAGGAAAAGGGAGGAAAGATTTTCTGGGAAGGTTGAAAATACTTGCAGTGTGCCTCTCACAAAAATAATCTTGGAATTCTGATTAAAGCAAATAAGATGTGGCTTGCAAATGGAATTGCCTTGAAAATATTATTGATACGGTGATGGTTATACTCATGTTTTGTTTTATTTTATTATAATCCTTTGAATCCACCTTTCCCCCAATAATGGATAATTATTAAAATAGCCAAGTATTAGAAAATAATTAAATCCCAAATTATTAAAAACTACAGATGAAAAGCAAACATGGAATAATTTGTAAAATTAAGCTGTTCATCAAAAGACACAATAAAAAAGATTTTTAAAAAACCCCACCCATATATCATTATGCTACAATGATGCTGCGATACAGGAGTCATCAAACAGATTGGTCAAACTCTATTATGCTTGCTTTAAAACTTTCTAATAACAGTCTGAATTTTTTTCAAATGACATTACAGTTCCAAGAATCTTCCAACTTGTAGAGAATAGCCACAAATCTCCCTACCTGCAATTTTTCCAAGCTCATCTTCTGTGAATATAAGCTAAATATGTTTCAATATTTATTCCATATAACACTGTTGCATAGTCTTCCATTGCAATTAAAACGGCTGACATGGGCCTGTGCTTTTTTATATGGACAGCTCTACATATAAAACCAGTACTGCATTAGAATTGCAACTTCTTTTTCCTTATGTAAGACGCAGGCACAACACAGCCATTTCTGTGATGGAAATAATTTCATTGCTTGAATCTGGCCAGTCCAGGTGACCTCTGATTTTATTGTTCAGCTTGAATGGGAGTTTCAGGCTGGATCTGTACTGTCCTATATCCCAGGACCTGATTCCAGATTACCTTCTCTTTATCCCAGATTATTTGTCAGTGTAGACTCACACAATTCAGTTCAAAGCAGATAATCTGGGATCAGATCCTGAGATAGAGGGCAGTTTTGAGATGAAATGCATTTAATTGTTGATGAAAACAAACTGTATAGTGACCAGACTGCGCTTTCATATGCACTTGCCCTTCCAAACAGGAAAATCTACTAGAGAAGGACATGAGGCTGTTTATAAAAGTGAAGTACGTGCAACATGGATAGAAAAGAGGCAAATGATTATCATTAGATGTAGCTAAATTAACTGATAACATTTTTAAAAACATTTCTTAAACAAAGAGAGAAAGTACAGCACATCTTTAAAATAATCAGTTCTTGAAAGCCTATATGAATAAATGTACCGATGAAGGGGGGCAAGCTAGCTTCCTTAGGAAGGATGTTTTAGAGCAGTGATTTTCAACCTTTTTTTGAGCCACGGCACATTTTTTACATTTACAAAATCCTGGTGCACACTACCAACCAAAATGATACAAAATGACACTCTAACACAGTGGTTCTCAACCTTTCTAAAGCCGTGACCCCTAAATACAGTTCCTCATGTTGTGGTGACCCCCAATCATAAAATTATTTTCATTGCTACTTTAGAACTGTATTTTTGCTACTGTTATGAATGGTAATGTAAATATCTGATATGCAGGATGTATATAATTAAAGCATAGTGATTAATCACAAAAACAATATGTTTGAGGGAGTATGGACAACGGATGATGGGATTTGCAGTACCTTCAATTGATTCAGCTCTGACTTCCACAGACCACTGAGACCCCCACAAATTACAGAACTGGACCAAACTTGGCCCAGAGAACCCACATGACCAACAGAAAATACTGGAGGGGTTTGGGAGGAATTGGCAGTGATTTAGGGGAGATGTAGTTCACCTACATCCGGAGAGAACTGAGAACCCAAACAACTATGGATCTGGACCAAACTTGACACGAATACTAATTATGCCTAATGAGGGCAAACCAAAGAGAACATTATACATTAAAAAGTATGGAGTGGATCTCATCAGATACACACATGCTGCCAACACTGTGGTGTACAGTTCCAATAAAATTGATGATAGGGAAAATAGACCATGACATTTGGGAGTTGCAGTTACTTGGAAGTTATAGTTCACCTGCCATCAAATAGCATTCTGAACACCAACAACAATGGAATTGAACCAAATTTGGGATATAGAACTCCCATGACCAACAGAAAATACTGGAGAGGTTTGGGAGGAATTGACAGTGATTTAGGAGAGCGCTGTGAAAATACCTGATATGTAGGTTGTGGTGGATTCGTCAAAAGGTGGAGGCCAGGTAAAGCATAGTGTGGGGCAGCAGCAGCTCCTGGAGGCGCTGGTGCAAGAGACCAGAGAGGAGGAGGAAGAAGAGCACAGAGGAAAAGGACGAGGGCAGGCCACACTGCTGCTGCTGCTGCCCTGTGCTCCTCTTGTCACTCTTCGAGGCTTCGGGGCCTCAAAGAGCTGTGACAAAAGCACAATGTGGGGCACAGCAGCGGGGCCTGCCCTCTTCCTCCTCCAGGGTCGCTCCGTTTGGAAGTGCCCAAGTTGAAGAGGACTGGGTTTCAAGGTAAGTAGTCGAGGGGAGGAGATGCACAAGCCCAGCCGGGCTGTGTCCCAACAGAAGCGGGTGGGCTAGCAAGCCATGTTGGAAATACGGACGAATGCTGTAATGCAGAGTTGTTCGCAGGCAGGAACCCAGGCTGTTTCTTTTCGCAATTTGGAGGCGTAGGGTAAATCACTGGGTCGCCTGGACTTGTCGCTGGGCCCTACGCCTCCAAATTGCGAAAAGAAACAGCCTGGGTTCCTGCCTGCGAACAACTCTGCATTACAGCATTCGTCCGTATTTCCAACACGGCTTGCTAGCCCACCCGCTTCTGTTGGGACACAGCCCGGCTGGGCTTGTGCATCTCCTCCCCTCGACTACTTACCTTGAAACCCAGTCCTCTTCTACGAACCCTTGAATCTTGCCCTTTTAACCCGAAATTACTTGGACTTTGTTATCGCCAGTGGCGTATGGGGTAGGAGCCCACAGCGGGCATGCATTATATGCATTTGTAAACTGTTTATATATGTGTAATTATACTTTTGTGATTACTTGTGAATGTAGTATCTGACTAATTGCTTACACTTTATGTGTCACATTGTAAGTTGCTTTCTCTTCCTTTTCAGCACAGAGCCCAACTGGAAGTGCCTGTATGTCTGTGAAGGGCTTAATGCTGAAAATTGAGGGGAAGCAGCGTACAATAGGCAAATCAGTCCATATGATGAGGTAGCGAGAGGAGGGTCTTTCCCTGCCTAGAACCTTTCAAAGTCTGGAGGGGCTCAAAAGAAGAATGAAGTAAATTAGGGAGAATAGGTCTTACAACATCATAGCAGTAGCAGTATTTAATTAGTTATGACCAGTGTCATCAGCTCTATCATTAAGAAAAAGAAGGCCCATGGGTAAAGGGGAAAGAGAGAATGAAACCTGAAATCTGGAATCATTTTTTAAAAATTATATGAGAATCTTTCTAGCTTTGTTGTAGATCCAAATGTTCTTCTGTCTTTCCATACATAAATATTTTTAAATGGAAAATATTTGTAGAATTAAATGAATTAGGAGTGTAATTGTATAAGCCACATCAATTCATGGTGGGTGACATTCAAGGCTTTCAAATCTGTAGCTAATCAGTCTTAACTGACCCCAATATTAATCATTTTAGGACTAAGTGAGGATATTGTTCCTGTCACATATTAGAAGCTCAAGACCACAAAATGCTCTGTCTTAGAATGTGAAGAAGTAAAGACAGGCTAAGATTTTTCCTTGTTGGAAAAAAAGGCTGCTGACTTGCATCTGACTGGAAAAAATTCACAAAGCACTGCAGTGATGTGAATCACAGTGGTTGCCCATCCATCAACAAAGCCCACAAGGAGTCCTTGATGCTTTCTCCAAGTCTCCTTCATGTCTTCCAAGAGTTCAGTCAAACTTACAACCACAGAACCAGGAAAGAGCTGTTAAAATAATACTGTGCCCGTGTCTCTTTAGCACGAGCATAGATTTGCATTCAGGGACTAAGAAGATGACAGAATGCCATCTCTGACAAAAAATGCCTGCCTCTGATTTCCAGGAAACAACATATGCACTAGTTACCTTCCCAGTTCAATACAGACTACCTTTGAATGCTAATATAGTTAATGCTGGCTCAATTTGGGCATGCATCCAAGTTTGATCATATCACTGTATAATCTATATAAATAAAAATGTAGTGTTCATTTGTGGGATTAATTTAACTCCAAAATCACTGGACAAATTGACACAAAATGTGGACACAATACACCTATTAGGCCAATATGTGACAATCACTCATAAAAACACTGAAAAACACAGCGGAAGGGACTTTAGAAGCCAAAAAAGTAAAAAGATGCTACAGTGCATGCACAAAATGACTCCCCTCTTAGGGCGCTTGTGCTGGTCTGTGACCGTAATAAAGTTTTTGATTTGACTCCCCCTGGCAAACAAACACACAATAGCATATCTACACTCTCTTCTGGACTACAGCTCCCAGTATCCCCTAGACCAGGCCCTTTAGGAGAGGAGGATGATCCAAATGCACTGCTTCTAAGCTGAAAGCTTTCTTCTCCTTGGATTTCTTTGAGACCATCCCATTCCTGCATATTTCCAATTTCCTATTCCTGGACTGCAACTCACAGCAATCCTCCAGATAGATAAGATAGATAAATTAGATAAAGATAGGTAGGTAGGTAGGTAGATAAATTGATCAGGACTGTTGGGAGTTGCAGTCCAAGAATAGGTAGAGAAGGAAGAAAGGGAAGAAAGAGGAAGGAAAAGAAAATGGGGGGAAGAGAAAAGGAAGAGAAGGAAAGAAGGAAAGAAAGAAAGAAAGAAAAAAGGAAGGAAAGAGGGAAGAAAGGAGAGAAAGGAGGAGAGAAAGAGGGAGGGAAGGCTGGCCACAGCAATGCATGGCAGGTACAGCTAGTCATTTCACTGTGCCTCTATTCTTAACTTTTAAATTATGGATTAATATATTCACCATACAATGAGAAAAGAATGCACAAAGTGAGTTACAAACTCCAAGACTTATTATATCCTTTTTGTAGTAAATAAATATACCAGAATGCACAGATGCACTGTTGAGATAATTGGGTACTGCTCACACCAACCAGTCTGAGCAGACGGGTTAATAAAATATGTACATATAAATAAGCAGCTTCTATTACACATGTTTTAAAAACAATTGCCAAAACTAGAGATTTACCTACATGTTGACTCACCAATTACCAATTGATTTAAGAAGTCTATTCTAACTGAAGTTAGCTAGCAGGATGTCAGTTTAATTATTTTAACATACCTTTTTTTTTACTCCAAGTAGTTTAACATTGCATAAATCTGCCCCATAGGAGACTGATTCAGCACATTCATATTGAATCTGTTTTTTAAAAAATCTAGAATCTAGATGGCTCTGGAGCACATCTTCTCCACTGCACTGTCAATTATGTAATTCCCCCTTCCTTCTTGTTGGCCATGCAACCCCCTGTTCTGAAATCAGCCAAGGTCCCATGGTGGCCAGGAGCTCAGAAGGAGTTATTATTATTATGCTTATACCCTGATTTATCTCCCCCAAAGGGGACTCAGCCAGTTCTCTAGCCAGCTAGCAGTGTCAGCAGCAGCAACTCAGACATGATCCATCCCCCTATTCTTGCATAGTCATGTGAAGATGCACATTTTTATTATTCATTTATTTATTTATTTATTTTATTTGCCATGCTCTCTCAGCCCGAAGTGAACAAGCGGCAACAAGTGCCCATAAACAATACATCACAAGATAAAAACAGTCATATAAAAACATATAAAATTAACAGTTAAAAACTACAAAATACAAATCTCAGCTCCACAATCTTTTGGCCAAGTTGGGTTATAAGTGCACCTTTTAAACATGTGTTTTTCAGATGTTAACCCAGTAGTTCTCAGCCTTCCTATTGCTGTGACCCCTTAATACAGTTCCTCATGTTGTGGTGACCCCCAACCATAAAATCATTTTTGTTGCTACTTCATAACTGTAATTTTGCTACTGTTAGGAATTGTAATGAAAATATCTGTTATGCAAGATGATTTTTCATTTATTGGATCAAATTTGGCACAAATATCTGATACACTCAAATTTGAATACTGGTGGGGTTAAGGGGGTGATTTTGTCATTTGGGAGTTATAGTTGCTGGGATTTATAGATAACCTATAATCAAAGGGCACTTTCCCCCCCTTTCTTGAATGGATGCAAGCCTCCCTCCAGCTTTGCATGCTCTCCCTCACCTGCACATGCGCAGCACATTGCCATGCACTGAACACACCTGCTCGCCCCTCCATTCCCCTCTTGGAGTTTCAGAAACAGCCCTCCCCTTGGCTGAGGGGCCAGTTGAGAAGCCAGGTAATCAAAGCAGGAGGAGGGCTTTTGGTGGGAGGATTCACTGTCTGTTTCCAAAAAGGAAAAGAAGGACAGGTGGAGAGAACTTCAACCTTTTCTGCCAAAGGGGTTCATAAGACCATCAGAAATATGTGTTTTCTGATGGCCTTTGGTGGCCCCTCTGAAACCCCCTCGCCACCTCTCCAGGGGTCCTGACCCCCAGGTTGAGAATCGCTGTGTTAACCCAGTTCTGCCCACAAATGACTTGTAGCCCCCCCATCCCAGTTACTTCCAGGTTTTACTGCATATGTAGAAGGATCTTAGGTCTCATGATTTCTTGCTGTTGCCTATGATGGAGAAAGAGGAATGGGAGTTGCATTCCGACCGATTTCTATCACACTCTTTGATGGAGTAGAACCAGTCTGGAATTTCAGATGAGAGCCTAAAGCCAGTGGAAAAAAAACCTATTGTTGTTGTATTGATGATACTTAGTTTCATAAAAAAAAATGTGAGAGTGTGCCACACCTTGCCAAAGGAAAACGGAGCTGTCAACCCGAATTGCATCAGCATTTAGTGCTAAGTGGCTCTGATAAGCATTACCATTAATTTATCCAATGCTGTGTTGATTAGTTGAAAACAGCCAAGCCACCCCACTAGGAGCACATCTCATTAAAACCACACACACTGTAGTTGGCAACGGTTAAATTAAATGGGGAAACAATATGCACAACAGTTGCTTGCCACTCCCTTGACAGACTGTGGTTTAAAGGGATGAGACAAATAGAAGTGGTCTGGTAATGCCTTACATATTTATGTGGCATCCAGGAATCCCAAAACTTAAACCAGAGGTTCCTTTGAGATTAAACTAGCTACTTTGCATTCTCATGAACGCAAAAACATCAGGTTGCTTGTGACTAATTTATACATTCTATGGAGAGGTTACTTCATGTAACATTGAAATTCATGTCTCCTGAGCAGAAAAACAGCCAATCTTCTGTTCTAGTAGCTAACTCTATAGGAGAGAGTAGAAGATTTGGTTAATATTTTATTGCATAGACTCTTTATTTTGTAGGTGTCCCTCAACTCTAACCCTATATATCATTTGGCAGAGTCAGGGGAGGCTTCCCCAGAGAGCTTTTTTTAAAATGAAGGCTAGACTTTTTTGGTACTTTGGAGTGCCATCAGTTGACATATGAAAATAAAAAGCTTGACAGCTCAGCTAGTAATTCAAAGACGTATTGGCGTTAGTCTGGAATATCAGTATGCAAAGGGATCTTGTAGCACCTCTGAGACTAGCTATGAGGAAGAAATTTCAGCATAAGCTCATTTAAGAGAATTTGCCAATTTCATGTGATTAACTATTTGACATTTAGAAGACTGACACAAAACCGGGGGTATCTCAGCTGGGGAGTTCTGGGTATTACATTCCAAAAAGTAACTTTTCCAAGCCCTACAGGACTACAGAAATAAAAAAGGATGAACTAATAATACACATACCCCAAACTTCAGCAACAGTGAAACATTATAACCATGGCTGAGATGGGGAAGAAAGGGGAAGGAAATTCAGAAGAGGAAGATATGTCTGGTCTCTGCAGATAGGAGGAAAGAAATGTGCCCCTTAACAAAGAGTACTCTCTTATTTCTCCCTCTCAGTTTAGACCTATATTTTCCTCATCCTACATTTTCCCCTCCTTTTCCTGCACATTAGTGGAGGAAAAGCGCTGGTGCTTTGCTTCTACAGTGTTGCTAAAGTTCTGGTGGTGAACATTTCAGAACTCTAACAAAACTTTCAAAACTTCATTATTATTTCATTATTGGCGATTTTTAAGACAGAACCAATTAGGAACTGCCATTTATAATGAAATTTTGAAAGTTTTGTAGAGTTCTGAAATGTTCACCATCAGAACTTTAGCAACATTGTAGAAGCAAAGCACCAGCACAACCTAGTTTTCACCCCCAGATCTTTAGTTTTGTAAGTACTTTAGAACCATGTAGAACCAAGATTGCCCAGGCCTAGTAGGGAGATTTTGCGCAAGATGCAAAAATCTAGAAACTAGCCCATTGTGCCCCATCAAAAAGGAAACATATGCATGTGTAAACCAAAACAATGGTTCCTTACCATACCATTGACCTATGGGATACAGAATTGTCCCGGAAAATTGGACTGAGCTGATTTCTGGTACAGGTGTGATTGGCCAAAGAACTCTCCCACCTGAAAAATCATGTGAGTTTGGAATCGTTTCAATAGTGTATTAATCATACAGAGTTGGGTGCATGGTTGCAATCTTAGCTTTTGTTAAGAGTGGAGATATTGGCTGCCACCCGACACACAGCTGTATATAATTATGATGGATTGAAAGACCAAACAGGATCATACCCTTCTCCTTTCAGAAAAATCCAGAGCAGCTGCTTAACATTACATGTGTTTTCGTTTAAGCATACAGTGCTAGAACTCATGCATGGATATGTGTGGGATAATTATAGTTCTAGTAACAAAGGTGAATGTGTTCAATTCTGGAACTGAGAGTAGTTGCAGGCCTCCCCAAAACTATTTGGTGTTGAGTATTGACACACATTACTGCTTAAGATGAGCTGTATGCCTTCTCTGTAAATGATACAGTAGATGGCATACTGCAAAAAGCATTCCATCAATTTCAATGATGAGTACAGCATTTCTTTTCAGCCAGTGGTAGAACTTGGCCTCTAAACAACTAATTCTACCCAGGTTATTCCTAGGCAGCAATTCAGTTCCCTGTGAAAGGCTATGAGGAGCCTCTAAGCTTTGATATGCCTCCTTTGGAGTGAATGGAAGATGAATAAGGGTTATATAATACACAAGCAAACAAAGAAAACCAGACCTTGCAAGTATGAACTATCAATTCCTATAGATATGAGACCTACTCAAACAGTTTAGTTACATGAAAAATCTATTTTCCAGTTAATTTCCGAATTGCAATGTTAATACCAGAAAAAGTGCCTAATAAAGTCACTAATATAAATTAACTATTTCTATACTATTGGACTGCTAATAATGCTTGACTAAGGTTCTAATAAGGACTTCAAAACTCATCTGTACACAGACCTAACACATTGCAATGCATAAAAGCAGTAAATATTGGGAAAACCTTTTAAGAGCCCTAGAAACTGCTCAGGCTCCTATTCATAGAATAATAGAATTATTGAATTGGAAGAGACCTTGTGGGCCATCCAGTCCAACCCCCTACTAAGAAGCAGGTAAATCACATTCAAAGCACCCCCGACAGATGGCCATCCAGCCTCTGTTTAAAAGCCTCCAAAGAAGGAGCCTCCACCACACTCTGGGGCAGAGAGTCCCACTGCTGAACAGCTTTCACAGCCAGGGAGTTCTTCCTAATGTTCATGTGGAATCTCCTTTTGTGCTGTTTGAAGCCACTGTTCAATGTCCTAGTCTCCAGGGCAGCAGAAAAAAGCTTACATCCTAATCCCTATGACTTCTCCTCACATATTTATACATGGCTATCATGTCTGCTCTCAGACTTCTCTTCTGAAGGCTAAACATTCCCAGCTCTTTAAGCTCCTCCTCATAGGGCTTGTTCTCCAGACCCTGGATCATTTTAGTCACTCTCCTGTGGACACATTCCAGCATGTCAACATCTCATTTCAATTGTGGTGCCCAGAATTGGACATAGTATTTAGGAGTGGTCTGACTAAGGCAGAATAGAGGGGTAGCATGATTGGATCTAGACACAATACTATTTTTTAGATAGTTACAGCCAAATGCACAAAGAGGTAAAAACCAAAACCTTTTCTGTGGTTATTTTTTTACTCTCCATCATTGTTTGCTACACATCTTCTTTTAATAGCACTGGTGGAGTTTATTTGTTTTGTAGAGCTACTTGCTTTTTGAAATGGCCAGCCCAAGACATTTTGCTACTTGAGGAAAAGTGGTAAATGCCCCATGTCAAAATTTTTAGTACTGAAAACAATCAAAGCAATTTTTCTAATATGCAAAAATCCTCACAAGTGGGCCTTCCCAACACTAATAGTAAAATACAATCAAAAACAAATTATACAATGAAAAATTCACAGCCTTTTTATGTTATCCAAAATCTGCTGCCTCAGGCAGTCACTTCATTCTTAATGCTTACCCTGGTTGACATCAAATCCATCTAATAAACTCCAGCTTGGTCCAAAAATAAATGAACACGTGCACACACACACACACACACAAAAGGGTGATTTTAACAGGGAAAGAAGTATCAATGGGTATAAAAATAAGGTGTTACTATGGCACTCCCTGTAGTGACTATTATCATTATGAGTCAAGGAAATGTGACTTAAGGTAGTACTGTGAGCATTGCTGTTCTTAGTTTCCAAGGAAGTCTGGGATGCTAGCAAACTTTGGACAATCGACTTTTTAGACTACAATAGCCAGAATCCCTCACTCAACATAGGCTGGATCTACACTGTGCTATATCCCAGGATTTGATCCTAGGTTATCTTATATCAGATTATCTGGGAGTGTAGACTCTCAGTGGTGGCTTCTCAGCTATGGAATTCCCTCCCTAGAGATATTAGATCAGCCCCCTCCCTACTGACATTCTGAAAAAAATAAAAACCTGGCTTTTCGAACAAGCCTTTGAAAACGCAGTGTAATGGATGTATATGGAACCCAGGAAAGAATGAACATGGAACGGCTTGACAATGCCTTTGGAAAGTGAGATAGTAGGAAGTTACTGGTGTTTTATGGTTTTAATGCTTTTTACAGGTTTTTTTTTATAATATGTGTTAATTGTTTTTAATTTTGTTTTAATTTTGTTTTGTTTATTGTGGAATTGAATTGTGCCAGTATAAGCAGCCTTGAGTTGCCTTCGGGCTCTGAAAGGTAGCATAGAAATGTAGTAAATAATAAATAAATAAATAATACAGTTCAAAGCAGATAATCTGGGATCAGACCATAGGATATATGGCAGTGTAGATACAGCCATAGTTACTGGCTGAGCATGCTGGCCAAGAAATTATGTGTATTCTAGTCCACTCTAGTAATTTTTCCAAGTTTGGCTCTTCATTAAAACTCTGAAAGGAGAAAATTCCCATGGATTTCTTTTAAAGAGAAAACCACTCCAAGTGGGACAATGGTATTCTGTCATGACTGGGTGTGACTCATTATTTTCAAATAATAGAATTCAATGTCTTTATTTCTGTCCTGAGTCTGGAGGCTGATGTTACTTAAGCTTCTCTTTTATGAAAGCATTTCTGTTCCCTCAGCCGCTCCTCCTTTTGCTGATCCTCACACAAAATGCTACGTGTCTTTGGCTGAGCCCCTGTTCCCCCTCAGACTATGTCTTCGCCAGCTGGAAGCCTACACACAAAGTGAAAATGTGAGTCAAAGAGCAGAATTTGAACAGCTGTCTAAATACCATATAGATGTTTTTCTTCATACTGTTGCAAAAGAGTATTATGTGAGTTATGCGTACAATGTCCAAATCAGATTTTATGACCCATTATCTAAATAATACATTGGACATTTCCTTGTTCTAAAATTGTATTTCTGGATGCCATCCTTAAATCTACTGATCAGGAGTAAAATCTGGTGAAAGCAATGCAACTTACTTGGAGTATTCATAGGACTGCAGTTAGTTCTTCCAATATTTTGAGAAGACCAATCCATCCACTTTGCAAATACATTCCCACTCACTTTGATAGCATACCATGGGCATAATAGAACAGACCTTGGCTCACCATGTGGAATATTGTGATTGTGTTACATTGATATCTGTGTAAACATCAGAGGAATTGAACAGAGTGCACTTTACTTGCTAGAGACATGAGCCAGCCAAATGTTGAGCACAAACGGACCTTTTACCCATTAAAATGAATGAAGTCGTCAACCCTGAGCTGTGTCCTTGGTTTTTGTCCTTCCAGTAAAATGATTCAGTGTCATCACTATACTTGAAAACTACTGATTCATGGAATGCCTGAAATGTTTTTGAGAAATTCTTGCTCGCCTATGCTTGTACAAGTGTTATTTTCAACTATTTCTTATGCAGCCTGCAACATACAGTAGATGTTAAAGATGAGGAAACCTCAGGGGGGACATAATTTAAAATGAAAATCTTAAAAATCTTACATCAGCACTAGCATGATCAAACATACAGGGATTGAAACTCTGACTTTTAAGAGTTAATGTCTATGGATGTTATCACACATGTCTCCTAAAACAGATTATCCCATGGTAAACATGTCTTGGCTGAGACAGGATCATGCCTGCCCAGCTCCTCTTATTACTGCACAAATCCCTTTTGCAGGAACTTTGAACTTGTTGATTTTACCACACATGGGTCCTCCCCATCTGTACCATCCCTGTTTTGTTTTTTAAAGATAAGAACTGCATCACTTAGGGTGTCCCTTTTAATGAGGAAACTTCTGCAATAAAAAGGGGACTGTCCAGACGACGTCCTAAACAAACCTGAATTAATTTGCCACAAACCAGGAAAACCCTAGTTTGTGGTGAATTAATTTGATAATGGGTTCATTCCATGCCTTCTTGGAAGGTGTGGGATAGACCCACTACTTCCGGTGTATATTCCCACAATTTTCTCAGGAACTCAACTGGGCTGCATGAGGCGGTTGCCGGAGTTTGCTCCTGCCCCCTCCCCCTTTCTCCCAACACGTCATTTGTATGCACCAGAACTCTGGCAGCCACCTCATGGAGCCAGAGTGGATTCTTCTGGTTTTTCCCCTTCTGTTTTGGTGGACTTATGGGGAGGGTCTTACGGTGTCTTGATGTTCTCCCGGGCATACCTGGAAGAACATCTGCACACCCACCCCATTGTGTAGATAGGCCCCCAGGAACATCCGCATTTTTTAAACGCGGATGCTTCTGGGATAATGACCTGTCTGGAAAGGCTCTTAGATGAGAGCTGCACAACTTGGGGAGTTCATAGGTTTGAAATCTTGCACCCCCTGAACTTTCTTACTTTCACAACTTTGAAGCTCCAGTTATGCACATCATAAGATTTTTTAAAAAAATAATACCTTTAGTATTGTAATTATTTGGCAATTGAGATGTGTACTTTAAAGGTTTTTTTAAAAGCTTTTGTAACAAGCTAAAAGCATGAATGAGTGGAAAGTTTTGCAAAATGTTTTTGCCTTGAAAAAAAGAAAACATTCAATTAGTAGGGGGAAATGACTTATTTCTGGCAAGGACTATTTCAGTTCCTTCATTTAAGAGTTGCTTTCCCCCCCTTTGCAGCTGAGGAGAGCAACCATAATCAGGGGGAGAAAGACTTATGATTTCAACCAGGATAGACAGCCCATAATGGATGTCACATCACTCCAAACAAGAAATGTGTGAACATTGGTAAATGCTTTTTAAAAAATGAACTGATTTTCCCTAGAACACATCATAGAAAGTTCCTTTAGCAGAGTGTACTTGTGTGTGGTTGTTATGCAATGCTTCAGAGTTATCCTTGATTTTAAGACACATGGAAGACTCCATTGCATACTGCCAATGTGTAAATCACCTTTTGTAATCTGATCAGCACCACACTGTGGTTTTGTTGGAAATGTGTTGCTTGATAACAAAATGTAATTCGGAGAACGACCGAGCAAAGATGGCGGCAGGTCGGGCGGTGTGAGTGCTCCTCACCCCGCCAACCGTTACCGCGATCCAGGGGGTGAATCGCGCCCCCACCTCAGGCTGCAAACAGCAGTCAAGAGGCAGCGAAACCCGGGGATCTTGCCGCTGGCTCCAGAAATCCCCCCCTCCTCAAGAGGGGGAGATTGAAGGGCCCGGCGAGTCCTCAGCCCGGCGAGTGGATCGGGAGCGGGAAGCAGGCTCAAGCCTGCATTTACTGCCAGCCCAGCTCGCCCCGACGGAGTAAGTAAAAGGACCGAACAAGGGGGGGAACAGTCAGCTCCAGAACCCTGGGAACGGAACAGAGCCCCGGCGAAGAGAGATCACGCAAGGGAGAGGGGGTGGTTGCAGGACAGGAGGCAGACATCTCGGCCTGAAAGACCCCCAAAGGCCCAGAAGACACAACAGCTCGGGGGACAATCGGGGACGGATAAGCAGCCGAGAAAAGGAGAAAAGAGGGAGGTAGAGCGCCTGCGGGACCCCAAAAGCACCCCGAAAAGCTCCAGAAGGCACAGGAAGGAGAGATCCGAGAACCAAGATGGCGGCCAATGAAGGGTAGAGAGAAAAGATAACCTGGGGAAGAAGGCGGCCATTTTTGGAGAGGGCTCCTCCTGCCTCAGGGGAAAAAAAGGCACGAAACAAACAGGAAGGGAAGGCAGCAAGCCACAAGGAACCAAATGTAGATTGGACATTCAACGGAAGGGCAGAGAGGACGGAGAAAAGAGGGAGCAACAGAACAGACGGGCCAACAAGAGAGTCAAGCAAAGGAACACAAAAGCCCCATAAAACAGAGAGGAATATAAGGGGAGGGAGAGGGGAACAGAAAAGGAAGACAAGACGAACAGGACAGGGCTGGGTGGAAAGAAAGACATAAAGAAGAGGAGGAAAAGAGCAGACAACACCGACCCTCCACCTCCCCCCCCCTTCCCCCAACAAACAGGAATCAATCAACGTAGTGGCTGTGGCCAATGCAAAGGACATCACAGCGCAAGACAAAATCGCAAAGACATCTCCCTCCATTCTCAGCTGAGCAAAACATGCCAGCACTCAAAGAATCAAACACAGAAGTAAAAGAACAAGAGAGAATGCAGGGAAGGAGACCAGAGGAGGAAAAAGTAACTCTAAAGGACATTATGGCAGAACTACGAAAATTAGGGGAAGCACAAGACAGGTGCATACAGAAGATTGACTCAATAATGGCCCGACAAGAAAAGCAAATTGAATTGCTACAGGACGCAAGGCTAGAATTAAACAAAGAAGCGACCCCCATAAGGCTAGTACTAACAATCATTTATGAGGATGGAAAAGAAACACCCCAGGTTGCAGGGAAAAGTGCAGCAATACAGGAGGATTTGGAGAAGAGGGTGGAGAAGACTACAAAATTGCAAGAAGCATTAGGGGAAAGAGGAATTTATTCAAAAAGAAAAAGAAGTGGAGAAGAAACTCTGGGAGCTACTAGAGCGATTAATGAAGATTCTACAATCTCTACCCTCAAAAAAGGAAGAGAGGACAAGAACCAGGAGGTCGATCCAACATCTAAGGGGTACATTTGGGGTGCAAATAAGAACAAAGCTAAACGGAGTGGGGGACAGACCAATGGAATGAGAAGCCGGAGGAGGACAACTCAACAAAGCAGAAAGAAAATTCCAAAGAAAAGACATCCTTACTCTCCAGGAGGCCCACGGAATATAGTCCTTCGAGAGGTGAAAACATGGAGGTGGATGTAGGAGGTCTAGAATCCCATAAAGAATATGGTTAGGAAGGAGGACAAGAAAGATGAAAGGAACGGACGCAACTACATTAAAAGACAAGGAACGGACTATGGACATGGATCCTCCTACCAAACAACAAACAACGCGAACCCCCCAACCAGGTAAACTCAAGTCAACGGCCCCTGGCTACCTGATGAAGGAATGGGACTACCTATAATCAGACAAGCTGATCTTCCAAGAGCTAGCATCCCCCCCTTCTCGCACAATGTCAACCACACCTTAACCCCCTTTCTTCCCTTTTACAAGAACTGAACAAACGAGACTGTACGGAGGTACCGGAAGTCAACATAACTCCCCCTTTTCCTTCTCTATGCAACTGATAAAGAAATATCACTCTGTCAACTCTACATGATACCTCTGATTGTTGGTTGAGTGTTTTATTTGCTTAGAATGTGTCTCACAGATCTTCCATTCCATTCACTGTAGGAACCGGGGATGTGACCTTCCAGATGTTGCTGACCCTCAGCTACCAACAGCTTCACAAAGCATGGTTAATGCCAAAAGATGGGGTGCCAAATCTTTCCATAACCATCTTAGAGGTGTTACAGAACACTGGAAAATGCAGACATGACCCAAGTTTGGGTTAATTCCCAATTTCTATCTGTTTTTCCCTTGGGATGCTTAAAGCCAGGCCTCTCTTTGAAATGAGAAGTAATCCTAGAGGCTTTGAGCTACAATTTCTGAGCATACAATTTTGTGTTGCAATTTTGAGAGTGTGGTGAAGGCCTGGTGTATCATTGTGATTACATGTGGCTCATAGAATATACTTTGCCCATCCTTTATTAGAATGCATTTTGTCAGTCAGTGAAAAAGCATTTAGGTTGTGTTGTGCCCTGTAGTTGAGGACAGATAAGAATTTAATTTCAATAAAATAAATTTAACATAAGTTATCAAGTTCTTCATATTGAGGCTAGAAAAGGAGAACCAGATAATGTGAAAGGCCCAGGACATCTAATGTCACTGGAGTAAACCCAAAGATCAGAATGGTATCTTTGGACTACAAACTAGATTTTGCTTTCTAAGATATATTGTAAGGTGAAGTACACGGGACCTTTCTTCAAGACATTTGTGACAGCAACTTTCCCGAAGAATTTTATTTCAGAATATTGGTTAGATAGAACTTTTACTGTCAGTAAAAAATACCTTGCTTTAGCAACTCAGTGGCAATATGTGTGCAATTTAATGCAAATTGATTTATTGGAATCTCTTTCTGACTTTATTTCTTCTTGAGGTAGACATTTAAGTACCAAATCTATTGTCAACTTTTGTCTTCTTAGCTGTATATTCCTACAGCTGTGTCTTGCTTTAGGTCACACTTGGCTTTAAAGTAATAAATAAGTAGCATGCAAACATCCTGTCATATCTGCATGATCCATTCCAGCTGTAAATACTCCTAATTCTACATGTAATTTCCTTCTGCAATTTTATTGCATGCTTACGGGGTTTTGTTTTTCATGGGATGACCCCTTTTGCTTGTTCACAATGTATTGCTAATCTTGTGTTCTGCATTTTTTGCCCATATAACTATGGAACAATTACATTTGCATAGTCAAATAGTTTAATGCAATTCTTTCAAGGCTGCAATGTTATTCATACCACGTTTTCCCTTTCTTTATGGTGATTTTATCCTATTACCTATATTGCATAGATAGAATATATACCCTCTCTCGTTCAAAATTCCCACTACAATCCTATTTAAAAGTAGAGTTTAATGATTTAACAAGGGTCATTTCTGCCACCTTGATATTGTTTTACTTAAGTTACATGTAAGAACATAAGAACATAAGAAGAGCCATGCTGAATCGGGCCTCAGCCCATCTAGTCCAGCATTCTGTGTCACACAGTGGCCCACTAGTTGTACACAGGGATCTCTAGCAGAAAGGAGGGCAAAACCCTCACCTGCTCCCGACCCCCCACAACCAGTACCCGGGGAAAATCCTGCCTGCCTCCATCAACACAGAGGTGGCACTTGGATGTCCATTTCAGTAACTACTGATTCCCTTAGTATCCATGAATCTATCTAATCCTGCCTTGAAGCTGTCCAGGCTGACAGCTGTCACAACCTCCTCTGGAAGTGAGTTCCATAACCCGATGACCCTCTGGGTGAAGAAATATTTCCCTTTATTAGTCCTAACTTTCCTACCTTGGAGCTTTAGGGAGTGCCCCCTAGTCCTAGTGTTGTGTGACAGAGAAAATATTTTTTCTTTATTCACCTTTTCTATCCCATGCATGATTTTATACACTTCGATCAAGTCACCTCTTAAACGACCAAGGCGTTGCAACCTGATTTCATAAGGGAGCTGCTCCATCCCTTGGATCATTTTTGTTGCCCTTCTTTGTACCTTTTCCAGTTCCGCTATATCCTTCTTGAGGTGCGGTGACCAGAATTGTACACAGTACTCCAGATGTGAGAGAGTTTGAAGTTAAATATCTTCAAACACACACACACACTCTTATTGAGTTGGGGAATTGTTCCTTAGAGGATAGAGGGTTATTTATTTATCATGTCGAAGTGAATTGAGGGTACAGTTATAATGTATTTAAAACACAAAAGTTAAACTTGGCATTATACTAAATGTCCTTTGACCAGAAGCTGGCCACTTAGAGTGCCTCTAGTGTCCCTGTGAGAAAGTCCTCCATTGTGCATGTGGCAGGGCTCAGGTTGCATATTAGTAGGTGGTCTGCTCACTGCACTCGCTTTGTAGCCCCATTTCTTAAGGTTAGCTCTGCATCTTGTGGTGCCAAAGCGCAACTTGTTCAGCACCTTCCAGGTTGCCCATTCTTCTGTGTGCCCAGGAGAGTCTCCTATCTGGTATCAGCCACTGGTTGAGATTCCAGGTTTTAGCCTATTACTTTTGGACTCTCGCTTGCTGAGGTGCTCCTGAGAGTATCCCTGTAGATCTTAGAAAACAATTTCTTGATTTAAGACATTGGCATGCTGACTGATATCCAAACAGAGGATGGGCTGGAGATGTCAATGCCTTGGTCCTTTCATTACAGGCTGCTATTTCCCGGTGGATGTCAGGTGGTGGGGTAACAGCTAAACAGTATAATTTCTGCAGTGGTGTTGAGTGTAGACATCCTGTGATAATGCAGCATGTCTCATTAAGAGCTACATCCACTGTTTTAACATGGTGAGATGTATTCCACATTGGACATGCATACTAAGCAGCAAAGTAGCAAAGCACAAGGGCAAATGTCTTCACTGTGTCTGGTTGTGATCCCCAGGTTGTGCCTGCCAGCTTTCATATGATATTATTTCTAGTGCCCACTTTTTGCTTGATATTCAAGCAGTGCTTCTTCTAAGTCAAAGCACAGTCCAGAGTAACTCCCAGTTATTTTGGTGGGCTGCAATGCTCCAGTGGGATTCTTTCCCAGGTAATCCTCAGAGCTGTAGATACTTAAGATGAGAGGCACACATCTACATTTTAGATGGATTGGGAATCAGCTGGTAATATTATTTATTTATTTGATCAGTCATATGACCATTTAAAAATAAAAAATACATAACGAGTAAAAGACAAGGCAAAAAGGTGATGACAGCAGCTGACCCTCTATTCACAGTTAGAGTCTTATTTTCCTGGTTTTCAGCTGGTTTTCTCTGTAATAGGCAGTAGGAGCACCTAAAGCTTCAGAGAGCTTCTGATCAACCATTTCAAAGCTGCCTGCTTGAGCTGTGATGGTACAATTATCAGCATAGATGAAACACTCTGTCCCTTCTGGCAGTGGCTGGTCATTTGTGTAGATGTTAAACATTGATGGCGTAAGCACGCTCCCCATAAGCAGGCCGTGCTTCTGTTTTTGCCATCTAGTTCTCTGACTCTGGAATTTAACAAAAAAAGCTCCTGTTTTGTAGCAGATTTCCTATGAAGTGGGTGAGGTGGTAGTCCTTTGTAATATTTTTTTCCTCAGGAGAAGGCGATGATTTACAGTGTTCTAAGCTGCTGACAGGTCTATGGAGGCAGTTCCTGCAATCTGCTGCCTTTCAAAACCATCTTCTATGTGTTGAGTCAGGTTCAAAACTTCTGATACGCAGCTTTTGCCTTTCCTGAAACCAGCTTCCTGTGGAATCATATATGGGTCTATTTTTTCCATAATTCTATGCAAAATGAGTCTTTCTGGAACTTTATAAACATGTCTCAACAAGAAGATTGGTCTACAGCTTTTTGGCTCATTATGGTCATTGCCTGGTTTCAAAATTACTATGACTCTTGCTTTCCTTCAGATTTTAGGGCTCTGACAAGATGCAATGCAGTTGTTCATCAGCTTCAGCAGTCAGCACCTTGCTTTTGGGCCAAAGTCCTTAAATTGTTCCATCCGTAAATCGGACTTCCGGTTTGGGAGTGGAGGAAGGTGGACGCTGAAAGGCGAGCTCCTCGGAGGAGCTTGGGTTCTCTGCAAAAGCCGGGGGACTCAGCAACCAAACCCGACCCCTCTTCGGAGTAAGGAAGGGGGGTCCCGGTCCCCGGAGGTGGGGACGAGTGGTGAGTTCGCTGGTCTCCAAATCCGGCGAGACGCCACCGTCGCCAGGCCGGAGACCCAGGGGCCGGTAGAGAACCGCGGTAGGCGCATCCGCAAGGAGAGCCACCACAGCACCTTCCTCGCCCAAATCTCCGCAAATAAGACTCTAGAGGGCAAAAAAGGGTTGCTACGGCAACTGAAGAGGGAGGAAGGAAAAAAAAAAGTAAAGGGAAGTGCCCGGACCGGTGGCGGAGCCGAAAACGCGCTGGAAACGGCGGACGGGAGGGGTAAGGCAGGTTGGAGCCTTCAGAGCCGTTTGGAGCTGATTAATTGAAGAAGGAGGGAGAAGCCAAGCAGATAAGAAAGGCTGTGGATGCCTAAGTGTCTAAGTGCCCAAAGGAAGAAAGAAATCTACTTATAGTAGAAATATATTTATAGTGTGGAAGAATCTGTAGCTTTAAGATAAAACCACAGAGACCTGACTACATATAGGAGGATGGCAGAAGAGTGACACCTGGTGGAGGAGAGCAATGAGCCTAAAGCCTAAAGCTTAAAGGTCAAAAGGATAAATATTAAAGTCAATTAACAAGAACAGGTGAAATACAGTCGACAGCTGGGAGGACGATTGGATTTCCAAAGAGTGGACATGATGGGGACCAGAAAGAAGACAGAAAAAGATAATAAGAGCATTCTAATGAGAAAGGAATCATTTCAAGAGGATGGGAGAGTGGGAGACCAATTAAAGGAATTAATCTTTGAGATGAAAAAGATGAATGAAGCGATTGGAAGAGCCTCAGAAGAAAGGAAACAGATTAAAGAAAGTATTCACGAATCAAGGAAAGAAATGAAGAAAGAGGTGTCAATCCTAAGGAAGGAAATGATTACCCTTTATGAAAAAGTGGAAACAATACAAAGAAGAGAAGAAGACACAAGAGCTAAAGTACAGATAGAGCAAGAAAAAATAAAGAAACTAACTGAGGTACAGCAGGAGTTGAAAAAGAAGAATCTACATTTGGAACTATTTCAAAGAGATTTTCAATTGAGGATACGAGGCATGCCAGAGAAGCAAAATGAGAAATATGAGGAGACGATGCAAATAGTGAGTGAAATGACAGCGGCACTTCTTCAGAAGGAGCAACAAATGATGGAGGAGAAAATAGAAAAAGCATATCGAGTCTCCACAGCTTTCTCGAGGAGGAACAAATCAGAAAGGGACATATTGGTCCAATATAACTCAATAAGGATTAAAGAGGAAGTGATGAAAAACCATTATGCAAACCCATATACAGTGAAGGGGAAAGGTATAAGAATAATGAGAGAGATACCAAGCGCCGTACTTGATAACAGGAAAAAATATTACTTCCTGACAGATGCCTTAAAAGATCACGATATTAGATTCAAGTGGGATAAGGTAGATGGACTAACGTTCTCATTTCGCTCTGTTAAATATTGGATCAATTCTGCTGAGGCTGCTGACGAGTTTTACAAAAAGTGGGAGCACATTCTTGACCCTTCGAATGGAAGAACAGAAAATAATAAAAGACAAAAACAAGAGAACAGGGCCCCAGCGAAGGGATTATATAAAGAATCAAACAGGAACCGAGAAGGATTGGCGGACAAACTAAAAGGCAGCAAACCAACAGAAGACAAACCAGAAAGGAAAGGAGAGATGGATGAACAAGAGCAAGATGAGGACGAACCGACGGAACATGACTCAGAGACAGGATCGGAGGAGGCAGGCTCCGACGAGGAAGGCCAAGTCCAGGACTACTAAATATTATTAAATTATGGAGGTAAAATGCTTCTCTCTCAATACAAACGGTATGAACATACCGGAGAAGAAAGCAAAATTTTTTTCACTATTTGCAAAAACAGAAGGCGTGGGTGTATGCATTACAGGAGACACATATTAAGGAATCCAGGAAAGATCTCCTGGAAAATAAGAAATTAGGAGTGTTGTTTACCTCTGCAATAGAAAAGAAAAAAAAGGGAGTAGCATTATATATCAATCCCATCCTCGAGCCAGAATTATACTATAAAGATAAGGACGGAAGAGTGATTGCAGTGGTAGGGAATGTTAAAGGGAAAAAATTCTTTTTATTTGTGTTTACGCGCCGAATGGTCCAAAGCTTAATTTTTTTGATAAGCTCAATGAGAAAGTTATAGCAGCAGAATGTGAAGAGTGTATAATGTTTGGTGATTTCAATGGGGTTATCAACCCTGCTGTGGACAAGAAATGTGAAAAAGGGAAAAAGTATAAGGGCAATGTGGGTAAGCTCCCAAATTCCTTTTTTTTTTTGATTAAAAGTTTTTATTGAAGCTTATACAGTAATAAAAAGATAGTCAAACATACAGAAAACCAAGGGAGGTTTCCTCTGAGTCAGTCCGCGGCGGCGCTCCCCAGGACTGCTGTCTCTGGGTACAAAGAAAAGAAATAGAAACCATTTGGAGAGAAAAGATAGTGTGAAAGAGTGCAGTAAAGTTAGTGCCTGAGAGTGAACCGAAGGTTTGACGGTATTATTGAATTGTCCATCTTGACTTTTGCGGTTGGTTGCACAGTCTTTGGTTCCACCGTATTTAAGTCCTTTCTGCCGATGTAGCCTATGTTTTTAAGGGAGACAAACTTAAGCATTAACCCAGTCCGAGCATTTCATGGTGGAGGCGATTTCCTTAGGAGGGCCGTTTCCCCTCTCCCCCTAGTGGTCACTCTCCTCTTAATTTTAATTGTTATATTTACTTTCTTGGCATTATATCCTAGATCCCCTTCACCCTTAGTTCTATATTTTTTGCTCTTTTGAAGTATTCCACTATCCCTGACCAGTCCCATTTTGTACTCTCCCCGCCTTTTTTCCCCTCCTCTCTCAGGGCCTCCGTCAGGATCTCCATTTGAACTGTTTCCATTACCTTCAGCTGCCATTCTTCTATGGTGGGCTCCTCCTGGGACTTCCAGTATTTAGCATAAACCATCTTGGCCGCTGTAGCTGCCAAGATGAATGTTCTCCTGACTTTAGAGTCCCAGGAGGGGTCCACAATTCCTAACAAGAATAGTTCTGGGCTTCTCACCAGATCCTTTTTGAGCAGCTTTTTCAATTCGCAGTGTACCCCACTCCAAAATCTGTCTGCCTTTGGGCACAGCCACCACAGGTGGAAGTAAGTACCCCATTCTTTTTTTTTTTTTTTACAATTCCAGCAATCTGGATTAGAATTTTTATATATTTTGGATAATTTATTTGGAGTTAGGTACCACCTGTAGATCAGTTTCAACCAATTTTCTTTGTAGCTATAACAGTAGGAAATGTTGACATTCTTCCTCCAAATTTCACTCCAAGTGGCCTCGTTAATTTTATATCCTATATTCCTTGACCCTTGTTTTTATAATTCTCTTCCCCCTTTCCTTCGTTGCTCCAATTTAATAATACTTTGTAAATTCTGCCCACCTTTTTTGGTTTATCATCGAAGATAATCTCTTCGAACTCATTTTTTGATTCTTCAAAACCCTTTTCTACATCCTCTTTGAATTTTTCCCTTAATTGAAGGTAGGGGAACCAATCTATTTCTTTATCCATATTTATCTGTGATTTTGGTCTTAATTCATATCTAGTTCCATTCCATCTTAAAATATCATTATATGTCAACCAGTTCCTATTGTCCAGCTGACGAATCTTAAAAGCTTCTAGCGGGGACGTCCACATTGGAGTTCTTGGCCCAAAGTTTTTTTTATACTTTACCCAAGCCTTTATCAGGGTATGTCTTATGCTATGATTTTTAAAATTGGCGTCGACCTTGAGTTTATTATAATGCAGGTATCCGTGGAACCCAAATCGTAGATCAAATCCTTCCAGATCAAGTAGCCTGTCATTCTTGAGCCTACACCACTCCCCCAACCAATTCAGCCAAATTCCTTTTTTAAGATGGTCAATACAAATTTACTGGAAGATATCTGGAGAACCCAGAATGGGAAGAGCAATGATTATACTTTTTTTTTCAGGGAGACGACAATCCTGGTCAAGGATAGATTTCATTTTGGTATCCAAGGGCTTAGTAAGACAAGTGGTAAAAACTAAGATACACACGAGAGTAGTATCTGATCATGCACCGACCGAAATAACACTAAAATGGGGGGAGAGACAATACAGATGGAGATTAAACGACTCATTATTAAAGAAAGAAGAAGATATACAAAAAAATAAAGAGCTAATTAAGGAATACTTTACAATAAACAATCAAGAGGATATGGATATGTTAACAATATGGGAAGCAAGTAAAGCAGTGATGCGTGGGAATTTTATAGCCCAAGCCTCCTATATAAAGAAGCAGAAGAAAAATGAGATGGATAGGCTTCAGACGGAATTGAATACGCTAGAAAGGAGATTGAAGAAAGATCCAAAAGATAAGGAGGCGGGAGAAAAAATAAAATATAATAAGGCCCAAATAAACCTACTAACAGTGGAAGAGATGGAAAAGAAATTAAAATTCCTAAAACAAAGAAATTTTGAACATGCGAATAAGTCGGGGAAGTGGCTCTCATACTTAGTAAGGAAAAAAGCTCAAAAAAATATAATAACAAAAATAACAAGAGGCGGAACCTCATATACAAAAGAGGAAGAGATCATCAATGAGTTTGTCACATATTACCAGGAATTATATAAGGATGATGGTATAAACAGAATTGATATACAAGAATATCTAAATAAACAAAACCTCCCACATATTTCCAAGGAAGACAGGGAGCTCTTAAATGCGGATATTACTGAGGAGGAAGTGACTATAGCAATAGATGGATTAAAACCAGGGAAAGCACCGGGCCCGGACGGGTTTACGGACATTTATTATAAAAAGTTCAAAGAGAACTTGGCACCCCAACTTAAAAAGGTAATAAATTTAATTATCCAACAAGGCAGGATGCCAGGTACATGGGGAAGTTCAGACATCGTGATAATTCATAAAGAAGGGAAGGATACAGAATGTGTGCAAAATTATAGACCTATATCTCTTACAAATCTGGATTACAAGATATTCGCGAGCATATTAGCCTCGCGACTAAAATTTTTTTTTGAATAAGTGGATTAGTGATAGTCAGACGGGCTTCCTTCCTAACAGAAAAATGAAAAAGAATATAAGAAACATAATAAACGCGATAGAATACATGGACAAAAATATCGACTCGAAGGCACTCTTCGCGTTTCTTGACGCGGAGAAGGCCTTCGACCGAATTGGATGGGGAATGATAGAGAGACTACTTAATGAGTTAGATATGGGCACAAATTTTATTTCAGCAATAAATGCAATATATAAAAATCAGGAAGCACAAATACTAATTAATGGACAGAGATCAAAGAAGTTTCAAATAAACAAGGGGGTGAGACAGGGGTGCCCCCTGTCCCCATTGATTTTTAATCTTGTGATAGAAGTAATGTTAAAAGATATAATACAAGATAAAGAAATAAGGGGATTAACTGTAAAGAATCATATAGTTACAAAATATATGCCTTTGCGGATGATTTGGTATGTATTGTCGACAACCCCACAGAAAATATGGAAAACTGGATGAGGAAAATTGAATCATTCGGTAATGTAGCTGGATTTAAGTTAAATAAAAGCAAATCACAAATTTTAGTTAAAAACATAAATAAAAAGGAAGCCCAGGAGATAGAAAAGAAATTTGGAATACCCATAGTAAACAGCGTAAAGTACTTAGGCATAATATTAACCCAAAAAAATTGCCAACTCGTAAAAAATAATTATGAAAGAATTTGGAAACAAGTAAAAGAAGATCTAGGAAGATGGAAGACCCTAAATCTATCCCTGTTAGGGAAAATATCCTTAGTTAAAATGAAAATTTTCCCAAAGTTAAATTTTATGTTTCAAATGTTGCCTATTTTAAAGAATCATACTATATTGAAAAGATGGCAAGCTGAGTTAACAAAATTTATATGGGGTGGGAGGAGAGCAAGAGTAAAACAGAAATATTTACAACAAGCCCCGGAAAATGGAGGACTCGGCATGCCTGATCTTACTTTGTATTATGATGCCAACTGTTTAGATAACATAAGGGACTGGATAGATCTACGGGATACAAAATTATTGAATTTGGAGGGATGGGAGAATAGATTCGGGTGGCATGGCTACCTGTTATATAATAAGATGAAGGATGACAAAAATGTAAAAAACCATATAATAAAAGCCCCACTATTAAAAACATGGAATAGATATAAGGATACCATCATCAGGAAATGCCCCTTGTGGGCTTCTCCTTTAGAGGCTCTCCAGATAATAAAGGGAGTGAGAAAAAGTTGGCCTTTATACAGTGATGTTTTAAAAAAAGGAAAAAATGACTTCACTCTGAAAACCCTGGAGGAACTCAAGGATTTAAAAATAAATTGGCTTCAGTACGCCCAGCTAAAGATGAGATTTAAAGCGGATAGCCAAATTGGATGGGAAACATTGCCGACATTGGGCGCGAAGGTATTGACCCAGCAAGGGAAGAAAAGTGTTAGCAAGATGTATAAATACTTATTAACAAAAAGCCATGATAAACTACCAATAAAAGAGTATATGAGAAAGTGGGAAGACAACATTGGATATCAAATTAAAAGGGAGGACTGGGAAAGGAGCTGGCGCCAAAGGCAAAAGGTTACTTGTGCACAATCACTAAAGGAAAACCATCTGAAAGTTCTTTACAGATGGTACATAACCCCTGTCCAATTAGCCAAAATGTATAGAAATGGGAATGATCGGTGCTGGAAGTGCCAAAAAGAAAGAGGTTCGTACTTCCACCTGTGGTGGACATGTGGAATTATTAAGAAGTATTGGACAATGGTACAAAAACTGGTAGAGGGAATGCTACAAATTAAGCTAGACCTAAAACCAGAAATCTTTTTGTTAAATATTGTAGAACCCGGGATGGGGAAACAAAAGGAAAGGCTACTGTGGCATATTTCGACCGCGGCCAGAATCGTGCTGGCTAGAAAATGGAACAAAACAGAAATGCCCGATGAGGAAGAATTATTGCAAAAACTACTTGAACTAGCCGAAATGGACAAGTTGACCTGTCTTTTAAGGTCGGGAACAATCAATCAATTCAAGGACACTTGGCATCCGATGGTAAAATATGTAAAAGATAAGAAAAAGATTGATTTGAAAAGCTTTTGGATATAGGGTATAGGACCAGAATGCTCTGAGAAATCAGGCTCTTCATATATATTAGGAAAGGGCGATGCCACCTGGTGAAGCCAACCGTTTGTCTGTTTTGTTTTTAACTTGTTGTCATTGTAATTCCCCATCATGTAACCCTTCCCGAACTGTCCCTGATTGCCCCCACCTCCCATTCCCCATGACCTTTCCCACCCCCATACCCCATGTTTCATGTGTCTTTTTTTTAACCAATAAAAAACCTTTATAAAAAAAATTGTTCCATCCGTAAATCATCCAGGCCAGCTGCTTTGCCATTTTTACATTTATTGAGAGCCGGTTCCAGTTTGGTAAATGTAAAAGGATGTTGTTCTCATTATCTGGTTGTCTATTGGTTTCCTTCCTAATTTGGTGGCAAGGTTGGGTTTCTTATTTTTCAAAAGTTGATGCGCTATCTGATCTGCCTTTATGTTGACATGGGTATTGGTTTGTGAGGGATCATGGCTCAACCGTCTTAGCAGCCTTCACATCTTCTGACTGCTTCTGCCCATGTCAACTTCTGTTATCAGCTTTATCCACTGTTCTTCCTTGGTTCATATAACGTTGATTTTAGGGTCTGAGTGTTAATCTAGTGATCTAGGATGAGCTTCCTGAGACAATGACAAGATAATAGCAACACCTTCCTCTGCTGAGTTTGCATACAGAAGGTGACTGGAGTTGCAACTGAATTTAACTTTGATACCAATAACACAATTTTATTTTCTCTTACAGGGGAGATACAAGGAAGTGCTTGAAGAGCTGTGTGGTGTCTGCAAATCTGTTGCCCACTAACTGTTGCACCTCAGACAAGAGTAGCCCCCTGGAATCACTCACACACCAGACAGTACTTGAAAAACTAGTTCTTTTATTGAAGCAATATCGTTCAAGTAAATAGGTTAAAAAGGAAAATGCAAAACGATGATGATCAATCCAAAAGAGCCAAATCAATTCAAAAAGCAGACAGTAAACTGTTATTCATATAACTTGAAGCACAGCAAGGCAATGCAATCCATAGATCTAATATAATAACTTGAGACAAGGCAGGACCAGACAGACCAAAAATCATAGGAATAAGATACTAGGCAAAAACCCATAGGTCAAGGAACAAGGTTTCTTCAATGCTGTCTATTCTAAATGAAGGCTGGAATCTAACATGGGTCTGTCTTTGCACCTTAAGTAGAAAACCAACTTGGTTTCACTTTAGCTCTCTGTTTGATTCTCTCACTTCGGCGTTGATCTACGGCCATCTGACTCCTCACACAGATATCCGCCTTGCGATCAAAACTCCCTTCAATTTCCTGTGCCTCTTTTTCTTGCTCATTAACTTCTTCACCTGTTGTTTTATCTAAAGCAAGCTCTCCCATATCCTTGACCTGAGGATTCTCATCTAGAGCTGGCCTGGGAATGAGACTGTTCTCATTAATGGAATTTCCATCTGCAGGGCCTCTGAGAATCACAACTTCATTTTGCACATTTAATTCATTGTCAGAATCTCCATTGAAATCAGCCTCATGGGCTTGAGAGCCAGGCTGAAATACCTGGAGGGCTGCTCAACAGGAACTGCTGGGGAGGGGGGTAGCCACTACTAGGTTGCAGCCTTTGCCACTTGAAGCAGTTGCATCACTTTTCCTAATGATCAGACAGACCCTGAAATGGTCTAATTTAGTATTGCAGCTTCATAAACTGATCTTGTACATGCTTACACAAAGTCTCCTTGACTCAGCTGAACTCATTTTCAAGAAAACACTAAGGTTGAATTGCATACTTCATCTCACCGTGACATTGTCCTACGTGGTGAAAATCTCAACATAGTCATGAAAATATAAAGCATGTGGCAGTTGTTTTGCTCTAGACTTGTACACTGTTTCTTGGAACCATGCAGCCACAAATTAACAGGATTCAAATTTAGCATTACTTTGAATTAACCTAGTGTTATTAATTAAGTCCCACTGATTTTCAGAGGTTTTCTCCAAGTATAACTAACATTGGATCCAATATTTAACATCACTTTTTAGGCACTGATAGGGAACTTATGTTGAGAAACATTGTCCAAAGTACTCCCAAGACTTCCAACTTCTTTTTTCTTCAAGATTAAACCTAGCTATTATCGAGAACTGAAAGAGACAGCAGCAGCTGTTGCTGATGCACTCTGTACAACTGAAATCCGTTTTGGGATAGATTCCAGTTAAGGCTGTTCCCAAGGACCCTGATCTAACAAGAACTCTGACTATAGTATATGGAAATTCTTAGACTGAGCAGCTGGAAGACCATTTCCCATGTTCCATATGGCATGATTATGAGAGAGGAGTTCAGAAGTTCATGACAACAAACTATATACTGAACTGAAGAGAGACCACAAGTCAAATTAAGGAACAATTATGCCGTAAAAGTTATTAGCTTAACTAAACTTTGTGAAATAAGTTTCTTTTTACTCTTTCCAAATGTTCTTTCATTTTTCTTTTAAAATTTCAAATTTAAATGAATAAAGTTCATTTAAAGCCAGTAGACTAACTTGCACAATGGCTTGTAAATCTAATATTTTACTAACATTAAATATTCATTGTTTACATCCATTTATATTGTACTTTATCAAAGTAAAATTGCAAATACCGTTAAATTGGAGAGAAGAAGAGAGGTGGGGACAATTTCAGTCTAATATAATATGACTTGCAGTACAAGTGTTTTGTTTTACAGTTTGATTCTACATAAACAGCAAATCATTTTGATATAGGTTACTAACTCAGAAAACATTTTATTTTGCTCATAAGATACTTATGGCTCTCCTATCTATCTGTATATTGTTTGTTTTCCAACAAGAACCTCCATGTGTCATGCATGGTTCTCCTCTGCTGTTTAGGACAGTAACGTTGGGGAAATAGGACACAATGGGAAGACATTGGAGAGCCCCTTCTCTGCTGTGGGACCAAGGGAAAAATAACTTTTAAAAAGACAAGTTGATTTCTTTTTTCTTTTTTTCTTTTTTACATAAAATGGTGTTAATATTTTAATCAGTTTTAAAGCATTGTATGGTTTCATGTGTTTTAATATGTTGAAATAAATTATTGGCTTACATTTTTAAATTATCTTGAACTGTTTAGATAGGTTTTATATCCATACTGCCCTGAGAGCCCATGAAATAGGGTTGGATATAAATCTGCTAATTAATTTATAAATGAGAGTTAAGTTGTGGCCTAATGAATACCTCAACATCACCCACTTAACTTTGAAGGATTTTGAAGCTATCTTTCTAGCCATACTGCACCAGACCGCTGCTGAAGAAGCCGAATTTAGACCCTTCGGCTCCCTCCAATTACAGGCCTGTTTCCAACTTGCCTTTTCTAGGCAAAGTAATTGAGAGGGCAGCAGCAGATCAGCTGCAGCGGTTCTTAGACGACACAGCTGGACTTGATCCCTTCCAGTCCGGCTTCCGTAATGGGCATGGGACGGAGACCGTGCTTGTCGCCATTACAGACCAACTTCGCCGCCAGCTGGACCGGGGTGGATCAGCACTGCTTATCTTGTTAGATCTGACAGCAGCGTTTGATACGGTAGACCACGCACTGTTGACCCACCGTTTAGCCGGTTCCAGGGTCGGGGGGACTGCCCTTAAATGGGTGGCCTCCTTCCTCCGGGACTGGGGACAATGGGTGGAGGGGGCGGGGAGGTCTCTGGGAGACTCCCACTTAACTGTGGGGTCCCCCAGGGGGCCATCCTCTCCCCCTTATTATTCAACATCTATATGCGCCCCCTGGCCCAGCTGGCTCGCAACTTTGGTCTGGAGTGTTATCAGTACGCTGATGACACCCAGCTTCTGCTGAGAATGGACGGCAGGCTGGACACCCTACCTGATTGTTTCCATCTATGCCTCAAAGCCGTGACTGGTTGGCTGCGTGCCAGCCAGCTGAAGGTGAACCCGTCGAAGACGGAGATCCTGTGGCCCGGTCGGCCTGGGCTGGGTGGGTGCCGGTTGCTGTTACACCCCAGCAGCTTCAGGCATCGCATTTGCTTGGGCACAGTTCTAGCCAAAGGCTTCATGCATTACTTCTGCTGAAACACCATTCCAGCCCAGGGAACCAAGAGATGTTTTGCAAGCCAGCTTGTTCATTTCCTAAACCTTGCAGTGTGGGCCTCTTTGCTGCTCTCCTGTGCCTCCTAAGCAACATGCCATGCTAAAGGCATGTCAAGGCCCAGCAGAGCCCAGCAGAGCCCACCAGGCTAATAGCAGAAGTGGGTACTCGGAGCAGTAAGCGCTACTCCCCAGACCAGGTGGTTCGCACTAACGAGGCCCTGCATTCTTCAGGACTGAGGTTCTCAAAACAACCCAAGAATCATCCATCACAGGTTGTGACGTCCGACGCACTCTCAGAATGCTATAATTGCTCAGAGCCCCTTTCAGTCCCTGTCTCTTTCCAACTTTGCATTCAAGATGTACTGAGGGAACGGCCGCGGGGGCTTTCCCTCCCTGGGGACGTCGGTCAGCCAACTCTGAGTTGGTTCGTCCCTGCTCTGCCTTGCCAGGACCCTGCTTCATCTACGACGGAGCTGTGCATAACCTACACTCCGGGTCGCCATTGGAACCAGAGAGAAAAGCCTGAAAGACCTTCCCAGCGTAAGCTGAAACTGGAAGGACCTTTGCAAGCTGCTGCTCTGTCCTGTGCCAAGGAGACCCTTCCTGGCCTTTCTGTGCGCAGCCAGGAAGTCAAGGAAGCCTGCTTAGCGGCCTATGGGCCTTCTACGCAACGCCTGCCTGGATTCTCTCCACTGCAAGTTTATCTTGGCATTGTTACCGTGGATACTTTCTTCATAGACCCTGTGGCTGCTTGCCACAAAAAGCTAAGCCTTCCAGGAGACCCTGTGTCAAGTCGAGCCACGCCATCAGCGGTAAGCCTTCCCCGCTTTCTAAGTGCTACGGTGAAGATCATCTTGCTAATGACTAGGCATTGTTAGTTAAGAGACTGTAGCCTCATTGCCTTCGGGCTATCAAGGCCTTGCATCTGTAATCCTGCTGTTGTTTGCAACTAAAGACTAAACCGAATTGCTAGGCAATTCCTCCAGCCATAGTGTTTCAACAAAGCTTATTAGAGACCTCCTTTACACCCGGTTTGGATTTCAAGATTCCCTTCGCATGGGAGTTCATCTGTGAACCTTTGGTGTTTGCAGGGAGCTGTCCTGTTTACTGCATTGGCAGAGATTTCTTCTAGAGACACTTTTGCCTGTCAGGCGCTGAGTCATGCTCCGGTCCAGCGAGGAGTCGTGGGACGATCCCATGAAAGACTAAGTGCCTGCCTGTAGCAACCCAGTTCCCTTTCGTGCCTGGGGGGCAGGGGGCAGCACCAGGGGTCCCACTTGCATTAGGGCCAGCTGCAGTTGATGAGGATATGGAGGAAGGGGCTGATGAGTTAGCTGGGCCTTCCTCTCCCACAGAGAGCTTGGCCTGGGATGATGAATGGCCTGACGGCTATGATAGCTGGGAAGTTCAGGCTGACCCTGAGAGTGATGATTCTGATCATTATGAGAAACCAGGTGGTTACGGGTCGCAGGAAAGGATCAGGGAAACAGGGGAGGATGAGCCCATGGAAGCTGAAAGGGAGTTCGGCTCTCATGAAAATAGCGACCCAGGTGCTGGGAGGCAAGGACGGAGCTTTGATAGGAGACGGAGCATTGAGTCCAGCAGGAGGGATTGGCACTGTAGCCTAGAGCGCCAGAGAAGCGCGAGATCCCGTAGCACAGATTGGCACAGAAGCCTAGATCGTCAGGGGCCTCGCCATTAAGGGATTAAGGATCCTCAGTAGCCACTTCTATTCTAAGAGGAGTGAAGCGAGCGGAGTTCCAGGGAGCCAAGTTGCCGGCTCGAGCCTTGCCAAGTAGTTTCTTGGGCTTGTTTATGAACTTTGCCTTGTTCTTTGCCACGGACCAAGTCCTTGATCCGCAGTTTGCAGAGCCTTTGCCTCGTTTGCCCTTGGATTATACTTACGGACTCTTTGCATTTTTGGATCGAATTTTTTGATACTTTTTATGGACAACTTACCTTTTCACCTGTTTCTTATTCTTCAATAAATAGTTAGCTGATTACCGTCTCTGTGTGTGTGATTAAGGGGCTGGGTATAGACCCTGCATCGTGACAGTTGGCCGAGCTACACCACGAACCCCTTTTCACACCACGGGACGCTCCAGGCGACGCAGACCGCGAGTCGGCGAGATGGCCCAGCTAACCGCTGCCCAAGTTGCGGAGCTGCAGCAGGAGGTGACGGAGCTGCGGGCCAGGGCTGGCCGACACCCTACCTTGTCTGTTCCGGCTCGGTTTGGTGGTAACATATTCATTGGACAATGTGAAATGTACCTGGAACTCCGGCCCACGGAGTTCGCCAGCGAACGAGCCAAGGTGGGCTTTGTATATGGCCTACTGGAGGGGACGGCGGCGGCATGGGCTACTACGCAGTTGCAGTCTGCCTCCCCACAAGTGGCTACGGTGGCGGCGTTCCTAGAGGCTATCAAGACTACCTGGGGAGACCCGGTGAATGCAGAGCTGGCGGAGAGAGAGCTAGATCGGTTGTCTATGAGAGACATGCCCTTGTCCCAGTACATCTCGCGGTTCCGTGTGTTGGCAGCTCAAGTGGCCTGGAATCCCGCTGCCTTGCGTTACCAATATATGAAAGGCCTGTGGCCGGAGATGCAAAAAGAGATCCTGAGAGGGGCTACTCGGCCTGCCGACCTGGAGGATCGTTCTGAGCATACGGGTGGAGGCTGGGTTGCAGACCCGGAAGCGATGGGACAAAGGATTTGGGGAGGAATCGGTGGTACGCAAGGAGACGGGGGCCAGCCGCTTTTCGTTTCAGCCGTTCGCGCCGGCTCCCCAGCCTTTAGATGAACCGGAGCCCATGCAGTTGGGGCACGTGAGGCCCAAAGTGGACGCCGCCGAGAAAGCCCAGCGCCAGCGGCTGAACCTGTGCTGGTACTGTGGAGGATCCGGCCATTTTTCCAAGGAGTGCCCCCAGAAACCGCGAGGCAAGACCCCTCGGGCCTCGGCCGCGTTTGAAGAGCCCCAGGAGGCTGAAGAGGCCATCCAGACGGCGGGGGAAGGGGTCGGCCGAGTTTAAGTGGGTTCGCTAACTCGGCCACAGTCGCTAACCTTCACCCAGAACCCCAAACTGGACAGTTGTTTTTGGTAATGGTCGCCCTGTGGTCACAAGAGAAGAGCCCAATGATGGTACATGCCATGATTGACTCCGGGGCCACCAACAACTTCATAGATGCAGACTATGCCAAGTCTGCCGGATTACAGTTTCATGATCTCAAGGAGCCTAAGGGCGTACAAACCATCCACAGAAGACAACTAAAAGCAGGGGCCGTGACTCAAGGGAATCAGTAG
The DNA here is from genome assembly GCA_030556195.1 of Anolis apletophallus. NCBI lineage: Eukaryota > Metazoa > Chordata > Lepidosauria > Squamata > Anolidae > Anolis > Anolis apletophallus. The sequence continues at coordinate 78,313,403 of JARBWK010000012.1, read as the reverse complement.
TTACTGAAATGGACATCCAAGTGTTACCTCTGTGTTGATGGAGGCAGGCAGGATTTTCCCCGGGTACTGGTTGTGGGGGTCGGGAGCAGGTGAGGGTTTTGCCCTCCTTTCTGCTAGTGATCCCTGTGTACAACTAGTGGGCCACTGTGTGACACAGAATGCTGGACTAGATGGGCTGAGGCCCGATTCAGCATGGCTCTTCTTATGTTCTTATGTTCTTATGTTCAATACACTGCTCCTACCAAGATGTGGACAAGCTCTCACAAGGAGGACATTTCCTTCCTGGTCACAAAGTTGTCAGATTTCCTGGTAATTCTGGGGATCATTTGGCTGACTCTTCACGATCCGCAGATCTCCTGGGCCAGAAGGCAGTTGCAGTTTTCCTCTGAACATTGCCAGGGACATTGCATGATGGCCCGGGCATGCCAGGCCCAAGAGGTAGAACAAGCAGCTACCTTGCCCAAAAAGTATGCGGGTTTTTGGGATGTTTTCAGCGAGAAGGAGGCGGAACGCTTGCCTCCCCACCGACCTTACGATCGCGCCATTGAGTTGGAGCCCGGAGCCCCCATTCCGCGTGGAAGACTCTACCCTCTCTCGGAACTTGAGCAAAAGGCTCTCCGGGAGTTTTTGGATGAGAATCTGCGGAAAGGGTTCATACGGCCCTCCCAGTCCCCGGCCGGGGCGCCCATCCTGTTTGTCAAGAAGAAATCTGGGGAGTTGCGGCTCTGTAATGACTATCGAGAGCTCAATAAGATCACGATTCGGAACCGCTACCCCCTGCCATTGATCCCGGAGCTGTTGGAGCGGATGAGGGGAGCTTAAGTTTTCACCAAATTGGACCTGAGGGGTGCTTACAATCTGGTGCGTATTCGTCAGAGCGACGAATGGAAGACCGCTTTCCAGACCAAATGGGGAAGTTTTGAATACAGAGTTATGGGATTCGGGTTGTGTAATGCCCCCACCTGCTTTCAACACTTCATGAATGACATCTTTCGGGACCTATTAGATCGATATCTGGCTGTGTATTTGGATGACGTGTTGATCTTCTCGCCTGACCAGGCGACCCACGACCGCCATGTGAAAGAGGTGCTACAGAGGCTGAGAGACCACAGTCTCTATGCTAAGTTGGAGAAATGCGCATTTGATCTACGCGAGGTAGATTTCCTGGGCTACCGCATCTCTCCCACCGGCATCGCCATGGATGACACCAAGGTCCAAGCTGTGGCAGATTGGAAGGCTCCTGCCAGCAAAAAGGACATTCAAAGATTCCTGGGTTTTGCTAACTACTACAGGAAGTTCATCCCGAACTTTGCCAAGTGGGCCGACCCCATCACGCAGTGTCTGCGAGGAAAGGCGTCGTTCTGGTGGACATCGGAGACAGACGCGGGGTTCCGGAAGTTGAAGCAGCTGTTCACCACGCAGCCGCTTCTGCAGCATCCTAACCCCCGCACTCCTTTCATTGTGCAAGCAGATGCATCGGATGTAGCAGTGGGAGCGATCCTGCTACAGCCGCAGGGGACAGACTTATTGCCCTGTGCTTACTATACCGGCAGCTGACGGCGCCGGAAAGGAACTATACCATTTGGGAGAAGGAGCTCCTAGCCATTAAGGTAGCTTTTGAAGTTTGGCAACATCTGCTTGAAGGGGCCCAATTTCCGGTGGAAGCTGTAGCAACCCAGTTCTCTTTTGTGCCTGGGGGGCAGGGGGCAGCACCGGGGGTCCCACTTGCATTAGAGCCAGCCGCAGCTGAGGATGAAATGGAGGAAGGGGTTAATGAGCTAGCTGGACCTTCCTCTCCCACAGAGAGCTTGGCCTGGGATGAAGGATGGCCGGAGGCCTATGAGGACTGGGAAGGTCAGGCTGATCCTGAAAGTGCTGATAGCGATGATTGTTATGAGAAACCGGGTGGGTACGGATCACAGGAGAGAATTTGGGAAAACATGGGCGATGAGGCCATGGAAGCTGAAGGGGAGTTAGACTCTCGTGAAGATAGTGAGCCAGGTGCTGGGAGGCAAGGTCGGAGCTTTGATAGGAGACGGAGCATCGACTCCAGCAGGAGGGATTGGCACCGCAGCCTAGAGCGCCAGAGAAGCGGGAGATCCCGTAGCACAGACTACCGCCGTAGCCTAGAGCGTCGGGGGGCCCGCTGTGAGGTTTAAGTATAGGATCCATGGGCACGGATCCTCAGTAGCTCGGCCACTTCTAACCTAGCGAAGTGTAGCGAGCAAAGGACCACGGAGCCAAGCTGCGGCTCGTACCTTGCCAAGAAGTTTCTTGGGCCTTGATTGAACTTTACCTTGTTCCTTGATCCGCTTGGATTTGCGGAGCTTTTGCCAAGCCTTTTGCCAGAACCTTTGCCTTTGGATTTTACTACGGACTCTTTCTTTTTGGACAATACTTTCAATATCTCATGGACAATTGCCTTTTTATATGTTTCTATTCTTCAATAAATTAGTTAGTTGATTACCGTCTCTGTGTGTGTGATTAAGGGGCCGGCCGAGTCCTTGCATCGTGACAGAAGTTCACACCGACCACTGGAACTTGGAGCACTTAAAGACTCAGCGCAAATTGAACCAGAGGCAACAGAGATGGTCTTTGTTCTTTGAGAGATTCAATTTTCGCATCCACTATGTGACCCCCAAACAGACCAAACAAGCTGATGCGCTGTCTCGGAAGCCAGAATATGTCAGAGGAGGAGAAGGGCTTTCCGAGACGCGGCTGCTGAAAGCGGAAAACTTTGCCGCCACGGGCGTAGCCCCTGCGCCACCCCCGATGGTCAACCCAGACCCGGGGGACAAGAGAACTCTGAGCGACCGGATTCAAACTCAACAAAAGGGAGACCCTTGGGTCCAAGAGCAGTTAACCAAGGGGGTGCAATCTCCCTTCCAAGTAAAAAACGGCTTGCTATACTGCCATGATTGTGCCTATGTTTCCCCCGGGCCTGAGAGAGAGGACATTCTCAGACTCTGCCATGATAGCCGGGCCGCGGGACACTTTGGACTGTTCAAGACTTTACAGCTGGTGCTGCGGGACTTCTGGTGGCCCAAGGTGCGGAGGGACGTGGAGGCTTACGTCAGCACTTGCCCGGTTTGCCAGCGGGCTAAGAAGTAAGGGGGCAAGCCGGCCGGCCTGCTCCAACTGCTCCCGACCCCTTCTGCACCATGGAAGATGATTTCAGCCGATTTCATCACTGACTTACCAAAGTCCAAAGGGTTCACCACGATCCTGGTCATGGTGGACTGTCTCACCAAGATGAGTCACTTCATTCCATGTGTAGAGGTGCCTACTGCTAAAGAGACTGCTGATATGTTTGTGCAACATGTGTTTCGTTTGCATGGACTTCCACAGAGTTTGGTGACGGATCGAGGCACCCAATTCACTTCCCAGTTCTGGCGGGCGGTTCAGAAGTTGCTGGGGATTGAAGCACGGATGTCTACGGCTCATCACCCCCAGACCGACGGGCAAACCGAAAGGGTTAACGTCACGTTGGAACAGTATCTGCAGTGCTATGTCAACTATCAGCAGAACAATTGGGCATCATTGTTGTCTTTGGCAGAGTTTGCTTACAACAATGCAACGCAAGAATCTATCAAAGAGACTCCTTTCTTTGCCAACTATGGACATCACCCTAGGTTCTATCCTCCTATAGACCAGTCCGGAGATGTGCCAGCAGCTGAAGATTGGCTACAGGAGCTCACTGCGCTGAAAGAGATGCTGCGCACTCAATTGGACCAGGCTGAAGCGGATTACAAGCGGATGGTGGACCGGCGGCGCCAAGAGGGCCCAGAGATTCAAGTGGGAGACAAAGTTTGGCTGTCTACCAAGAATTTGCCTACGCAGAGACCTAGTCGCAAACTGGATGCGAGATTTTTGGGCCCTACAAGGTGTTGGAGAGTGTGGGGCCTGTTGCTTTCAAACTACAGCTTCCGGCGGACATGAAGATCCATCCTGTCTTTCACCGTTCCCTGCTGAGACCGGCGAAGGGGGTGCGGCCTGATGTGACGCAGCCGCCACCCCTTCCAGTGATGCGGGATGGGGAGGAGGAATTTGAGGTACAGGACATCCTGGACGCTCGCATCAGATACCGGAAGCTGGAATATTTGATGGACTGGAAGGGTGTTGGACCGGAAGAGCGTTCTTGGACACCGGCACGAGATGTCCACGCCCCGGACATTGTCGCCCGCTTTCACCGCAAGTACCCCGACAAGCCCAAGCCTCGAGGGAGGCCTCGGAGGGGCCCTGAGGGGGGGGGATAGTGTAGCAACCCAGTTCCCTTTCGTGCCTGGGGGGCAGGGGGCAGCACCGGGGGTCCCACTTGCATTAGGGCCAGCTGCAGTTGATGAGGATATGGAGGAAGGGGCTGATGAGTTAGCTGGGCCTTCCTCTCCCACAGAGAGCTTGGCCTGGGATGATGAATGGCCTGACGGCTATGATAGCTGGGAAGTTCAGGCTGACCCTGAGAGTGATGATTCTGATCATTATGAGAAACCAGGTGGTTACGGGTCGCAGGAAAGGATCAGGGAAACAGGGGAGGATGAGCCCATGGAAGCTGAAAGGGAGTTCGGCTCTCATGAAGATAGCGACCCAGGTGCTGGGAGGCAAGGACGGAGCTTTGATAGGAGACGGAGCATTGAGTCCAGCAGGAGGGATTGGCACCGTAGCCTAGAGCGCCAGAGAAGCACGAGATCCCGTAGCACAGATTGGCGCAGAAGCCTAGAGCGTCAGGGGCCTCGCCAAGGGGATTAAGTATAGGATCCGTAGGAACGGATCCTCAGTAGCTCGGCCACTTCTATTCTAAGAGGAGTGAAGCGAGCGGAGTTCCAGGGAGCCAAGTTGCCGGCTCGAGCCTTGCCAAGTAGTTTCTTGGGCTTGTTTATGAACTTTGCCTTGTTCTTTGCCACGGACCAAGTCCTTGATCCGCAGTTTGCGGAGCCTTTGCCACGTTTGCCCTTGGATTATACTTACTGACTCTTTGCATTTTTGGATCGAACTTTTTGATACTTTTTATGGACAATTTACCTTTTCACCTGTTTCTTATTCTTCAATAAATAGTTAGCTGATTACCGTCTCTCTGTGTGTGATTAAGGGGCTGGGCCGAGACCCTGCATCGTGACACTGCCAAACTCCCTTGCATTCCTTCTACGGAGCTCAGCCTTCTTGCGCCGGCTGAGCCCCACAAAGATCATCCAGCACACCCCGGCCTTTTGCATTGGCCGAATGCTTCCCTGAATCTTCCCTTTGGCATCCGGCTTGATTCCTGTCAGTCACTGCAACCTTGCTGTTCCTGTTTGCTACGGGACTATTTACTCCTTGCTGATCCCTGTTAAAGCTGCTATCCAAAGGCCCTATAAAGACTGCCTTTGAACCTTTTCCCTTTGCCTTGATCTTATCAATAAAACCTGGTTGTACCCTTGCTCTTGTGTGGTCTTCAGGGAGGTCAAGTGTCCGGGGGCCCTAGAGGGCAACAGTTGCCTACCCTGGATGGCGGGCGGCTTAGCCCGTCACCCTTGGTTAAGAGCTTGGGTGTGCAGTTGGACTCCTCGCTGACCATGGAGGCTCAGGTCTTCGTGGTCAGCAGGACATCTTTCTTCCACCTACGACAGGCTAGGCGACTGGCTCCCTACCTGTCCAGGAACGACCTGGCCACGGTAATCCAAGCAACGGTCATCTAGAGGCTAGACAACTGTAACGCTTTCTACGTTGGCCTCCCCTTGTCGACAATCCGGAAACTCAAGCTAGTACAGAATGCCGCTGCTCGCTTGCTGGCGGGATCGCCAGTGAGGGAGCACATTACGCCCATCCTCCGGCAACTGCACTGGCTTCCTATCGAGTACCGAATTGCCTTCAAGGTGTTGGTTTTGACCTTTAAGGCCTTACACGGCCTAGGGCCTGCGTACTTGAGGGACCGCCTTACCCCGTGCATTCCCCCAAGATCACTGCGTTCAGATGAACAAAATCTGTTGTTAGTACCATCAATCCGCTCCTGCCAGCTGTCCGCAACCAGACAACAAGCTTTTTCTGTGGCAGCTCCGGTGCTATGGAACTCCCTTCCGGGTAGCACCCGAGCCATCTCGGAGCTTGCCCCTTTCTGAAGGGCCTGCAAAACCGCCCTCTTTGGACTAGCCTTTAATTAGACACATTGGTCTAAGAAAGTGCTTGGATGGCTTCTCACTCTGTGATGTGATGTAATGTGTTTTAATGTGTTTTTATGTTTTTACTGTAGGGCTACATGTCTGCGACATGCTGCCCATTTATACTGTTGTTATCCGCCCCGAGCCTGCAGGGAGGAGCGGAATACAAGATTGAATAAATAAATAAATAAAATAAATAAAATATTTTTGGATTTTATTTTCTGTCTCAGCCACTATGGGGCTACATGTTTGCCATGTAGTTTTAGCAAAATGAAAAGTGTGTACCAAGCATTTTCCTTGTCATACATACAAATGCATCTCTATTTGTGTGCCTTCACATCGTTTCTGACTTATGGTGACCCTAAGGCAAACGTATTATGGGCTTTTATTTGCAGAATTTGTTCACATGGGGTTTGTTCTTGCCTTTCTCTGAGGCTGAGAGGGCATGATTTGCTTAAAGTCACATAATAAATGTTCATGGTTGGATAAGGATTTGAACCGTGTTCTCCTAAAGTCCTAGTTAAGGGCTCAAACAACTATACCATGCTGGGTTTCTTTGTGTACACTACAGACCAACATATCTAATTCATTTCTGAATGCCAAGATACATGAAGGGAAGAAACCCATGGATAGAGATGAGCGTGTGTTTAGGCATAAGCAACAAAACGTGATACATGAAGGGATTGTGTTATTTAAGCCCTGACCACCCCCCACATTTCTCTTCAATATTCTAACCAAATGCACTCTTTAACCCTCAATACAGCATGGGTTTTAGATTTCGCTATGATGCTAGGTAGGAATCCTCTATCTTAACTTATGGGGTTTTTTTTGCCTACCCTATAATGTACCTGGGGAACATTGGCAATTGGCTAGGGTGGTATTTATAAGTAGGGTGACATTTGGCAGGTAACAGAGAGAGTATTGATGTTTTTGATGTTGGCATGCATTTTGTTGTAGGGTATAGCTCTGTTACAGCCTCCACACATTATGAGGCTTTGAGGGTTTGGAAGTGCTGTCAGATTCATTTTAAGCGAGGGCCACATCAGTCGGAGAGATAGCACAGTGGTAACAGCAGCTGTGCTGGCAATCTGAAGGTTGCATGTTCGAATCCCGGGCTGGTTTGGACACCCAGCTATGAGCCCTGTCCACTGTTTACCCAAATGTTTGAAAACAGCTCAGCTGTGATTAGATAAAATTAGGAACCGCCAAGCGGGGAAGGATTTTTCAAGAAGGCCTTACAACGCCTAAATAAAGTAAAGATCGGCTGTTGGAAGGTGGAATGCGGAAAAACAAAGGCTCTCCGTCATGAGGATGAAGCAACAGCACCCCCTTGTGACGTAATGACGCAATCACACCCTGTGACGCACCTTGTGACGCAGCCTGAAGAAAAATCCTTCTAAAAAGTGTACTTGTTATATGTTGTATGTTGTATGTAATTGTATGTGGAACTGGCAGGGACTGTCTGTCATATGTGTGATGTAATCCACTCTGAGTCCCCTTCGAGGTGAGAAGAGCGGAATATAAATAAAGTGTATTATTATTATTATTCTCCATGGTTGATATATATATTTTACATGGTGGGGTCACTGCTCTGTAGTTTTTATCCAATATGGGTCCCCAGATATTATTGAATGATAACTTCCATCACTTTTGATTATTCACCATGTGGACTGGAGATAATGGAAATTGAAACAGAACAGCACTTGCGGCCCTGAAGTTGGGGAAATTTTAAGATCATTTTAAAGTCAGACATCATACCCACAAACCTGGTACAGTGATACCTTGACTTAAGAGTTTAATCCATTTCCTAACTGAGCTCTTAACTCAAAATGTTTTTATCTCAAAGAGAATTTCCCCATTGAAATGCATTTAAATCCTATTGATCCATTCTGGGGCCCTGAATCACCTCCTCCCATTTTTGTTTTATTAAATAAGAAAATTTTCTTAATAAATAACTAATAGTATATAAATGCACATTCACATGGAACAATAAAAAGGAAAGATCAACTTTGAAAGGTAGAAGCACAAACTTGTGCCAGGGAAGCACATTTGAGGCAACAAAATGTGTGTTGGCCAGTGCAACAGCAATGCAAAACCTGCACATTCACATGGAACAATAAAAAAGAAAGATCAACTTTAAAATAGTAGAAGCACAAAGTTGTGGCAAGGAAGCACAAAGTATAAAGGCAGAAGCATCATTTTCTTCATATTGTACACATTCCAGCTCCCCTCCCTCTGTTGCTTTCTCTCTTCATGAAGCCATACATACCAGAAATAAAAGCCACACAAAATCAACTAACCCAAAGTTCCTCAAAGTGGACAAGAGAAAAGTAGGCAGCAATCTCCCAAAGTGGACAGGAGCATGAGCCACGGAGGCTGCTCCCCTGAAACCCTAAAGCCATGTACTCTGGTGCTCTCTCTTGCGCTAGCCCTTAACTCAAAATGCTGCTCTTATGTCAAATCAAAACCTGGGCTGAGCAACAGCCCTTAACTCAAAACATTCTGAAGTTTGGGCATTCTTAAATAGCTGTTCCAATGTATTTAAATCTGAACCCCATTATCCTGATTAAACAGAACAAACTTCAGCCTTCCATATGTTGCTCTATCACAAGTCCCATCAGCTCTAGCCATGATGTCTAATGAGGAATACAGAAGCTGTAGTCCAGCATTTGGAGGGACACATAAAATGACATGGCGAGCTGGATGTGTCTTGAGGTAAATCTGATGATTTTGTTCTCTCTTGTAATTTGTGTGGCTTAGTTGGGAGTGCCCAAGGTTTACTTTCCACTAGATAGCTGTCCGAGGAGCAACGCAAATGGTTGAACTGTACCCTGGGCACTGGGGATTCACCCAAGGGGCTGTGGAGATCCGGACTTAGGTAGAGATCTTTCTGCATCTGGACCTAGATCAGGTTGCTCTCTCCCCCCAGCTTGCTTTTTACAGTGCAAAGCAAATAAATAGGGCATATGCTGAATAAAGTGGCCCTTATTTATTTCAGTTCAGTCCCTGTGTCTGGTCTTGTTATTTCATCGTTGGTCATCTGTTATTAGATACATGCAGAGTACATTAAACCTTGGCAATGTTGGTTCTGCTTCTGCTGCTGGGGGAAGATAATTTCATGTTCATTTCTTTGTGTATATTTTTCCCTCTTCCTGTCTTTAGTATTCCACAGATGGAGGAAAAGTCATTTAAATCATGAACCTCAATGCTTTCAGGAAATTAAGGGGCCTGATGGTCTAGAAATAATAAGAAACACATTATTAAAATAAAGTACTAGAAACTGTATGTTCAGGCAAATGCTATTTCAAATGGGCATACTGCATTTTGCATTTGAAATAATTTGTGGCAATTTTATTTTAGAATAATGCAGCACATTTTGTATAATTCTGAAATGTGTCATCTATTGAAAGCACAGTGGCAACATTAAGAACTAGTTATTTAATTTATTTGTGTGAGACTCAAATAGAATATGTATTGTTATGGCATATTTGATGCAACAATCAGGAGTGCTTACTGTTAGCTTTGGCTGAAATGCCAGCTACGCCTCTTCCTAGAATCCGAGGACCTAAAGATGGTAAGTGCATGCCATGGTAACCTCAAAGTTGGACTTCTGCAATGTGCTTTACATTGTGCTACCTCTGTAGCAAGTTAGGAAGCTCCAGTTAGTTCAAAATGCAGCAGCCAGATTGGCCACAGGAACATCCAGGAATGAGCATGTTCGACATATACTAAATTCACTCCACTTGTTCTGCTTCCACACTATCTTAACTACCTGGAAGGTGAACTGGCTGTGCAGGGAACAGATCAGAGACTATATAGTTTAATCAAACAAGGATTTATTAACTGCCAAGAATTTTAGACTTTATCTCTTCCTGAGTCTCACTATACAGTCTTTATAAGGAGAGGTAAAGACTTTGAGAGATAGGCACAGTTCTGGCCGAAATAAGGCTCTTGAATCTTTATTTCTTCTTATTGTCTCTTTCCTGTATGGTGTCCAACTGTCTCTAAGATTGTCTCAATATTTAACTCTGACTGGATGTGCTATTTGTAGAACTTCCGGACTCCCTCTCTCTTCACCTTTTAGTCATGAAAAGGCGGACTCTTCCAAGAACAAGAAGTGCCTTGCCTGAAACTCCACTCCTGAGGGGGTGACAGAGGCTTCAAATGCAAAGAGGCTGTCTAGACTGACTCCTCCCCCAAGAAACTGTACATAAAGTAGTAATCCCTCTAACTAAAAAGGGCTTAACTAGGGGTAAACAGTGAGGGTCTTCATGGGGCATGATACAACTGGTTGCCAATTAGTTTCCGGGAAAAGTAAAAAGTGTTTGCTTTGACCTTTAAAGCTCAACATGGTTTGGGTCCAGGTTACCTACAGGATCACTTTGTCCTATACAATCTGCTCCGAAAACTTAAGTCTTCTTGGAGGTATCTACTCCAGTCTGTAAGAACCTGACTAGCCACTTTTACCCAGAGGACCTTTTCATCAGCTCCCTCAAGACTGTGGAATGACCAGCTAGATCAGCTGTTGGAATTTAAGACACAGAAGTTTCAGTTGTTCTGTTTTGAATGGGACATGCCATATTTGGAGACCTGAGGCTTGGTTCTGTGATGAGGCCATGTGGGATACCTCAAATCTTCTATTGCTTGATTCTAGAAATGGGCACTAGCCCAACAAATGTACTTATCAACCAAATACTGGGGGTATGCATTTTCTGGGTTTGTGGCTTGCGCAGTGGTGCTCTTCTTGCTCTTACACAGCCATCAAGGTAGAACAGCTCCAAATTATGATTCACACAATACTGTCTTTGTTGGTTGTAAAGCTGAGAGTAGAAAAAGAGGTCATGGATGTACCCTGGAGTAGTTAGTATCCAACAAAATGGTTTCAGACAGGGGCCCATCTGCTGTAAATGTGGCTATCTTCTCTTTCTGCTTCCAGCTCGACAGGTGTCTGACATGAAAAGAACAGGTTAATTTATACATTGCCCTTCATGCACCAAAGGGACCTAAGGTTGCAATAAACAGATGGAGTGAAGATCAGGATCATGTCTACAGAAGTGACTTAATTTCCACACATAAGACCAGAAGGAATCAAACAAAAAAGCAGGTTGACAAAGTTCAGTGCTCAAACTGCTACACCATGCTGGCTCTCAATGGATTTACTTCCAGGTAAATGTGCTTAAAATTCTGCAGTAAATGTGCTAGAAGAACTGTCAGGCATTTATCTTTTCCTAACGTAGATATACAGCATGAAATGTAATTGGAAAATACAACTCACTTAATGCCAACTGCTTACGATGCATTCTGGTAAAACATATTCAGAACTGTTGACTGATGGGGTATTTCTGATACTCAGCATTTCTCCAGATAGATAAATTTTTCAAATGAGTTGCAGGATTTTAAACATCTCAGCACTCCACAGACCACAGAATTTTTGTCTTATTAGTAGCCTTTCACTTACAAGGGTGGCATTAAGCACAGAGCTGATTGACAGAGGGATGAGATTTCACAGGCAGGAGCTGTGAGATGTAACATGTGAATTGTTGATACAAGCGTTGCCACCAATATGAATGAAATTGGGATTTAATCATATTGCATTTGTTGTATTGTAGTGGTTGTATGTGAGCAGAGTTTATACCATACATGGTGAAGCTTCAGCTGAGTCCACTGCTGCTGGAACATCACTGCTGCCAATTTGACTTAGCTAGTTGGCAGCTGATATGATTTACCTAGTTGACAATAGTATCAAACAAGACTCCAGAGCGGCAGAATCTGAATGGTGACAACTACCAATGTATTAATAGCACCACTAATCGTGGCATACTTTTGATCTTGCTGGAATGCAAGTCCCATCAAATCTCGTGAGCATGAGTAGTGTTGGGAGTTGAAGCTCAACAATATTTGAGGAACTCCACGATACTCACCTTGGGTCTAATTCATGTGTGGTTCCTTTACACTCCCTCTGTTGATCCCACCATTGCCAAACAGCTACTACAGGATGTTGGGGGTAAAGCTAGAGTCATCACCATAATGGCACTGGCCAGTACAGAGTTAGGAGCCCTGTGTGACACTACATTGTGCTTATCACTGAATGATCAACACTTGGAGTGTTGGGAGGAGTGCCTGGATCTTTCTTTCCAACCTATAGTTTGTCTGAAATCTGAGCTAAAAGTTGGGATGCAAAATTTGGAGTTAGTTGTGACCTCACTAGATTGCCACATTCTCTGACTTGCTTCTCTATATGAAGTAATGCAAATAATAATGATAGCTTAGATTTCAGGATGGTTTTACGTATATTGAAACTGCTTTATAGCCAGCACTGGATGGAGTGTTGGGCTTGAATTCTGGGTGACTAGGTTTAGAATCTCTATTTGGTCTTCGAAACCCACTGTCTCACCTTAGGGAAGTCAAGTTCTCTCAACTTCAGAGAAAAGCAAAGGCAATTCCCCTTAAGCAAATCTTTCCATAAAACCTGCTATGGTCACCATCAGTCCGAAACAACTTCAAGACACACAACAATAAATCATTAACATTTGGTTTACTTTCTATTCTCAATGTTTAAATAATAAGCAGGTTTTGAGAGGCCTCTACTCTCACGTTCCATATGTTATATTTCATAATCCAGATTTGAAACATGGCTATTTAGTTAGCTATTTTGCTTAAGAATACTGGTAACTCAGTATTTTATAAATTTTATTCTCCCAATTGTCTTCTGCAAATGTATTTATTTACTCCTCTTTTAATTATGTTGTGCTAAACACAGAGGGAGTCTTTCAGTCTATGAGCCACACAGGAAAATAAATTAAACTGTGCAAATAAGACATTGTTCATCTCGACTAAAAAGCATGTGTGGTCATTCATCTGCCTCTGAGGAATTGGCTAATGTCTTTAATACTCAGAGTGGAAAATGCTCCACCTCCGCCCTTTTATTTCTACACAGAAGCGATTCTGTGCATTCCATGAATGGGGGCACTTTGAAACTTTTAAGGCTTCTGTTTTGCAATATAGAACTGTAACCTAGCCTTGGGCTGTACCTCACTGAATTCTGTGCAACTTGTATGCACATAAGTGTGGCCTTTTCTACAATTGGCCAGGTTCCAGAAAAGCATTTCTGCATACAGAACTGATTATCTGGACATGGCTTGATTTTCCCTATGTGAAGTTCTGGCAGAAAGATGAAAAATAGCAAGTTTTGTCATGAAGAACCTCATTCTCACATGCAGAGATTGTCTTTGGGCTTTGTACTGAGAGTTCAGCTTCTTGATATATGGAGTATCTATTTTCCAGTGAATCTGGAAATATGGCACATGGTAACAGTCAAATGAATCTAGTTAAAATCCACTCTGCAAGCTGGCCATATGGAACAGCTTGTAAGAACAAAACGCTCCCTTCTCAGCAGATGGAGATGTTAATCTGCATGCAGAATACTATCCCTGGAAATCCAAGGAAGGTCAAGAAGAGAAAGGCTTCCTTAATATCCTCACGCTTCGGGTTGCATGGTTTTTATAAACTTATTTGAAAAGAGTTTACATTTCAAGCTCTGTCTCAGCAATAGAGTCTTTGACTTGGAGCCTGGATCCAGCCTATAAAGACCCTTATCAATCCAGGATACAAGGACTTTTATCAAGTAGTGCTACTTTCCTTCAGGTAACCTCTTAAACAGATATGGAAATATCACTTATTTCATTTTTGCAGGGATAAACTACAGTTTAGAAGTGCTTTCCCACTGAGTGATTATTTTTGGCAAGTTACGCAAAAATAAAATTGGATTGGCATTCAGGAGTACAATTATGGATTTGTAACTGCTATGTATGTAGTTTTACTGGAAAACTATATAAATGCTACACCAGCCCACCTTAAAGCTTAGCAGCCAGATCAAAAGGGGTTCATTCATTCTTCCAGTGTAAAGAAGATGACGTTTCCATCCTTCTCTTGCCAGTGAGTAAGATTGTGACAATCGAGAAGCTCTGTTGCAAGCCCTTGTTGTAGCCTCACTCCCTGATAGGATGAAGGGGAAACACCCTCTTCCTTGGATCTGTACTGTAGAATCCATGCATTATGACACCACTTTAACTGCCATGTTTCAGTATAATGGAATAATGGGAGTAGTTTGATGAGGCATCAATCCTACTTGGCAGAGGAGTGCTAAAGACCTCATAAAACTACAGTGCTCATGATGCAACAGCATTGAACCATGGCAGTTAAAGTAATATCAAACTGCATTAATTTTACAGTGTAAATTTGTGCCCCAGTCACCAGATGACCAGAACTTCTTTGCCAAATCTAGCTGTTGACACTTCAGGTGGGCTGGGAGTAGGGCAGATGTTATTTATGCAAATGTGACTAAACAGCTAGCAGAATTTTAGGTTTTGCCCAAAAATAAGCTCAACATTTTTTGCCAGGAAAGCAGTGTATTTTGAAGCAAAATGCCATGACAGTTGGTGAGGTATCTTGAAGAGTCAAGACAAATGTTCTTGTTGAGAAGAATACTTATGGATAGTCATTAATATTTTAACATCTCATTTTTTCAGCTGCTTTTTCTCTGGTCTCCTAGAGAAAGTGGTAGAGAATTTGAAAGAGGAAAAGACTGTCAAGAAACAGAATGTGGAAGAGCCCAAGGACAGCTGGCCAGGAGAAGAGGACAGAAAGGAGTGAAGATGGTCAAGAACTGGGTGGAGAGGAAGGGGAAATCTCTTAGAGCAGCAGTTTCCAACCTTTTCAAGTCTTAACCCCATTTTACAGAGGCAAAGTGACACACGATTTGGATACATTAAAAATAGGGTTTTTAATAGGGTAAATGAAAACATATCCAAAGTAGATTTTTCAGTCTAATATACTCAAACAAATCTCTGTGCAGAATGCAATGGTGTGATTATTTGTTTTCCCTTTTTCAAATTTTTATAGCTCACCACTACCTAGCAACCCCACAGAAAACACTTCATTTGGTGTCATAATCCATGGTTTGGGAAGCAGAACCCACAGTCTTAGAGAGTAGAAAAGTGGGTGAAGAAGGCTGCAGTAGGGGCCATGTTAAGGTTTAGCTCCCTGATTAAATGGTTGCCTTCTGTTTCCCCTGCCTAAGTTAACATATGGTGCATTAACACTGTAGAATTAATGCAGTTTGACACCACTTTAACTGCCATGGCTCAATGCTATGGAATCTTAGGATTTCTAGTTTGATGAGGCACCATAATTCTTTGGCAGAGTAGGTTACAGGCTTTGTAAAATGGCAATTCTGATGATTCCATAGCATTGTGCCATGACAGCTAAAGTAGTATCAAACTACATTAATTTTATAGTGTAAATGTACACTTAGAAGAGCTGCCTCAGTCCTTGCCGTATAAGCCTAGCTTGACTAATGAGAGGTCAGCAAGGTAGAATTTGCAACTTCTTTGCTTCAGGTTGAGATGGGAGAGCAAGGTAGAAAACCTGCTCAGTTCCTAACTGAAGAAAATGTTGTGGGTGGATAAATGTGGATCTGTGTGGGGAGAAATATGATATGAAAGAGTAGGAAAAGGCGACATTGAGATATTAAACCCAATACTTACCTAATGTACCTGTGCTGTGGCCAGACTCTAGACAGATTTCCACAGCTTACTTGTGCTTATCATGCAAAAAGAAAAGGCCTAGTTGTAGTTTTAAATAAATTTTCTTCTTGAAAGAAACAATGAGTAATTTTAGCAATTTTCTCCCTGCTGTCTGAAGGTCTTTAAAAAACCCACACAGTTTCCAAACCCTATTGCAATTCAAGACTTATTTCTGCACAAAATGTGTCCATGATTGAATTGCATTAGTGTGCCTCTTTTACTTAGTATAAAACTAAATAAGTTTAGAGCTTTGAAAAATTAGTTTTATGGACTACAATTTCCAGGATATGCTGGGAGTTGTACTCTGCATAAATGTATTTTTCCAAGTCCTGATTACTGTAACAAATGGGAACATGCAGAGGTGGTCTCACCTCTCCGGGGGGGTTAGGCGAGCCTGATTTTTGTGCCCCCATGGCTGCTGGACGCCGCGGTGGCCCGCGCGGCGATGTCACGCGCAGCTGCACGGCTGCATCACCCGCGCCTGCGCATGTGCGGTGATGTCACGTGCGCCTGCGAGTCTGTCTGCGGCTGACTACCGGCTCGCCGCCGCAGCAGAGGTGCGGGCAGCACTGGCTCCCAGGAGGCGCGGCGGGGGGGGCGGGCGGGGTGGCCAGCGTGGCGGTGCCCCTCTCCCAGGCGGCGACACCCCTCCCATGACCCGTCGCCCTAAGTGGCCGCTTACTCGGCGGAATGGCAAAAGCCGGCACTGGGAACATGACAGAGTGAGGGAAACACAAATGCCTCTGTTTTTGAATTCTGCAGAAAATGAGCTCCTCGAGGAGAGAGAGAAATACCTCACAAACCTAGCTGTGATTCATTTTACTGGAATCATTTTTGTCATCAAAACCCTAGGTTTGTCCTTAGATTGCTTCTCGGATTCCTGCCACTTGGGATTTTTACCCAGAAGGAGAAAATGTATTGCATGCAACAATTTTCTGTACCTTTTAAGGTGCAATTGAAAAGATTGGTTTGGATTGTGTGGGCATATTTGCTTACTAAAACTGCAGCTCTAGGCTCTGCTTTCTAATCCCCCAGGACGCAATTATTTACAATAACACAATTTGTAAATTGATGGGAAAATGCCCGTATTAAATAAATTTACATTTCTTGGTACCTGTTCATATTAAAATATAATTATTTAAAATTGACCACAGAATAATTGCCCTCTGGATCATTTGGGTCTAAAAATAGGGTGATTGTTACCGTATGCAGTGGGGAAAAAATCACAGTAGTCTTTTTTCTGGATAGTGTATAATCTCCAAGAAAATCATTAGCCATGATAATCATCAGCTGAAAGTATGTATAACTTGTTTGGTACCGTAAGATACTTTGCATTCAAATTGATTTGAAAAGATTTATGCAGGTTGTAATAATGTTTTGTGATTACTAAAACATGGAGAAGAGAATGTGAAAAATCTGCCAATGATGTGTGAGAGAAAATATTGGGTTTTAAGAATTCAATGATAGATGAAATTATATATTGATGCCAAATTGTGCTCTGTTTTCAGCACATTATGCAGTGAAATGGACTTGTTTATCCTAATTCTTCATATCTGTATCCTAGTTAGAAAGTTGTTTCTACTTTGCTTTTTCTATCAAGACAGTTCTTTCCAAGTATTTTCGAATATGAGCCACCATGCCAAAGTCTTGCTCAAAGTCACTGTCTTGTGACTTCAACACATTATGCACTAGTGTAAAAACCATCAAGATTTATTTATTTTTCAGACATGTATGCCACCACTCCCCGAGGGCTTGGAGCGGCTCACAATATGCAATATAAAGCACAGCAAAGATAAAAATTAACATTAACTAGTAAAATTAAGATTCAAATACCAGCCAAAACAGGTGAGTCTTGCATGCCCTGCAGAAAGTTGATAGATCTCGCAGGGCACAGACTTCAGTTGGCAAGGCATTCCAGAGAGATGACGCTACGATAGAGAAAGCTCTGCACCTGGTCACTGTTAAATGGAAGGTCTTAAAACTGGGAACTTCCAATAGGTCTTGATCTTCTGAGCGGAGTGATCTCTGGGGTTGGTAGGGGGTGAGACAGTCCCTCAGATATGCTGGCCCTGGACCATATAAGGCCTTGAAGGTTAATACCATCACTTTGAAAGTGATCTGGTGGTCGATTGGCAGCCAGCTTGAGCTTCCAAGTCACAGACAGAGGTAGGCCAATGTAAAGAGCATTACAGTAGTCTAGTCCTGTAATGACCGTGACCAGGATCACCATAGCTAGGCTGTCCCTGGATAGATACGGTGCCTGCCATCTAGCCTGCTGCAGATGAAAAAAAGCGGTTTTGCTAACAGTGGAGACCTGGGCCTCCATTGTCAGAAGAGGGTCCAAGAGGACTCCCAGACTCCTTATCAAAGATGATGGGATGACGGAAAAATCATTCCTTGCCATCCAGGGTAGGAACAGCTGTACATCCCACCATGGGCAAAAAAACTATCTGACCCAGCCATAGGATCTCCGTCTTTGCTGAATTCACCCTCAACCTGCTGGCACCGTAAAAGCCATCCAGTAAGATAGATCTGTTCGAGAGGTGAACGGACGTGATGACGACAAGTTAAAAACGATCCCCTGCCACAGAGATAAAGATAATTTCTGAAAGCTAGAAAAATCCCCTCTCTTTAGATCCAGGATAGCTGGGGATCATATAGGATCTGTCTTTAATGGATTCACCCTCAAAAATCTAATGGAATGAGAAAAAAGAATTCTGGGGATCTAAAATCTAATGAAATGAGTTCATTCTTTTAAAACTATATGGTTCATTCTTTTAGAAGTACTTGTGGTTTTTTTTTACTGGTAAATAGATAGAATGAGTCACCAATGAGTGCCTTAGTCATTCTTTTCCTCTGCCCCAAAATGTATTACTTCTTAAACCAGCACAAGGAGAAGCAGTAGTAACAGACAGTTTTTCTCTGGTCAATTTCTTCACCAACTGTCAGCAATCCTATTGTAACAAACCAAATTTGAGATAGAGAGTTGGTTCGTATATTCAGACTGCTATTTAGAAGAAAGCTAGGTAGGTGTCCGTCCTATTCCAGATTAGCATGGTGTCACAGTGACACCATTTGGACAGCGGTGGTTATTTCTAGGTGGATTTGGATATTATAGCTTTTCAGACTCAGTGGCTAGAACTGAGATGAAATATCTGAGTTTCAAGAAGAATTTTATCAAGCTCCAAAATTTGCACCAATATGTAAAAAATAGGCTTGTTCGATTTGAGCTTCTAGTGTTGTATCTACACAGTAGAATTAATGCAGTTTGAAATCAGTTTAACTGCCATGGCACAATGCTATAGAATCATCAGAGTTGTAGTTTTACATAGTCTATGCCATTTTCTGCCAAAAATTCTGGTATATCACCAAACTAGACATTCCTAGATGTGTGGCTTTCAAAAATCTGTCATTTCCACAAAACAAAAACTTATGTGTATCCCATTTTTATTATGGCTTTCCTTTTCTTTAAAAAAACAAGAAAAGTTGTTAGCTTCAATGTTTCTTATCTCTATATTTTTTGCAACTCATATTTCTTCCTCATGTTTAGAATTCTAGGAGCATTATGGGTAACATCTATACTGTGGGTGACAGGTAATAAAGATCCGCCATAGCAATAGTAGCTGGCAGATGGTATAGAGGATTTGTTCATATATATACTAATTGCACTTCTTAACTCAGTAACCCACTGACATCAAGCTGATAATCGCAGAACAATTCCCCCACTGGCTGTCACCTAAATAAATACCCTTTGACAGTTCTACAGTCAGGTGTTCGAAAAGTAAAAGGTTACTGTTAAGTGCTGTTCTGAGCAGATATGAAGATATGATTTATATTGGTGTTAAATAGGAGGACATCCTTTCATAAAACTTCAAGGAAGGCTCCTGTCTATCCAAAGTCAGGCCAACAAATGACAGAAGCGGGTTGAGTGGGGAGAGAAAAATAACACTTAGTCACAGTTTTACAAGGACAGATTCAGGAGAGAACAGATCTGAACAGCACTGTGTAAATGCAACATAGCAGTCTAATGTCCTAAACTGGCTCTGGGGTATCCTAAACAGAGAGGTGTGGTACAAAAACAAGCTTATATATTGTGCATTACCTTTTCTGAACACAAGATCTCTTGAATTCATTTCTCATGGAGAACAGAACATCACTACATTTTCACAACAACAGATCCAAGACATTTTGTTGTCTGAAAAAAAGAAAAAAATGGAAGCCTACTTAATTTCATTTGCAGAATCTGGCTGGAATGCCAGTTCAACAACTGATAATGCAAAAAAGAGCTAAAGAGAACAGAATAGTTTCGTGTACATAGCACAGGATGTGGTACACACAACTGTATCCTCCAAAAGATGGAGGCTTCAACAGGAAAAACCTGAGGCTCTGCCATTCTTCTCCTTCCAGAATTTGTTGCCAAAGACAAGTGTCTTACTCTGGGATTGTCTACATCAGCCAAAAAACCCCAAAACAACCACAGCAAAAAAACCCAAAACAAACAAACCTGTACTTGCCCCTATTCCAGCACTATAGCAATACAAAACATACAACCATTTTAATAGAGAAAGTGCTTCACTTAAGTTTTGATGTAATGTTTAAAATGAAGTTTCTCAAAGAAAACATCTTATTGCTATGTGTCCATCTGGATCCAGGTAGCATAGTGATATTGCATGTGGGTAACAGATTGGTAGGTAGCAAGCATTGCCATTAAAATGTCCAGTGTTATTTGCTGTAGTGTATTCGTATATGTAACATTAATGGAGTCAATTTATTATTTTATTAATAATAAAGGCCTCTCCATTGGCGCCCCCTTGTCATGGGGGAGAGGCTTGCGTACCCTAATGAAGTTGTGAGCTATGCTGGCGGTGGCATAATAGCCATTGGTAGGGCCTCCCATGCCAGACACGTCACAACCGAAGGGTCTGACAAAGGGCATAAATGGGCAGGATTGGCTCTCTAGCCTTTTGGCAACTGTCCTAGGAGAAGGAAAACTCTAATTTTCAAACCCGGGCAGATGGTGCTCGTTTAACCCTATAAGGTCAACCATCTAAGAGAAAGAAACTCAAACCAAACCTACGACCTGAGGATCTCGCTGTCACAGTCAAAGCTTGCTAGGCCCCAGCAGATGAACCTTTGGCCAGTTCTGGGCATGCTGTGCTCCACCAGAAAAATCAATTGCATAGGCTCGAAGGACACATCCAGCCTTGAATCATCAACGCACTTGTAGAAAGCGTGGGATGAGTTCTTCCTGAATCTTCGTTCGCGAAGAAAAGCCAAGAATAATAAAGGGTGCTGGAGTCACCATTAACTCCCCAGCCAAGCCCAGGAACGAGGGGGTAGATTGGGACCCTCACCACTGCAAAACAAAGTAAAACAAATGTCACCACTGCCTTTCCACACAAATACCTGTCTGGTAGAGCCCTGCTGATAAAGTTGCTTTCTCTAAGGTTAGAATGGGGTGGCCCCCCGCCTATGGAATGCACTCCCTATCGATGTACGATCCACCGCATCCCTCCTGGCATTCAGGAAAAAAGTAAAATCCTGGCTGTGGGACCAGGCGTTTGCTCACCAGCACTAGGCAGCATTTTAGGACTGGATTTTAAATAGAAAGTAGAGGAAGAGGACCAATGCTTTTATGGACTGAACATGGTTTTAATCTGGAATGAATGTGTATGATGCTAAGGCAACTGTTTTCATGTATTTTAATGTATCTTAACTGTTGAAGGGTTTTTTTGGGGGGTTTTATATTGTTATTATGTAGGCATCGAATTGTGCCGTACTGTAAGCCGCACTGAGTCCCCCCTCGGGGGTTGAGAAGAGCGGGGTAAACTCCTGAAATAAATAAATAAATTTACATGAGAGATCAATTGGGTATGACTTCACCATTGATCACTTGGCTGAGTGACTTAATCTAACCCCAGAGCAAGCAACTACACCAGTGATACTTTGCCAGGGAGCTATTTGGCCGGGAAGGCAGTGGAAAATAATACAAAGTGGGAAGGCACAATACAGGGGCAAAGGAAGGCATCCCAGAAGAAGCTGATTTTCTTCTCTCTTTGCAATGGGTGAGTTTTTCCCCTATAGCCAAGGAGAGCATATAGAGATTCTCCCCTCTCCCACTTTTTATTTTACTTTTCCTTCTCTACCTTTTCTTTAACCCTCCCCCAACATCTTTGGCCATGCACACATCTTGTTTTAGTCACAATATTCTTCAATGGAAATTGATCTAATGGTCAAAGAAGAGAGTGTCAGTAATGAGTGTTGGTGCAGCTGTGTTGATATACAGTATATGATAAGGAAATATATGTGTTACTTATTTGAATTTGGACAGGGGAAATATGTGGCTATTAATACAATTTAAGAGATGTATCTTCTCAGTAGGCATGGTGCTAATGTGGTGAATTTAGGGTAGAATACTCTGAGTTGATGCTAGTGTAGAGACAACTCCTATGTGCTGGAGTGGTTCAGAATATTTCCATTTGGGTAAATACTGCTTAATCACAAAAGGGTTACTGAAATCCAATTGCATGTACCCTCTGCTTATAACCAATGCTATAATTTATTGAGAAGTTGTTTTTAAATGTCTTATTTACCACAAACAGCTGAAGTGAAGATATAACTGAATAATTCATAGACTGATGTGCCAGTAGAAATGAGGAGCTGCCAGGATGTACATTTAGGGTGTGGTGAATATGCATGTACTTGATATTATCCTACAGGCACTGCTTACAGAAGGCATTTGGCAATCACAGTCCGCCAACCTGTCATGGTTTGGAGGTGCCAGTTGAATAAACAGCTTCATTACTGTCTTTCAATCTCTCACAAATGTCTCTGGGTCACTGTGTTAGGAATAATATTTCATAAACTGTCGAAGCTCAAAACAAGATTGCCCAGGCATGGCTGTCACTCTTTGGAGACATACAGAATAAGCAATAACATAAACCAATGCAAGAGTAATAAAGCAAGGAGATCGCTTTAGGCTTTTTGTGTTTGTATACCAGAAACTGAGGTGCACTGAACTGCAGACAGAACCTGGCAATATTGATTAAAAGTATTGATGGATTCAAATAAAATTAGTTCATGTGAAAGGGAAGACACCACTGTGGGTGCAGCACTGCTGTTTAGGAGAAAGGTTGCTTTCACACTAGTGCCTATGAGCATTTATTTTCCACAGTCTTAGTTGATTTAAAATGGTTTTATGTAGAACTCACTATGGCATCATAGTGACTCCTTCCTAATTGTCTAGGTCTAAAGACCTTATCCCAGACCTTCCCCATCAATTTTAAAACCTATTTAGGCAACGGAAAATAATGCAGCCCATCCCATGATGCAAGGGGATTTCCTGTCTACATCTGTCATGATTCGTTATGTAAACATTGGACCCAAAAAAGGAAGGGGGGAGAATACTATATGGGGTCATCCCAGGAGCTTAGAATCTGTGATATTCCATTCCTGAAGTACCAAAACATGTGGGATGGGAGCTGTTAGAATTGCCTGCACCGAATCGAATAGGATGATGTGGGCAAATGGGTTGACCTGTGCCAGTCTCCTAACCAGCAATGAGTCTCTGGTACTCTGCCATAATGCAACTGTCCGATCGTTTTCGGTATTTTTTTTTAAAAAAAAATAAAGTAGGAACTATTGCAATTTTGTTAGATTGCTATTTTTGTTTGCCTTTGTGTTCAGTACTTCATGATGTCAAAGTTAGATACAATTTTTTTAAAAAAAGGAGGAGATGGTGGGGAATCTACTTGCCCATGAAATAAGGATGAACATGTATAGTATTGTGTAAACCAGCAAATTAAAACAACATGTGATAAGTTATGAATACAGAACACAGTGATTTGCAATGCTACAGGACTAAACACCATGGGCTTAGATGATGCCCCCCCCCCCACACACACACACTCATGGGATAAGGTCCTAGATCTGTATATGTTTATTCCTGACCAGAGTCTGTTCAGCAAAAATCTTCTTCTACAACAAATATGGCACTGAGGTAATCTTGTCATGGATTTTTCTGCTATTGCTGAAACATTAGAACATTCCTATGCCAGTTTTGATGCCAGAGAAGGATATGTGTAAATGTTTGGACATCTTCAGGCCTAGCATGAGAAAGGACTGATAAAAAAGGAGTGAAATGAGAACTGGTTCAAACTGACGGGGAAGCTGGCAAACAAGCTTTAGTGAATTCAAAAGGGGAGGGTTCAAAAAGTAGAAAAAATCAGAGTTTTCATGTACATTCCTCATTAGCGTTTTTGCTGAGCTGTAGTAAGCGGGCATTAAAGTTGTTATTTCCAAGAATTGTTGTGACTTTAATTTACCAGAGGGATTTTGCAATCCATCATGCTCAGGTCAATTAATTGCAACTCCCAGCAGTCCTAACCAACATAGTTAATAGCAAGGGATGTTAAAAGTTGTAGTCCAACAACATCCAAAGGGTTGCATGATTTTTGCTTCTACTCTATAGCAGCCAGTAAATACTCCTTATTTGCAGATTTAGAACATTTTATTTCTTCCTTCTCAGCTGCTTTAAGAAATGTAGTGATGATTTTTTCCTGAACAGTTTCTTCATTAATCAAGTTTTGCTCCCCCTCATGGGTGTAGATGGATGTGAATTTCTCTCTTTCCCCTGCCCCTTCTTTGGTAAAAAGTGCTGTTCTTCTGCAAGAGGAAAAAATGTAAGAAAATTGGTAATTAAATCATTTGCTACTTGTAGGGAACAGAAGTAGCTAATTAAGATGCAATTCAATACTAATCTTCCAAATTCACTGCACAGGAGACAATAACACAGCCTTTTCATTAAAAGCACGATGGACCTTAAAAGCTTCCAGAGCATTTGGCCACATTGGATGAGATGGTGATGGATTTATATTTAATTACACTTGCCCTCTATCCACAGTTAGAACTAAGATATTCTCATTTGCATACAGAATTATTAAATCTCTTAGTATCTCTAGCTTGTACATTGGCATCTTAGGCATGTTTATGAGATGACTTAACATAATTTAAGCACCCTTTGTTAATACTTATTGAGTGTTTTAACAATAAGTTTAAACAGAGTACAACCCTGCCGAACTCTGTGCTAGTGCAAACTTAACCAGAACGTATCATTTATTCTACATTATGTCTAAGAGCTGAAATTAGTTGTCCCCTGCAGTACTAGTGATAATTCGGTGGTAGTTTGGGGTGGGGGCAGGGGCGACTCTAAAAAATAACAGCTCAAGGCCAAGAAAAATCAGAGGAACCTCTTCTAATAGGCAAAAAACACTGTAATGTTGTTCTACTAAATTTTAGTACTATTTGGCATCTGTTTTAAATAATATTTTCTTTCTTTTTTCATTCTGTTGTGATTACATTGTAGAGTTACCATATTCTGAAAAGTTAAAAAGAGGGACTTTTTACATAAAATACTGTATAAATTCCAAGTAGTTGAAAGAGGAGCTATTGCAATAGATAAGTCAGATTTTTCTTGCAGACAGGCACTGTCCGAGTGATCATCTCCATTGACTTCTTCCCTAAAGGGCCTTCTCTTCAGGATGGAGGATGTCACGATGCACGGACTGACCGGCCCCTTAATCACACACACAGAGATGGACTGAAGGCTAACTACTTTATTGAGTATAAAAACAGTTCAAAGATATTGTCCATTAGAATAGTGAAACAATCCAAAAAGGCTTGAAGAAACAATGTCCAAAAACCATGGCAAATAGGCTAAAAGTTCAGCAAGGCTCCACACAACCGTGTGGATCAGGAAACAAGGCAAGGCTCCGCACAACCATGCGGATCAGGAACAAGACAGGGCAAGGCAAGGCAAGGCTTGATGACCACGGGCTAGCTTAGCTTCGAGGTCCCACTCCGCTTCACGCCTATTCAGGAAAGCACTGAGGATTCGTTCCCACGGATCCTATACTTAATCCCTCGGCCGAGGTCCCCGACGCTCTAGGCTTCTTCGTCTCCAATCGCTGCTCACGGACCTCGGCCGGTCTATGCTCTTAGACCATTCCCTTCTGCTAGACTCGATGTTCCGTCTCCTATCAAAGGTTCGACCTTGTCTCTCCGCAGCTGTGTTTCTATCTCCCTGAGAGCTCTCCTCCCTAGCCATTTCCCATGCGCTTTCTTCCATGTTTTCCCTGAGGCTCCTGAGAATTTCTTCCTCCCGGGTGTTCATAGCTGCCAGAATCGCTGTCCATCTGCACCTGGTTATCTATGTCTTCGCTAGGGCCAAACAACATTTCCTCCCATGCCAAGCTCTCTGTGGGCGAAGGAGGCCCATCAGGGGAAAGCTGCCCTTCGCCCCAGTCATCTAGCTCATCCACTGAATCATGTTCTGGCACTGCTGGTATTAATGCTAATGGGATCCCAGATCCTGACCCCTGCCCTCCAGGCACAAACGAGAACTGCTGTGCTACACTATCCCCCCTCAGGGCCCCTCCTAGGCCGCCCTCGAGGCTTGGGTTTAGCAGGGTACTTGCGATGAAACCGGGCCACAAGGTCCGGGGCATGGACGTCACGAGCCCTCGTCCAGGAACGCTCTTCCGGCCCGAAACCTTTCCAGTCGATCAGATACGCCAGCTTCCGGTAGCGGATACGTGCATCCAGGATGTCCTGCACCTCCAACTCCTCCTCGCCGGCACGCATCACAGGGGGAGGGGGCGGCTGCGTCACATCAGGCCGCACCCCCTTCGTCGGGCGGAGCAAAGAACGGTGAAACACAGGGTGGATTTTCATGTCCACTGGGAGTTGCAGTTTGAAGGAGACAGGCCCCACCTTCTCCAACACTTTGTAAGGGCCCAGAAATCTGGCATCCAACTTGCGGCTAGGTCTCTGTGTGGGCAGGTTCTTGGTAGACAGCCAAACTGTATCCCCCACCAGGATCGCAGGGCCCTCCTGGCGCCGCCGATCAGCCATCCGCTTATAATCCGCTTTAGCCTGGTCCAATTGAGTGCGCAGCAAGTCTTGCAATGCAGTGAGCTCCTGAAGCCAATCTTTCGCTTCCGACGCCCCTCCGGACGGGTCCACCGGAGGGTAGAAACGAGGGTGGTGTCCATAGTTGGCAAAGAAAGGAGTCTCCTTGATGGATTCGTGTGTCGCGTTGTTGTAGGCAAACTCCGCCAGAGACAACAAGGACGCCCAGTTGGTTTGCTGATAGTTGACATAGCACCGTAGGTACTGTTCCAAGGTGGCATTGATCCTTTCGGTCTGGCCATCGGACTGGGGGTGATGGGCCGTGGACATCCGCACATCAATCCCCAACAACTTCTGGACAGCCTTCCAGAACTGGGAAGTGAACTGGGTGCCGCGGTCGGTCACCAAACTCTGTGGCAGTCCATGCAGCCGGAACACATGTTGCACAAACAGATCAGCAGTCTCTTTGGCAGTAGGCACCCCCACACAGGGAATGAAGTGTCCCATCTTGGTGAAACAGTCCACCATGACCAGGATCGTGGTGAAGCCCTTGGACTTGGGCAAGTCGGTAATGAAGTCGGCCGAAATCATTTTCCAGGGAGCGGAGGGGGTCGGAAGCGGCTGAAGCAAGCCGGCCGGCTTGCCCCCCGGGTTCTTGGCCCGCTGACATACAGGGCAAGAGCCCACATAGTCCTCCACATCCCTCCGCACCTTAAGCCACCAAAAATCCCATAGAACCAATTGAAGGGTCTTGAACAGCCCAAAATGACCAGCGGCCCGACTATCTTGGCAAAGTTTGAGAATGTCCTCCCTCTCAGGCCCGGGGGAAACATAGACAGAGTCACGGTGGTAGAGTACCCAGTTCTTTACCTGGAAAGGGGCTTTCACCCCCTTGGTCAGCTGCTCTTGCACCCACGGATCAGTCCGTTGGCGTGCCTGGACCCGCTCACTCAAAGGCCTCTTGTCCCCAGGAGCCGGCGGGGCCACAGGAGGGTTCACAGGAGCCGCCCGGGCCGCAGCAAAGTTCTCCGCTTTCAGGAGACGGGCCTCAGAAAGCCCCTCACGGCCACGAACGTACTGCGGCTTCCGAGACAGGGCATCAGCTTGCTTGGTCTGCTTGGGGGTCACATAGTGGATGCGGAAATTGAATCTCTCAAAGAACAGGGACCATCTCTGTTGCCTCTGGTTCAATTTGCGCTGGGTCTTCAAGTGTTCCAAGTTCCGGTGCTCAGTGTGCACCTCCACCGGAAACTTAGCCCCTTCAAGCAGATGTCGCCACACTTCAAAAGCCACCTTGATGGCCAGGAGCTCCTTCTCCCAAATGGTATAGTTCTTTTCCGGAGCCGTGAGCTGCCGGGAGTAGTAGGCGCAGGGCAACAAATCCGTTCCCTGCGGTTGTAGCAGGATCGCTCCCACCGCCACATCCGACACATCGGCCTGCACGATGAAAGGGGTGCGGGGATTGGGGTGCTGCAGGAGCGGCTGCGTAGTGAACAGCTGCTTCAATTTCCGGAACCCCACGTCCGCCTCCGGCGTCCACCGGAACGGCACCTTTCCCCGCAGGCACTGGGTGATAGGATCAGCCCACTTGGCAAAGTCTGGGATGAACTTTCTGTAGTAGTTGGCAAAGCCCAGGAATCTTTGAACGTCCTTTTTGCTGGCTGGAGCCGCCCAGTCAGCCACAGCTTGGACCTTGGTGTCATCCATGGCAATGCCCGTTGGTGAGATACGGTAGCCCAGAAAGTCCACCTCACGCAGATCAAAAGCACATTTCTCCAGCTTAGCATAGAGCCCGTGGGCTCACAGTCTCTGGAGCACTTCCTTGACATGGCGGTCATGGGTCGCCTGATCTGGAGAAAAAATGACCAGGTCGTCCAGATAGACTGCCAGATAACGATCTAGCAGGTCCCGAAAATGTCATTCATGAAATGCTGGAAACAGGCTGGGGCATTGCACAAACCGAATCCCATCACCAGGTACTCGAAACTGCCCCACTTGGTCTGGAAGGCTGTCTTCCATTCATCGCCCTGGCGAATCCGGACAAGGTTGTAAGCGCCCCCCGCAGGTCCAGTTTAGTGAACACCTTGGCTCCCCGCCTCCGCTCCAGGAGCTCGGGGCTCAGGGGAGGGGTAGCGGTTCGAATCGTGATCTTGTTGAGTTCCCTATAGTCATTGCAGAGCCGCAACTCCCCGATTTCTTTTGACGAAAAGAATGGGCGCCCCAGCCGGGGACTGGGGAGGCCGAATGAAGCCCTTCCGCAGATTCTCATCCAGGAACTCTCGGAGAGCCTGTTGCTCTGGTTCCGAGAGAGGGTAGAGTCTCCCGCGGGATAGGGGCTCCGGGTTCAAGTTCAATGGCACAATCATAGGGCCGGTGGGGAGGCAGACGCTCTGCCTCCTTCTCGCTGAAGACGTCCCAAAAACCGGCATATTTCTTGGGTAGTGTGGCCACCGTTTCGACTTCCTGAGCCTGGCAAGCCCGGGCCGTCAGACAGTGACTCTGGCACTTATCGTAGTAAAAAATGAGCTGTCTCTTGGTCCAGGAAATCTGGGGGTCATGGAGGGCGAGCCACACAATGCCCAGGACAATGGGGAAATCGGGGAGCTTGGTCACAAGAAAAGAAATGTCCTCTTTATGGGAGCTGGTCCACATCTTGGTAGGGGCTGTATATTGAGTCACAGCCCCCGTCTTCAGGGTTCTCCCATCAATAGTCTGTACACCCTTTGGCTCTTGGAGATCAAGAAATTTTAATCCAGCAGACTTGGCATAGTCTGCATCAATGAAGTTGTTGGTGGCCCCCAAGTCAATCATGGCATGGACCATCATCGGCCCCTTCTCAGGCGACCACAGGCCAACCATTACAAGGAACAATTGTCCAGTCTTGGGTTCAGGGGGAAGATTAGCGACGGCGGCCGAGTGAGCGAACCCTCTTACACTCGGCCGGCCCCTTCCCCCATCGCCTGGATGGCTTCTTCGGCCTCCGGGACCCCTCCAAGGGCAGCAGAGGCTCTAGGAGTCTTTCCACGTGGCTTTTGGGGGCACTCTTTGGAAAAATGTCCGGCCCCCCCGCAGTACCAACACAAATTAAGACGCTGTCGCCGTGCTTTTTCTGCCTGGTCTACCTTGGGCCGCACCGTGCCTAGCTGCATGGGTTCCGGCTCATCCGAGCCCGCTGGTGGCGGAGCGAGCTGTCGGGCAAGAACTGTCCAGCCCCTGCCTCCTTTCGCGCCGCCGGCTTCTCCACCACACTTTTGTCCCATCGCCTCCGGGTTTGCAGCCCCGCTTCGACACGTAGGCTCAAGGTGATCGCTGCCTCCAGATCCGCGGGTCGTGCATGCTTTAACATCTCTTGTTGTAACTCCGTGGTCAGCCCCGCGACGTAGTGGTAAAGCAAAGCCGAGAGGTTCCACTCCACCTGGGCAGCCAGCACTTGAAAACGAGAAATGTATTGAGACAGGGACAAGTCCTTCATCATCAGCCGGGCTAAGTCACGCTCGGCCAACTCTTCATTCACAGGTGGTCCCCAGGTCGCCCGGATAGCATCTATGAACGCCCTTAGCGTGTTCACATGGGGGGACTGGGCCCGGATCAACGAAGTAGCCCACGTCGCTGCCGTTCCCTCCAACAGGTTAAAAACAAACCCCACCTTGGCTCGGTCGGTGGCAAACTCGTTGGGTCGCAGCTCCAGATACAGGTCCACCTGGCAGAGGAACACCTCGACTTGAGCGGGGTTGCCCCCGAAACGGGCAGGCGCGGCCACTCCCGGGTGGCGCCCGGCTCTGGTCCGCAGCTTTTTCACCTCCTGTTGTAACGCCGCCACTTGCACGTCCGACAGGTTGGCCATGGCTGCTACCGCCGTGGGCCGCTTCTTTCGGCGTCCTGTGGTGTGATAAGGGGTTCTTGGAGTGCTCCGGCCAACTGTCACGATGCACGGACTGACCGGCCCCTTAATCACACACACAGAGACGGACTGAAGGCTAACTACTTTATTGAGTATAAAAACAGTTCAAAGATATTGTCCATTAGAATAGTGAAACAATCCAAAAAGGCTTGAAGAAACAATGTCCAAAAACCGTGGCAAATAGGCTAAAAGTTCAGCAAGGCTCCACACAACTGTGCGGATCAGGAAACAAGGCAAGGCTCCGCACAACCATGCGGATCAGTAACAAGACAGGGCAAGGCAAGGCAAGGCTTGATGACCACGGGCTAGCTTAGCTTCGAGGTCCCACTCCGCTTCACGCCTATTCAGGAAAGACGTGGCCAGAGCACTGAGGATTCGTTCCCACGGATCCTATACTTAATCCCTCGGCCGAGGTCCCCGACGCTCTAGGCTTCTTCGTCTCCAATCGCTGCTCACGGACCTCGGCCGGTCTATGCTCTTAGACCATTCCCTTCTGCTAGACTCGATGTTCCGTCTCCTATCAAAGGTTCGACCTTGTCTCTCCGCAGCTGTGTTTCTATCTCCCTGAGAGCTCTCCTCCCTAGCCATTTCCCATGCGCTTTCTTCCATGTTTTCCCCTGGAGGCTCCTGAGAATTTCTTCCTCCCGGGTGTTCATAGCTGCCAGAATCGCTGTCCATCTGCACCTGGTTATCTATGTCTTCGCTAGGGCCAAACAACATTTCCTCCCATGCCAAGCTCTCTGTGGGCGAAGGAGGCCCATCAGGGGAAAGCTGCCCTTCGCCCCAGTCATCTAGCTCATCCTCTGAATCATGTTCTGGCACTGCTGGTTCTAATGCTAATGGGACCCCAGGTCCTGACCCCTGCCCTCCAGGCACAAACGAGAACTGCTGTGCTACAGAGGAAAATAGAGTCCAATAGTGGTAGTGATCCCAAACCAGTTAGTAGCTGGTATGCCACTCAATGATCCTCATGAGGTTAAGGCTGGTTTATTTTAGTTATGTATGTATTCATTTATTTGTAATATTTCTATCTTGCCTTTCTCAAGCCTGAAGGCGACTCAAGGCGGCTTACAAATTGGCAGCCATTTGATGCCATAACAATCCACAATATACAATTAAAACATTTAAAACAATATGATAAAATCAATACAAAAACTATTAAAACATATAGTAACCAATGTTTTCCTGTTAGTCTCACTGGGGGCTTCCTTTGCCTTGCTTTAACCTGACTCGTCGCTCTTCTTCACATGATCACCTGCTTCTTCTAATCCAAGCCTTATAAGAAAACATGACACTTTAAAAATCTGTCTGGACAGGAATTTTAGCTCTGAAAAAGAGAACTTGGTTAAGAAATTGGAGACTGGGGATTTTCATTATGAAAAAGAGGACATTTCCTTGATTGTATGTTAACTCTTTTAGACTGTGTCATTGCAGGCAAGTTCACAGCCGCAGGAAGCCACATTCCTTCTGAGGTATAACAAAATGGTACACATAACCAAGGTTACTGTCATTACTGCAGTTGCTATCAAACTTTGATGGCAACTACAGTATCTCTCTATGACATAAGATCATTCAAGAATACTCTTCAGCTCCACAGAGATCTACAAAATGATAGGGCATGACATATCACTTTCTGGAAGAAAAGGGAGAAAATGAGTAGGCATTGGTGATAGTTTGTATACTTGTGTGTGCTATGCCAAATTTCAGGGTACAATTTCTATTCGGAGCTCATTTGATTGTGGGTATATGTGGCAACAAGATGTCTATTGTATTTTAATGTTACTTTAAGAGGGAAAACGATGACTTATAAATACTTTAAATCACTGTTTCTCAAAGTGGGCGGTACCACCCCCTGGTGGGCAGTGAGGTGATCCAAGGGGGCGGTGTGAGGCTCAGGGGAATTTGGGGGGCGGTGAACCCCTTTAAGGGGGTGGTGAACGATTGGCCATTTAGGAGGGGTCGCACGACCCTTTTCTTTGGTCCTGCCCCCTTTGCTTTGACCCCCACATGCAGTGCAGTGTAAAGGCTGCAGTGCAAAGGCCTCCGTGTCCTCCGGCGGAGCCTCTCCGCCACTGCGGAAGAATTCCAAAACCCTCCAGTATTTTCTGTTGGTCATGGGGGTTCTGTGTGCCAAGTTTGGCTCAATTCCATTGTTGGTGGAATTCAAAATGCTCTTTGATTGTAGGTAAACAATAAATCCCAGTAACTACAACTCCCAAATGAGAAGGGCTATTTTCTCAAAACTCCACCAGTGTTCAAATTTGGGCATATTGAGTATTCATGCCAACTTTGGTCCAGATCCATAGTTGTTTGGGTTCTCAGTTCTCTCTGGATTTAGGTGAACAACATCTCATCTGAGTCACTGCCAATTCCTCCCAAACTCCTCCAGTATTTTCTGTTGGTCATGTGGGTTCTCTATGCCAAGTTTGGTCCAGTTCTGTCATTTGTGGGGGTCTCAGTGGTATGTGGAAGTCAGAGCTGAATTGATTGAAGGTACTGCAAATCCCATATTCGTTGTCCACATCCCCCAAACATATTGTTTTGTGATTAATCACTATGCTTTAATTATGTTCAATTTGTAACAATTAAAATACATCCTGCATATTAGATAGTTGCATTAGAATGTGTAAGAGTAGCAAAATTATTTATGAAGTAGCAATGAAAATATGTTGGAGATCACCACAACATGAGGAACCGTATTTAGGGGTCATGACATTAGAAAAGTTGAGAACCACTGCATTAATACATATATATTTCTTTTTAATTGCTATTTAGTTTTAAAAAATAATTTCTAGGGGGGCGGTGAGTAATTTTTTTCTGGAAAGGGGGTGGTAGGCCAAAACAGTTTGGAAACCACTGCTTTAAATCAAAGCAGGTATTTCTGTGATCTTTCCAGACAAGCTTCATGTACCCAAAGAAATCCTAAAATCATACCTATGCCTATACCAACTAAAGAATATTGGAAAGCAAAGTCGAACACTTGAGCATTGGAGCATAATGTGTACCTTGGGACTGAGAAAACAAAACAAGGCAGCATTTGGAGGCCATTCAACCTTCATTAGTTTGGAGAAACTGGAATGATCCAGAAAAAATGCCTATCTGGGTAGGGGACATATCTTGAATATAGATGAAAGGGAGATGGTCTACCTTATCAGACATGTTGCTTTTGCCCCATCTGAGGGACATAGACCAATTCTAGACATCACACAATGTTGTGTAACATTCAGCAGAGGCCCAGATGAGGTGAAAGTGTTGATGGACTTCCCATGTTGTGCTGGCTCCAATGGAGCTAGCACGGGGCCTCCCCACAAGGGCAATGCTTTCCCCTTATGAAGCAGAATGATTCACACAGGCTCTGTGATGAGGTCCTTAGTCCCTTTGGCACTTTCTGAAATAACATGTACAGGGTGCATTACCAAAGATACAAAGGTCACATCCTTTCTGCTGCCAAGATTGTGATGTGCATACATTGATACACTACTAGGGTAGTTAATCGTTTTTTAGAATGTATTTCAGCACTTGGCTGCCATTCACATAATTCTTCAATATGTTCTACTAGCTAACAGCAATGTGAATTGTAAGCAAAAAGACCTGGGAAATCACAGTTGGCTGACTTGTAGTATACCATGCTGACTTTTTAGACACATAATGAATTGCCATAAGTCCAACCTAGCTATACCTTTGGTACTGCAATAACTGAATATTTGTAACTAACTATTGACTTCCAATTTCTGTTTAGTATTTTCGACACTGGCAGACAAAAGCCTCCCAGATTTCAGACAGGTATTTTTCTTGAGCTGTGCCTCAAGATGCAGGGATCAGATAAAACTTTACATGCAGAAAATGTGCTCTTCCACTGAGCTAAGCTAGGATCTTGTCCCAAAGGAAAGAATGTCTTAATTTATGATGGACCAGGAAAAGGAATGTTTCACTTGTCACACTCTTAGAGTGTGAGTCTTTCTAAGACCAGTAGAAACAATCTGCCATGCATCAGTGCTCACTAGGAGTTTGTTACAAGGCAGATTGATCTAGCATGAACTAAAATCCTCCTTGGCTCAATGTATCTTTTGGCCTTCACTCCCAAGTTCTTGAGGCGATGAAGTAGCAAATCCCCTAAATGCTTGGAAGCACTGTGTCTATATGTTACTGAATCAAACTACCAGAATTCAGTGATCCTACCATGCAGCATTCCCTCATAAATCATTACTGCTACTGAAAAATGGAGCAAAGCACAAACTCATTTCACAGGAGCAATTGCATAATGTAGTTCTGATTGCAATTTTCAAAATGACTGTTATTAAACATGGAAGACCATTATAGTAGAACTGCTAGTGATGTTCATTGCAATTCTCGGAATAATCTTACATCATGTAACTTTTGCAAAGGCATAATGCCATGGGGAAACAATGCTAGTGTAATTTTTATCTTCACATATCTGAGAGGCCGGTGTCAACAGTGAAAAGAGAGGCCTCTTGAGGCTGAATTGTCTATTAAATTTGGCTTTAGTGTGCATGCATGTGAAGGGGGAGAATTTTAGAGGTTATAATTGTTCATGCTGATAAGAGACACATGCAGCTGAAGCATGAGGTCCTTTTGTTTTTTCCTTTTCTAAAAGTGAATATTTCTAATGGCTTTAACAGAATTTTCCATGCCCTAGTTAAGGTGCGTCAAATAAGCAAGTTGTGGCTGGGAAATGCAATCCACTAGTTTGTTTGTTAAGGGAAGATTAATGGAATGGGCATCTTAGAACTTAGAGATCAAGCTGAAAGTCAACTCATATAGACTCAAACATGTGCCATAAGAGTATAGTTACTGCATTCTCCATTTAAAAGCTTTGGAGTGCATCATATTTAAACCATGCACTGCAATGAAAGAAAACTGTATTTTGGGTGTGTGAGCATTGTTGCCAAAGTGTTTTTTTGTTGCTCATGGAATTACTATACTGAACAACTCCTTCAAAGTTAGCAATGTATTAAATTACACTATACAATAAAGAATAAAAGGAGAATGAGCAGGAAAAATGAAATAGTAAAGACTGTGTTGATTTTTAATTTATTTATTTTCAAATTACCATTGTAGTGAATTGCCCTCAACCTGGCTTTGATTTATGGCTACAATATGACTTTTCAACAGCCCTACTAAGATTTTGAAAACTCGGGGCTTTAGCTTCCTCGCTTGAGTTTACTTACCTTTCCCCTTCTTTTCCTACTTTTTTCTGATTTCTAAAGAGTCATGTTTTCTCATGATACAGTACAGTAGTCATAGTTTAGTTATCTTGGCTTTTGTGGAGATTTCAGGATTTATTTGCTGTAATACCCATTTATCTCTCTCTCTCTCTCTCTCTCTCTCTCTCTCTCTCTCTCTCTCTCTCTCTCTCTTGCAATCAATAGTATCCACAGAAATCTCTTCCAGCCCTAGATTTAAATTGAATTGGGTTTTTTTCTTCAGGCCCTGCCAGACAGGCCAAAAACCTGGGAGGAACTGTTTTTTTAAACCTAGTTCCTCCCAAGTTTGTGTCCCCACACCCTCTCACAACCTCGGACTTTCCTTTGGGTGGGGGGTGGGGTGGCTAGATGCCATCTTGGGTCAACTAAAGGTGACCCCCCTCCAGCCCCCCATTTACCTCTCCAACATTTACTGGGGGGTCCTACGCTCCCAGAGAGTACTCCTGATACACAAAATTGACACATCACAAAGTTGGGGGGAGGGATTTTTCCAGGTGTTTTATTAATCCAGTGTTCATTTAGACACCTCAAGTAAAACCAAGACAGGTCCAGGGATATGGGCCTGTCTGGAAGGGCTCTTATAAACTTCCTTCATTGATCAGTTTTCACATATGTAGAAAATGGAAAATACTAAGGCATATGTGATCTTAACTTTAATACTCAATCATATAAATTGAGGATTATATCTAGTTCCCTCATAGCTCCCCTTCCCAATCTTAATCTCTTCCCTCCCCTACAGTCTCCATTTTGATTATTGACTGAGTCTTTCCATAGAGGCTCTTGTTGATTGGTATAATATGTCCATATAGATTAATATGAAGGAGTCATTTCCATCTGACCTGGGTCGATGGACCAATTAGCAGCATCTTCATTAAGCGAGAATAGATAGATCGACTCCGCTTCATCACCACCATCATTTGCCTCCCTTGTTGCACAAACAGTCTTTATGGTACTTGATCTGTCTAATGTGGTAAAATCTATGAATCCTCTATGAAATCTCTTCCGTGGTATATTACCCTTCAAAACAAAGATGATCTCCCAACACCCCCCCCCCAAACAGATTGGACATTATTTAATGACTATTTGAAAGTAGACAAATGAAAATGTTAATTCAATTTAAGAAAGACTTACAGGAAAACTCCGCTCTTAGAGAAAGGGCGAAATGGGAGTTGTAGAAGTAAACAAAAGCTGAATCAAGGACTTCTTAACCAAGATGAAAAAGATTGGAGGTCAACAAAATCCCCTTCTCTCTCTCTCTCTCTCTCTCTCTCTTCCTTCTTGTTCATCCCCTTCTTTCCATCCTATTT
This sequence comes from Anolis apletophallus, assembly GCA_030556195.1. Lineage (NCBI taxonomy): Eukaryota > Metazoa > Chordata > Lepidosauria > Squamata > Anolidae > Anolis > Anolis apletophallus. Next base: position 78,276,347 of record JARBWK010000012.1, on the reverse strand, counting down.
TATTACCCATTTTCTCTATTTACCCCCAATATACACTCCCTTCCTCCTGCCTACCCGTTATCTTAACTTTTTAAAAAAACCTTTGTATGAAAATATTGGTATCAATAAAAATCACACACACACACATCACATTATCGAAGAATAATAGTTTGCTGAATCCACAACAATGATTTTAGGATAAATATTGCTTCCGCTTCCAAATCCTTAGAACACTGAAGTAGGCCAGCTTGTCTATCTCACCCCTCCCCCTCCCCCTTCCATTGGTGTTGATTAATAGAATGTTGTTGGTTAAATTCAAAACTTTCCCTAAGATAAGAGTGACTGATCAGTAACTTATCAGTCTGTTGTCAGTATTATTCTTCAGTTGTGCTGCTCAGTAGATTAGGGATAGAGGAGACAACAAGGGAGTGAAAGAAACAGCTCCAGCTACACCACCATTCAACGCCTTGTTTATACCTTCTCATTAATGCTTATTAATTCATTATTATTTACACAGTTATTTTTTATTCTATTTGTATTTATTCCTAAAATGCATTATGTCTTAAATATATGCAGCTTATTAAATACTTCATCAATTTACTTACAAGTGGTGCATTAATTAATGCAGTTTGACACCACTTGAATTTCCATTGCTCAATGCTATAGACTTATGACAGTTGTAGTTTTACAAGGCATTCTCCTTTTCTGCCAAAGAGTGCTGGTGCCTCATCAAACAACAAAATTCAGAATATCATAGCATTGAGTCATGGCATGTCAAACTGCATTAATTTTCAGTCTATTTATTAATTAATGTATTTGCCGTATTTATATTCCACCCTTCTCACCCTGAAGGGGAATCAGGGCAGATCATAGAACACATATATGGCAAACATTTCATGCCAATTATACACTGACCAGACAAACAACAGATAGAGGTGTATCCACATTACACAAAAACCCTTCTGCTAGATACATCTTATTCTCCATCCACGTCCAGTGTTTATTTATTTTTTAAAAAATCTTAATATATGACATTTGGCCTGGCCACTACGGTTTTAAACTTTGTGTACTTACTGTTTATGTGGTTTATTGATTGTATTGTTTTTATTTGCTGCTGTGTTGTTTTTTATTGCTGTGTTGCTGGGCTTGGCCTCATGTAAGCCACCCCGAGTCCCTTCTGGGAGATGGTAGTGGGGTATAAACAAAGTTTAATAATAATAATAATAAGGCATTTTCTCATCATTCGGCATCTTTTGGAGACTGTGCTCAATTCTGGCCACAGGGGTGCAGTAAAAGTTGTCCAAAGGTTCCTAGACAGCAGTGGTTCCCAACCTTTTATATTATTTTTTTTACCAGGGGCCCACTTTGACCAGGGACTACTTTAACCAGGGACTACTCTCCAACAGTAGTACCAAAAGGGTTACAAATCAGTTTTTGGTCAACATTAGGTTCGGTTTGAGGTGCTGATTTAGAAAATTGCTTTGGATAGACCACATCAGCTCTAATTTCTGATACAGAACATATGTCATGGTTAGTGAAAGGGAAGGAGTGGCAGGTGGCACAAAAGGAGTGGAAATTAATTAAATAAATAAATAAAGATGAAGGATTCTTGCTGACCCACTTGCTTCATGGTCCACTGGTGGTCTGTGACTAGGGGTGGATCTTAGTGGAGGCAAAGTAAGCGGCCGCCTCAGGGCGCCACATGGCCAAGGGCGCATTCGCCTGCGGCTGCCAGGTTCGGTGCATCATGCCGCGCCATTGAGGCGGGCGGCCAGCGGGCGGGTGGGAGGCTCCGCCCCGGATGCAAAATGTTCCCTGGCTTGTCCTTTTCATCCCCTTGGGAGTACTCCATTTTAATAGCATTTCTGGTGGAGGGGGTTGCTAAACGCACTCCCAAGAGGCTGAAAAGGACAAGCTAGGGAACATTTTGCAGCCGGAGGCTCTGCCCCGGCTGCAAAATATTCCCCCGTCCTTTTCATCCTCTTGGGAGTGCTCTGTTTTAATAGTGCATGTGCAAAACTTTCACGCATGTGGTATTGGGTCCGAGTGCTTCTGGTGGAGCGAGTTGCTAAACACACTCCCAAGAGGCCAAAAACGACAAGCCAGGGAACATTTTGCAGCCGGAGGCAGGAGGCTCCGCCCCAGCTGCAAAATGTTCCCGCGTCCTTTTCATATTCTTGGGAGTACATTTCGCTACTCCCTCCACCAGAAGAGCTCGGTCCCAATAGTGCATGCGCGAAACTAGCTGTTTGCGCGCATGCGTGCTCTGGTGTGCGCGCGTACCCGCACCATCATCACCACTTTGAAGACCCAGGGGGCGCCAAAAAAAGGTTGGCTTACTATAATTTTTTTACCTTTGTCCAGTCCTGTCTGCGACCCACTGGTTGAGAACTAGTGTTATACAGGATAATACATTCTCTGCTGCTTTCACCTTCCTTTCAATTGCCAAACTGTATTCCAGCCTGATGTTCAAAACAACTTCTTCAAGAAGGAAAAAGAACTCTCTTTTTTAAAAAAGTCAGTTCTATTTACTTAAGTTAATATTCCCATAGAAGCATTTAACAGAATAATGAGTTGTTATAGCAGGGGTGGAGATCCTTTGGCTTCCCAGATGTATGGCCTTTCACCATTCCCACCAGTCTCATACAGTAGCCAGTGTTAAGGGATAATTGGAGTTGTAGTCATCTGAGAACCAAAGCTTCCCCACCCACATGTTACAGTAAACTGGGTGGTTATTTCCTATTTCCACGCAGATCTATGTTTAATAGCTAAGAATGTTTTCTGACATCTGTATATGGTTCTAATGGTGAGAAAAAACCTCTTTATAATGAGAGGGCTACCTTCAGTATTTGCTACCAAAGCTTGAAAAATGATGCCTCCCAGTTCATATAATTGGACAGAGAAATTTGTAATAGACACAAAGGCAGTGAATAATACTAACTAACTAACTAACTAATTTTATTATTTATGAGTCGCCCTCCACAAATGTGCTCCGGGCGACTTACACAGCTAGGCATCTACAATACTAAAATATTAAAATATTAAAATGTTAAAATATGGGAATAGACAGGTTCCAGGTCACTGATTGTCACTTATGCATATGCTCTTCTAAATAACCATGTCTTAAGTGCCACCAGAAATAAAGGCAGGTCGAAGATGGCTCTTTGGTCTGGCGGCAGAGAGTTCCACAGGACAGGGGCCGCAACGGACAGGGTAATGAATTACTCAGAAGCTGAGAGAGGGGATAATGGAATATCTCTGTAGGAACTTAATGTGTAGTAGATCTGCTCCTTGAAAGAAAAGTATGTTGCTATAATTCCTTTAATAATTAGACATACTTGCAAATAAAATAAATATTAGAAAAAGAAGACAATACAAGTATTCAAGGCCCTCTCATCCGAAGGAAACTACAGGGATCCCAAATTATATTTTCTGTGTGCTTTCTTTTATTAACCCCCAATGGCTATTTATGATCTTAGAAGTTTTGTTTTGTTTTTTTTTCTTTTTGCAAATCTGGACTCGGAAATATTGCCACACAAAATAGCCAAATTAAAACAATGATTATAATAGGTACTTGATGAGGAGAACCCTAGACAGCCTAGAATGTGCATGGCCCAAGACTCAATCTGCATGAAAATTATTTTTTTTCTTGCAAAGAAAATTGCATTTTCTGAACAGAATTTGTTTTCTGTGCAGTAAATGCAATTTTTGTCCAAACCCCCTCCCCATTTCTTTGCACCAAATTTTTTCCAAATAATGAATATCCTTGTAAATGGTACATTTTAAAGAGTTTTCCACTTTAAGAATAAAAATAATAAAATTATTATTGTATGCATAAACAAAATTTGTGAAGGCCTATATCTCTACCATGTCTTTTTGAATACTTATAAAATAAACTTAATTAAAACTTTTAGAACTACTTTCCTATTCTCCTACAGTGAGGCATTTATTTAGCAAAACTCAGTATGGACATAAACTTGAAAGGACAGTGGGGCTGGATTTACACTGCCCTATATCCCAAGATCTTATCCCAGACTATCTTCTTATCTCAGATTACTTGGCAGTGGAGACTCATATAATCCCGTTCAAAACAGATAATCTGGATCTTGGGATATAGGGCAGTGCAGTTCCAGCTTGGGTCATATTTGGGGCCTATGATAATTCTTTGAAAATTTCTGTTCATGTAATTTTGTTTTAGTCCCAGCATAGCATTGGAGAAATGTGATCTACCGGGCATCAAAAGTTACACTTAAAGACCCTTATTTCAGGCGATTGCTCATGGAAATTAGCTTAAAGAGACTCCTTTGAAGGATTTTTCATATATCTCCAGAGCAAAGCGAGTTGAAGAGTTCTAGATGCACATAGAAATTTATGATTGTATCCCCAATGGTTGCAATAAATATAGGAGAAGTGGGGGGTGAGCAGGGCCGTAGCCAGGATTTTGGTTCGGGGTGAGTTTGGTTTGGGGGCTGAGACTGGGTGGAAGAGGGTTTACCCTAGGAAATCTTTTGTATTGTTATCCCAATAACCCCATGAAGGTGGGATATAATGAGCATGGTGATCAGATCATGATATGAATAAACATAACAGTTTAAATAATGTACCAGTAAGGCCTTCTCGCGGACCACCCTGAGAATTTCGGGGGGGGGGGCTGAAGCCCCCTTAGCACCCCCCCCCGGCTACATGCCTGGGGGTGAGGATCAGAAATGCATAGGCCTGGAGGAAATAATAGCAAGAATATATTCAGTAGTTCTGAAATTATTCTTCCCTCCTCCCCTTAGGATCAATGTGTTTGTATTCCCACACCAATATTCAGATCATACCTCTTTCTGTCTTGATTTCAAACCTGGATGTGTAGATTTATTTGGTAATGTAGGTAGTCAACTGTGGCCCTATCTACACTGCCATATAATGCAGTTTGAAATTGCATTACATGACCAGTATAGATTCCCATAATTCACCACCTCTTTACACTGCATCCTTGTCTCAAGAGTCCAATGGGATTAGATGAAAAACAGTTGCATCCCATGGAAAGCAGTGTTTTAAAATAGCATCCCTATCTCAGGGGTCCAATGGGTTTAGATGCAGAACACTTGGGTTGCATGGAAAGCAATGTTTTAAAACAGTATCCCTGTCTCAAATGGTCTGATTGGTTTAGATGCAGAACTATTGCATCACATGGAAAGGGATTCTGGCAGATCTGCCTGAAGAAAAAAAGCTGTGGGTGGAGACTTATTGCCTATGTATGATGACGAAGATAGTGGGTGCCTACAAGGAAGTCATTAAAGTCTGATGAGAGGAGAATGAATGAAAATGAGTGAGTGAGGACTGGAAGGTATGGTCAGATTCCGATTCCTCTCTTTATTGAACTTGCCTCTCAATACTGCCATCTGATAAGAGTTCAATACAACTAAACTGCATTATATGAGTCTACACTGACCATATAATGCAGTTTCAAAACACATTATATGGTAGTGTAGATGGGGCCTAAATCTCACTCTTTCCTCTATTATGTCCTACAGCTCTTATGAGTAGTTCCTACAAAAGACAACACTTTACTCAAAATAAAAGAACACTCCAAAAGTTAAAGTTAGGTGCAAGAACTAGTGTACCAGCATTAAATTATCAATATTAACATGTAGTTTAAAAGGAGAGTACTATTAAAATCAACAGCAATTGACTCAGTGGATGGTAGAACAGATTAAATAAATGCAACCTATTTTAAAAGAACTGCAAAGACCATTGGTTGAAATAGTTCAGTCCTAGGAAATGGTTTGTAATTTGCACCAGTTCCTGCCTTTCCCCTAATGGATTAGTGTAATCGTCTCTGAGAAGGAAGCATAACCAGGCTGTTCAAACAACTGTATGAAGTCCCAAATTCCTGGCTTCCTTTCTCAGGTTTACCACTAATTTGCTGCCTGTCTGTAAAATTCCCAGGCCTTTACGTCTCTTTTTCCTTCTCCCAAAGGAGGGATATTGATTCAGATTTATGAGTCAGGAGGTGTTCGTACAGCAACTAAAAAAGTATTGTTAAAAGTCACCCACCAGGCAGTATGAATCTATCACAGGCCCTGTGTTAACACCTATGTGCATTCCACTAACCCATTAGAAGATCTGACTACAGCCACCCAGCCTGGTGCACAAGAAACTAATATAGAGGTTTATTTAATGCAAAAAGGAAAAGCCAGTTTAAAATATGATACTTCACTATACTGCAGTGGAGCAAGATGAAAGAGAATAATTTACTAATACTTTAGTTTTGTACTTAATGTTAAAATTAGAATTTGTATCCAAAGCACCCTTCCTCCTATTTAATACTTGAAAGATGATGACTGGTTGGCTCAAAGGGAGTAAAAACCAACAATGATTAAAGCAGACATGTTGAATAGGCTTGTGCATTTTGGCTGAACTTCGATTAGCCTCTGCTGGCTGGATACTGGTAGACCCCCGTATCTGTTTTTGCGCACCTCCCAAAAATGGGTAGGTAGCCAGATAGCTGTTTTTGGTCTGTAGCTGAAAATGGGCTAGATCCAGTCAATTGGTGGCAATGGGGAACTTATGAGGCTCCTCTTTCTGTTCCTGGGACCCTTTCCTTTCAGACTGGTCGAAGAAAACAGCTAAAAACAGATCCGGGCTCAAGTCTAATGTTGAATGAAGACGCTAAGAGGTTATTTTAAAAGTATCTTTTAAGAGAAATATTTTAAGCTGGATTTATTTGTAGCATTGTCAGTCATGCTTCAACCGTCAATATATTTATGTTCAGATTAGTTCTACTAAACAAGCTTCGGAGCCAATATCTTTAGAGTAGTATTTTGCAGCTGCAGTTGTGTGCATGTTTTGATTGCTTTTCCCTCACTAAACTTGAGATTTACATCTGTGGGATCCATGTCCATGGGACAGCAAATCTCCTTTGGGGTTTGAACAGAACTTTAAAAGAACTCTTCAAGATTCTGAAATCAAAATAGATTTTGTTCCTTAGGAGTAGAATTAAAGATGGATTGTTCATTGAAACAGAAGACACTAGCCAACACTATTCTGAAATGAAGACAAACAATTATGTGGAACTATGCTTTGTGTGAAATCAGGGACATTTATGTTTGGTTGCATACTGCAAGTCGTTTCTGGTGTGAGAGAATCAGCCATCTATGAATAAATTGCCCAGGGGATGCACCAGATGTCTTGCAAACCTCTCATGTCCCCCTGGGGACCTCAACCAGATACAGTGAAGACATCCATCCTTCTGCTTTGCTACTCTGCTGCTGAGTATGCCTGCCCAGTGTGGAACATATCTTACCATGCTAAAACAGTGGATGTGGCTCTTAATGAGACATGCTGCATTATCACAGGGTGTCTGCGCCCTACACCACTGGAGAAATTACACTGTTTAGTTGGTATTGCACCATCTGAAAGGACCAAGGCAGTGACATCTCTGGTCCACCCACTATTCGGATATTAGCCAGCATGCCAATGACTTAAATCAAGAAATAGTTTTCTAAGATCTACAGAGACACTCGCTGGTACACCTCAGCAAGCAAGAGTCCAAAAGTGGCAGACTAAAACCCAGAACCTCAATCCATGGCTGATACCAAATGATAGACTCCCTCCTGGGCACACAGAAAACTGGGCGACTTGGAAGGTGCTGAAGAGATTGAGCTCTGGCACCACAAGATGCAGAGCCAACTTTAAGAAATGGGGCTACAAAGTGGAATCTATGACACGCGAGTGTGGAGGAGAACAAACCGCAGACCACTCATTACAATGCAGCCTGAGCCCTGGCACATGCACAATGGAGGACCTTCTTATAGCAACACCAGAGGCACTTCAAGTGGCCAGGTACATTTAATATAATGCCAAGTTTTCAAACTGTGTGTGTGTGTGTGTGTGTGTGTGTGTGTGGTTTTTTATTACATAAAACAGTACCCTTGGTTCACTCCTGATACAGTAAATAAATAGGGACATTTATGTGAAGGATCCTATTGATTTTGATTAATATTCCTGTTTTTCTGCCTAGACCCCTTGGAAAGATGTGATCTGTAAGATTTATTTTTTTAAAAAAAATCAGTGATACATTATTTAGGAGAGTATTAGTAAAGTATTGAATTAGCCAATCTAATTCAAATGAATCGGAAGTGAGAAATTAATTAATTAATCTCCCATTAACTGGCATGGGAACTGCTATTGTCCATAGTTAGAACTGACTGCCTTTTACAGCTTCATCAGGCTCTCTAGGGTAGTGTTTCCCAACCTTTTTTTGAGCCGCAGCACATTTTTTACATTTACAACATCCTGGGGCACACCACCAACCAAAATGGCACCAAATGACACTCCAACACAGTAATACATATAGTTAATATGTTTTTAAATGTATTTATACACTCAGTGTGAAACCTGGACATGTTTCAATGAACACAACATAGATATCCTGGCAGGAATGGCAGAAAGACACAAACTTCCCACACAGAACTCCCATAAACAAGAGAAAATGCTATAAGCATTTGGTGGGCATTGACCTTGAGTTTTGGAGTTGTAGTTCACCTATATCCAGAGAGCACTGTGGACTCAAACAATGTTGGATCAGGACCAAACTTGGCATGAATACTCAATATGCCCAAATGTGAACACAGATGGAGTTCGGGGAAAATAGACCTTGACATTTGGGAGTTACAGTTTCTGGGATTTATAGTTAACACACAAACAAAGAGCATCCTGAACTCTTGCAACAATGGAATTGAACCAAACTTGGCATATTGGACTCTCTTTACCAACAGAAAGTACTGAAAGGGTTTGCTTGGGAATTGACCTTGAGTTTGGAAGTTGTAGTTCACCTACACCCAGAGAGCACTGTGGACTGAAATAATGATGGATCTGGACCACACTTGAAATGAATACTCAATATGCCCAAATATGAACGCAGATGGAGTTCAGGGGAAATAGACCTTGCCATTTGGGAGTTATAGTTGCTGGGATTTATAGTTCCCCTCCAATCAAAGAGCATTCTGAATCCCACCAATGATAGAACTGGGCCAAACTTCCCACACGGAAAACCCAGGAGGCAAGAGGAGGTCTCTACTTGGGGAAAGGGAGGCGGGTCTCCCAATGCACAGAGAGGGAGAGACCAAGTAGACAACAGGTGGGGGGGTTGTAATTGTGTGCCTTTATCGAGGTAGGTTTTTTAGGGTTTTTATACTTCAACACACCAGACTCTGCCCTCTCCCCTCCTGGAGGTTCCAGTTTCCCATGGCACACCTGATGATTGCTCACGGCACACTGGTTGGGAAACACTGTTCTAGGGGATGAAGCTGACCAACTTACAAACAAATAGGTTTAGGGATGGTAGACTAAGTGCCTTCAAAGGTAGATACTTTATAATGGAAATTGCTGCTTATTTCTTTCATCTTGACAGAAGGTGTGACATTTCCAGGAACAGTGGCCCTTTCTAAGTAAGTAGGTCAAACCTGTTGACTTTCTAAGGAACAGAGGCAGGGGAAGGTTTATAAGAACAGTGTTCACAATTTTTTCATAAGAGGTGCTTCAATTTTTTTCAAGCCATTTTTATGAGAATGGCATACAAGGCAGAGATGGCCTGAGGTAAGAAACTTGACTTTTTAAAGAAGTATCGTCTTTGTGTTGTGCTCTTCTAATGGGATGAAGTCTGACAAATGACAGAGAAATAGAGTGTTTTTGTTTCTTTGATAGTTTTACTAGAGGAGTCACTAGTATAGCTTGGAATAACACTGATTAACCCTAAGATGTACTGGAAGATAGGAAAGAGGGGAAATAATCTCAGACTGAGACAGCTATGGCAGAATGTGCTCTAGGGCTGGCAGGAGACAAGAACCATTCTAGTAATTGTGGCTTGAAGGCAGTGATCTATACCAGTATCACCGGAGACTCCTTATCTACCACCTCATCTTTTACAATCTTCCAAACTTGTAATGAATGAAAATCTTGCTCCCTGGGATCCCCACCCCCAATTTTCCCCTTTAATTCACAGTTTTATAGCACTGTGGAGAGGGAAACACTGAAAATATTTCACACTACAACATCTCATATTTGCTACGTTCACATTCCCTTGGGCCCCAGTTATACTGTCATATAATGCAGTTCGAAATTGCTTTACATGGCACTATAGATGGGGCTGTACCCATCTTGCCTCCCCCCTTTCTTTGGATGCCTAAATTGCGATTTTGAATAGCAACTGAGGTGCTGTAATGCTAGAAATTTGGGGGTAAGGTAAAGGTTTTCTCCTGACATTAAGTCCAGTCATCCACAACTCTGGGGGTTGGTGCTCATCTCCATTTCTAAGCCAAAAACCAGTGTTGTTCATGGACACCTCCAAGGTCATGTAGCCAGCATGACTGCACGGAGCACCGTTACCTTTCCACCAGAACAGTACCTATTGATCTACTCAAATTTGCATGTTTTTGAACTGCTAGGTTGGCAGAAGCTGGGGCTAACAGCAGGAGCTCATGCTGCTCCTCGGATTCAAACCTGTGACCTTTCAGTAAGTAAGTTCAGCAGCTCAGCAGTTTAACCCATTGCGCCACTGGGGGTTAAATGAACATTTCAAGGATGCAGGAAGCCCTCATTTGTTTCTCCACAGCTGCTACTCCTGGCCCTATCTGTCTTGCCATCTAAGAGAAGTTGAAGAGACTTGCTGAAATGGGTGCTAATGAAACCAGTTCTATAGCCCTTTCTTCCTCTTCCTTACTGTTCATGTACCACATATACATACATACATATAGATATGTGGATATGTGTGTTTTGGTGTATTGTGTGTACTCATGCCCTTCCCAGTACTGGATACAAACTTAGGACCAAAAAGCTTGTGTAACCCCGATGTATACGTATATGTATATGTTTTATATGTATATGTTTATATATTAGCACCACATGATGCCAAAACATGCAAATACTTTCAATATTTGCTTTGAATAAAATTTTACTACATTCAGTTATGCATTCACTCTTACTTTATTAAATTGTTTGCAGCCATTATTTATTTATTTATTATTCCGACTTGTATACCGCCACTCCCCGAAGGCTTGGAGCAGTTTACAAACATCCAGGAACAAAATACATAAATACAATTAAAACTCAAAATCCTAACCTGCATGATCCGAATGCTTGCCACAAAAGGAATGTTTTGCATGCCCTCCGGAAAGAAGGTAAGCTTCGGATGACTCGTGTTTCTATCGGCAAAGCATTCCACAGGTATGGAGCCATGATCGTGAAAGCTCTGCGCCTAGTGGTCGATAAATGAAAGGTCCGAATATTAGGGACTTTGAGAAAATTTTGGTCCTCTGACTGAAGTGATCTCGGGTTGGTAGGGGCTAAGGCGGGCCTTCAGCAGTGGATAAAGTGAAAATCCTTAAATGTTAACATGATTGGAATACAATTATACCAAAAAAATTCCTCTTGGTAATGTGTATAAAATCTTCTTTAAATATTGCCACCATTCTGAGAGAAGGGAAGAAGGGATTTTCACTGTTTACGGTTGCTATTTTGATTACTTGTGTTTGAAAGGCTGCAGAAGAAATTCTGAATTATTTTTTTTAAGTTCCTTGACGTGTACAGCTTGCCTTGGGAACCTTTATTTGAATAAAGAGGTAAAACCATCAAAGTGATATTGCATAAAATGTATAAGATGTCATAAGGAATAATACTTCCATATGTTTTCTGTCAAATTCATATATTTACTATGCAACTCCCCCTCCTGAAAGTTAAGAAAATGATTAAAGTCTATATATTAATGCAACACTATACTGCTTCACCATAACCATAAATATTAACAAATAACAGGTCCCTACTCCCGATGACTCTATAATCTCAAGTATCACTAGTTCTGAATGTGTGCCTTCATCACGGGGGTTTCTTGGCAAGATTTCTTCAGAGGGAATTTGCTTTTCTCGGATGCTGAGAGAGTGCCACTTACTCAAGATCACCCAATGGATTTCTATGGCAAAGCAGGAAATTGAAACCTGGCCCCCCAATTGTAGTCCAATACTCAAACCACTATACCCCTCCAGCCCTCATCTTGAGTGTGATTAAATTTAATGCCAAAAGAAGTCACCAATGTGCTTAAATCTGAAAGAAAAAAGCATGAATACACTTAGGGCAGTTCCATACAGATACCATAATCCAAATTGGAAGTAGATTAAAAGGAACTGGTGCCACTTTGGAGCACTTACACAATCGCCCCAGGAGTCAGTTTGATGTGGGTCAGTGGCCATTGTATCCAGATTGCAGATTAGCACCAAACCTCAGAATCATTTTATTTGCAGCTAGACAGCCACTAGAAATTACAGTCTACAGAGATGTGCTATTCATTGCATATGTCCATTAAGGATCATCCTGGTTTTGAGCTCTGCATGGGATCAGCTGCAGCGCATTATCTACCCTTTTCTGGACTTGCAGGTGAGTTTTAATGCAATGTTTCTGGCTGGATGAGTGCTGCAGAACACTTTGGGGTGTTATAGTGCCCGTGTGCAACTGCCCGTAGACCTGGTTTATTTAGACATGGTCTATGTGTATCCATAAGGCTGAGAGTCTGGAACCTTGTATGTTCATTGAACCAGAGGCAACTGATTAGATATCTACTCTATAGTAACAAAGAAAATCTTGTCTAGAAAGATAGGAACTAATGCCAGTATTATTAAAATTTCCTGCATATGTGGTTTGATGCCATTCATGCTAATCTCCTGCCACATGCACCTGCCACATGGTTGTTGTTGTTTGCCTTCATTTCCAATGTTTCAAAAACTCTAAGACAAAACTGTTGTGGGGTTTTCTAGCCAAGATTTGTTCAGAGAAGGTTTTCCATTGCCTTCCACCAAGGCTGAGAGAATATGGCTTGTTCAAGGTTGCCCATTAGGTTTCAATGGCTGAGGAGGAATGTGCTGTAAAAGTTGAGAAAAGGAAAGGAAAGGAAAAAGTAAGTAACAAAGGGACAAGAGGGGAAATAAAAAAGAACTTTTAATCTTAGATGATTTTCATAGATATCATTCTTCTTGCAGAAAAATATGATAATTGTAGGTTTTGATAATTAGTTGATTTGAATTGGTAGAAGTATTTGGTGTTAGCTGGAGAAGGCTTTTTTGAAAATATTAATAAATAAATCTATGCAAATTATGAAATTCTGAATCAAGAGGGTGGAAGTAGGCATACTCTTCTCCATGAATAAAGCAGGTGACAGAGAATATGAGCTGGATGGTCATGTGTGGTATAAAAGTCCAAAGAAATGTCTAGATCCCAAGTAAGCATAGAACCTAATGCAATCATGGCTTTTCCTTTTGTTAGACTTATGCCAGTTTTAAGCACTGCAACTTAAGAAATCTAAGAAACCATAAAAGCACTAATCATTTCATTGTATTTCATAAAAAATATAGTTTAGTTTTGTTGCATATTAAACATTCTGGTCCAATTTGATCATGTGCCCAGAGCAAGGGCCATAAAAAGGAAATCGGCTGATTTAATGAGATCCCAACTGAGGAATAAACATAGGAGCACGAAATCGTTTTTTCCTCTACTTTTAACTTTATATGAAAAATACACATAAATGTTTCTGTTTTCTTTGGCAAGCTTTGGGCAGCTACTCTTTCATCTTTCCCCCTCACCTTCCTCCAATATACTTCTCTTCTACACCTCGTGAAACTCTTTCATGCCTCCAAATAATGCAATGCCATATATGGTATGATTCACACCACAACTGAATGAATTCATTGAGGAGAACATTATTTCAGGCTTTTCTAAGGGCGTAAAGGTGACTGGCTATGTTATAATGTTATTGCAGATAGATGAAGGTTATTTAGATTTTCAGAGCAAAAGAGATATCCATACATTCATATTATCTTAAGAATGGTTTCTTTGGGATTATCCAAACAAGATGTTTCTTCTACTTCTCATTTAATTGTTTATTTCAACCACTGAAGAGGTAGGGTGGATATGTTGATGGTACAACTTGTGTGCTGCATCAATACCTGGGCACTTTGACTATATGAAGACTGATGGGGACTTGAGCTTATCAGTTTGATATAAAATTTTAGTTACTTTGGCTGGAAATTTGTTGGAACAC